>CAWUFW010008438.1:0-600000 GCA_963921515.1 Calotriton arnoldi | reverse complement strand
ATTAATATCATTGGCAAAAACTATAGTTGTTTAAAATATCGATTTTTTAATTAGTGTTATGTATTTTAGTATATATCTTAAATGTATGTGATGTATCTTTTTGTATAAGAATTGTTTGTTTTTTAATATATGTGTTAAATTTTTAGTAGCTATCAATTTTATTTTAATTTTATTTTGCGTTTTTTAGTACCGTAGCGGGTTGTGGGTTTATAGGGGGATAGGGTGGAAAGTAATTCAATTATACTAAATTAATGAATATTTTTTATTTATTAACATTTATTTAATTGAGATTTTATAGTGTTAATTGTGGGAAGTAATTAATTATTAATTAATTATTAATTGGTTGTTAATTAATAATAATGAATGAATTGGCAAATAACTATGGTAACTGTGCAATTTATTTAGGTGCGTGTTGTGGACAGTGGCGGCTCCTCGAGGGAGTGCTGCGGGCGGTGAGGCGGGGGAGGGGCAGGGTGGGGGGTAGTAAACTCCGGCATACGGCCGAACGGAGTTAAGTAAATAAATAAATAAATAAAGCGAATTACATTGCGCGCGCTGCATCGCCGATTTGGCGTTGCAGCGTGCAATGTAATTCGTTTTATTTATTTATTTATTTACTTAACTCCGTTCGGCATTATGCCGGAGTTTACTACCCCCACCCTGCCCCTCCCCTCCCCCGCCCCACCGCCCCACAGCACTCCCTCGAGGAGCCGCCACTGGTTGTTGAGTTTATAGGGGTAAAGGGTGGGAAGTCATTTATTTTTAATTACTAATAATAAGTTGTTAATGAATATTAATTAATTAATTGAAAATTAAATATGAAAATTATGTGATTAATTTTAGGTGCGGGTTGTGCGGTTTATTGGGATAAAGGGTGGGAAGTAATGTATGTTTAATTAATTAATAATTAGTTGTTAATTAATGTTAATTAATTAATTGAAAATTAAATATGGAAATTGTGTAATTAATTTTAGGTGTGGGTTGTGAGGTTTATAAGGGTAATGGGTGGGAAGTAATTTATGTTTAATTAATTAATAATTAGTTGATCATTAATATTAAGTAATTTATATTTAATTAGGGTAATTGTTTATTTTTTTGTGAGTGGGTTTTACTTATATAGGGGTAAAGGATGGGGAGTAAATTAATTTTACTTACTTTATAATTAGTTGTTAAATACTATTAGTTTTTTAATTGAAAATAAGTTTTAATTGTGTAATACATTTTTTTTCAGTTTAATTTTAGCTGTGGGTTGTGGGGATTATAGGGGTAAAGTGTGGGAAGTTAATTATTTTTTATGAGTACTAATTTATTTTTTAATTAATGATATTTATTTAATTGGTAATTAATTATGTTAATTATGGAAGTACATTTTTTTTTCAAATTTAGGGTTGTGAATTGTGTGGTGCTATAGGGTACGAAATAAAAACAATTGTGTAGTAATTAATGTTTTTGTTTCTAAATATTTTCTAATTAAAAATATTTATTTGTTTGAAAATAATTTTCTTGTTTATTTAATATAATATTTGTAGGTATTTGTCATGTGTTATAACATTATAATATGTTTTAATTTTTTGATTTTTAATAAGAAATATATTTGTTGTTTAATTTTTAACAAATGTATATTTTTATTAATATTATTATTATTATTTTTTTTCGTTGTTAATATTTTGTTTGTTTTTAATTTTGAACTGACTGGAGTGGGAATCGTAATTTTTACACCTCCGCTATCCAACACTTTCCCTACTGTTGCACTCACTGGAGTGGGAACAGTAAATTTTACCCCTCGCTATCGAACACTTTCCCTACTGTTGCACTCATTGGAGTGGGAATAGTAATTTTTACCCCTCTGCTATCCAACACTTTCCTTACAGTTACACTCACTGGAGTGGGAATAGTAATTTTTACCCCTCCGCTATTTATTTTATTTATTTATTTATAGATTTGTAAAGCGCGCAGCTACCCAACAGGGTTTCCCGGCGCTGAGCAGGACAAAACACAAGCCGCAGGTTGCAGATAGAAGAGCGCAAAAGTATTAAACTTGGGTGTAAAGGAAGGTCTTTAATTTCTTGCGAAAGACCAAGAGCGAGTGACACAACCTAAGTGCCAATGGAGAATTCCATAGTTTGGGGCCGAGAGAGGCGAACGAGCGGCCTCTCATACAAGTGAGACGGACTCTGGGAACAGAGAACAGAGAAAGGCTCGCTGATCTCAGCTGTTCAGTGGGCACGTAAGGTTTAACCAGGCTTTGTATATAGGGGGGCGTTACGCCATGTTTGGCCCGGGACATGTAACATAAGGCCTTAAACTCAACGCATTTGTTCACGTTGAGCCAATAGAGTTGATGGAGCAAAGGTGAGGCTGAGGCATGCCGAGGTAGCCGAAAAAGAAGGCGTGCAGCTGCATTTTGTATAAGCTGTAAGCGAGGGATGGAGGCTTTATCGGCACCCAGATACAAAACGTTGCCATAATCGTTTCTGGATATCACCAATGCTTGCATTACCGTTCTCTGGGGAGCAGGAGGAATTAACCAGAGGATTTTTTTTAGCCACTTGAGGACCGCAAAGCAGGTTGCGGTGACCCCAGACACCTGGGCTCTAAGGGAATGATTGTTGTCAATAGTAAAGCCCAGATTCTTGACTTTAAGGACCGGAGCGGGTAAAGGTCCCAGAGTGTCAGGCCAATGGGTGATTCCCCAGAGTTCATAATTGTTTCCCAAAATGAGGACCTCAGTTTTAGAGCCTTTCAGCTTCAAGGTGTTTCTGGACATCCTCAAGGAGATATTACTCAGTCCGAGCTGGAGCAGGCAGAAAGAGAAAAGATGGTCTGTGTATCATCTGCGTAGGAAAAAATGGTCAGTCCTGACTTCTCCACAATGTCCGCCAAAGGGCGAACATAAAGATTGAAAAGCAAAGGGCTCAAACTCGAACCCTGCGGCACTCCTGATGTTAAGGCTACTGGATTAGATTTTGTGGTGTGTGAGGAGACTTGGAACGAGCGATCTTCTAGAAAAGAGATCAGCCACTCCAAGGCCCCACCCATGATACCTGAGGCTTCAAGACGATCAACCAAGATGGAATGTGAGACCGTGTCAAATGCCGGACTCAAGTCCAGTAAAAGGAGAGCTGCCGTCCCACCGCAATCAAGCTGCTGCCTGAGAAATTCGGTGACCCCAAGCAGAGCTGATTCAATGCTGTAGCCAGATCGAAAGATGGATGAAATACATTGTGAGTACCCATGTGAGAGGAGAGTTGGGAATTGATGTGACTTTCCAAGACTTTAAAGAAGACAGAGAGCAGGGATATAGGACGATTGTTTGACCAGCAGAGCGGATCAAGACCAGTCTTCTTTAGTAGAGGGAGCACCAGAGCGTGTTTCCAGTTCTGGAGAACACAACCATAGCTCAAGGAAGTGTCGAAAAGATTAGGAATAACGTTAAGGATCGACTCGTCCAGAAGTCTGAGCTTGGATGGGGAAGAGGATCAAGTGTTGAGCCGGACTTGATACTACCCAGTAAAGACTGAAAAGCGACCACATCCAGTGGGAGCCAGGCCCTAATTTGTTGAGTCTCATCAAACGAGAAAGCCTGGGAGAGTGAGTCGGCCTGATCAACATGACCGATGGCGGGGAAAGTAAAGGTATCTTGAAGAGATGAGTCCGAATCTAGCTGATGGTGAATAGACACTACCTTATTGAGAAAAAATGACGTTCGCTCGTTGCACTGAAAAAGCAAAAGTGAAAAAGAAGGCAGAAAAGTGGTAACAGCTGAGAGTTGTTTCACGACCTTAAACAATGTTTTCTGGCAGTGTTGGGAAGTTGTGATCCTTTCCGTAAAAAAACATGGCATGAGCTGATCTACATAGGGCGTGATATTTTTCAGTGCTGCCAGATAGGCTAACTTAGCCAGTGGTGCATAGTGCTTCCTCCATAGTCTCTCTAATACTTTGCAGTGTTTTTTCACCTGTTTGAGGGAGTTGTTGAACCACAGGGCAGGAGGATGCACTCTGAGTTGAGGTTTGGCTGACAGAGGAAGGATTGAATCAATAGCCTCTGAGAGCCAATGATGCACAGAGATTTGATCAGGGTCAGGTTGGGACGTAAGGATGGGGATAGGGTTTAGGAGCCGCTCATTGAGCGCTGGTATACCAAATTTGGACCAGTTCCTGGCATTAGACATTAACCCGTTTACCGCGGCGCGAATTCCGCTGCGGTGCGGGTAAAATAATGAGTGGGCGTGGTTCGGACGGCCCCCGGCCGTCCTCCGCACACGCCCACCGTGACGTCGGACGGCCATGGAACGGGTTAAAGTCAGACGAGAAAAAGGGGCCAGGAGAGATTTGATAGTCAAAGGAACAGCAAAGCGGTCTGACCAACTAAGGGGCTGATTCCAATGTCCGACATTGGTCAGGAACTGAAACCGAATGACCTCTTGTAGTCGGTTCCAGACCTGCAAGTAGGATGCGACCTAATCCTGTTTGGTTGCAATCCTATACTTAACAATGGGAGCATGCATTCCGAACGGAATGCATGCTCGCATCGTTAAGTGCAGAGGTGCAATTCATCCCTGCACCCCGTGGTAGGCACCCCAAGGTGCCTGCCGCCGGGTGCAGGGATCAACAGGGGGGCACGATCGGTGCTTCCTAGGCCACCATTCAGCGGCCTCACACCCATGGGGACCCTGCTAGGGGCCCCCAAAGACAGTTCCCCACTGCCTTTCTGTGTCGGAAAGGCCGGCACAGAAAGGCAGTGGGAAACTGCCATCGTACTCCCTCGGCCGGAAAGAGCCGGCCCGGGGAGTACTGAAGGGTTTCTGGATGGCGGACGGCCTCTCCGAGCCAGTCGGAAGCCATCCGGAAAACCGAGTCGGATTCTTTTTTGACCGAGCACATCGGAATGGCTCGGTCGGAAAGGAATCCGAACGGGCAGGTCCGATGCGGTTAGGATGGCTCCCACTGAGGGTCGGAGCCATTCCTAACCGCATCGGAATCAGGCCCAAAGTTGGATAGGAAGTGCAGCAGACAGATTAGAAAAGATGGGGTCCAAAAGGTGCCTCGCTGAGTGAGATTAAGAGTCTTCAGGTCATCTATGAGAGCTAATGCTGGTTTATTATTGGAGTCCTCAAGATGAAAGTTGAGGTCACCAAGCACTGAGAAATTAGCCACCCTGAGAATATGGGTGCCAGTGAATCAGCAAGAGCTTAGCCCCAATTATTAGAAGGCCCCAGGGGGCGGTAAATAAGAGTACCCGAAAATGTGAATTTTGGGGAGAAAGGAATGGAGAAAATAA
Organism: Calotriton arnoldi; assembly: GCA_963921515.1. Classification (NCBI taxonomy): domain Eukaryota; kingdom Metazoa; phylum Chordata; class Amphibia; order Caudata; family Salamandridae; genus Calotriton; species Calotriton arnoldi. Next base: position 594,717 of record CAWUFW010008438.1, on the reverse strand, counting down.
GGCTTCACAGTTAGGAATCTGGAGTTCCTCAATTTTACAATTATAGAGCTTCTTAAAGATAATGGCAATACCGTCACTTTTTTTATGGGGTCTGTTGATGCCTAGCAGTGCAAAGTTGTCAGGGAGTGCAGCAATGACATCAGGCATGGACCCATCTGGAAGCCAGGTTTCGGTTAAGTAAACCACATCAGGATCAGCGTCGACAAGAAAGTTAAATAAATGATACTGATGATTGGGAAGGGAGCGGCAGTTAAAGCTGAAACAGAAATTCATTAGGTGCACGAACGCCAGCCATGACGTGTGCAGGGGGGCAAAGTGATTCCATGCCATTAGTATGCTCAGAGCCCATCCACTGCTGAGAGTTAAAGGTATTGTCAAACTGGCAGCTAGTGTAGTACATAGGTCAGGTAGTAGGATCAAACACCTGGCAGCAGGCCTTAGGTATAGGTCTAAGCTTAAAGAAGGCCAAAGAGGAATAAGTTCTAGGAGTTTGCTGGCGAGGAGCAGGGGTTCTGGCACCAGGCCCCAGCCAGATGAGGACGGGCGCAGACGGGCATGTCTTTGGCATGCCTTCGGCGTGCCAGCGGCATGCCTGCTGCACACGTCTGCTTCGGCGTGGGTTAAGTAGTGTGGTGGCGGTAAACACTAGACCACGCAATCACCAGAAATGCTGACCGCTCGGGCGGAAGTGAGAAAAGAGGCCGGAATGGCGTCGCAACGCCCCCCGCACAAACAGCACACAGCCACGGCGGAACGGGGCGAGAACCAAGTCAGGCCAGAAGAAGCTGCAGGAAAATGGGCAGAGCGCAGGAGTGCAAAACAGGCATACAGTAAGTGACACAATAAAACACACAATGTAACTAAAAGTAGACTCCAACTAAAAGCTAAAAAGCTATAAGTGCAGGTATAATAGCAATTAAAGTAAAGGTGCGGCGTCCGCAACAGACTTACTAGTGTCCGCTGCGCGTCTTCTTCGGCATGGGTTAAGTAGTGTGGTGGAAGTAAACACTAGACTGCGCAACCACCGGAAATGCCGACAGCTCAGGCGGAAGTGAACAAAAAGGCCGGAATGGCGTCGCAGCGCCCTCCGCACAAACGCCACACAGCTGTGGCAAAACGTGGCGAGAGCCAAGCCAGGCCAGAAGAAGTTGCGGGAAAAGCAGACAGAGCGCAGGAGTGCAAAACAGGCACACAGTAAGTGACACAATAAAACACACAATGTAACTAAAAGTAGACTCCAACTAAAAGCTTATTGGAGTGGGAATAGTCGTTTTTACCCCTCCGCTATCCAACACTTTCCCTACTGTTGCACTCACTGGAGTGGGAATAGTAATTTTTACCCCTCCGCTATCCAACACTTTCCCTACTGTTGCACTGACTGGAGTAGGAATAGTAAACTTTAACCCTCCGCTATCCAATACTTTCCCTTCTGTTGCACTCACTAGAGTGGAAATATGAATTTTTACCCCTCCGCTATCCAACACTTTCCCTACTGTTGCACTCATTGGAGTGGGAATAGTAATTTTTACCCCCCTGCTATCCAACACTTTCCCTACTGTTGCACTGACTGGAGTGGGAATAATAAATTTTAACATTCCGCTATCCAACACTTTCCCTTCTGTTGCACTCACTGGAGTGGGAATAGTAATTTTTACCCCTCCGCTATCCAACACTTTCCCTACTGTTGCACTGATTGGTGTGGGAATAGTAATTTTTACCCCTCCGCTATCCAACACTGTCCCTACTGTTGCCCTAATTGGAGTGGGAATAGTAATTTTTACCCCTCCATTATCCAACACTTTCCCTACTGTTGCACTTTCTGGAGTGGGAATAGTAATTATTAACCCTCCGCTATCCAACACTTTTTCTTCTGTTGCACTCATTGGAGTGGGAATAGTAATTTGTACCCCTCCGGTATCCAACACTTTTCCTACTGTAGTGGGAAAGATTTTTAATAATTTAATGTTTTAATTATAATAGAATGTTTTTTTATTAGATTTTATGTTATTGGTATATATATATATATATATATACGTATATATATATATATATATATAAATATTTAATCTATTTGTAAATTGTATATAATTTTAAAATTTATAAAATTAAGTAATAATAATAGTTTATTAATTGTTTTAAAGTAAATATAAATATATTAATTATTGTGGAGAAGTGTGGCTCAATGGTTAGAGTGGCAGACCCTGATGCAGAGATCTGGCCTGGGACCAGGGTTCAATTCCCGCCTCGGCGGGTCTTGGGCTCAAATTCCTCGGACCTGATCATTCTCGCCTCGGTGCCTATTCTAATCATGGGACCCACTCTGCAACTCTGGGCAATAGCTTGCTTAATCTCCACAACGGCCCCACCAGTGCTGGGATGCCTGGCTTCACATTGGGGGTGCCCAGGAGTGGACATTTCACAGGGAAAAGACAGGAAGGGTTCCACAGCGGTATGCGTACAGCGCCAGGACACCCTAGGGTAACAGTGCGCTTTACAAGTACAAATTTCATTTCATTGTGTATGTGTGTTTAACTTTTTTTAATTAAGTTTATTTGTTATATTTGTTAAAATGTATATTAAATCTAATTTATTTTTTTAATTAATTTGATCATTTAATATATTTAATATTTATTATTTTATTTTGTATATATAAAAATTGATATTTTGTACAACTATATTTTTGACATCGATATTTTTTTCCCGATATTTTTGTACTTAGCTTTTTAAGTATAGGGAGTCGATATTTTTGCATTCTATATTTTTACTTAGATTTTTTTTTCATCTATATTTTTGTAGTCGATATTCTATCAGTGAACCAAATAGTTCCCTTTAGTGCTAGGGACTGCTTTGGTAATGTGTGCTTTTTGTGACGAAAAAATTGTTTTGTTTTTAGCCAATTGTTTTTTAGACTTTCAAGGACCGGGCAGCTTCCCCAACAATAAAGTTTTGCATAAACCATGACAAAGCAAAACAAGCCTTGACAAAGCCAAAAGGCTGGTAGTCAGCAGCAGACCTGTTGGCTTTACTAATGCTTGTCCTGGTTTAGGTTTGGTCATATGTGGGCTCTTGGCACTGGAAGGTCATTCAGACACACAGGGGCAGAATCCGATTCGGGCCGGAAAACGTACCGACCGACTCGGTGCGGGATTTTAGTCCGACCGACTTGGACCGGCGCCGTACGACCCGGGAAGTACGATGAAATGCATGTGAAACCCGACCGACTCGGACGGAATACAAAACGAACGACCGAGCCGGACGGAAACAAGCCATCCGGCACGGAAAATCACTCGAAACGAACCGACCGACACGCTCCCGGATTGAACCCGAACGAAACGTACCCGCGAACTCCGACCCGCGTAGTACGATGCTGTGCGTGCAAAACACGACCGACTCGCACGGAGCTCAAGCCGTACGACCGACACGCATACAAAACCCAGCCGAAGCAACCCAATACTCCGCGACCGACTCGTACGCCGCATATGAAATATAGCTGATACACAGCGGGAACGAGTCGGACAACATCGCACCAGACAACAGCAGCGTCCGACCCGGACACAAGAACGCCACCTACATGCACCAAAAGCACCAAGGAAAAAAAGTCAAAAAGGGCCAAACAAGCAACCACTAAGCCAATAAATACTGGGGGGGGGAAAAATGGAACAAGGACACACCTCCAACTCCACCTACATAAAGGCCACAAATCCCTACCATGATCCTTTGCAAATTCCATTGACATGCCAGCAAACAACACCATCACACAGCAACCACAGACACACTCACAGCTCATACATCACACAAGCCACACACCATTACCACACCTACAAATCGCACCCTCACACACACCCAGCTAAACCTACACTCACACACCCCCACTTGCACACACACACACATCAATCACCACCACCACCATGCCCCTAAAGAAGAATCCAAAGTTCCTAGATAGTGAATTGGAAGTCATGGTAGATGAGATCCTCAGGGTAGAGCCACAGTTGTTTGGTACATTGGTACAACAGACCCCCATGTCGCAGAAAACCAAGATGTGGGCGAGGATCGTCGACAGGGTGAACGCACAATCACCATGTTTGCGCACAAAGGAAGACATCCAGAACAGGTGGTATGATGTGCGCAGGAGGGTCCGGGACCTACTTAAAAAAGGATTACCTCCTCAGCCAGCACACCGGCAGTGGCCCTCCTGCAAAACCAATATACCTCAGGCCCTGGGAGGAGAAGGTGCGGGCCATCCTACCACCAGTGAGCGTATACGGGCTAACAGACATCCCAGAGCCTGGTGAGTACACAACTAATATACACAATATGGTGTGACAATACACACACAGCACTCTCAAAGGGATAGGCAAACCATGCACCCTTAGCAAATACACAGCAACCAAAACATATTCATCCCAAGATGTGAATGCTAGTCAGACAAACACAATACCTGCCATCTCATAGTGATATCTAACTATGTCATGACATCTACAAACATAACAACAAACACAGCAAGGCAGTGGGACAAATAGAACCAACAAACACTCTCAGATATTTTGACACCACTAGAACACCACCACACAGGGAAGATCACTGAAAGGAAGGAATTCTGTGTATGCTGGTCAAGTCAGTGTAGCCAATAGCATGATGGGAGTTGGAGTCATACATATTGCTCAGCCTCACAATTGGCACATCAACACCACCCTGAACCATGCTCACATCACAGGGAGTGGAAAAGGACTCACAAGATGGCTGACACTGGGTACTGCTGGGGGAAGCACAAGGCCCTGCTGGGAACTGTGCAACAACCAACAGCAGGACACCACTGACTGACATCCTGAAAGACAACTTGCACTCCCTGCAATGGAAGCACGGTCCATGGTGTGATATCTGGCTGGGTGGGAAGGAGGACTCACAGCTCTGACCATAGTTACAAGCACTTCTCCTCACACACACCCTCAACACTAACTCCACATAACCCACCTGGGAGAATGCAATGCCTCACATTCTAACTGAAGATCCCACAAAGAACCACCACCCTGGGTCATGCTGTGTGAAGCACAGGGACACTCTTGGGACTTGTAGCCAAACAACCGCAAGGAGAACACTCACAGCCATCCTGTCAGCACAGGCACCCCACCCCACAGGGAAGCAGAGTCAAAAGGAAGGAAGGATGGGCATGCTGGGAAGGGGGGTGGAGGCAATAGCATGATGGGAGTGGTAGTCACAGCTCAACATCCCCCACCCACATGGCCCAGCAAGCTACCACTGAAGCATGCACACCTCACAGGGAGTGAAAAGCCACTTCAAAGATGTCTGACACTGGCCTCAGCTGTGGGGAGCACAATGCCCTGCTGGGAACTGGGCACAAACAAACAACACGACCACATTGTCAGCCATCTTGCCATTGCTGTCACACTCACACACACTGAAGTCCACTCAAAAGGAAGGAAGGATGGGCATTCTGGGAAGGGGGGTGGAGGCAATAGCATGATGGGAGTGGTAGTCACAGCTCAACATCCCCCACCCACATGGCCCAGCAAGCTACCACTGAAGCATGCACACCTCACAGGGAGTGAAAAGCCACTTCAAAGATGTCTGACACTGGCCTAAGCTGTGGGGAGCACAAGGCCCTGCTGGGCACTGGGCACAAACAAACAACACGACCACATTGTCAGCCATCTTGCCATTGCTGTCACACTCACACACACTGAAGTCCACTCAAAAGGAAGGAAGGATGAGCATGCTGGGAAGGGGGGTTGAGGCAATAGCATGATGGGAGTGGTAGTCACAGATATTGGTCAACCTCACAATTGCCCCATCAACACCACCCTGAACCATGCACACATCACAGGGAGTGGAAAAGGACTCACAAGATGGCCGACACTGGGAACTGCTGTGGGGAGCACAAGGCCCTGCTGGGAACTGTGCAACAACCAACAGCAGGACACCACTGACTGACATCCTGAAAGACAACTTGCACTCCCTGCAATGGAAGCACGTTCCATGGTGGGATATCTGGCTGGGTGGGAAGGAGGACTCACAGCTCTGACCATAGTTACAAGCACTTCTCCTCACACACCCCTCAACACTAACTCCACATAACCCACCTGGGAGAATGCAATGCCACACATTCTAACTGAAGATCCCACAAAGAACCACCACCCTGGGTCATGCTGTGTGAAGCACAGGGACACTCTTGGGACTTGTAGCCAAACAACCGCAAGGAGAACACTCACAGCCATCCTGTCAGCACAGGCACCCCACCCCACAGGGAAGCAGAGTCAAAAGGAAGGAAGGATGGGCATGCTGGGAAGGGGGGTTGAGGCAATAGCATGAATGGAGTGGTAGTCACAGATATTGGTCAACCTCACAATTGCCCCATCAACACCACCCTGAACCATGCACACATCACAGGGAGTGGAAAAGGACTCACAAGATGGCTGACACTGGGAACTGTTGTGGGGAGCACAAGGCCCTGCTGGGAACTGTGCAACAACCAACAGCAGGACACCACTGACTGACATCCTGAAAGACAACTTGCACTCCCTGCAATGGAAGCACGTTCCATGGTGGGATATCTGGGCTGGGGGGAGAAGGAGGCCCGGATGGCAACCAAATAGCACCAATGCTGGTCAGGCACACACCTCAACATTCACATTGACATGCCACACGTTGGCTGGACAATGTGCTACACCAATATCACTCTCTGACTGTCACAATTTAGGAGAATGCTATGTCCAGGCCCACATCCAGAGGTACAGTCACAACTGTCAGGTGTTTGAACAATTGATGCCTGTAGAAACATACCATACAATCTGTGTATCTCCCCAAAACAGGTGATGATGGGGACTCAGCAGCAGACCAGGAGGAGTCCCTGTCCCAGGCTCCGGGGGACACTGAGCTCACTGGTGTGGATCAGCCTCTGCACTCCTCGGATGGCGAAGAACTAGCTGGACCCTCCGGTGTCAGTCATCATGCAGCACCAGCAGGATCAACATCTGCACCCCCTGCACCCACCCCTCCAACAACTGCCAACACACAGGCCACCCCTGCCAACACGGACACACCAAGGACCACAGGTGACAGCAGCGCAGGGACCCAGGCCCAAACTGGAGCTGCTGACAATGAGCCCACGAACAACACCCAAGTGGGCACACGGTCACCTGTGCGTGCCACCGCAGGTCCCGCACATGTCGCCAGGGGTGGTGGGAGGGGTGGTAGACACAGGTCGCTCTTTGCAGAGGGGTCGGGACTGCATGATGACCCACAACTGGCACGCATCCCGGATGCGTACCAGACTAGCACCGGAGAGGTCAGCCAGGTAGTGGGGATCCTCAAGGACATACAACAGCAGCAGGCTGCCCATCATGCCCGCTTGGACTCCCACATGGCCCGTGTCGAGACACACATGTCACGTGTCGAGACACACGTCACATGTCGATACACACATGTCTGGCATAGAGTCCAAGTGGGACACATTGGAACAACTAACAGCGGTGCATAGGGACATACTGACATGCCTCCGCCAGATTAGCACCAACATGGCCTCACCTCCCTGTGTGCCCACAACATCTGCTGCTGAAACAACTGCAAATGCCACAGGGAGGACGGAGGACTCTGGCGGAGAGTCCCCTGCACCGCCGCAGCCTGCACCTGAGGGTCCCCCCCCCAAGAAGAGGGGCCGTCCGAGGAGGCCAAACTGAGAGGCCGATGGCCAGCTACATCCCCCAGGAAGCCAACACCTGTTCTGGAACTTTTCCTCTGTGTGCAAACTGCATGCCCTGTCAAAGCCAACCCAACTCGCCCACATGACATGGGGAGCACAAGTTGTCCAAATTCATCAGATGACTGTGGACTTTACTCTGGACATTTCAGCTACAAAGACTTCCAAATCACATGGGAACTTTGGATTCCAATTTCTATGTACAGCACCCACCATCCTGTGCACCATCCCCACACCTTTTGTAAATAAACTCACCAATTCACCATATCTGCCTCTGTTGTGATTCCAACGTGCTCTCTGTCATGGAGATGGTGATCAGAAAAATTACACTGTGCATGCTAACTGCTACAGCAACTCCAACACCGTCATGTCAGTCATGGCGACGTGACACATATGAGGGAGACACACCACTAGGGCCACACAACACATACACACCAGGGCCATCAGACTCATCCCCTACACTGATGTTGCCAGGAAATACAGTGCAATGCACAGACACCACACCTATTCACAGTCGGTGTCAACTAGACTACAGGTGCAGTAAGCAAATGTCACTCAGATGTGTGACTACAGACAACGCACATCCCAAAGTGAGGCACAGGTTTATTACACATTTGCAACATGTTGTTTCCACTACAAATGCAAGCTAATCCCACCTGGCTGTGGCCACAAAGTCAAACAATGCAGAAGATAGAAAGTCCAGGGGTGTGTGGCACATCACCTGTAGGTAAACAACTGCTGCCACCTTGGAAGTTGAATCATGGATTCGGGGGATCCAAGTTGATCAAACAACTCCGGCAGCACCCTGTGAAGGACAGACATGACACACAGTCAGAACCACTGAAGAACAGCACAGAACGGCAATACTCATGTCTAATACCTGTCACAAGATAACTACACAAAAGCAAGTTAGCAGGTCAACACTGTTGGCCAGTACAGACCACCTGCAAGGACACATTCCTACACGCATCCAGTCAAGTAGCATATGGCCACACTCAAACAGCACCAGAGCACCACACACACATATCATGCAAATCAAAATTATTGACATCACAACCCTCTGGATACTCACATTCAGCTGAAGAAGTTGGTGATGAGCTGTGTGCGGACATCACCATCATCATCATCATCATCATCACTGGCATCGTGGCCCAGGCCAGGATCCTCTACAGGTGGCGGATGTTGGTCATCGTCATCCAGGATGAGAGGCAACTCCTTCCGCACTGCCAGGTTGTGTAGCATGCAGCAGACGATGACAATCTTGCACACCTTTGGTGGGGCATATGGGAGGGCCCCTCCTTTTTTTTTTTTTTTCTCTTTTTTTTTTTTTTTTTTGGTCCTCATTCACCTCAGACCTTAGTGAACATACGAGTCGCCCGTACCGTTGCTCGATCCCAAGGAGGTGTAGGCTATTAGATGGGGACCAGGATGAAAACGCCCCGCCTACCGGCACTGCAGCAGGCTCGGATGACACTAACCCCATAATAAAAGGGAAGGTCACTCTCCCAATTGGTCCAGATGACCCTGGAGACTGTTGATGTTGGCAAAGAGCAGATGGGAAAACTGGGACTGCCCAACAGCACAGCCCAAGGAGTTTTCAAGAAGGCGTAATCATTGGACCAAAGTTTTCTTATAAATCAATATCAATATATATTGATACATCTACATTGATAAATAAGCAAACAGAAAAAAAGAAAAAAAAGAAAAAAAGAAAAAAAAAGAGGGAAGAGGGCTATCAAGTCTCCCAAACCTAAGTATTAGACCAGTTTAGTAAGAAATCCCATAGTGCTCTCTTTTTCTTGCCTTGAATTCTACAAAGATCTCTCCTAGATGTCGAAAGCAAAGAGGACAGCCAATCACAGTGCAAAGGAGGAACAACTTCTACCCATCTCCTACATATTTCCCACCTAGCCAGCAATATAGCATAAAAAAGAAAAGATCTAGCATGGCCTACAATTTCACTGGATATTCCAAAAATTATCAGGGTGAGATTTATTTGAATTGGGAGGGCTAGAATGTCTGTGATGGTGTTGCCCACTCTTTCACAAAAATCTGCTATGGCCGGGCACTCCATAAACATATGCACATCAGAGGCTCTCTCCATATTACATTTTTTACAACTAACTGGAGGCCCCTTCGACATTTTAGTCAACCTTAACGGAGATAGATAAGCCCTGTGAAGCGTGAACAAGTGGTTCCTCCTAAGCCAGGCTGGTTTAACAATGTCAAACAAGATGTTAAAGGATGTTTGCCACAGATGTTCCCATTGTTCATTTGGTATAAGATCCCCCACAGTTCTTCTGCCAATTTAAAATCTCCATCCACTGCGTTCTCGATAGCCCAGTACAGGAAGGAGACCTCCTTCCTTCCTATCGGTCTTGTGACTAACTGCTCCTCAAGAGTGTTAGCTATTCCTATGGGTTTTTTCAAGTTTTGGAACCAGCTCTGCAACTGAATGTATTTAAATTTAGACAAGCCCTCTTCCACCCTGTCGCATAATGATGACCAGGAGAGAAGCATGCCCTCATGAGCAAGGTCTCCCCACGTCTTCAATCCTGCTGCTCTAAGTGGTAGGGCTAACCTGTCCTTCAGACAATCTGGTGCGCCAAGTGAGTCCCACAAGGGGGCCCGGTTTGAGAAGTAATTTAGGCCTGTCAGCCTTTTAATACTGGCCCATATTCTAGTCATTCCCTGCAGGACTTTTAGCTTGATCTTTTTGAAGAATTTTGGTTCTCCAAACTTGAACAGGAATCCCTCCATAGATAGACCAGCCCCCTTTATCATTGCAGAAAACATAGCGCCCACCCCTGTGTTGTCCGGGGTTTTTAAAAGCATCCTGGAATGCGATAATTGAAAGGCCCATGCGTAGTATTGCAAATCCGGCAGTGCAAGTCCACCCTTTTCCCTCCTGCGTCTCAATTTCTTCCAGGCAATCCTGATACCTCCATATGCCCAGACAAACGAATTAATAGCCTGTTGTAACTTAACTATATCTCGATTATCAAAGTGTAGTGGAATGGTATTAAAAAGGAAGGTGATTTTTGGGAGCACCACCATTTTCACCAAATTAATCCTCCCTAGAATGGTTAAAGGGAGGTGTGCCCAGGACTTCATAAGTTTTTTACACTCCTTTAAAACATTTGCCAGGTTAATGACTGAGATCTTGTCGATTTCTTGAACAATTTTAACCCCCAAATATCTCATATCACGCTTGGTCTGATGCCGACACCCCACCAGATTCCAGGTCATGACCTTAGTCTTCTCAGCATTCACCTCATAACCGGATACCTGCCCGAAATCTCTGGCCAACCTTATAACCGTAGGGAAGGTCCTAGCGAGATCTGCGGAAAGGACCAAAATATCATCGGCATACAGGGCAACCTTTCTCTCCCAAGCCCCATATTTAAATGGTAAAATGCTAGCCTCCTCTCTTAACCGCTGGGCAAAAGGCTCAATATACAGGTCAAAGAGGAGGGGAGAAAGAGGGCAGCCCTGCCTAGTACCCCTAGTAATCTTAAAGGGTCTTGTCAAGCTGCCATTTACCAGAAGCCTAGCTGACGGATCTTGGTAAATCAGCTGGATTGCACAACAGAACTTTCCCCCAAATTGAATTTCTCCATAACTGCAGATAAGTACACCCAGTTGACCCTATCGAAAGCTTTAGTGGCATCCAACGTTATTGCAGTAAGGGGAGCGAGTAGGTTGTGGCCAGATCTATTGCCCCGATAAAATCATAGGTCAAATCCGATAAATTCCTGCCCTTAACGAAACCTTTCTGATCGGTATGGAGTATATCTCCAACAACCGAGCCCAACCTACCCGCCAGAATCCTGGCAAAGATTTTATAATCTGCATTCAGCAGCGAAATGGGCCTGTAAGACCCACAACGGGCTGGGTTCTTACCCGGTTTCAAGATCAAAGTGATGGTAGCTTCCCCCCAAGAGACTGGAGGCCTCACACCTTCAGATAAGATCTCATTAAAGAGCTGTACCAAAATGGGAATTACCACCTGTCTCAAAGATTTATAAAGTTCTATTGGCAGCCCATCTGGGCCGGCAGCTTTCCCACTTTTACAAGCAAGAATAGCCATTCTCACCTCTTCCTGAGAGATATCCTGCTCCAGGTCCTTCTGCTGAAATAAATTCAAAAGGGTAAGCTTACTCCCATGCAACCACTCCATAGCCGTCTTTTTATCCACCGGGCAATCTTCTTGATACAGATCCTGAAAGAAATCAAAAAGGCTCCCCCTATCTCCTCGTCTGTAGACAGAGTAGTAGCCCCACCTGTGTTGTCAATTTGTTTAATCAGATTACGCATCCTATCAGACTTCACCTTCCATGCCAGGAGCTTGCCTGCACCTTCTCCATATTCAAAGTGGGCAAGCTTACTCGCCTCCCATCTTTGTGCAATCCTAGTCTGAAGGATGGTATCCAACTGATCTTTTAATCTTCTTAATTTGACCAAATCTTCCTGCTGTTTCTCAGAGTCCGTCTCCTTATTCAGACCCAACTCTACTATTTTCAACTCTGTCTCCTTGCAAGCCACCACTTCTCTATATTGTCTATTCCTAAAACAGACCCTGCTCTTGATCATGCCCCTTAAAAAGGCCTTTAAAGTATCCCAAACCACCGAAGTTGCAGCAGAACCTACGTTGACACCCAAAAAACCCTCAACCTCCTGAGATAAATATTTCATCTCCTCACCATCAAGAAGTAGGGTCTGATCATACGTCCAGCCACTAGGCTGCTGACCATCTGCCAGGACAAGATCCATCCATACTCCTGAATGGTCGGACAAATGGGGAGTTAAATATCCGATATCCTTTATCTTACCCCGCAAGCTATGACTAACCAAAATATAGTCGATTCTCGACTTGTGGCCATATTTACTATTGTAGTATGAGACACCCAGCCGAGAACCCGATCTATCTCTCCAGATGTCACAGAGTCCCATCTGTGCCATCATGGATTGGAGGTACATTCTAGATCTAGAGGGCACCTTAGCTCTACTACTTGCTGACTTATCCAATTTCGGATTCAAGACAATGTTAAAATCACCAGCCATAATCACAGGGTCTGAATAATCCAGGAGATTCAAAAAAATTGTTTTAAGAAAAGAGGGGTCATCTTGGTTTGGGCCATAATAGCCCACCAAGGTAAGTGGATGACCTAAGATGATCGCCTTCACAATGACCCACCTGCCACATGGATCAACCAGAGAATCTAGAATGCGGGCTTTTGCTTGTTTTTTGATTAATATGGCAACACCCCTTATATTGGCACTCTGATTAGAGCAGATTAGATGATCCACCCATTTTTGCTTTTTAAATACTTCAGAGATCTCTTCCTTCAAAAGATGAGTTTCCTGAAGGATAATGACCTGCGCGGGAGAGTCTTTTATATATTGCAAAAAATGTTCCCTTCTGATTTTCACACGCAGGCCATTAACGTTCCAGGATAAAAACTGGATTGTCTTCATGGGGGTTTAAAGGTACATGCGAGATATACAAGACTAATGAATCGCAAAAGGATCCAACACCAGACCAATCGCAACACAACTAAGGCAGTACAAACAAACATTAAGGTGAATGAGGACATTTTTTTATTTTTTACCCCTATACTCCCCGCCCCGTGCACCCAAACCCCCTCCCCAACAAACCCCTCCCAGGAGAACCCCCCTCCTTTACCTGGACAAGTGAAGTCCAGTTTCTGCTCCCCAGGAGCCACCCATGCAATCCCTTTATAATAATGTAAAGATAATAGAAAGAGGAGAGATTTTGAGCCCGGCTCTTAACTCCCACTAACTAAGTATCTACATATAGATCCCTATATAGCGGGTCTGTAACTACCCCTCTAATACTATTTTGAAAACCAAAAAGGAGAGAGAAAAGGAAAGAATATATTTTGAAAAAGCCCTACTAGTGAAATCTACTATGTTTGTTCACTTAGATGGTTAGCATAGATGAGCGCCCAATCTCCAGAGATAGGCCTACCTACTAAACTTCACCCTTCCCCAGACTTCCCAATAACTCATCTGCCTCTTGCACCGATCTAATATTATGCATTTTGTTATTGTGCATTACTTTCAAAGTCGCTGGGAATTTTAGTTGAGCCACAGCCCCAAGCTTCTTAAAGTCATCCAGCTTCCTGCCCAACTCCCACTGCCTGTCAAGGGTAACTCGGGCCAGATCTGAACGTATTTCAAATGAAAAGTCACTGGCCTTCAATGATTTCCCCTTTAAAGCCATATTGAGGATCTTTTCTTTCAGGGAGTAGGTATGAAAGTTAATAAGAATTTTTCTGGGCTTTATTCTATTAGGGTTTCTTCTAAAGGGATCTCTGTGGATCCTCTGTATGTCCTTCCTCAAATCTTCTTCTGACTCTTCCATCTGCAATGATTCTTTTAAAAGTGAAATCATATAGGATTTGAGGTCATCCCCTCCCTTCCCTCCGGGACATTCAAAATACGGAGGTTGCTTCTTCGGGAGTTATTCTCCAAAATCTCAAGCCTATCTCGAAGAACCGATTCCTCCTTCTTGAGAGACAGTATGTCAGCTTTTGCCGCTCCAAGGTCATCTTTCAGTTCTCCTACTGTATTCTCCAAGGTATCAGTTCTATTATTCAGGAGATCGATCTTCTTCTCCAATGTCTCGCAAAAATTCCTAATCTCTCCTTGATTGGCTTCTGAAACAGAAAACCCCTTTTTGATATCCGCCGAGAGAGTGGAGAAAAGAGCCTCAAGAGAAGCCACTGATGGCCCCCTAGTATCATAATCTTTAGGACCTTTGCCCACCTCCACCTCTGCGTCATGCCCAGCTTCCACCCCTAGTGATGCCAAATCCTTCTGCCCTTCAGTATCCTGTCCTTTACTCGGGGTCCCTGTTAAACTACTGTCGGTAGTTAGAGTTGAGGCTAGAGTTGATACTATAGGCAGGGGACCACAAACAACCTCCTTCCCTTCCATGTTGGAACTCAAAACAGGCAGGCCTACTGATCCCCTTCTGAGGGCCTCACCCTGCTTCACAATATCTAATATTGGTGGTTGTACTTTAAAATATGTCCTTAATGAGGGAGTGATTCTAACTTTAAGATCCAAAGGATTGCCTTTAGCCTTTCCTGCATTAATGGTCCTCCCTTTAACCTCACACCGCTGGAAGGGAGAACAGCTGGCTTCTGCATCTACAGTAAAACAGTACTTTTTTCTTGATTTTCCCCAATAGTACTTATGCCCGATTTCTCCTCCGGGGGCTGTTTAGTACCTTTATTATCCGGTTTTGTTTTTACTGGGCCATGCGTAGCTCCCCCGCGCCTCCTACCTTTCTTCAACCCTTTTATTAAGAGCACTGTACTTAAATCCACCTGGGGCGATGAACTCTCTCGCTTCGCCTGGGCCCCCTGTACCTGCTCGTTCAGCTGTAGATACGTGGGGGACCTTGGAAAAACGCCACAGCCTGGATTCCGTCTCTCGTCTGACTCCCCTCCGGTCTCAACCCGCTCCAGGGCGGCGAAGGCTCGACTGGTGCTGACGCTGCCTGTGCTGACACGGAGGTGCCCCCGAGCCACTGCTCTGCGGCCCCTCCTCAGCTCCAGGGCGGCCAGCACCCACCGAGACGAGTGGATCAAAACAGCGGGCGCCGAGGCTCCACAACACATGCCCCGCGGAATAGAAAAAGAACGCAACAGAACCAAGCAAGAGCGAAGGCCAACTGTTCAGCACATTTGAAAATCTAATACAGGTATGCCGGGTCTCCGCTTCTCCTCATTTAGCTCGAGACGCTAGTGCCTCCGGGGAGCAAGCGGCTGCTCAACTAGCGGCCGCCATGTTCTCCGCGGACGTTGGTCATCGTCATCCAGGATGAGAGGCAACTCCTTCCGCACTGCCAGGTTGTGTAGCATGTAGCAGACGATGACAATCTTGCACACCTTTGCTGGGGCATATGGGAGGGCCCCTCCTGAATTGCCCAGGCAGCGGAAGCGGCTCTTCAGGAGACCAAAGGTCCGCTCAATCACCCTCCTCGTCCGACCATGTGCCTCATTGTAGCGCATCTGGGCTGGTGTCACAGGGTTCCTGAGGGGTGTCAGCAACCACGGCATGTTGGGGTATCCCGAGTCACCTACAGACAGACAATTGCACATTAGCCGATTTGGAAAAGTGTGCGGAAAGCAACATATCAGAACACACACAATGGTACAAAGTCAGTACACACCGACAAGCCAGGCACGCTGGTTCTGCATCTGTGACATCATCCTCGGGATGCGACTACTCCTCATCACGTAGGCATGGTGTGCCGAACCGGGGAAACGCGCACACACATGTGTGATAGTCATATCTTCAAGACATACCACCAGAGCATTTATAGAATGGTAATGTTTACGGTTCCTGTATGCCTGCTCATGTGCCTGTGGTGGTACCAAAGCCACATGTGTCCCATCAATGGAGCCAATGACATGTGGCATCCTCCCCAGGGCATAGAAGTCACTCTTGACGTCAGTGAGTCGTTGACGTGGTGGGAAATAGATGTACTGGTTAAGGCATCTCAACATTGCCAACAAAACATCGCGTAGCACACGGCTGAACATAGTCTGTGACATACCACCAGTAGATGCCACAGTGTGTTGAAAGGTACCGGTGGCAAAGAAGTGTAGGGCTGCCATCACCTTCACCTTGGGGGTCAGCGCTGTAGGATACGGCCGGCCAGGCTGCAAATGTGGGTCCAACCGCACTGCCAAATCCTCAATCAGCTGCCTGGTGAAGCGGTACCGTCGGATGCTGTCACGTTCCACCATCGTTGCCAGGTCTGGGAATGGTCTATGGACAGCAGGAGCCCTGCAGTGCAGAGGTGAAGAATGCAAGATTGCCAGTCACCCCACATATGTTCCGTTCACCATACTCAATTTCACATTATACATCATTACCAAACACAAGTACTTGATGTGTGTCTCGTTCTGTTTGGACATATATGGCACCTACATGTACATCATCTAACATCTCTGTTCAACAAGTGTGGACAACAGGTACCAGGGTGTGCAATGTGAAACCATTTGGATGTGTCACAGTACCCATTTACTGCTCTCACATTCCACACACATACCACAGTGACATGTCTGGACAGATGCGCCACAGGCATCACAACTCATTGACAGGTAGATTCCCAGGGACCCTGTCTTGCCACATGGACACTGGCATGACATGGCGTATCATGTACACGTCAGTAAAACAAACATGACACCCACAGGTGGTGGCCCCTGTAGCCTCTACAGGACAGACATGGACGTCTGTGACACACACACACAACATCTAAGTCCATGCACAAACAACGTGGATGTGGATACTGTCTCCCATTGTGCACATGGAGTCAGACATGTGAAACACAACATGCACACAGACTGCGGAGGGACATGACTATTGTGGCATTGGGCCACCCTGTGACGTACATGCCTTCCCACGTGAGCCTGGGGGTATGTGACATGTCATACACATACACAACCTGGAAATGTGACCATGCCACATGCTCCAAAATGAACAGTTGCACATCACAGTGGTCATGTGCACAACACACAAAGGACCCTGTCCCCATGAACACGTGCACAGCCTGGGTGTGTCTGCCCCCAAGTGCCACCCCAAAAACAACATGTACACCCCCATACACAGATAAGGTTATGCTGCCACACATGCCTTAGATACAGTGTGGACTGGGTGTGGTGTAGTAGGTGTGCCCCTGAGTCCCTGGAAAGTATATGTGGCTGGCATAGGTTCACCAGTGACCAGCATGCTGACATATGCGTGTGGCCTGTCCAGGGACGCGTTGTACAGCACTGGTCCGATCGGTGTGCCCGCACGGACCATTGCATTGAATGTGAGCGGGTACGCGTTGTACAGCAATGGTCCGATCGGTATGCCCGCACGGATCATTGCATTGAATGTGAGCGGGTACGCGTTGTACAGCAATGGTCCGATCAGTGTGCCCGCACGGACCATTGCATTGAATGTGAGCGGTTACGGGTTGTACAGCAATGGTCCGATCGGTGTGCCCGCACGGACCATTGCATTGAATGTGAGCGGGTACGCGTTGTATCGCGGGTACGCGTTGTACAGCAATGGTCCGATCGGTGTGCCCGCACGGACCATTGCATTGAATGTGAGCAGGTACAGCGTTGTATCGCGGGTACGTGTTGTACAGCAATGGTCCGATCGGTGTGCCCGCACGGACCATTGCATTGAATGTGGCGAGTGCGTGTTGTATCGCGGAGTGCGCGTTGTACAGCAATGGTCCGATCGGTGTGCCCGCTCGGACCATTGCATTGAATGTGAGCGGGTACAGCGTTGTATCGCGAGTACGCGTTGTACAGCAATGGTCTGATCGGTGTGCCCGCACGGACCATTGCATTGAATGTGAGCGGGTACACGTTGTACAGCAATGGTCCGATCGGTGTGCCCGCACGGACCATTGCATTGAATGTGAGCTGGTACGCGTTGTACAGCAATGGTCCGATCGGTGTGCCCGCACGGACCATTGCATTGAATGTGAGCTGGTGCGCGTTGTATCGCTGAGTGCAGCGTTGTACAGCAATGGTCCGATCGGTGTGCCCGCACGGACCATTGCATTGAATGTGGCGGGTGCAGCGTTATATCGCGGATGCAGCGTTGTACAGCAATGGTCCGATCGGTGTGCCCGCACGGACCATTGCATTGAATGTGAGCGGATACGCGTTGTATCGCGGGTACGCGTTGTACAGCAATGGTCCGTTCGGTGTGCCCGCACGGACCATTGCATTGAATGTGAGCGGGTATGCATTGTATCGCGGGTACGCGTTGTACAGCAATGTTCCGATCGGTGTGCCCGCACGGACCATTGCATTGAATGTGAGCGGGTACGCCTTGTACAGCAATGGTCCGATCGGTGCGCACGCATTGGCTGGGGCCTGGCATGGCAACGGACGCGTTTTTGAAGCTCCAACGAGTCTGATGCAGTGAATTCAGTTGGCCAGCCACAACAATGTTGCAAATTCATGGGTGTCATGAAGTTGAAATTTTGAAGGATGCTGTGGGCGTGTATTGGTGCTGCAATTCCATGGATTGGTCAGATTCAGAAGATGCAAACGACTTGGACCTATCACTTTGGAGACTTGGCACAGTATCTGGCTCTGCAGCACACATATAATGCTGGCTGTTCCCCTGAGGGCTCACTTGCCTGCACTACATGCTCCAGGACGACATGTGCCACTACACTGCTGCTGTCTCTGCATCCTCTGGCTACTGCAATGGCACGTACTGTGGAGAGAGCCCCAGCCTTCACCCATGAGGAGAACCAGGCCCTGCTGGACAACCTCCTTCCACAGTACAGCAAGCTGTATGGGACACCAGGGGAGCAGGTGAGTGTGCTGTCCACTGCCTTACTAATTGTGCATGTTGTCTGACTAGCAGGATTTACAGTGTGCACACCACTGGCTAGCATGCTCACTGAGTAGTTCGCACCCCCCAAAGTGTGTAGTCACATGCACTGAACAGGTACAGTGGAGAAACATTGCATTCAAACAAGGTTCACTTCCCATGCAATGATACCATGTAGTAACTGCTGGCAAACTGTCCATAGCCCTCGTTGCACTGCCTGTGTACATCATATGCCCCTGTGATTGAGACATGTATTTCCAACTGTGTGATGCACGGATATGTTGCATGTGTAGTAATGGCCTTTTCACTTTGTCATCCTCACAGGTTGATGCCCATCAGAAGCAGGATATCTGGCTGGCCATCGTCCGGGCAGTCAGATCCGTGGGGGTCTACAAGCGCCGGATCCGCAACTGCCAGAAGAGGTGGCAGGACCTTCGGGGCTGGACCCGGAGGATCGCAAGGGTCCAGCTGAAGCTGTCGCCTCCTCGCAGGAGGGGCGGACACCGGACCCTGACCCCCACATGCTCCAGATCCTGCCAGTGGTCTTCCCGGAGCTGGATGGGCAGCTGAAGGGCAGAAAGCAGCAAGGAGGGGTGAGTCAAAGACTGCACTGTGAACTCTGTCTAACATGCTATGTGCACTCCTCTGGCATGGTTAAACTTCCCCAGTACATCAGTCTTGTTGTCCAGTACCCATGTCCCTCTATTGAGACATGCCCACTACCCATCTGATAGGCCGGTGTGCACCTTACGCTCAGGTTAATTGTGTCACTCGGGTACAGGGTCCTTGCATTTTACTTTGCTCAAGGTGGGTGACAGCTTTTGTTCCCGTGATATTGTGTTTGCCTTCATGGGTGGGTCAATTGCTCACACAATGCCTGAGTCGTGCAATGTAGTCTGGGTGTAACTTTGATATGTGATCCACTTGCAGATCAGAATCACCACATGTCCCTGGGGTATTTGGCACACCCCCATGCTGCGGGTGGGTACAATGTTTGGGCCTCAGGAGTATGTATGTCAAGTGTGTCACACATGCTTAGCCACCTGCCTACTGACCAGGGCTCATCCCTCTTGCAGGTGGAGCCGGACAGTCATGCCTACTCCAGGGCATACAATACACTCTGTACTCCCACTCCCGTGTATCAGCTGACATGATGTGCTCAGTGAAATGTTCCCTCAGGTGTCTGCCTCTGTGTCGTTGTGCTGTGACTACGTTGTCGTGACTCCTGTGATGTTTATCGGTTAGGGGTCAGCATGCCATCTGCTATTGGACCATGTGAGACAAGACTTCTGTGACTTATAGGTGTTTGATCACTTGACTGTGCAGACAGCTGTATGCGACTGTGACTTTCAGGCAGATGTTCATCATTCACAGCATACTGAGGTGCTCTGGTTCAGAGAGTTGTGTTTCATGTCCCCCATATGTCCAATTGGTATGACGTGGACGAATAGTAGTTGTGATGATGTGGTTTATGGGGGCTGGACATGTGCACTTGTCAGTTACATAACTTGCATTCCCCATGTCCTAGGATTGTGACACAGTGCAGACTGTTGTTGGCTGGCTGCCATGGCCATGTGACTGGACACAGTGATGTATGACTTTGCACGCATGCCTGTGTCATGGCATTAAACTTCCTAAGAGTGATCCTGCAGGGGGGTGACATGTGCAACATGCACCCCATTGTGGCATTGACTATCCGGACATGAGTGCATCATGGTGTCTGGTGCTGGTATGCATCACATGCATTTCTATTGAGACTCTGGCCATCCCTTCATCCGGACACCTGCACTGACTCAGTGGCAAGAGATGTGTTGTGTGCATGTTCACATACTGCACCGTGTTCCCTGCAATGTCCAACACCTGTGTAGGTGGTGCATGTGTCCACACTGGGGTCTTACCATCAGACATGCACCAGACAGATGGGTGCAAGGGCAGGAGGGGTGTGAGTCCCATGGTTGACCATCAGACTGACAATTGGCTTCCCCGAATCTGTGTGAGGACTTTAGGCAATGTTCAACTAAAGATGCCAGGGCTTGCTCTGTGATGTGCTGTATTTACTGTGGTGTGTGCGGTCAGTGCAGGTGACTGATGTTTGTCTGTTTCCTAATTGTTTGCAGATACATCCACGGCCACAGGAGGGGACAGCTCCACGGACCAGGAGGAGCAGCGGAGCCAGACTGGGTCAGCGTCCGACGAGTGGTCAGAGGGACCCAGTGGCACGGAGGGCGAGGGGAGCCACACCGAGGATTCCTCAGCACCATCCACCTCAGCTGAGGACCACAGCAGCTCGGAGGATGACTCCCTTGTGGAGGTGGGTGTCAGCAGCCGACACACCCCAGCTACTCTGTCTGGCCCCGCCACCACCACCACCACCACCACCACCGCCCTCCCATTGGCTCCCATTCCTGAGGTCAGTGGAGGCTCCCGTGCTCGGGAGCATGTCTCCTTCGTGCCAGGCACCGCACCCCCCTGCCCCTGTGTCCCCTGCTGCCCTGAGTGAGAAGTCTGTGTACCTCCTTCGGCCGCTCCATGTAGGGCAGACAGCAATGCTGACTGTCCTCCATGCACACACCACTCTGTTGACACAGCTGGTGTCGTTCATGGAGGGCATCTCAATGGGTATGTCTGCCCTACAGAGGAGCAATAGGTTCATGGACTCCTCCCTGACGGCAGCAGTGTCCCTCCTCCAGCAGTCCCTCACCCCTCCCACCTCTGCCCCATCCACACTTCCTACCACCCTACCTGTCCAAAGCACATGCACACCTGCACATTCACCGAGCAGCACAGACACACCCAAGAGAAAGGCAAGACGTGCACACAAGCATCCTCAGGGGACTGATACCACAGACACAGGTGATGGGGAACACACACACACACACAGGCATCCACTGTCACTCCGCAGTCCTCCAAATCCTCTCCCTCCAAGACCCCTTCCCTTGCCTCGCCTGCTACCACACCTACACAGAAAATCTTCATGTGTGACCTCGGCCTCTTCCCCACCGATCCTGCTGATCCAGCATACCGGGGGAAGAGGAAGTCCACCCACACAGAGGGGAGTGCCCCTCGTCCCCGGACACCCTCCCCCAGGCGCAGGCAGACACAGGACCCCATTCGTAAGTCTCCCCGGACCAGGAAGAGCAAGACCCCATCACCACCACCACCACGCAGCTCCACCACCCAGTCTCTCTCCTCCATCCCCCAGGCCACCACTCCACAGGTTCCCCCGCCACACCCTGCCCCAGGTTCCCCCACACACCGATACCGCATCCCCAGACTGCTTAGACCCTCCCCCCCTGCCACTTGCTCTTCCACCCCCAACCCAGACGCTGTGCCTGTTAGTGGCACTGGTGTGGGGACCGGGTCCCCCCCCTCTGTCCTGCCCACCTCATCTGCCCTCCCTTCCACTCCCTTGGAGTTATGCACTGCAGTGGAGTCCACAACCACCTCGTCTGACTCGGGCACTGCAGTGGGGACCCAGTCCACTTCATCAGACCAGCCCACTGCAGTGGTTGCACCACCCACACCAACTGACTTGTGTAGCACGGTGGTGCTGGCCCCCGCTGAGTCAGACACCTCCACTGCAGTTGCCGGTGACACTCCTGCACCCACCACCCCTTCACTGCCTCCTTCTGGCATCCCCTGATCCTGTCCCTGCGGTGCCTGGCCTGCCCCTTGTATGCCCCTCCAAGGGGGATGTACCCTGTCCCTACCAGTGCAGGCAAGCAATGGATGACCAGTTGAGACTTATCACCCTGTTGGGACTGTGTTTTTGGACTGGCCATTGGCCTTAGTTTCTTTTGGACTTTGGACTTTTCTACTCAATTTGCTGAATAAAGCCTCCTTTTGTTTAATTGTGGTTTTTCTTTTGATGTACATGATGTAGATGAGTAGCATCCTGCATTTGCAGTTGTAATAGTGTTCAGATCAGGGAAATGAACTGTTGATGTGATGGACTCCATGTCGTCCATGGGATATGTGTCCTGTTGTTGTGTGGATCTATGGCATCCTTTGCTGCAGTCTGAGGGTGTGATGTTCAGCATTTGACACAGGGATGTACGTTTAGCATTCGTAAATGAACATATTTGTCTTACACTGATGCACATCTGGTGGGCTTACCACTGTTCAATGTTCCAATTTCCCTGACTGTGTGCCCATCTCCACTGGACATGCAGTTTTGCACATCAATGTTGAAGGACTCATCTGTGTATACAGTACAACTGGATTGCCACGTGTTTTGGGTATATGCAGATGACTGACGTGACACTCCCGTACCCAGGCTGATGTGAGCAGAGGCTTCTGTGTGTTGTAGTTGTTGACTCACTGACGGAGTGTCCTGCTGACATGTTTGGGTCGTGCACAGACAAGGTTTGGCACAGCGGACCTTCCACAGGAGTGGAGTGCCCTCATGGCAGTGTGTATTCTGGTGACATTGCGTGTGCCCGTGTTGTTTGTTGTGTGTGCATGTCTGTGCATGTTCCCTTCCCTTTTCATATACAGGCTGTGTCCCTAGGGATGTTCCTGTTTGTGATGCTTGCAGAGTTGGTATGTGTTCATCCAGCATCTTGGACCTGGTTTCTCCGTGATGTGGGTGCAAGGCTAACTAATGTTCATGAGGTTCTCATCCCAGATTGTCTTTGTTGTCAGGGCTGGGGATGTGGGCAAACGCTGATGGGACACATTCAGGATTCCCCTTGGCACTTGTTGTTATTTAGAGTTTGTTATTAGAGTTTGTGGTAGCTTTCAGTGATTGTGACATGTTGTGTGTGTGACTGCTGCCACTCCTCAGGGTCAGAGCTGCAATGTTGGAAGTTGTGTTGTGTACGTGTGGTCTTTGTGTGTCACCTTGGCTTCTTCGTTGGTGTGTGACTATGGCCAGGATCCCATTGTTTGTTGTGGATTTCACATCATGCGCATGTACGGCGTACTGTGCTGTGTGTCAGACATAGACGAGTCATGTTGAGTGGGCATGTGTGATGGGTTTCTGCACCTTAGTTCCCCCACCACCCCTGGGATTGTCATGGGTGCATGTGCAATGTCACCATTCCATGTGAGCTTCACTGCTGCACATTGGTGGAGATCAGGGTGTGTGGTGTTGAGTGTTGAAATGTGAGTTGTTGCACGGCTAGACCCCTACCTCCATATTGGCCTTGGCTGGCAGGCCGTGCTGATTGTTTGGAGCTTGTGTAGGTGTGATGGTAGTTTGTTGCTCAGGACACATGGCTGTGGTTCACAGTGTGAACGACATCTACCTTTGTCATCACAGTTGAATTGTCATGCTGGCTAGTGTCAGCACAATGTGGGGTCCCTGGGGGTAGTCCTGTGGTGGGTCTGTCTCTTGCTGTGTTAGTTGATGTTTCTACAAGCTTGTGTGACATGTGTGATTTGGGCTCCCTCTCATCTAACAATGCCAGATTGCCCACATAGGGGAATCCAATGCATGAGTTACTTGTGTGTGGCACTGTATACACATCTGTGTAATAGGGATTCAGGCCTCCTCATGTGTTTCGTGGTTGCCTGGGGACACTGGCACACACCCCCATCACCTGTTGTGTTTGATATGCAGTGTGAGTCTGCCTGTTTGTGTTAGTGCATTTGCATCACTGCATTAGCATTTCTGTAGTGTGCCATTGGTTGTATGTAGTTTGGTGGTTTTCCCCTGCTGTCCCTGGGACTCCTAGGTCATCAGTCAGCACAATGATCATGGTTTGTATGTCCCATTGCTGCCATGGTATGCTATTTGTTCACCTGACATCGACAGTCTCCACAGGATATCAACATTTGTGTGTCCATTGGTGCAGATATGTGGGTCAGCATCATTTATATTTTTCTACAGGTTGATGTCATAGATCTGCAGGTACCACTTTTTAGGGTGCTGTAAGGGTGGTCACTTTATTAGTTAATTGTGTACCACTACCAAAAAGTGTGGATAGATCTTGATTTGGTCCTGAAGAATTGCCTTCTAATTGAAGTATTGGCAAGAAACATGTTGACCCCAAATGCGCACAGCCCCGTGACCTTATAACAGGGGTGCGCTACTTTCACGTTTTTAATGAGGAGAGTGGCCACGATCATTAAAGTAGTTTTGGGTGGACCACCTCCTTCTGTTTTAACCTCACTTCTACACTCACTACATCTACACTCACTAGGGCCCTCACACGCACGGCACCTTACGGCAAAAGGAAATAAAGATCTCCGCCAAAAGGCCCCGTTAAGGGCGCCGATCGGGTATTGCAGCGCCGACCCGATAAGGAGCAGACCCGATGATGAAGCAAGACACCCCACTGATGGGGGGTGTGTGAGGGTCTCTTTTCCGAAAGGAGGTAATTTTCTCCTGCTCTTAGTGTGTTACTTACTACACTAACCATACGTCAACCTATAGTGTTCACTGGGAACTGCATACCATTCTGCTTTGCATCAGCATCATGATGGTCACTTCTGTCATTGTGTTATTGGCTGAATGTTGACAATGTGGTCCCCCATGTGTGATGTTTGTATGCACATGGCCAAAACGATGTTTCTGTGACACTGCACTGTTAGCCTCGCCCAATGTATGTTGCAATGGGACACAAGCACTACTATGCCACAGATGTTTTAGTTGTTGTGTGACCAGGATTCATCCATACAGTTTGTCTTTGGCAGCTTTTACCATGCCTGCACTTACCTTATGATCACCGTGGTGATGGTGCTTTAGGCCCCATTGCCACACTGATCAAAAGGTGCATCAGCCATGGACCCCACACTTACCTTTTGGTGACTGTGGTGATGGGGCTTTAGCCCCATTGCCACACTGATCAAAAGGTGCATCAGCCATGGACCCCACTCTTACCTTTTGGTGACTGTGGTGATGGGGCTTTAGGCCCCATTGCCACACTGATCAAAAGGTGCATCAGCCATGGACCCCACACTTACCTTTTGGTGACTGTGGTGATGGGGCTTTAGGCCCCATTGCCACACTGATCAAAGGTGCCTCAGCCATGGACCCCACTCTTACCTTTTGGTGACTGTGGTGATGGGGCTTTAGGCCCCATTGCCACACTGATCAAAAGGTGCATCAGCCATGGACCCCACACTTACCTTTTGGTGACTGTGGTGATGGGGCTTTAAGCCCCATTGCCACACTGATCAAAAGGTGCATCAGCCATGGACCCCACTCTTACCTTTTGGTGACTGTGGTGATGGGGCTTTAGGCCCCATTGCCACACTGATCAAATGGTGCATCAGCCATGGACCCCACTCTTACCTTTTGGTGACTGTGGTGATGGGGCTTTAGGCCCCATTGCCACAGTGGCCATGGTCGGCTTGTATTGTGGAGGCCACACACATTTCTGTGTGACACATGTGATAGTGGGTCACATTGTATGTTCATTGTCATGTTCAGTGTTGTAGGCATTTGACATAGACTACACACGCTTGTCATGTTGTTTGGGTGGATGTAATTTTCTGTAATTCCTGATGTGGGAGTATGCTGGTTGTGTCATGCATTACCCATCCTATGAGTAGGGGTGGTGGTAGTGGCAGGCATCCAGCCCCCCATGAGTGGGGATGGTTGTAGTGATAGGCATCCAGGCCCCCATGAGTGGGGATGGTAATAGTGATAGGCATCCAGGCCCCCCTGAGTAGGGGGGGGTAGTGGCAGGCATCCAGCCCCCCATGAGTGGGGATGGTAGTGGTGATAGGCATCCAGCCCCCATGAGTGGGGATGGTAGTAGTGATAGGCATCCAGCCCCCATGAGTGGGGATGGTAGTTGTGATAGGCATCCAGGCCCCCTGAGTAGGGGTGGTGGTAGTGGCAGGCATCCAGCCCCCATGAGTGGGGATGGTAGTGGTGATAAGCATCCAGCCCCCCATCAGTGGGGATGGTAGTAGTGATAGGCATCCAGCCCCCCATGAGTGGGGATGGTAGTAGTGATAGGCAGCCAGCTCCCCATGAGTGGGGATGGTAGTAGTGATAGGCATCCAGGCCCCCCTGAGTAGGGGGGAGGTAGTGATAGGCATCCAGCCCCCCATGAGTGGGGATGGCAGTAGTGCTAGGCATCCAGCCCCCCATGAGTGGGGATGGTAGTAGTGATAGGCATCCAGGCCCCCCTGAGTAGGGGTGGTGGTAGTGGCAGGCATCCAGCCTCCCATGAGGGGGGATGGTAGTAGTGATAGGCATCCAGCCCCCCATGAGTGGGGATGGCAGTAGTGATAGGCAACCAGCCCCACATGAGTGGGGATGGTAGTAGTGATAGGCATCCAGCCCCCCATGAGTGGGGATGGTAGTAGTGATAGGCATCCAGGCCCCCATGAGTGGGGATGGTAGTGGTGATAGGCATCCAGCCCCCCATGAGTGGGGATGGTAGTAGTGATAGGCATCCAGCCCCCCATGAGTGGGGATGGTAGTGGTGATAGGCATCCAGCCCCCCATGAGTGGGGATGGTAGTAGTGATAAGCATCCAGGCCCCCCTGAGTGGGGATGGTAGTAGTGGCAGGCATCCAGGCCCCTATGGGTGTCTTTGGCATTGGTGATGCCCATCCCACCCCTATGATTGTGCTGTTGCTAGTGTACGTCATTTGTGCATCCCTATGTGTGTGTGACATATTTTGGGTCGTGTAGTTAGTTTGTATTGTTGGAGTTTGACTTACCGTCTGCGCCGTACGGTCCCGGTAATAGATGTAGAGTATAGGTAGGACCTGCGCGATGGGATTCATGGTTTGTTCGTCTCGTTCGTGTTTCGCGTGTCTTCGACTCGTACTCGTCGCTGGTTTGTTCGTCTCGTAACCGTGGATCTTCTTGTGGCGCGAATCGGAGCTTATGTGCGGCTCTCCCGGATGCTCAAACGTGCCGAACGTAGCGACGAGTTCGGCTCTTACGGAAGACGCATTGTACTAGTCCGGCCGGAAGGTGCTGTGTATTTGCTTCCGTGCAACTCGATTCGGCGTTTACGGATCCGGCTCGGGCGGCGAACAGGAGCTGGATTGGGTAAGTACGGCTCGCTCGGAATCCGGGCTGTTATGCGCATCGTACTTGTTCGTTCGGATGAGTGTTCGAGTCGGTCGGAAAACACGCGTTCGGCTGGTATTTTTTCCGGACGAATACTGTTAGGTGCGCTTCCGGCCGACATCGGAATCGACCCCACACTGTCTTTCCTATGACCATAAAACATGGTGTAAATCAGCTAACCCCAGTTTACTTATTTAACTTTCAAATAAGGCCACAGTAATTTGGCAAAGGAAATGCAACATGGCATGAAAGTAAAATGTCACACCAGGGTTGCAGTGTATAATAACAATGTGATCCAGCACTCCAAATTGTAATTAAACAAATTATTCACTGTACTGTATACAAAAATTCGATTCATTCAGCAGGTCTTATTCCAATTTTCTTTATTCAAAAATAATTTTTCAGAATAAAAAGTGACCGTAGCCAACACGTTTCGTCCCATCGGACTTCTTCAGGGCAAAAAGCAATATGGTGGCCTTTTGTTGATGTTATCAGTAATACATAAACCTCTTTTCACGGATATATCAGTCACATAAGAAGGTAAATATCCTTCCCCGCTCATAATCAATTTCATCTCTGATGATCTTTTTCTGTTTTTTATCTTTCAGGTAGATTTGATAAGCAGTGAGTTCTTTTTTTTAAATTTCATAGTTTTTTTGGGTGGCCTCCTTCAAGTTCATTTCCGATATTTCTTTCTCAAGTTTCATTATTTCTTCTCTAATCTTCTTAACCTTTCTTTCTGAGTTGGATATTAAGATCCTCATCATTCTATATGAAACATCATAGAGGCCTTCCTCCCATTCCTCTAACAAATCACTTTCCAAATCTTCATAATTCGGAAATATCAAAATTCTCAGGCCTCGGGGTATCCTTTTGTTTTCTATATATTTTTTTAAAGTGGCCCCATCCCACCACTTTCCAAGTTCTTGTTTTTTTAATTTTTCTAATCGAAAAAACCTATCTTTTAGGCCACTCTTTGAATTACTCGCTTTGGAATTGTCAGTGCTTGGGCCTTTCCTCTTTTTAAATAAGTCCCCCAGCATTTCCTCTCTATTGTCTTCGAAGTCCATCCTTTGATAGTGCTAGTCTGCCCAAACTAAATATGAGAAACACAGTACAAAGGGTATGAGGCAATTTTGACTGCACTTATCGCTATATTAGGTCATGTGTAATTTATACTCCTATGGTGCCAAGGATCTGAGGCTCAATACCCTTAAGCCTCCTAGGATTCAATATCCCATTTGCTATTTGTGGCTCTGCCAATGCTCTTTAACATAGCATTCCTTGATTAAACCTTTCACATTCATTCTCATCACTGATGTGAAGATTTCCTTTCTCACGTTTCCCTATAATTTGACTTCAGGACCTTGACAATTGTTTCGTGTAAACCCCACATCTTTATTTGAAATCCTCTATTTATAATTCCATCTCTACCTTTGGGGGAAGGGGAATTCATCCCCATTTCTTTTACAGAAAGATTTAATGCAATTTTAAATGTTTTCCAGGTTGTAAGTTCTCATTGATTATAATAGTGCGCAATTTATCTGATTTCATGTTTCATGTGCCAAATCCCTAAGGTCTAAAATCAATTTGAACGTTGAGCCCTATAAAAAAACTATCCTTTCAGGATATTTCAGAGCTGAGAGCTTCACTAACACCTTTCCAGGTTTTCGGGTGGACTATAGGTGCTCCAGCCGAGGCATACATCACCCGATGCCCAGAAGTTAGCAAAGAAAGCTGGGAATTTGTTGGCTTGACTGCTGCAAATATCAGCTGCACCATGTATTTTGTCCTCCGTTGAATCGGACGGGTCAGTCACCCAGTTAGCAAGGCCCTTCAAAATCAATTATACATCCAAAGATGTGTTCAAAATTCACAGGAGGCTGTCTAAAGCCAGTGCTGATATGCAAAACAGACATGAGCAACACAAATGTCCAAGAAAACCTGGGAAATACATGACAAAAGGTGACAATGGTTCACACAGAGCTCATTTAGCAAGTAATTATTGGATGGAAATGACTGTTGCTGGTATAGCAGAGTATCATGGCAATCCAGCCATTAGGTTTTCAGTGCAACAGTGCGCATCTGTTTACACGAGAAATTGCATTATGAAATCAATATTTAAACATGGTAAGAGCAAAGTGACCCCCATGTGAGCAACAACCAGACATATATGTGGAACAAGGGGTGAGAATCGTAGGTATGTCGGTATGCAAACAACCACGTACCTAAGTCCTACTAGACCAGGCACATAGTTGCCTATCCAGCCTGCTGTTGTGAAATATTAGGAGGTTAACAACAGACATAGTTTTAAAAACTTGGTTTATGCTTGTGACCCATACACCTTGAAGAAACTGTGCTTGGGAGAGAAGCAAGCTAATGTACTAGCATTTTCTGGTGTAATATGATGCACTATGGTAAATTGACATTTTCTATCTGGGGGTGTTACTGAGAGTTGTGTGCCCAAAAATGAACTAAGCTGTCTAAAGCCAGAGAGAGTTTACCGCAGTCCATCAATAACCCTATATCTTCTATCCCCTTCCATGGTGCAACACCTCAGTTGGACAGATGGCTGTACCTCTTGCGGACACGCAGGAGAAATATAACTTTTTTCTTTGGTTAGATACCGGAGTGAATTGAGCACCTGCTGCAGAGATTGAGATGTAATTTGCTGAACAGATGGCTGGATAGCAGAAACGGAGTAGGTAAGTTACTACACCTGCTGCAGATCAGTGTGTAACTTGAAGGTTATAGGTTGCAGTTTGATGGACTAAGGGCCTTATTAAGATTTACTGAATGGAATATGCTTCCAAAATGTGTTAGATAGCCCGTCCACCATATTCCAAGTGTCATAGGCTAAATTCAGGACCACTGGAATTATATGATACTATAGTCATGGCATAGTTTGCATAATTATTTATTTGCCACATAATCAATCTTCTGCTACATAATTTGCTCAATCGGATCACAAGTTACTAAAAATGCGGTGACACATGCCCCTGCACTGTAAAAGGCCCGTGGCAAGGTTGACTCGTCATCTTTCAGTTGTTTATTACAGTATTTCGTTGTAAAACTGTTACTTATGATGAGAACATTTCTCCCAGGCAGTGTTACTGTGTGTAAAAAATACAAAACATTGAAAAAATACTATCGGAAAATGTGCTGCATCATGTCACATAATTTGCCTTTTCTTGACACGTACTTTATTTAACCCTACCGTATAATTTAGCCCTCCCCTGCCACATAATACCAGCAGCCCTGACTATGATGCCATTATAATAAGACAGGCAGGACATCAGCCATGTTAGTGGTGGTGTATCCCATCCGCAAAACTCTAAATGAGGCCCTAAAAGTCCTTTATCCTTCACAGGTCAATATTATGAGCACTGTTGCCTCTTAATGAATTTTCAGTTTGTAGGAAGCACTATATGGATGGTCAATATAGTTATTATTGAATCAAGTGCTTAGCACTAATTGCAAAGGATGACACGAGTATTAGTTTGGTTTCATCTCTGGTTTTCAATATTTGCAGTCTTTCTGCTTAAGCTATGCACACTGATGTGGGTGGTGTGAAGAGCTCACATCTGTGTGGAGGACTTCAGGGATCCATCCGAAGACGATTTGCTGTACCATGCCCTAATAGTATCCCCCTCCTCCTTGAGGTGGTGGAGAAAGGTTCAGATCCATCAGCTGCATAATCATTCCTTTCCACAGTTTTATTTGCTATCACATGACACTCCAGTTGCATTCAGAATACTGAGTGATCGGCTCTAGTATGCAAACGTCTGCTTCTAATGTTTGTTTCTGCCTGTGGTTGTTATTCCCAGGACAGGCCACAGATGCACTGCACTGTCCCCTACAGAAAGGAAATTATATTCATGTACTTGTTCCCCGTAACTATTGAACCCACAAATTGTTAACGTCATAGTCAAACAATCCCCCAAACGTAAACCCCAACCAAATTGGGTGAAATTGTAATTGGTCACATACACTTAGAACAATATTTACAAACTCATATAAGCAGTGGTCGAAGTGGGGAAAAAAAGTAGGGGAACTGTGGGCGGAGAATCAGAGGGCGGGAATAACCCGTGGATTGGGTCAGTGGGCGGAGTCAGAGGTGTGGCAGAAAGAGCAAAATATCCCAATTTTTAGTATTTGTTTCCCATTTCACTAACCGGTTACAGCTCATTACGGGGCATATTATCAAGGAAACGCGATAAACATCGCATTTCCCGCTTTGCGCGATTCCTGTTATTGCCGTGTATCGCAGGATCTAATCGCCGAGATATCGCATTATTATCAACGCATATCTCCACGGCGATTAACCCCTTCCGTGCTCATGACGAGCTCAGCTCGTCATGCTGCGCGGTAGCGCTGTGCGCATCACGAGCTGAGCTCGTCACGACTCCACCCGCGATCGGAATGTCCCGCATACGAGCGGAATTCCGATCGCGGTCAAGGGGTTAAATCCTGCGATAGCGGCGTGAAACAGAATCGCGAAAAGCGGGAAATGCGATGTTTATCGCGTTACCTTGATGATATGCCCCGTTGCCTCAGCCGTACAATCCACCTGCCATAATAAGTATGGCTAAGTCGGATTCAAACCAGGCGTTGCAAACCCGCGATAACCGCGGTTAGCGCAGTTAATTCTATCGCATCCCGGGTTTGCTCGAGGCTTGTTAATAGTGCGCTGCCGTGTCAGCGCAGATTTCCAGGGAGGAATGGAAAGGAACGCCCACTTTGCATGTCATTAGCGATATTCTTCGCTGACATGCAAAGTGGAGTTAAATGGGCTGCTTACTCAAGGAAACACGCGTTAGCGTGTACTTGATAATTGTGCGGAGTAAAATTCGCCGCTTTTCGGCCGAAAACGGCCGCTAAAGCGGCGATAATGGGCTTGATGATATGCCCCTACGTTATTTAATTTAACCATATATATATAAGACAGTACAGTAGTTGCCTCTGAGGCATCTAACCCGGAAACAGATCTATGAGCAATGTACAGTAATGGGACCATTTTCCACAATTTCCGTCTCACTATACTGCTGCTTTTTTCTCCAACGACCCCCTTATGTCTTTTTAATTAAAGTGAGATAAGGTCTATGCCAATAATTTCTCTGGTGGACTAATGCAAGTATTAATTATCTAGTGAAATGTTTATTCTAATGCTCTGAGACCTACAAGACAAGAGCATCTAATTCCCGAGTCACCTGATTTTCATCAGAGTGGAGAAGAGAAATGCTTGTCGGGAATTCGCTAGAATGATGTGCATTAGGAACATCCGACACACATGACGGACTTCACACACCGCAAAACTACTTAGGAATGTGCCTACATTCAAATCTATTAGAGTGTTGTGATAGCCTGGTTTAATGGAAAAAACTAATTCCCATTCATGTTTCACATTTGGAGTTTAGCAGTAAAACCGATAATGTTGATGCTGCATCAACAATGGGGTAAAACTGCATCACATATGCAAAGAAAATGCTACTGTAAATTATGCAAAAGAGTTTAGTCAGTATTACATGTAATATTTCTTATTTTCTCTGACACCTCAGAAATCTGTAGGTAATATACAACATAACACGTTTTCCACATGCTATTATTTACATCTGAAGAATTCCATAGTTTTGGTATGTTTAGTACCCCCTTCTGGACATTGGTGTGTGACCTCTGCTAAGACTACAGCTCACTGAACAGGCTCAGCCACATGCACCCTGTTTAAGGTAGATATATTTCAGTAGAAATGTTATATGGGATCTGCGTGCAGGTCCCGGGTCCACCTAGTACAGTTCAAAAACAGGACAGTGTAGAAATTACGTTTAATGTCATTCCAGCCACTACTTTAATGAAAAATATATTTGAACTGCATGTCTTATTTGCTCTCCCATCAAGTGAATGTTTTCTTCTCATTAGAGAAATATCATGTTGCCATTAATTTGTAATGTTTGTATTTCACATGCGATGACAGCCAATTTCACTGCATGTAGGTAACACGCTCTGAAAAGATCACTGATTTTTTTTTAAAGAATTTTATATTACGTGTACGCTACCCGAGAAATCGGGTATCAGAGCGCTTTAAATGAGCACCATTCATTGGCACATTCATTGTTGTTAGGCACGGGGAGATTAAGGGGCAGATTTACAAGAAAGTGACGCATCTGTAGAGATGCGTCACTTTCCCTGCGCCACCCTGAGAAACCCTTGCGCCACCATAGATGCGCCGTATTTACAATACGGCGCACAATGGCGCAAGGATTGACAGATGCGTCAGAAATTCTGACGCATCTGTTGGGGCAAAAGTCACGCATTGCTGGAGTTGTGTCGCAAGCACGACGCAACTCCAGCAATGCATTTTGAGGCCTATTCCCACTACACTGTGTCACTCCTTATGCCTGCTTCAGGCAGGCGTAAGGTTTTGACGCAGTGGCGTCCTAGAAGTGACGTAGTGAAATCTTGTAGATTTCACGGAGTCACTTTTATGACACCTTCCTGTGTGGGAACGCCCTCCCTGCATACATTATACCTGACGCAGGTATAATGTGACGCAGGGCTTTACAACGTGACGCATCTCCCTAGATGCTTCACGTTGTAAATAGGCCGCATTGTTTGCGCAGCTGTTCCGTCAAAAAAAGTGACGCAATGGCGGCGCAAGGGGCTTGTAAATCTGGCCCTAAGTGATTTGCCCATAATCACAGGATGTTGAGCGTTGTTGCCGAGACTCGAACCCGGTTCCCCATCTTCGAGGTCGACCGCCCTAGCCTAGGGCTACATCGTCTCCCCCAATGAAGATGAAATAAAATCTGTCTCAACTCAGTCTCATTGTACTTCAGTGGTAACACATTCTATGCACTTTGCTCTGTAGTGAAGAGAGCACGTGACCTTCACACAAAGAGAGAAAGAATGGACAGCGTTTGTATCTGAAGGTATTCACCAGCTCTCCGACCTAGTTCTTGATGGTGAGCATAGACCTTTCACCAATGCCCAGGAACACTACAGCTTACGCACTTGCTAGTATTGGGACTTTCAGCACTTACAACATTATCCCGAGCAGTTTTGCCTCCCCTCAGACCTGCCCTGCTCCCTGTTGATTGACTACACATGGAACTGGGATACCCACAAAGGGGTACTGTCCCATCTGTACCTCATACTAATAGACAAATAATACGCAATTCTGCAGTCATGCTCTCTGAGGGAATGGTGGTCAAATCGAATGCAGATCATGTACTCGAAGAAAGATGGGCCAGACCTCTTAACCACCCACAACAAATATCTTAAATTCAGTTCTTTCCAGGTGCTGCACAGGTGGCATTGGAGACCCCTAATGCTTTGTGATTCTTCACTACTCTCTTTTGCAATGTGCTGGAGATGCGGCCCAATGGAGGGAGGCATCGTTCATCTGCTTTCAGAGTGCCGCGCCCTCATAACCCACTGGTCCTCCATCATGACCACAATCCAGAGGATGGTACCTCTCATGGGGGCACTGAAAGTGCAAACTGCCCTCCTCCATGACTTTCTACAATGCCCAGCCATTAACGAACCAACAATCCAGATGACTAGCCACAGCATTGGCTTCAGCCAAGATCCCCATTCTGTGACATTGGAGTTTATCCATTTCCCCAATGTGTACTGGGTGGGTTCAAGAAATGGTCAAGGTGACTGCCTCCAAGCGGATGATTACGGGACTCAGTGACTAGTATGATAGGTTCTTTGACACATGGAGTAAATTTCCCTGGGGCAATTGAGCTCTGACATACTTACATTATGGCTACCTTCCCTTTTCCCCACGGGCCTGATAGACTGACAGGGGGTCTCTGCAAGCTAAATTTGACCCTTGAAACTCCCTCAGCCCTCACCCACCTCCCGACTGTTGAGCAGTTGAGGAAAATGGGGAGAAATACGGGGAGGGCGGCCTCTAACAGGAAGAGGCTATCCCACACTCTTCAGAGGGGCTCTGTGGGCGCCGAGTGACAGCTGGGTAGACGACATTGCAGAGAGGTTAATGAAACGTCTCCCAGTGAGACTGAGGCAACCATCTCATCTTGCCAATGCCTCCCCCACCTTGGGTCAGACCTCAGGAGATGTGACTACTGCCCCACTCCTACACCCAGTATGCAGGGCATGGGACTGGTTGACTGGCAATCTCCCCCTCCCCAGCAGGACACGAGTAGGCCGTGCTAAAGGTTCTGATCACGTCTGTCACTGGAGTATATCCTCAACCTGAGACCCTTCAGACCCCAAATAATATATTTTGCCTCAAAGCTATCATGGTATCTTTGCCATGTTCACATACTCGTTAATGCAATGTGCTCTCCACTTGTACCCTTCATGATTCTCTCAATAATGGATGCTCCAAAAAAAGAACAGTGAGTAGGAGCTGCCAAACGAATATCTGCTGCGGGATTGTATATGTAACAATCTTTCCCTTCAGAGACAAGGCCAAGGTAGAATTTCCAGTACCTTGCCCTGTGTGAGGCTTGGGTTATGTGTCAGCTTAGTAAGTGATGATCCTTATTAGCTCAGAGCTAAACTGGGAGGCACATGGTGGGATTTGGGAGGCAGAAGAGCAATCCACGTGGCTAGAGCAGGGCTCCACTATTTTGAATTTTTAGTGAAAGGGGTTCTGGGAAGTAGTTTGCTAGAGGTTGCTTCCTAGACATGAAAGAACATTATATGGTTGTTAAGGCACAATTGGGAAAGGTGGGAGTTTTATTAGGATTGGTTTAAAAGTATCTTTTAAAAACCCATGCCTGAGCCACTACAAGTGAAACAGCTGTTAAGAGTTGAAGAAAAATAAATATTTCTACTTTCCAGAGAGAAAGCAATTGTCATCTGCCTGCTAGAGACCTGTCAGCAGAGCTACTGCTATTGTGTCTTCTACATCTGTTGTAGGGATTATATATTTTGCCTAGTTTAGTTTTCGTCTTTAACTTAGCACCTTTTTGAGATGATGGTTTAGACATGTTTTTGATTAACACAAGACTGTGCTATGCACTAATTTATTTTTAGTAGACATTGTTGTTCTATAGTCTGTCCAGTTAGTTCTAGGAACACACATATCAGAACATGATGTCCTTGTTGTGTTCGTAGGAGACGACCTTATCCTTTTAGGCTGAGTAACATTGTTATTCCATGTCTTTAGCAGAATGTGATAAGACTTGTGTTTTATTATTTAAACCATGTCCGTGTTGAAGTCGGGGAGTGGCACTTCACACCAGAGTTTTCATGAATGCTGCACGGACCTGTTAATGAGATTCAGCCCCACAGGTCCCAACATCATCCTACAAAGGAAGATAGGTGCACAAGCAGAAATGTGTGCAAGCTTGCACATTCAAATGGCGTGCATTTGTTAATGTACTGAGGGTCGACTTCCTGAGACATTATACCAAGGTATGGGGTTAGTTTAATGAACCCTAAAATCGATTCCTCAGCTATGTCTAAAAAACAGTTAAAACAGAAAATTCTGAGGGGCATATTATCAAGGGCGTTAGCGGCAGTTTTATCGCCCTATTACCAAGCTGTCGCTAACAGCCGTTAGCGACAGCTTTCCAGCGATAGCGGCCGGATTTAAGATCGCCAAGCATGCCAGCGATATTTATCGCTAATGATGTGCAAGGTAGGCGTTCCATCGGATAAACGCACGCTAACCCCACTTCGCTCCATTATCAAGGATGACCCGGACCCGCGAAGCGATAAAAAAACTGTCGCTAAGGTCCGTTAGCTGCAGGAACTTAAGACCAGAAAATAGCTGGTTTTAAAAATGGTGGTAAGACTTGGGGCCACATCTATGCATGTTTTTGGTGCTGGACAGCGCTGCAAGCAATGTTGCAGCGCTGCCCTGAGACTAAAATACAGAGCAGGAATGCGCACCATCAATAAGATAGTGCGCATTCCTGGGCCCCAGTCATGAAAAGTGTTGCTGCGCTGCGACAAGACAGCGTTGCAACACTTCTCATTACGCCCTCCTTGCAACAGCATGGATGTGCTGTAGTCACTGGACAGCGTTCCATGACGCAAGTAATGACAGATACGTCAGGAATCCTGACGTATCTGTCTGCGCTAAAGTCACGCATTGCTGCAGCCGTGTCACAACCATTACGCAACTCCAGCAATGCATGGGGCCAGCCTATCCCTATGGCACTGCCTCACCCTGACGCCTGCCATCAGGCAGGCGAAAGGTACTGACGCAGTGCCGTTCATGAGGGGTGTCCGAATGTCGGTGATGTTGGAGATCCATCGGTGGTGGTTGCGCGCTGCGGTGTCATCGTTTGGAAGCATTGGTGGAGTGTTGGTGCGGAGGCAGTTGATGAGACGTTCTGCGGTGGCCTTGATCCAGCTGCGAAGGGGTGCGATGATGGTGCTGGCATCCGGTGGGCAAGGTGAAGACGTGATTCATCCAATGATGGTAGTGCCAGGAGAGTCCGGTGTTGTGGCTGTAGTTGAAGTACCCGCTGGCGGAGGTGACGTGCTCGACCGTGTGTCCTGCTATGTGGCCTGTTGAGGTGACTTGCTGCTTGCGTCCGATGTCGGTGACCTTCCCCAGGAGGGGGTGGTGCTCTGGTCACTGGGGTTGCCCAGGTGGAAGTTGAGTTCACCGAGTTGGATGTCGTTGGTGGATGGGAAACCCTGGGGTGCAATGAGGTCTACAATGGTATTGGAGAATGGGGGGCCATGAGGATGTTCTTGGGCTTGGTACGGATCTGGAAGTTGACGTGGTCCATGGTCACCCTTGGAACATTAGAGTGCGTGGTCAGTCGGAGTGTGCCTCTGTCGGTGACGGCAATGCCTCCTCCCTGACGGTCGGGGTGCTCCTTGCGGGTGATACTGCAGCCGTCAGTGATGGCGAAGGCGATGTCCGTTAAGGAGCAGAGGTTGGTCCTGGCAGGCGAGATGGCGTCCAGGGTCGATGGCGAGGAGGGTGCTGGCGTCGTAGCGGTGGAGTGTCCAAGAGGAATGCTCCTTGGTGCTGAGCGTGGTCCAGGGGCAGACGGACGCAAACTGCATAGCCTATGTGTTGCCTCCGTCATGGGAGACGACCATTACAATGCAGGCAGTACATCGTTAACAACGCAACTCCGACAACGCGGGTGCCTTAACATCGCATTTGATTACAACGCATTGTGAGGTCAGTAATGGGGTAATTTTATCTATTTCGGGTGTGTATGGGTTTTGGAGGTAAAATATGAAATATGGGGTCATTTCTGGGGTGAAATATGAAAAATGGGGTGATTTTTGGGGTGAAATATGGAAAATGGGGTGATTTGTGGGCTGAAATATGAAAAATGGGGTGATTTTTGGGGTAAAATATGGAAAATGGGGTGATTTTTGGGGTGAAATATGAAAAATGGGGTGATTTTTGGGGTAAAATATGAAATTTGCGGTGTGCATTTGTCTCAAATGTGATATTTGGGTGTGTTTTGGGGGTTCAAAAAGGAATTCCAGGGTTCACGTTTGGGTTTGTTGTGCAAAGGTTAGTTTTGGGTTGCACTCACTGAAGTGGGAACAGTGATCTTCATGTCTCCGCTATGCAACACCTACTCTACTGTTGCTATGTGCCTAGTATTAGTATGCATTGGAATGGAATGCGATGTTATGGCATGCGTCGCAACTACGTATGTGCCTTTGGCACATGAGTGGTACGCCCGCTGTGCATGGGCCCACAGTGGCCAACATTGAGAAGTGCGGGGGGGTCTGGGCAGCTGTGAGGTGGTAAACGCTGTAAAGAACACTGGATGGTGCATGGACGCAGGGATATGTGTGTGAGCGGGTGTTAAAAA
This sequence comes from Calotriton arnoldi, assembly GCA_963921515.1. Lineage (NCBI taxonomy): Eukaryota > Metazoa > Chordata > Amphibia > Caudata > Salamandridae > Calotriton > Calotriton arnoldi. The sequence continues at coordinate 554,852 of CAWUFW010008438.1, read as the reverse complement.
TTATTGAGGGAAGTCTTACCTCTAAGCCGGGTCCCTTGTCTTCGTAGCTCCTACTCTCCTGCGTCTGCTTCCAGGAAAAGGAAGTAGGCAGCCAGGCTCCCTCCCCTGAGTCAATCACAACGCTGCGATGCGGCGGTGGAATTGGTAATTGGCAACGGGACAAGTCATGCAGCCAGGGGCCGGAGGGGTTGGCATGTTCTCCATGCAGGCTGCATGACTGCATTGGGCGGCCTGAGTGGGCCGACCAAACAGTCATTGCGCACTTGAGTGTGCATGCCAATCCGCCCATGCCCTGCTCCGTGTTTGGAGCAGTCCTACCCACCCTCCCACCCCCTGAGGATACATAGCATGATTACATCAGTTAGTTATCCCTTGTTTTTCCCTTTTCAAACTGTTTATTTGGCTTCTCTGAGCCCGCACTTCCTGCTTCCCGCCGCTGCTGCCCCTGCGGACCCCCACCCCTGTCCTCACCCATTCCCGCCTCCCAGCTGATCGTTCCTCGACCCTCACCTACTTAATGGCGGACGCAGCGCGATTGCGCAGCAGACGCGCGCCGCTGGCGCGCAGAAGGCGCACCTAAGACAAGCCCGTCTGCGCCCGTCCGCGACCCAAGCATGACCAGCGCCAGGAACCCTGGATCACGGGCCAGCCACTGCTACAGCACAGCCACCCTCCACGCACTCAACCCTGGAAAAGTCAGAGACTGACAACAGGCCTCGCCAAACACGGCCCCCGGACCACCAGCCAGCCCACCATCTCCACCTGGACGCCAGTCACAGCCGAAGACACCGCCTCGACCATGAAAGGCATCCACTCGGGGGCCCCCACCAACCCATGCCCTCCTCACATCTACCACAGATCTGCGGCTGCCATCACACACGAACTACAACGCACCAGGGGCCTCACCCTCCACAGCGTACGGCCAGCCCAACATCATCCGGCCTGTGATGCAGGGAGACGGCACCCACTGTTGGTAATCCCCTCCTTGCACCCCGGTGTAGTGGTGGATTGTAGTCACTACTTTGGTGCGCAGGAGCGTCTCTACCATTGACTGCTGCAAGGGGCGCAAGGCGGACTTCTCACACAGGTCAGCAATGTGTCTTCATGCCACCTGCCAGACTTCACCACCAGGTACGGCGTCGCACATCAATGTCTCCCGCCACGGCTCATCGACTCCACATCTCCTCCACATCCCACTCCAGGCTCCAGATGCAGGTCCAGCAAGGCATCCAGGCTCCAGACGCAGGTCCAGCGAGACATCCAGGCTCCATACGCAGGTCCAACAAGGCATCCAGGCTCCAGACGCAGGTCCAGGGAGGCATCCAGGCTCCAGACGCAGGTCCAGCGAGGTATCCAAGCTCCAGACGCAGGGCCAGCGAGGCATCCAGGCTCCAGACGTAGGGCCAGCGAGGCATCCAGGCTCCAGACGCAGGTCCAGAGAGGCATCCAGGCTCTCATCCTGGTCATTCTGGATGTTGGGTGGCTTGAGGGGGTTGTTGATGTGTGCAGCACTTGGCCCTGGATGCTCAAATCTGCATTTTACCTTTTTTTTGGACATCTTTTCTATGGGAGGTGGACTGATAGGCTATTTTTTCTAAGTCCACACTTGCTGCTTAGCGTGCATTTTTTTATCGCTAAGGGCTTATCGCTAGATTCCGCCAGCTATCGCCGGTATTCCTATCGCCATCGCGCTGCTGTTAGCGGCAGTTTTCGCCGCTGATCCCTGAAGCTATTGCCTGTTAGCGACGTGTTGGTAATACGTCGCTAACATGGCGATAACTTTCAGGGATAGAGGGCGATAAGAAAACTGCCGCGAACCTAGGTTAGCGATAGTTATCGCCATTCCTTGATAATATCCCCCTTAGAGTCATTCAAAATTATGGAAAGACTCTGGACATAATTGACCCATGGAGGGCAGCATTCCCGACTAAGATCGCGTGCACCTGTTTTTCGGGTAGATTTTGCACTTCCTCACGTATTGATTTCTTCCTCATCTCTAGGACATTGACTTTTAACCAGCAGAGAATTCTTCCGAACGGATTCTCGGATCATGCTATGATCATTCTAGAGTTAGAGTCAGGTAAATACGTTACGAATTCCAAAAGATGGACTTTAAATAGGCAATATCTGTCAGAAGAAAGCTGGGTGCTTCTCGTCAAAACAGAGATAAATGAATTTTTTGTGCGAAATCACGGTTCGGCACCTCCTCACATAGTCTGGGACTCGCTTAAGGCATACATACGGGGACTAGCCATTGGAAAAGATGCCGATAACTCAAGAAAAGTGAAGGATGAAAAGCAAAATCTAGAGCAGAAGGTGCAAAGGTGCTATGAAATCTTTCTCAGTAGCCCCTCGGTTCTTAACCAATGAAAACTTGACCAGGCTAAACGGGATCTTAGCGAAAAATATTATGTTAAATGTGAATCCTCTTATCTGAACCATAGGCAAAAGGTATACGAAGAGAGTAACTACACCGGGAGGTTCCTTGCGTGGCAGGCCAGGTAGCAGGCAGCAAGCAATCAGATTAGCACACTGACATGCCCTATAACTGGTCTTCGTTCTGATGATCCGGTGGCCATAGGGGATATAATGTCACGACATTACAGTAATATCTACGGCCAACAACAGTCTATTGATAAGGCATCTTTGGAAAAATTTCTCCAGAGATATGCAATGCTGGTACTCTCCGAGGACGATAAAATGAGAATGACGCGTCCTTTCTCTAAAGAAGAACTGGGGGATGTTATCAAAAATCTCCCGAATGGCAAAGCTTGTGGCCCGGATGGTCTTCCGGCTGAATTCTTTAAAACCTTTCTGAGTGCCATTCTTGAATATCTTTTGCTGATCGCAACTCCAATTTTAGAGGGCGGTCTAATACCATCTTCATTCAGAAAAGGGAATATAGTTAATTTTTTGAAAAAGGGAAAAGATTGTGAAGACCCTAATTCTTCCCTATCACGCTTTTAAATTCTGATTATAAAATCATTACTAAACTTTTAGCCAACCGATTCAATGTAATAGCTTTGCACTTCATCCATCCCGATCAAAATGGTTTTATCGCAGGGAGGCAGCTCGGGACCAATACGCATTATTTGGTTGAAGCGCTCGATTATTTTGAGACCCAGAACATACCAGCTTTAGTCCTTTTATTAGACGCCGAGAAGGCATTTGACCTGGTGGTCTGGGAGACCTTATTTTGTATTCTCTTAAACTTCGGTATACCTCCAAAAATTAGGGGGCTGATCCAGAAATTGTACCTGAATGCAGAAGCCAATATTATCATCAATGCCTCTGTGGCAGGCCAAGTTAGTGTTAAACGGGTGACTGGACAAGGCTGTCCACTGTACCCGGTGCTATTCGCCTTTTTTATTGAGCCCTTGGCGATAGCCATCCGGAATAATGCAGATATTCATCCCCCTCTACCAACTATGGGAAAACTTAAATTATAAGCTGACGATATCATGATAATAATAAAGGGGGATAAGGAGGCCCAAGCAAAAGCTTTTGAGATTTTTGAGCAGTTTGAGTTGCTAGGCGATTATAAAATCAATTTTAAAAAAACGGAAATAATCCAGTGTGGCTGTAAGCCTAAGGATTTACATGTGAATATCCTTCCCTGTCTAAATACTAAACCGAAAAGATATCTGGGGGTTTATTTCTCGTCACGAATTTCCGAATTGTATGACTTAAACTTTGCCCCGCTTCTACGAAAAGTACGAGACTTATTCCTTCGATGGAATTCGCTTCCACTAACCATCATGGGAAGGGTCGCACTGATAAAGATGTCCATTCTCCCGTTATTTAATTTCTTATTTTCTGCGATCCCCTGTGTCTTAACGGCATCTTTTTTTGCTAAATTAGAGTCTATGTTTACATCCTTTCTCTGGGGCAAGAAAGTCCCCCGAATTGCACTCAGCACTTTATGAGGAACTGGAAAATGGCGGATTAGCTCTTCCCAACCTCAGGGATTATTATTCTGCATATTTTGCACAATATATGTCAAGGTTTAAGCTGGAACCACAAACAGGTCTATTTGTAAACTATTTCATGAAGTTAATTTGTAAAGAGAACCAGATACGCTGCCCACTAAAAATCGCAAAATTCCCTAAACTAGTACGTTATAAGTGTATGCAGTGGTTTTTCCACAAACGTCAGGCTTTCTATAGAAGATATTCAAGCCCCGTAATTAATTCCTCAACTCTGTTATTCGAACTCACTTCAGTATCTGAGATTAGAGATTCGACTGCAATCATACAAAAATGGGCCAAGGCTGGCTTTGGGAAAATCTCTGATTTCTTAAGGATTGATAGGTGGCTGAATATTGCAGAAATGTATGATTTAATCCCGAATGATTTCCTTCTCCTTGGGTCATATAACATTCTTATTAAATTCCTAAGTATTCTCGATCTGGTACAGATTATCGAACGTAAAAATTTGGTATATGAATTACTTGATGAAATTATAGTTAAGAAGCCTGGGGAGTGGAAACAGCGTTTAGCCTCTATCAAGGGTATAGATCTTGCGGAGAAAGCAATAACTAAATGGGGAAAACATGAGGAGTTGGAAATCACAGCGAGTATGTGGTCTGTATTAAACAATCTTAATTTCAGCACGTTGAGGGGGGCTAACTGGCGCCGGATGTTATTCTTTAGCAAATGGCTGCTCTATAGAACTCCACATTTTCTATCTAAGGTCTACCCCAACCAATCAGGGCAGTGTTTTCGCTGTCTAAACCATCCTTCAGCCAATTGGACACACATCATATCACAGTGCCCCTCGATCAAGGGGTTCTGGAATTATATTTTTCGCCATTTGGAAGCTAAATGTTTAATCATAATAGATCCGAATATTCGGCTGAAAGCTTTTGGTTACGACCCTACTCTACATTTTCCGGACAAGGAGGTCAAATTATTATATATAGCAATGGCAGTAGCCAGGTCACTCCTTCATAGATGGCGATCAGATCCTATATCAACAAAAGGCGAGTGAGTTCGGAAAATGAAGCAGGTTAAAAAAAGTGAGCGAGTCTATGCACTACGAATTGGTGGGCTTAAAAAGTTTGAGAATGTCTGGGCAGCCTATTTTGATTAAAGTTTCAAACTGAGCCTATATTTCAGGAGGTACTCTTATTATGCTTGAATCTTATTTATGGTTGTATCTTTTGATATAATTGAACATCTTCCTGGATTTTATTGCACTATAGACACCTATCTCTTAGCACTTTATTGCACTATAGACGCTTTAGTTTTTGTTGTTAAGTATTTGAAGTGGTTGTCATAGGATGAAATATTATTCACGGCACACATGTTGATTTTTCGACATATTTTAATGTATCTAAGGCATAATCAATTTCTTAGCTTGTTTAAAAACAGGCAATTGACGTTGTATTGGATTTTGAAATACTATCCGTTGTATTTTTTAAAGTCACATTTATAAGATTAATTTACATGCACATCCTAATGTATTATGTTTTTTTTTTGGGTATTGTTTTTAGACTTGTTTGTGGCGCTTATTGTTTTTTTTTACCTGACATGTGAAATGAATTGTATGGATGTATTGATAAAACTTTCTTTATGGATTTCAATAAAATAATAATAATAATAATAATAACAAAAAAAGGTATGGGGGTTAGATCATTCCAACTAGTTCTGGCAGAAGGATACTTCCAATATGCTCTATTTTGAATAGAAGTATTATTGATAGATAGATAGAAGCAACATTAGGAACAATTGACATGGTTGAATTGTTTGTGTTTTTCACCATTCTAATAATGCTTATAACATTGATGTATTTCATCTCTTTGATAATCACAATTCCCATTTCATTTACAAGGATTAGACCTTTTAAATAAACATTTGAAAATTCATTATTGTTTCTTTTCTTTGTAACACTTTGGGCATGCAAAGGTGACAAACGAAAAGGTTAGCTTTATTTCCACAAATTCCTTAGGAATCAGAGCAGTCATGTTCGAAGTTACTGAAAACACCTATAACTCTGGAAGGTTAGGAATTTAGATGTGGTACAGTGAGCTAGCCGAGCCAAAATTTACTGATGATGTGGGTAGACTAAGGGCCTGATTTAGATCTTGGTCGATGGGTTACTCCGTCACAACAGTGACAGATATCCTGTCTGCCAAAATATAAATCTCATAGGATATAATAGATAAAATACACAGTCCTACTAAATTCGTAGGAACCTTATAACACATCTGCCTCCAGCAATCGTCTCCAAAACTCTGAAAGCCTGTTTCCCACCATTGTTGTCCACAGAGACATGTGGACCCCTCATCTGAGAATAGCCTACATGTTGGAGAAACTTTATCCAAAAAACTCTGCTATGGTGGGTCTGAGGTCGCTCCTTCTCAAAGAAACTGTAATGGTGGTTAATTTCAGCCTTGAAGACACTGGCATTTTGCGTTTGTAATTTCCATTTGTGAGTTCAGAAGCCCCCCCCCACTGAGACACTTGTTGAAGTGATGGCATGCCTCTTTAACAAGCATGTTGCTGCCATCACCAAAAGTATCTGCACCTTGTTGGAGATCTCCACACAGCATCACCCAGATTCCTGTATTTTCAAGATATCTGGGACTGACAAGCATCGTGCAGTGGTTTGACAAGGGCAGGAAAAAGTTTTAATCATGCTATTGAAATTCACAAAATTACCACACTTCGTGTTATGCGAAATCTAATTTTGCATCATTTCACTAATTGTTCATGAAATTAATGAAATTGTCCAAAAAAAAATAATTATATTCACTCATCCCTGTTCTTAACCCAATCACTAAATTGCATCCCCAGATCAATGTTATCCAGCCACTTTGAGCCAGCAATCAATAGCACTGAACCAGCTATCCGAATACAAGAGACTCTCTTCAGATTTCAGGCTGACTCTGTGGGTATATTGTTTGGCCCTTGGGGAAGCTCAGACACAACTCACACCAAAAGTAAGCCATCTCTCTCATAGACTAGCTTCCTGATTACATACCCTCCTGATTTAGTGCAGGATTCAAAATGAGCATCTGAGAGTGAGAGTGAAAGACCAGTGTTGTCATCAATGATGCCTGACACCTGTCTGCCAGTGCAGGGTCAAGCTTCTATTTAGCATTAGGGACAGATACACAGGTGTTTCAAAGAAGAGGCAGTACGGTGATGACTGGGAAGGTGATATTGTCACAACAGTGGATATTTATGACCACATTCTAATGGATTCTTCCACTAAATCTGCAGAAATGTTCAGGAAAATGGGTTGTTTTTTCCCAATATTTCATGCGGTTGTGGGGAAGTCCTTACATCAGAAAGACAATATTAATTGGAAAAAAGAAGTGAAGTGCTTTTACAGCTCAAAAATAACTTTAAACTTTCCAACAGCGTCAGCGTAGGGTTTAGCATATGCATATAAGCCTCCGAATTTCATAGACTTACGTATGCACGCTTGAGAATATTTTTGATTCTGACAAAATAAGAAAACTCCTTAAATCATAGGAGAAAATATATGAGAATCACATGCATGACTTTTAAAAATATCTCTGTGAAACAGGCCATTTACAACTAGTAAGTAGCAGTACGCAAAGTCCTGTTTAGAGAAGCTGGAAATCTGCTCCACTAAGGTTACTCCAGCACTTGATAATGATTTCCAACGTTTTAGAGAGGCCTAAAATTCCCAGAAGTACTCCAGAATGTCTACAATAGCTATAGGTTTACAAGAGTATTGATTGCATGCAATGTAGGTATGAACCATTTCCAAGTGGGAAATGAAAATTTCCACATCTACGTTTCTTTGGTCCATGGGGAAGATATTTTACCTTGTGGATAAAGTCCTTCCACTGCACTCCTATGAAATATAGAAGTGTTCCCTCCTACCTCTGACAAGAACATATTTGCATGCATTTCCTTGTGAGAAACTACTTGCACGAGCAATATTTAGGTGAAAACCCAAAAAACGACATATTTCGAGGCATTCACATATTCCTACAGGGGTCACCACACAGATAAAATGCCCCTAATTCCTCCCCAACTATTAACTTGAGTGTGCAAAAATATTCCACAATACTTGTGGAAGTTTCCGCATTTCTAATTGCAGTTTACAAATGTAAACATTCAACAACCCTGTTTCTCTGAGTCAGGATGGGAACTTTAAATCCATTTGTGGACTTACTTGCCCTGTACTTGTAGTTTATCTGAGGGTTCAGACATGGTTTGGAATCAATGCCTCACATGCTATCATAAGGATTACTGCCCCTTAAGACAAGATGAGGTGTTATATAATTATTTGAGGCACTGGTGATGCCGGGTAACACTACCAACAGTATCCATTGTCTCCAGACGCAGAGGTTTAGAGCAGCTGTGGCCTATCGTATGGGCTATGGTGCCATGCCCCTCACCTTTTTCCCAGCAAGAAGAGTGTCTGTCAGGCTGAACAAAAATCAACCTGACAGACACTCTTCTTATTTTGGTCAGGCACCCAGGAGCTAGACATGTGCTAAATGCGCAGATTCCTGGCTACTTGAGCTGAACTTTGCCAGGCTGAAGATGTCACAGCCCTGTGGGCGTGACCTCCTCAACCTGGCAAAGGTGCATTGAGGCCTTCCCCCTCACGACGAGGGAGAGCGTCACTGATTGCTTCAGACCTGGGCGCTTCAGTTTTATGCCCTGAAGTTCCCAGGGCTGAGTGTCAATCAGTGACATCTTGTCACAGAGTGTGGTGGGGTCAGCAGCCTCTCTGACCCCATCCAACTCTGCGTCGAGTGAGGGACTGCTGCCGGAAGGCAGCAGTCCCAACCCTCCTGGAACCTTTGAGGTTTCTGTCTCTACAGAGAAGGTAAGTTTTATGTAATTTTTTTATGTTCGGTGCGTGCATGTGTGTATGTATGAATGTATGTGTAGTTGTGAGTGAGTGTTGTGAATGGGTGTGTATGTGTGTGCGCGTGTGTAAATTCATGGGTGCGAGTGAGTGTGTATGTGTGTGGCCCCCTCGATAGTAAAATTACCGGCAACCACTGGTTTGGAGGTGTATCTTTGAGTGTTTGTGGTGTGGATAGAGCTCTTCAACAACAACAAATGGCATGCGACAATTAGTTCGGAGAAAGTGATAGCAAAGTCACCTTGCAACAACCGTCTATAATGACCAGGAACTGGAACTCCTGTAGGGGTGTTGGCCCTTAAGTTCCAGGAGTCTTCCTAAACATTATAGAGAATATATCGGTTTCTGGACTTCTGCTTATGACAATGCAAACCTAGTCTATGCTATTAAACACAAATAAATTAGCTATAATGCAAAATGTATTGGATTTTATAATAGATGACCAAGTGCAGTATATGATATGGGTCCCTTTAAGATCATGAGTACACAGGCTAATTAATTAACCAGAAACTCTTGTGAGTAGCCACCTTGATTAAAAACTATGTACCAGACTTAGGAATTGCATTGGCTTTAATGCAATTCTAAGCGGTGCAAAGCAGCACAAATGGCAGCATTGATCAACTTTCGGACTCTAAAGTGTTATAGCATAGAAATTTGGCATAAGCGTTGCACAAAAACTGCTTTACACCATGAAGCACCAAATGCCCTATAAGATATACAGAGTGGGCATTTCGGGACTGAAATTGTGCAAGCACATATTGACACCAACACTATCTACAACTAAAGTCATGCAAAGTAGTGTGAATGAGCGGTTATGCAAATAGTGTAAAAACAGTGTGAAGAGAAAGTGGGTGTAATGTAATGTAAACACCACTGATTGGGAGCACTGTTACCGAAAAAAGGTGTTGTGGTAATAAAGACTAAGATTAAATGGAGCTTAAAACAACAAATGCAATTAGTAGAAGCAAAACTTCCTAGAACTGAAAGTTGAAACCCGGAAGGTAATGCAGAAATATATTTTGCAAAGATGAGGGACCAAAAGGATGGCTGGCTCAGAAAACCAAGCACATAGCTAACTAGCATTGGCAAAGGTTGTGGGTCTGGCATTGGCCGCCAGCGTTTTGGCAATTTTTGTTTAGTTTTGTCATGGTTTTTTTTTTGGTCTGAAAAAAAGCCCTATTGCCTTAGTACTCCATAGCACTGAAGGGAAGCATTTGAAGTACTCCTTGGGGAAGGGTAGCACATAACTCGTAGAGAAGTAAGCAGATTCCTGAAGTGGGCTTCCTCTTGATACATGCTGTAGTAGGTAGAAGAAAAAATGTGAATGACACAACCACAGACAAATGGATGCAGTTTGGTTGAAACCCCTTAAAAGTAACTGTCAATAAAATTAAAAGGTCTTGGCTAACACAGACCTGAAAAAGCCAATCCGTCCAATGTGTTGTCTACCTAGCTTGAGGATGTATACATATTGACACTCTTTTTTTATTTTTTTATTTTTTTATTGAGCAGAGCATCAAGGGCAATAAATAACATATAAACACATATTAACCTTCATTGGCACAAAAATCGTTAACTTCATCTAACCAGGCTACAAACAATGGCGCAGTAAAAATATTTCTATTTTCTTTTTTAAGACACAGCTATCAGAAATCCCCGAAGCAGGGTAATTACAACTTCTATAATACCAAAGTGCAAAAGTGCAAGGAAAAAGTGCAAATGCTAGTGCAAAACATGCAAAACAATCACAGTATTAAAGTGCAATAGTGCTTAGCAGCATATATTTCTAATTCCTCCAGATATTTTAAACAAAAAGGACCATCGATTCAAATTCTGCCTTCCAAATAGTACTATCCCTCTGTTGGGTTTTCCACCTTGCTAAAGAACTTCAAGTCTTTTTTCAAATTTTCTGGAAGCTCCAACCCGTTTTGCGTAAGCTTCTTCAAAAGCCCGCGTCCTTTTCCTTTTGTTCAGCCATTTGTCATAGGTGGGGACCTCCCTAGACCTCCAATTTTGTAAAATTAAGGAGTGGGCCACTGAGCAAGTAATAAAAAGAAAAGTTGCTTCGGCTTCCGTTAAAAATGCTCTATTTTGGCACACTCCAAACAGAGCTACTTCGGCCTCCGGCGTTAGCCTCTTCTCAAACGCCCGATTCTGGGCCGAAAAAATTGCCTCCCAAAAAAACCTCAACCTAGGACATGAAAAGAAAATATGGAGCCAGCCCCCTTCTCCTTCCGCCTGACATCGGAAACATCTATCTTCGGCATCCGGATATCTTTTCTTAAGTGCATTCGGGGTAAGGTAGGCCAACCACCGGGATAGAAAAGCCATCCTTTTATAATTGGCTGCTCTCAAGGACTTACTTCCGCAAAGGCATAAAGTTTCCCATTCGGGGATGGAAAATGTACATTGCGTTTCGCGCGCCACCTTTTCCAGATGGTTCTCAATCAATAAAAGTTGGCCCTGATTTCGCAATAAACGGTACCAGTTCCCTACCCCACTTAATTTGGCCCCAAAGAGCGCTATCACCAGTTTATTCGGGGTGTCAAAGATTCCTTTCATATTCTTAATGAAATAAACAATTTGCAAGTATTCAAAAAAGGTAGGCCTCCTCTGGCTCCCATCCCTCAGTACCACCTCCTGCCAAGAGATCATCCTATTCTGTATTGAAAAATCTCTTAGCACCCCAAGCCCGCAACCTTCCCAATATTTCAAGTGACTTGCTTGAATTTGGAGGCCGAGGCTCTTGCATTCTTGTAATTTTAAATACTGAAACCCAGAGGAACCCGTCATTTTAAAAAAAGCCTGAAGTCTAAAAGAATAGTCCTTAATTGTCTTATACCTTGTTCTTTTCGGCAATTTGGAGGTTTTTAAGAATATTAAGATCTGAGAGCCGGTTTCCTGTACCATTTTATCAATAAAAAAATTATCTCTAACGCCGTTTGAGCCCATTAAACCAGCCAATAGGTCCAAGAAAGCAGCATCATAGTACGTTTTTAAATGGGGTAAAGCCAGACCTCCTTGTTCGATTGTTAATTGAAGGGATGTAAGTTTCACCCTTGGGGTTTTTTTCCCCAAACAAACTGTCTGATCAGAGTTTCCATTTCTTTAAAAAACACGTATTAATTTTAATAGGTACGTTAATAAATAGAAAAGTGAGTAGCGGCAGTATGGACATCTTAATAAGAGAGACACGTCCCACTAAAGTTAGGGGAAGTAAAAGCCACTGATCTAATAATCTTCTTATTCTTTCTAGTGTTCTTACATAATTCAAATTATATAACTGTTGATATTGGTTGGACACAAATATCCCCAAATATCTAATTGGATCTGACCTTGCAGCTTGCGCCCTAAGACAGGGTGGAAGAAAATTCATATTTGAATTTAACACCAGGACTTCAGTTTTATTTGGATTTATTTTATAGCCCCCAATTAATTCAAAATTACTAAATTCCCTCAATACCACTTCCAAATTATAATTATTAGGCTTCAAATATAAGATAATGTCGTCCGCAAAGAGTTTTAGTTTGGCCATGTCCTGGATTGGGGCCTTAATTGCATCATTGTCGCGCATTCTAATAGCCAGAGGTTCTATAAAAAAGGTAAAAAGTAGGGGGGAAAGCGGGCATCCTTGTCTTGTCCCCTGCTTAATCTGTACTGCACCTGCCCGTTTCATATTAATCACCACATGGGCTTGGGCCCCCTGATAAATATTACGTAGCATTGCAATGACCAGGGGGGGAAACCAAATTGGCGGAGTGCAAAAAACAGAGTATTCCAATTCACCAGATCAAATGCTTTCTCCGCATCGACCATCATTATACAGGCCGGGATAGAATTGGAGTTACAGTAATCCAGAGCCTGTATTAAAAATTCGGTATTAGCTACCATGGATCTTCCTACTATAAAACCTGCCTGATCTTTATGAATTATTTCCTGTGCAGCCATTAAAAAACGCTGAGCCCACACCTTCATAAAAATCTTATAATCTGAGTTGAGGAGGTTAATAGGCCTGTATGAATTGACATCATTCGGGTTCTTGTCTTTTTTTACGAAGCAAATAACGATTGCCTCTTTGAAGGCCGGAGGAACCTGGCCACCGTTTTTAATATGATTAAAAAGTTTTTTCATATGTGGAATCAATTCTTTTAAAAAAGTCTTGTAAAATTCTATTGGGAACCCGTCTTCCCCACACGCCTTAGCCCCAGCCGTTGCTTTAATATTGCTTTAATAGCTGCCCCAATCTCAGTGGTTTCAATCTCTGTTTTTAATTGGTCGATCCGAAAATCGGATAATCTTGGCATATCTACATTATCAAAATACTCGTGTATCATCCCTTCCCCCACCAGATACTCAGTGGTGTAAAGTTGCTGTATGCTCTAAAAAAATCAGCGGAATTTCTTCCCTATTGGTTACATTGAATCCGGTCTTAGGATCAGTAACCTTCAAAACCAGGGATGCCTCCTGTTTAGTTTTTGTGGAACTGGCCAGCAATATGCCGACCAGCTGACTGTCCTCATAAATCTTTTGTTGAAAAGTTCGAGAACGATTGATCTCTTCTAGGACAAAGAAGTCTCTCAAGGCCTTTCTAGCTTTCTCCAGCTGCTGTGGACATGACCGGGTTCTCTGGCGTAAGCCCTCTCCACTGCCCCCTGTAATTCAGCTATTTTCGTCCGCCGGGCACTAGATTGGGCGGCCGAAAGGAGATTATTTGCCCCCGGGCTGCAGCCTTGAAGCCCCCCCAGATCGCAAAGGGTTCAGCCGTTTCCGCATTAATCCTAAAAAATTCAGAGATCCATACTTTAAAATTCTCCACCCATTCTCGATCCTGGAAAAGGAGGCGATCCATCTGCCACCTGGATCGCTCTCCTCTCCCCGCATCGAGCATGAGCTCAAGCCCTACATATTTGTGATCCGAGGAAGGGTTGGTCCCGAAATCTGCCCTTGAGATAAGAAGGGATCTAGATGTTAGGAAAAAATCTATTCGGGAAGCGGTCTGATAGCGGTGTGAGTGACAGATAAAAGTATTCTTATCCACATTAATATTCCGCCAAGGATCTATTAATTGATACTCATGTCTCATAACCTCAAAAAAAAAATTCGTATTTGGTTTCAATTGTTTTTTATTTTTATTTGAGGTGTCTTTCTTTAAATCCTGTATATAATTAAAATCACCACCGATGATAATTTGACCAGGGGCCTCCCTTAGAAGTTCTTTAATCTTAACCAGACCTGAGGCATCGTCCGAGACTGGGCCATAGTAATTTATAAAATTTAGGAGCCTCCCCTTCAACTTTGCTACTACCCAAAGCCATCTCCCCTGTGGATCGCGTTGAATTTGTTCAAATTCCCAAGGCAGATTCTTAGAAAAATAAATAGCAACCCCTCTCATGGCCAGGCCTGTGGATGCAAAAAACGTGTCTGAAAAAGCCCGAGGTACATATAATTTAGGTGAATTAGGTTTTAGATGCGTTTCTTGGAAAAATATGACATGGGGATTAAATGAGGTAAGCCATCTAATAAGCCCGCCATATTTTTGCTTGTTAAGCATTCCGTTAGCATTAACTGACAGAATCTTACATTTACTAGCCATTACTATTTCTTAGATAAACTTCTTGGTAGCTAAAAGAAGGAACTTGTAAATTCCACTGACTGCTCGTTTTGCTATTACTCTTTTTTCCTATGGCGAACATTCCCAACATGCCCATGCAACTGCTCATTTTACTGCTGTATCCCCCCCACCCAACTCCCCCCAAATCCCTGAAACCCACCCAAGAAATGTGGAGGTCGCCACAGGCCCCGCTACCCACATCTTTCCCTCCCTGCTTATGGCTTGGGTGCCCTGATCCTGCACCCTTGGTGACCTACCCCCCCTCCCACACGGAGGAAGACCCCAAAAGACAAAATTCCAACATTAATCATTTCGAATCAAAACAACTTCATCTTAAAACAGTGAGCTCTCTCAAAAGCTCCTGAGCTTCCTCTACCTGCGAGAGCATATGAAATTTTCCTTTAACGAGAACTCTTAACTTTGACTGCTGGGCAATGGATGCCTGTGCCCCCTGAGCTTTAAATAAGAACAACAATTTTACAAATTCTTTTCGTCTACGCCCCGCCCCTGCTGACATATCTGAAAAAATCCGACATTTAGTCCCCTCGTCGATGGTAAACTGTTTCTGCTGAATTGCTTTCATTAAAATACTCTCTTTAATTCTATAATCAGCAAAGTTAATTAAAATGGTGCGAGGGTACTTAGAATTTGGGATGGGGTGGGCGGGAACACAATGGGCCCTGGTTAATGTTAGATCCCCAGAAAAGTCCGGCAGCACTTTTTGTTTAATGAATGTTTCAACCCAGTGAAGGGTGTTGGTGCCCTCCTTCCCCTCAGGAACTCCCACTATACGAAGATTCGAGCGGCGTGAGTGATTTTCTAGTTCTTCCAGTTTGGTCTCCAGGGCGATCTTGTCTGCCGTCACTTCACTAATTTTCTGGATTGTGTGGCTCATCTGGTCCTCCAAGTGAGCTATCCTAGACTCTGCTTCTTCAAGCCTAGCGGGCATACCTGAGATAGATTCTTCAATTGTTTCCAGTCTATGATGAAGAACGGCTGTCTCGTGTGCCTGGGACTTTTTCATCTCCCTGATCTCTTCCAGTATGAGATTAAGCAACGTTTTCATTTCCATCTGTTGCAAGTTGGCCCTGGAAGAATTTTCTTGCAGAGTATTGGTGATCTGACTTGAGAATTCCAGGCCCTTCTCCATCGATGCGCCAGTTATTTCCTGGAGTTGCTGCCCACTCTCTAACTGTAGTTTAAGGGTGTTTTCTACAGTAGAAGACTGCTCAGGGAATGGATGCTGCTCAGCTAAAGCGCATGAATTATCCAGACAAGGGGATGAGTTTCCCACCTCTACTGGGATGGTGGCCGGGAGTATCAAGGCTGAAGATGGAGCTTCGTGGGATGGTGAAATATGCAGCCTTTTGAGGGAATTAATTGTTGTGTCTTCCTCTGGGGTAGCAGACGGAGCTGGGCTTACATATGATGGACTTCGGGACACAGGTGGCTGAATACTCTTTTTGGCGAATAATGGGAAATCTTTGTGATTCACTACCTTGTTACGCCCCGGGGTGGATTCAACAGTCAGGCCCTTCTTTGCCCAATGGGAGTCATCGATTATGGGGATGGGGTCCTCAACCCCTGGCAGATGTTCAGAATGCTCGGATTGTGACTCAAACGGCTCTTTTGTAGAGATTTCAAAACTGGAATTTAGTTCCAAACGATTTGTAGCGCCTTAGGTCTTTGCCACAGATGAAGCCCCCTTAGCTTGAACTAAGCGTTTCTTTGCTTTCATTCCAGTTGTAGCCTCAACCCTAGCTACCGCATTAACTTGTTTTAGGTGTCTTCCCATCTTCGTTCCTTCTCTCTTTTCTCCCTTTGGTAACCTTTAATGTCCTCAAGTTTTTCAAACTGTCTGTAAAATTTCCACTTCGCTTTTCGAGTCGAGTAAAGTTCGGCTTGGCTCCATAGAGTGTCCTTGATTTCACCGGTGAATTCAAAGACACTCTCGAAAAGCGAGAAACAACCATTCCACATTTTTCAAGTGGAAACCTTTACCTCGTATTTTCAGACTAATTGTATGCACAAACAACTATTTTCTGCCTTAAATCGGATAACAAGTAACATCAAACAATTATTTTTTGCTTTAAATTGGATAACAAGCATCACAGTTCGTTGAGTGAACTGATCTGAACGAACCAACCAGTAGATTGTCTCCATAAATAATGGGTCCTAAATGAAAAGCGGACTAATGCTAAGGGGCTTTTTAAAAACAATCGACTGTACGTCCTGAAGATGGTCTGACAGACAATTGCTACAACAGACCGAAACGTCGACTTTCTCATCTATTTCTGTAACATTTGTTGTATGACAGTGAATGTTTTCTGTTTTTCCAGATTCCTCACTGATTTAAATATGTGGAGTAGATGATTGTGCTCATGAGTTGTAGGTAGTTTCACACATCCTCGATCATGTTGTGTTGTTGTATTAGAATGTACCCCTTTTGATTTTATTAATATTAAAAACTTTTGTACTTTTGGAAAAAGATTCTCCCGTGCTTTTGAAATTATCATTTACTCATTTATTGTATATCTTTATGTAAGTATAGTTTGGGTCATAGGTTTAAGACCATTTGGGTTTGAACACAGAAGTAAATATATGTAACTCATACTAGAGTAAGAATTTTCAACAAAATCCCTTGTAGGCATCTTTTTACTCATTATCATATAGATTGCCCAAGCCTCCAAGGGTATATTGGGTTCCCCACTTCCTTATATCATATCTTGTGTGACACCTTTAGACAAGACTTGCATTGTAGTATATTATAGTCAGGAACTTTTAGTTCCAACCTTACCATCATCAGGCCATTATGAAATGCAAAATGGTAATTCGGAATGTATAAAAGGATGTTTTGGTGACACAAAATGTGTTTTCTATCCCGTAGAAATCGCATTTTGGAAATTGCTAAATAGGAAATCGCAAATAGGGATTTCCAAATAATGAATCGCTAACAGCATATACAAAGAGTTTCCTAATTGTGAATAGTCACAAAAAGGCCATTTAGGAAAAGCAATTACCATTAATCTGGATCAGTTGGTAGCCAGTTGCAAACTATAAAAATACACCAAAAATGCATCAGGCTCTTCCAGAATGGTGGCCCTGTATGTTTTGGCGAGGAGTATGAGGATTTTACCTCACAGGCAAAGAAGGAGGAGACAGGAGAGCATATTTAGGGTGTGGGTCACCCTGTTTGAACAGACAGAGGAGGAGATATATGAAAAGTACAGACTCAGTAGAGAGGTAATCCTGGAAATAAGTGCTGAGGTACAACATCAGCTTCAGACCCCAACACTCAGAAGCAATGCAATCCCACCACATGTCCAGGTATTACGCTGCCTACCCCTCTTAGCATCTGGCAGTTGTCCGGGGGTAATAGCAGGGGCAGGGAGAGTGTCACAAAGTGCTTTTCCAGGTTTTTTCACAGGTTCCTGGACATCATGGTAAGTAAGGTTAACCAATACACATATTTCCCAAATACCCCCAAATATTTGCAAGCGACCAAACTAATATTTTACCGAGTAGCACAGTTCCCCAATGTCATTGGCTGTGTCCATGGCACACATATTGCCATTTGTCCCCCCTCAGCAAAAGAATACATATATAGGAACAGGAAAAGCTCACAAAAGAACTCAATGTGCAGGTAGTGTGTGATGCCACATGTACCATAACAGACATCGTTGCCAGATTCCCAGGCAGCACCTATAACTCCTTCACATTCTGCCCCATACAAAACCGACCCTCACAGGGTAAATTTGGTGATGGTTTCTTACTTGATAAGAGAATAGCTGACCCAATGAATACAGTAGGCAGAACTGTTTGTGTAATGTGACCTATGGTATTCCTTCTCATGCCATTAAGGAGACAGTGCATATGACTTGTGTTAGACCTGGAATCCTTATGGTGGTCTTCCCGTGGACATTTTGCTTTTTGCCTCCATGTCTGCTGATTCTTTTTGTTGGCCTTAGGACTCTGAGCACATTACCACTGCTAACCAGTGCTAAAGTGCATGTGCTTCTCCCCTAAACATGATGACATTGGTGTATACCTGACTGGCATAATTGAGTTACTGGTACGTCCCTTTTAAAGTGGTATACCATACACCCAGGGCCTGTACTTTAAATGGTACTAGTGGGCCTGCAGCCACCCACAGAAGTAGCCTTTCAAACCAGTGGCGGCTCCTCCATGGGGGCGTGGGGCGTTGCCCCACTGCATTTCGCAGTGCGAGAAGGCAGAAACATAAAATGGTAAAACTACCATTTTATGTTTCTGCTTCTCGCACTGCAAGAGCAGAATGACTGGAGTGCCTGGTTGGGGGCGGGTGGGTGGGCGGTCCTGCTCGCGGGCAGGGGAGGAGTGGCTTTGCCCACTGTTGTGGGTACTGACTGTTTGGTCGGCCCCAGGGCCGAACAAAGCAGTCATGCGCACTCCCTCTTTTCTCTATGTAGGCTGCATGATGCAGCCTACATAGAGAAAATGGCCCGGCTGGGGCGCTCTCTGCTGCGCCTCACTAATCACAACGCTGCCATTGCAGCGTTGTGATTGGTGGAGGGGAGGGAGGCTGCCTGTGGGTGGCGTTCCAGTTGAGAGCGGAAAACGTGGGACTCGGAGCCAGGAGCTGAAAGGCGCGGGACGGTGAGCTTTAGTTTATTTAATTAAACCCTCCCGCCTCCCCCCCCTAACTTGTGCTTCGTCCCAAACATGTTTGGAACTAAAGGGGGGAAACACAGAAGAGTTTACTGTCTGCCAGTGAGGGATATAGTAACACGAGGAATGAGACATCGTTGTAGGACAAACGCCATTAAAAAATGCAGCCTGTCGAAAGGGCTGTGATCTTTCCGGTAATTTATGAAGGGTGGTTGTTTGCCTATTCACCTATATTTTAAATATGTTTTTTAAAATAGAGGCATAGTAAATTCTCATGACAGCAATGTATTGCAGTATGCTGAATGACACACTGCGAATTACAAATGTCAAATGTTGCTCTGGTAAATAAATACAATTCCCACATTCACCATATATATTCCAGCTGTAAAAAGATTGCTTCATTTTAAATAGTTCTTTTTGCTGTGCAGTGCACGCTGAAAGAAAGACATATGCGATATCTCAACTACCCGTCTGGTTGTGCTCTAAAAAGCACACATTTCTCAGACAATGAGTATAACAAACGACTGTATGGCAGACAACACCATATGCACGTTTAACTCCTCAAAGTTCATAAGGTAAAAAAAACAGAAATAGAGGATTGTGGCCCGATTTGAACACTTAGTTCCTCATTAGGAGTGCCCTGAATATTAATACAATTCGACGCCGCACGGCTTGGAATGTTTTGGGTGCAATAAATAACACGTATTACCATTTTTGCTCATAAATAGGGCACAATAGTTAGCTTCTGGTGGTTACTGCTCCAAGAACTGCAGGTTCCGGTAATTCCTTGGACTTTTTTTCCCTCCAGTTACATTCCTGCAAGTTTGACCAGCAGAAAATAAACAGGGCCTGAGCACTTTATCATACTTGGTGTATACTGGTATGATAAACTCTGCACCACTCATAATGCTGACCTCTGATGGAATCGGGGTTTCTGCAAGGGTCGGAATTTTCTGGTCCAGTGAAACGAGGTCCTAAATAGGTTAAGACAGACCCGGAATATGTATTACTCAGCAGGCCACACTTTGTCAGACGTAAATGATTCATATTTACAAGTGTAAAGCATGTGTGTGTTGTTACACATTTCACTACAAAGCATCCGATTGTCTGCTCTGTTACATGCGTCATACTGTGCAATCCGTTACCGAGCTTTCTTCTCTGCATGCTTGGGAATGTTATTCGTGAAATGGTGATACAGTTTAATTAGACCGGTGCTCAGTGCGTCAGTAACATTGGTCTAGCAAGTGCAACTTTCTGGTGCACATGAAAAAGAGCCCGTCAAACAAATACACTATTGGCGTAGCTTTAGTTGGGTTGTCGACTGGTAATTGAGTTAATGCTTACAAACGAGGAACGGGTGACACAGGTTAATTTCTAGGGAGAGTACCATTGTTCACGGTGCTTAGGCGACCAAGTCGGGTGTGACACAGCAGGAGCGAAAGAGTCGAAGAAGGCAGAGTGGCTTAGTAGAAGCATGTGCAGGCCAGGCTAATTCTTTCATAGGAGAAGGCATTATCAGGTCTGCAGGGTTATTTAACTCCTTACCGGCAAAGAATTAAAAGAGCAGAAAACGCACAGAACGATACTAAAGCGGCCCCCATACGGGTAACTGTTCTTTGTCAATTAGGAAACAATGCGAGGTCTGTGTTAACTTGCAGTTCAGACCGGGTAGTAATGACAAGCAGGTCAAGTGGAGTGCGCAGGAGTGGTACATGTTGTTAATAATATTTTGCCTACTTTATACTTCCATCATGTGTATTTTCACAGAAATGCAATGGAATGTGTGAACAATGCACTGTGCGCTCTGCAGAGAGGCCAACAATTGGATGACCATGTATTCTGAACACATTTTTCACTCAGTGACGGGCACTCTGAGGAACTGGCACTGCCCTCGGCCTCCGCTCCAGAGCTCAGCTCTCAACTGTGGTATGCATGTGATTCAGTTCAAAGCCTACACTGTACAAGAGTATTATACTAGACAAACAACAAGTTAAAAAAACAAAGTTTTATGAGTTTTCCTTTATACATGAATATAAGAATAGTATTTTTGGCCCATATATCAAAGAAATATTGCTGAAAATTGCATCTACATATGGCAATGTTTACACATCTTCTGGGGGGGAACCCTATGAAACGTCAGACTCTCTTACGTATACATTTATTTGGTCTTACGCCATACCACCTGCAAATTCCACCAGCCACCACTGTTTCACACTTGTCTCAGGCCTGGCACTGCAGTGCCTGTGTGCAGTTTATTGCCACTTCGACTTGGCATTTAAAACTACTTGCCAAGCCTTAAAACTCCCCTTTTATTACATATAAATCACCCCTAAGATAAGCCCTAGGTAACCCTAAGGGCAGGGTGCTATGTAAATAAAAGATAAAACATGTGCATTTATGTTTCGCATGTCCTGGTAGTGATAAACAGCCTATTTCATTTGTCACTACTGTGAGGCCTACCCCTCTCATAGGCCAGCAAAGGGAATTCCTTAATACACTTTTAAGCTGTAACCCCTGGTCAGAGAGGAGTAGCCTTTTCATGTTTCATATCTTTGGAATAGAAATGATACATCCTCTTATTGGTGAAGATAGATTTAACATTACTGTTTTAACAATGCCACTTTTAGAAAGTGGACATTTCTCTGCACTTGCTGCTCTATGTGCCTGACAGCCTGTCTCCAATACACCTCGGGGGTGGATGAATGCTACACTTTGTGCATTTCCTCTAGACAACCACAAAACACAGGAAGGTAAGACTCATCTACATTCATTTGAATTCTGATTGCTCTTCCTGGGCAAGGAGAAATGGAATGGGCTGACACTTTCACTTCAATAGGTAGTGTCCTGACCACACACAAAGCACTGACTCCCCCCCCCCCGACGACGACGCAGTACTGATCCGAGGTTTGGACCGTGAGACTCGACTGCGATGCATCAACCCGCCTGCGTGAATCGGAACCAACAAGATCAACACATTTCGTTGCTTGCGACCAGGAAAGGTACTATGTTCACTGGGGCCTGCATAGGTCCTGTACCAGGCTTGCCCTTCCACGAGGTCGGCCCGAACTTTGACGTTGGCCCGGTCCAGCATGACCTAAAGTAACCTTTTTAGTGCTTCTAAGTGCTTTACTGCAATTATTCCTTTTAAATTCAATATCTCAACTTCTACACATTGGATTTCTGCTGTTTTGGTCTTGTTTTGTTTATAATATACTAATCTATTTTTCTACACCTGTGTGGAGACTTTTTGTGGTGTATTCATTGTGTTAGTCTGTATGTGTTGAACAAATACTTTACACATTGCCTCTTTAGATAAGCCTGACTGCTCTGTGCCAAGCTATCGGAGGGTGAGCAACGGTTATCGTTTAGTGTGTATGTAGCTTACCCTGACTAGAGTGGTGGTTCCTGCCTGGCCTGGGTACATTCCTCAGCCAATCAGGAATCTGATTTCTAACACCTTACGTCCCTGGATACTCACACAATACCTGACTCCTACAACAAGAGGTGAAAAGCAGTACAACAGGGCACACAAAACAACACGCTCTATCACCGAGAGGACATTTGGGATACTGAAGTCCAGGTTTTGCTACCTCCACAAGACAGGCAGAGCCCTGTTGTACTTACCTGAGACATGCTGTAAGATCATTGCCACATGTGCAATACTACACAACATCGCCATGAGGAAGGCTCTGCACAACATCACCATTGAGGACGAATCTGACTCAGTTGATGGCGGGTGCTGCTGGCTGCAGCATCCGCCGCAATGGCAAAAATGCATGTTGTGCATTTCCCTGCACTACTTGGCAGGCACCACTCGGTGCCTGCTACCTGGTGCAGGGAACTGTAGGGGGGCACCAAAGGTGCCCCCCAAGTGCACAATTCCCATTCCCCTGCACATGGGGGGCCCGCAACAGGCCCCCAAAGTACATCTCCGCCAGCCTTTGAATGGCGGTTGAACCGCCATTCAAAGGCTGGCTTGATATCAGGTCTTTACTGGGTGACCATGTAAAGTGAGTCGGCATGTCTGAAAACAGCATAACAAACTACAACATTATAGGGTATATTTACAAGAATTGCCGCTAACTAGAGTTAGCCGAAAACTATCGCCATGGTCCCGACGTATTTACACAATACGTCACTACATGGCGATATGATCTGCTCGTGGCGGCGAATGTTACCGCTAACACTGGCGTCAAGGCAACAAAACTCGTGTCGCTAGCGAGAGAAAAATGACAAAAGGCCAATTAGAGGCAAAAAAACTCATGTCACTCAGCCCAACTTCACTTTTCTGCCCTTAGAGGCAAAAATAGCCTATAAGTCCACCACGAATGATAAAAATAAAATAAAAACAATGGAATGCAGAATGGAGCAACCAGGGCCAAGTTCAGTACAGATGAACAACCCCCGCAAACCCACCAACAGCCAGGGTGACCAGCCAGAGTCCGAGGGGAAAAGGAAATGCAGTTTCAAGGCCCCATATATGTAACGAGGCGCATCGCTGGGCAAAACTGCATCACTTTCTATAGCGCTTCAATTGCCACACAATGGCAGCAGAAGCCTGGAAGCATGGACAGCCCCCATGGGCCCGTAGACCTTGCTGTGCCTGTGTCTGAGACTCGGAGTGGGAGGCGGAGGTGCTGTAGAGTTGCTGCGGCCTGTCGGGACCAAGTCTTTGGGCTGTGGCAGTAGACATTGAGGCATTGGTGATCGCCCTTACCTGGTGGTGAAGTCTGGCAGGTCGCATGGAGACATGTTGCTGACCTGTGTGAGAAGACCGCCTGGCGCCCCTTGGAGCTGTGATCGGCAGAGGCACTCCTGCGCACCAATGTAGGGAGGTCTGCGTCGCATAACACGCGTCACCACTACACTGGGGAGCACGGAGGAGATTGTCAATGGTGAGCTGCGCCTCTCTGCACCACAGGCCAGAGGATGTGGTGCTGCACGGAAGCTGTGGAGGGTAATGCCCCTTAGCTGCGCCAAACTTGTGTGGCGGGAGCGCTGCAACCTCACGCCTAAGATGGCCCTGTTGCATCGAGAGGTTCCCCAGGGGACTTGGCAGCGACTGCTGTACCCGGGCTTGTGAAATCCCACCTGGCTGAGGCTCCTGCTGGCTAAGTCACAGATTCGGAGAGAGCGCGGCGGACTGAGCACCGGTGTCAATGTCCAGGTGAGGAGAAGGTGGGACGGGGAGCGGAGGTGGTCTGGGGTTCATGTCGGGCCCAGGCCTAGCACCGGTGGGTAGCGCACACTGTGCCCTGAGGAATCCCTGCGCTGCGGAGGACGCACATTGCCGAGGACACTGCACAAGACTGGTGGGGGACTCCACTAACTGGCTCAAGTTGCTGAGATCAGCCATTGTTGGCAGTGGGTGCCAGGGCCCCGGGGGCCAGTTCGGGCCCAGGCCCTTGGGTATGCAGCTTGATCTGCCGTTACTCCCTAGGGAACTGGGGAACACGGAATCTGGTCACCACAGTTAGATCGGAAGAGGCAACCGGGTGGTGCTGCCTTTCCTTGCACCCTGGTAGTGAGCTCTTGGGTGTACAGGGAACTATCCCTTAGTGGACTTGCTCTTCCCACAGTGCCGTCTGGTAGCTGCTGCCGCTGTCCCCATCTGCTGCTGCTGGTTCCTCTGATACGGTGGTCAGGTGTTTGAGGCCCTCCTCCCCCTGCAGGCTCCAGCCTGCGCCTCATAATTGGTGGTCCAGTGGTAGAGCGTCACTGCTCGGCTGCTTGACTGCCCTCCTGTCCCTCTTTTCTGCTGTTCCTGTCGCTCTATTTGCTCTTCTCTGTTGCTTTCTACTTTTGGCATTGTCATTCCTGTGCTTTTGCACAGTTCCTTTTCCCTGTCCTCTCCCTCGTTGATGCTGCGATCCCCCCCTAGCCCTGCCCCTTACAGTGTCGTTTCCCACGTTTCCTGCCTCCCAGCTGTCCAACCCCCACAGCACTACTTAATGGCAGCCGCTGTGCGGGCATGCGCAGCGAGTGTGCCACTGGTGCGCTCAATGCGCGCCAAAGGCAAGCCCGTCTGCTCTGTCCATGTGCAAGGGACCCTGCCTCCCGGACACTCCACTGCTATGACGCCAGCAGCCTCTTCTCCCACAACCCTAGATGCCACTGCACCTGCCATCTAGCAGCACCGAAGAGTACCCTTGCACCCTTCACCTGTGAAAACTGAAACCACACCTTCTGCCACATCAACACACCTGTGCCTCTCGCCACCCAGCCGACCAACAGGGCACCCGACCGTCTCAACTGCATCCTCCTCAAAGTGTGGTACCTCCACAAACACGCCACAGAAATCTGGGACCTCCTCGATGCCAACTCTTCAGACATCGCCTTCTTCACGTAAACCTGGACCAACCTCTGCTCCGGACCGGACATCTCCATTGCCATCTCTGACGGCTACAACGTCACCCGCAAGGACCACCCCGACTGCCCAGGAGGAGGCATTGCCATCATCTACAAAAGCACACTCCGACTAACCACGCACTCTAATGACCCAACGGAGGCCATGGAACACCTCCAGATCTGGGCCAAGCCCAAAACCACCCTCTGCAGGCACCCTCGTCTACAGGCCCCCCTTCACCCCAGGCTCTCACATCCACCAACTACATCCTACTCGGAGACCTCAACTTCCACCAGGAGAACCCCAGTGACCAGAACACCACTACCCTCCTGGAGAACCTCTCCAACATCGGACTCAAGCAGCTAGTCACTGCATCAACCCACATAGCCAGACACACGCTCGACCCCGTCTTCTCTGCCAGTGGGAACATTCAACTACAGCCACACCACCAAACTCTCCTGGACCAACCATCATTGTATACATCACGCCTTCACCATGCCCACCGTACACCACCGCCATCATTGTCCCCTCCATGTTGCAGCTGGCTCAAGGCCCCAGAAGAAATTCTCATCAACTCCCTCAGCACCACCACTCCGCCAGCGCTTACAGACACCAACAGCCCAGCGCACAATCTCCACCGATGGAGCTCTAACTGTGCCGACACCCTGGCACCCCTCAAGGAGAAACCAGGCAAACAACACTACAAGAAGGCCAACTGGTTCACGCCTGCCCTCCACTAGTCCAGACGCACCTGCAGACATCTCGAGAAGAGTTGGAGCCACAATATCATGGCAAGGTGTCTGTATAGGCATCGCTTAAGAGCACTCTAAAGAAACTGTAAGGAAAGGGAAGTCTTTCTTGTCCAGGAAGGAGATCCTCAAAACCCTAGCCATACAATTTTCCATCATCCGCCCTGCTCGACTGAAGGCCTCCTTCAACAGAAAACAAACAATTTTCAATGATCCTAAAGACTTGGACTCTTTCATTGCTGAGATTCAGGACTCAGACCTGTCAACCTGATTGGATTACCATATCATATACTAACTTCCCGCTACTAAAATGGTGGTATGCTCCCTCTAACCAAATAAGGTACTAACTAGATACTTAATAACCAATAATGGATAAATTATACTAATACACTCTAAAACTCTTCTAATACACAGTTTGGCATATGCCAAGCCCCTTCAGTCCACCTCTACTCTGAAAGCAGCTGTGACTGTGTGCACTGACCAATCTCATTACTACTCACATCCTATAAAACTTTGCTCCGTGGGATCTGCATGCTACTCACACCAATTACCATGCAACCCCAACCATTTCACCGACTAATGTCCACCACACTAATAATACCATCTACTAACAATCGCCTCTACACTACATTGTGATACAGGTTCACTTACTAATTACATCTTCCTTTCACAAGTTCTATGGGCCTCTTGGATGACTCATCCACTCTGATATTGTTTGTATCTAGTTCTATTTCTATTTCTATTTCTATTTGGATGATTTCTAAAGCGCAACAGCTGCCCCAGCCACGAGGCGTCCCGGCGCTAACAGCAAATAGGAGTTCAACAGTTCAACAGATATCCATCTTTCCTTCAGGATCACACCCCCCCTACTGTAGTACAGGATGAATGTCTTGGTTATGTTACTGCATTGTAATGTTGTCTCTCAGTACCATTTGTTCTATCCTTTCCCATGAAAATTCCCATGGGTAACTGCTACCAAGAAACTGTTCTGGAACCCGCAAACTTTACACCAAACCCTCCTGTAGGCGTTTTGGTGGCAAGATGGTGCTGACTTGGCGGCCGCACAACTAGCGCTCTCTGACTCTCTCCCCCTCTCGCCAGCATTTTTCCCTCCATGTAGCCCTCGCAACGTGGCAAAACTAAAAAAACATACCTTGGGACCTGGTGAGGCATGTTGTGGAGCCTCTTGGCGGCCTCCCTACTTGTGGCGTGGCAGCGTCCTGGCTTTGGTTGGTGTCCCCCTTGGCTTCCGTACTCCCAGAGCATAGCGTGGAGTTGCTTTGGAGCTAGGGGCGGAGCCGACCTACTTGGATCTTCAGCTTCAATGCCTCCAAAAGTTACACGAGCGAAGCCGCGTACACCAATGGATACATCAGGTACCGCCAAGGCTGCCTCATCGCAGCAACGGAGCACGAAGAGCAGCACTATTAACAATGCAGGAGAACTGGAAGAGAAAAAGAGAGGTGACCTGCATAACGAAGATGGTGGTAAGCGTAACATACCCTCTTTGTTTTTATCTGGGAAAGGGAAAAAACAAGGTAACTCACAGAAAGATGCTGGGGGGCCAGCAGGAGGTACAGGCAAATTGGGAAAATCTACTTTAAATCAAAGACAAGATGAGAAAGACATAGACCTCACTGGTGACCAATCTAAGGGTCAGATAAGCAACGTGGGGGATATTCCCCTAAACGCTGAGGCTTTGGGAGGTGAATTTTATGATTCTGTGACTCCTGCTCTGGAGAAAAGGGTACAAAAAAAGAAACATATAGGATTGAACACTGTTCGGAGTGATACCTCGATTAAAAGGGCAGAGATAGATACCCTTTTGCATAAGATGAACTAAGAGATGAGCTGAAGGGAAACAACAACATTATTATACAAAATATAAATAAGCAAATTGATTCAGGTGACTACTTTTTCTCGCTCTCTGACCCTTCGGATACATCTGGGGATGAAATTGAGTCGAGTCATAGATCTAGGTCTAGGGAAATGACCCGAACAGTGACACAGTGAGTCAAGTAGTGTACACCCGGAGGATCAAGAACAAGGGACAGATGCATCGGAAACTGCCCCTAGGACAGTGCGCAAGAGGTTCGAGCATGACGAGGATGTTACTCAAGATGGGAAGGAAGAGGCCCTGATGTGGGACTGCTCATTCTCGGCCGGAGTAAGGACAGGCGAGGGGGGTGCAACTAAGCACCTAACTAAGGATATATTGGAGAAACCTGAAGATATTTCGCTAGCTGTGATCTATGAAACCATTATGGCTCACAGAGAAGAAACCCGTACGGAAAGTCAATGCCCCGAGGCACGTGCCGTAAGTTACAAAACTCGATCCGACGCATTGCGAAATCTTGCTCCGAATTGCGAATCTTGCTCCGAATTTGCAGAAAGATTTAACGAGGCAGAAGCCCGAATTTCAAATTTGGAGGATGAGCTGCCAGCCCAAAAGGCAATTACAGAGTCAATGCAATCATCGAAAGAGGATACACAGTGGAAGCTAACAGATTTGGAAAATCGTCTCCAGATATTAACTTGAGAATCTTGGGGAATCGAGGGCATAGAGGGCCAGGACACACGAAAACTTGTTGTGGATCTTTTTTCTGAGGCCTTCCTGGAGCTCTCACAGTGGGACTGGAAGCAAGAGATACAAAAAGCACATACATTTCCATGTGTACAACGTGGGAAACCAGGACAGAATAACTCCAGATCCAGAGTGATTTTGATATCCGTCAATAACTTTTTTGCTCGCCAAGCTGTATATGAACCTGCACGCCCTGATAGAAAGAGAATGGGGAAAAGACCAGAATTCTTTGTAAGACCAGACTTTTGTCATCAGACGGTGGAAAAACGATGGCTATTAAGACAGATTATTGCCCCATTTCAAGGCAAAGGAGCTCAAGCATTTTTACTTAATCCAGCAACATTGAAGACTATATATAAGGAGCAGACTCGTTTTTTTTACTTCGGAAGTGAAGGCGAAAGAATATTTACAATCTATATCTTAAGAGTTAATAGAAGATACATGTGTTGTCTTTGGTCTTATATTTGTATATTGTCTTGTTTTTTTTCTGTCTCCTTATCTATTTCTCTTCTTAAGTATTTTTCCTTTTTTTCTTCTTCTTTCTTCTCTGAGTAAGGGATCATGGATCATTAGCTAAGTAGATAGTGTGAAGTTATATGTGTGTGGGGGGACTACCGAGTAGTGCTAGTTATCCATCACTGGGACCATAGGTCCTAATGCCTTTTTGCAGGTAGGGTGGGGTTGGGTACGAGGATGCTTGTCAGCCCCGTGCAGATGGGGAGAGGAGATGGGGTTGGGGAGAAATTGGAGGGGGTTAGGGGGGCCAGGGGGGTGGCAGGAGAAGAGTGGGTTGGGTGGAAAATAAAATGCTATCCATAACAAGTGGAAGATAGAGGCACACAAATATGTGAAAATTTATGGCAGATTTAGTAAATCAAGAGATATAGTAGCATATGATAGGAGATAACAGATTAATATATGTTCTTTTAATGTACGTGGGTTAACCAATAATGGGAAACGGCAACGGATGGCAGCCAAATTACGTACGATCTAACCTGACCTGGTATGCTTACAGGAAACACATGTGCCGTGGAGTAATTGGAAGATCCTAAATGAAATAGGCTATTCAGTATTGGCTTGTACACAGCAATCTACCACAAATCGGGGGGTGGGCGGGGTAGCCATTTTGGCCAAACATGGGATACAGGACACAGGTAGAATACTGACGGATAAACAAGGTCGGTGGGTGGTTATTGAATGTTTAAAGGGGGCCTCAAAATTTACACTGTGCTCAGTTTATGGGTCCAATTAAGATGAAGCAGGAGTACTGGAAGGACTTAACTTAGAGCTGGCATCATGGCCTCCTCCATTGATTTTGTGTGGTGATTTTAATATTCATTTGAGCTGTCAGGATTTACATAAAGGTTAGAAGTTCTATAAGGGTAGGAAACCTAAAGTTTTTAAGGCATTATATCACTTGTTGGGGGACCACGGACTGATGGATACATGGTCCACACTACGGAGACCAGATTCTGGTTTCACTTTTTATTCTCAACCCCACATTTAACTTGTGTGACTTGACTATTTCTTTATTCCATTGACATTACTATCGGGGTCTAAAATACAGGTTTATCCAAGAATTATAGCAGATCATGGTCCACTGGTGATAGACATTCCAATTAGCAACAATCTTTCCCCTCCGAGATCTTTTTCGTTTGATCGGACATAGCATTCACAAATCATATGAAAGATTGGATTCGGCAATTTTTAGAAACTAATCGTAACTCAACCTCATGTGCTTTTGTTTGGGATGCATTAAAGGCAGGGTTCAGGGGAGAGGTACTGAGCTTTGGGCTTCATAAACATATGGAACTGAGGGTGGAAATGCAAGATTTGTACGAGAAACTCAGATTAGCGGAAGAAAATCTTATGAGGGGTATACACATGCGAGCGGATGCTACATCATTGCAAACTGAAGTTTCTCGTAGTAAAGCTAAAATCAATTTACATTGGAGCAAAGAGATAGCTATGAAATATAAATTGTTCAAGGAAAAGAATTATGAATTTGGGGAGGCCACCGGGCGATGTCTAGCTCGAAGACTCCGTTTGAAAGAAGAAGCAGAGAGAATTAAAATTATGAAGGATACACAGGGTAAGATAGTGGATACCCCTCTGGAAATCCTGAAAGTGTTTCATACGTTTTATGCAGCCCTCTACAAGGAAGATAATCTTGGGGGACAGGAAGTTGAGGCTGTTTTACAGGGGACGAATGGCGAACGTTTGGGCCGGGAGGAAGGGCTAATTTTGGATACCCCTATCACCATGGAGGAGCTTGAGAAGGCATTAAATAGCCTATCCAGCGGTAAGGCTGCTGGTCCAGATAAGTTACCCCTGGAGGTTTATAGAATGTTTTTTCAAGAACTAAAAACTGATATGCTGGCTACTCTACAACAGGTGCAACAGGGGATGGTGCCACCATCTTTGGAAGAAGCAAATATCATTGTGTTTAAGAAAAAGGATAAACTGGCAGATCTTCCGGGGTCTTAGCAACCTATATCCCTGGTGAACTGCAACAGGAAGATTTACACTAAAAGTTTAGCATCTCGCCCAGCTAGGGTTATTACCCCATTGGTATCATTACGACAACATGGGTTTACACCCATCAGAGGCACGGTCAACCATATCAACAGGGTAGTGACCCTGCTAGATGCAGCTAATGTGCAGGGAACCAAGCTGGGTTTGGGACTATTAGATGCTGAGAAAGCGTTTGACCGTGTCTCATGGAAATTTTTATGGGAGGTTTTGCGCCATTCTGGATTTGGTCCTGGTTTTATTAAATCGATCCAAGTTATGTATAAGACTCCTAAGGCTCGAATATGCATTAATGGTTTAGTTTCTGAACCGAATATACATATCGAGAGGTACAAGACAGGGCTGCCCGTGCTCGCCATTGTTGTTTGTGCTGTATATAAACCCGTTTTTAACTATGTTAGAGAGAAGCCCGAGAATTAAACCTGTGTGCTGCGGACAGGAGCAGTTGCGAGTATTAGCTTACGCAGATGATATAGCGGTTACAACATCTGAACCGGAGGTAGCTAT
The DNA here is from genome assembly GCA_963921515.1 of Calotriton arnoldi. NCBI lineage: Eukaryota > Metazoa > Chordata > Amphibia > Caudata > Salamandridae > Calotriton > Calotriton arnoldi. The sequence goes on along the minus strand of CAWUFW010008438.1, from coordinate 523,017 downwards.
ATGCGAGGTAGAAGAGTCGGCACGCAGGTTTGGATCTGTATCTGGGTATAAACTCAATACCTCAAAAACGCAGATTATCTGCACAAACCAGGCTTGTAATGGGGACCCTAGAGTAACCAATGAAGTGACATATTTGGGTGTTAAGATTAGGACATGTTTAAAGGAGTTGGTGGAGGTCAACTGGAGCGCTATTCTTACTAGTGTTAACCAACAGTTAAAGAGATCAAGAACTGCTTATTTAGGATCGTGGAATTTATTTACTATAAAAAGACCCGGTTCAAGGTGATAACAACTGCTTATAAGGTGTGGAAGGTGGTACGGAAAAAACTACAGATAGAGAGGGTTTGTTACTATACACCCATAGCTACACCCACTTTACTACCCGCTGTCTTTAGGGACAGAATTATTGATAAGTGGGAGAGTAAAGGGATTCTATATATAGGTAATGTATACAAGGAAGGGGGTCCTCTCCCTTTTACAATGTTAGCTGTTAAATATGAACTCCCCAAAACTGAATTCTTTAAGTTTTTACAGGTCCGAGACTTTTTAAGTAAAAAATAGAGGATCATAGAGCCAAACCCAATAATCGAAGCCATTAGACGTAAACAGCGGATTGGGGTTATATATAAGTGTTTGTTAGACATGCATAAAGATGACTTAGAGGTGCATAATTTGAAATGGGGAAATCAATTGGGGTCCCAGGGTGTATATATGGAACAATCAATTTACTTGGCGGGGAAGATCTTAGTCTCCGCCAATTTAAAGGCACAGCACTTTAAAACTCTATTTAATTTATACCACACCCCCGTTAAAATGTTGAAATGGGGAAGGAGCTAATGATGGGAAATGTTTTCGGTGTGGGACAGATTCAGCCGATATTGTACATATCTTCTTTATGTGTGGGCAACTAACACAATTATTAGGTCAAATGGAGAAGTTCCTCTTGGAAAAATGGGGTCGGAATAAGAATCACGCCATCCATCATGTTGTTGGGTATAGGGGAGGGCATACCAGAGGGACAGCTAGCCTATGAATTTCGTTATTTGATTGTTATTGCTGTAGCTGTGGCACGAATATGTATAGCCTCTATGTGGTTGCAGAAGAAAGCCCCAACCTTTGAGATGTGGAGAGCTAGATTCTATGCTACTTTTAATTTGGAACACAGTCTTTATGCTCTCACAGGGTCACGGAAACGGAAATTAGGATTACAGGTATGTGGCCCTATGATTGAATATATGAAAGAATAGATTAATACTAATATAATATTGTAAATATTGTAAATGTTTTGTAAATAAGGGTTTTGTGATTTGTTTTAAGGTTTGTCTATTACTGTGTGTTATTGTAACTATTATAACATCGTTGTTCTGGTCTTTTACTGTACTTGTCATACATTATGTCACCTTTGTGTATTCCTAGTAATGCTCAGTATTGGTCTTGGTTTGTAAATAAGGGTTTTGTGATTTGTTTTAAGGTTTGTCTATTACTATTAAGTGTGTGTTATTGTAACTATTAGAACATGCAACGGGGGTAAGTCTCATTTTCCCAGTAGTAGGTTGTGTAGGTTTTTATCTGAAAATGTAGTGCGATCTAACTGCAAAGCGCTCTGACACTCATCTCTTTGGATCATGTTCACGCTATAGAAAACACTGAATAAATAAATAAATGTAAAAAAAATTTGCACTATGACTGATTTCATATATGTTATTTTACCCTGGTTTTATACTGCCAAAGAAACTTGTTTTTTTCGTATGATTTTTAAGAAATGTCTGCAAATTTTGATGTATGCCTTATTTATGAAAGGACTTTGTATTTACTTATGTTATGGATTGCAAAATAATTCTTTTTTTTAAAAAAACCCTCCTGTTGGAAACAGTTATTGTTCTTCTACATGAAAACGCAGATCCAAATACTTCAAAAAGGAAGTCAAAGGGTTATTCCTGAAAAGCTTCCTGCAACTATAGACTTGAAGTCACCAAACTAACTTTTCATTCATGTTTACAGCATGGTTATACTTTTAAACTAGCAATGCTTTGATTCTTTATATCTAAAATGATCACCTTCTGTCTGTTTAACTTCTTTTCTGGTTTGCTTATATGTGCAACGCTCTGATACCCTGACGGGTCATGTTTGTGCTTTATAAAACTTTTCAAATAAAATAAAATAAATAAATGTAAGTTTGACAGACCCATGGTTTAGGGTACTCTTTAAAATTACTGTTGTTGCTTCGGTATTGCCATGTGAAACTATATAACACACCTTCAGCAAATCCACAACGCTTGATGTTAGCCCCTAATCCCTGATTATAATCATTTAGCATATATTAGCATCACCTTCCACGGCATAGCTATACAGCATCGTAGTTATTAGGCCTGGCCCCTTGTGGCCTCCACCGCCTAGCCGTATGTTTTCACTTGAGCGGGGTGGGTTATTTTCTCCTTCAAATTGCCTTTTATTTCTAGTTTTATTCTTTCTTCTCTCTCCCCATCTTCGGCCCTCACTCCCTATCTCACCCCTCTCACCCCTAACCTTCCTTGTCCCATCACCCTTCCCCCAGTGTTACTCTTGTGGCCTTCCTCCCCCCATGTCTAGCTCTACCGCACGGGGCTGTTATCTTTACCTCTACCCCTGACAGACTTGCATACTGGATTTGCTACTTACACTACTGCTTTCACTCTCCCTAAATGCATGACTTAAATGTCTTTTCCCTCAAATCAAAGGGATTAAACCACCCTACTAAATGCCAAAACTTCCTAGACTACTTTCACAAACTAAAAGGAGACATTACACTCCTGCAGAAAACCAAAGTGGACTTCAAATAAGCAATACTATTACGCAAAAACTGGGTGGGTGACCTGACATGCACACCAGAAATTAAAAATAAAAACAGAGTCATCACATATGTTTCGAAAACCTCCAGTCTCCATATTATTTCCTCTGATATGGAAGCAGAAGGCAGATGGCTCATAACCAGAATGCAAAAATACGATACAAAGCTTTACGTCGTAAATATATACGGCCCTAATAATGACCTTGCCTGACTTCTGGACACAACTGAATTAAAAATCTCATCCATTCCTGCTGGATTTAGATTAGTTGTAGGCAGCGACTGTTACTTTCACAGAACGGATTCCTGATAGAATCTCCAGCTGCTCCTTCAGACCTAGCAAATGCTAAATGCTCAACCTAGGCAAACCCTACAGACTGAAAGACATTTGGAGAGTGACTAATCCCACCGGCAAGAATTACACCTTCTTCTCTCACCCTCACAACTCATTTTCTCATTTCGACTTCATCTTAGTAGACAAATCATGTGTCTATCACTTCCAATCGCTCAATTGAACTAATACTTATATCTGACCATGCATGCATCTCAATCTCCTATAAAATTACCAAGTAGGTACCCAAATCAAGATCTTGGAGAGTGACCAACCTCCTCACTACACTCAGAAAGATAAATAAAAAAGAAATAAAACAATATTTAAGGCATAATTAGTAACTCAGGCCCAAACCCCTTATTAATTTGGGATGCCCTTAAAGGCACCATCGGTAACATATGATTAAACTCATGTCCAAGAAAAATAAGCAGGATGACCTACATTTAGATGCCCAAGAAAGTAAGATCAAATCCCTTGAGAGGAAACTAAAGCAAAACCCGGACAGATCACAGCTAACACTTTTCACAAAATTAAAACATAAACACAATAAACTTTTAAGTAACAAACCACACCACATTGTTAATAGAAACAAAGGTATCACATTGTGTGGCTGCAATAAATAGCCTCCATCATCAACAATCAAGAAGTTCCCTCCACCAAAGAGGGCATTCTCTGCACATTCGAACAATTCTATCAGAATTTGTGCGCTTTGTATAATCACAATCCACATACAAGGCGTGCTTACAATGCCTCAACAAACTTCCTGTATGGAAAATAGATTATAAAATAAAAGACACTCTCAGTGAACCCATTTCGATATCAGAAATTGAGAACGCTGTTAAATCACTCAGACCTGGTAAAGCCCCCAACCTGATGGCATCCCGACCACCTTTCGTCACACATGGGGCTCACTTCTAATCCACCCCCTCAAAGACCTTTTCTCCCACTATGCAAACTCAGGAACAATTCAGGGCACAGCATTGGACATGATTGTCACCCCAAAAGATGGATAAGATCCCTCTAACCCTAAAAGCTACTGTCAATGTCACTTATTAAAACAGGCAAAAAAAATTATGCTAAAGAACTGAAAAACTCTGGGTCTCACTGGGCTGCATGGTGGCAAAGCGCAATATTGCCAGAACATGGAGGGGAGGGTTCGAACTGCGACACACTGATTGGGAATCCGACATGAATTGGTGCATGCAAGCAGAGAGAGCAGTGTATGAAAGCAGGGGATGCCCAGGTAAATGGACCAAAATATGGGGCCCCTGGAATGAGAGTAGAGGCTTTATTTGTACTCCGTTTAATGATGCATCCCTATTTACGGTGGAGAATGAGACACTGTAGGATCCTTTTTACATGAGATTGTGACACAATTGACTTGCTATTGACCCAATGTACTGGATGGCTTTGAATATACTCTTTATTTTGATTCCTCAGCATTCTGACGACTGCTTGAGACTGCATCTGTTTTGTTTTATATTTGTGTTATGTTGATTTCTTTCAATAAAAAAGATTTATAAAAAAAAAAAATTACGCTAAGAATCTGGCCATTAGATTGAAGCCCGTCCTCAAAACAATTCTACACCATTCCCAAAAAAGGTTAGTCAGAGGTAGGTTTAGCGCAGATACTATTAGACTATTTAGTCATGCTAGTGAAAAGACACACACACTCACACAACTGGCATGCGCGATTGCTGTGCATGCAGAAAAGGCTTTTGACATGGTCCACTGGCCTTCCCAACTTGCAAAACTTACGGCTTTCAACCTTGGCCCAAAATTTACCAAGATGAGTCTAGCTTTATCCAAAGATCCCACCGCTAACATTAATGTTAATGGGAACCTATCAAACAGCTTTAATCTTTACCAAGGCACTCAACAGGGATGTCCCCTCTCCCCACTTCTGTTCCTACTATCGTTGGAACCTTTTCTCATCAGCATTAGAGAGAATGCTGCAATCCCAGGAATCCCCTTCTCCTCCGGCCCACAGAAGCTAGCAGCTTACCCAGATGATATTTTAATTTTCATGACCCAAGCAGTCTCTGCAATCCCCAACATAAAATCCACTATTAATGAGTATGCTAATGTTTCTGGCTACGCCCTTAATGAAGACACAACAGAAATTTTCCTCCTCAACATTCACTGCAGCAGTTCTACAATGAGGAACACTGGTCTTAAATAGGTACAAAAATAATAAAATACTTGGGAATATGGTTTAGTCGGAACCTGAAAGAATCATTTGACCATAATGAAGAAGAAATATTGTCTAAGATTAAAGACTTCTTAAAATAATGGATGATCAGATTTAATATTTGGTGGGGGCAAATTGAAATCATCAAGATAAGGATTTTGCCACTCATCAATTTTCTAATAAGCATGTTTCTCATCCCCCTATCGGACACCTTAATCTTTAAAATCAACCACCTAGCTAAGAAATTTCTCTGGAGGTCCAAAAAAACGAGAATCACTCTATAAAAAATAAGGCTACCCAAGGCTCTAGAAGGCTTAAAACTCCCAGATTATCGAAGGTACCAGACCAGCTATTTGGTAAGACAAGACCTCTTCTGGCTTAACCCGACCCCCAACCTCTCATCAACCTGGCTTGAAGTAGAAAAAACCTTGTTTTACCACTCTCCCTTCCCGCCATACTCACAACTAAAATAATAGTGGTAGAACATTGCCCCCTTATCCTTGCTGGAACCCCTCAGGCACTCTGGAAAGACGACAATAAACTTAAAAACAAAGTGAAATACTCCACCATAGCCTCCTTATGGCATAATGACAATTTCAAACAAGATAGGAAAATGGTGTACTTCGAAAATTGAGCTCAGAAGGGTATCCTTTACATCGAATGCCTTGGAACTCTCTTGAAACCTATACCCTACTCCCACATCAAAAGTAAATTTAACTTAGATGACATAGACTTTTATAAATTTCTGGAACTCAAGGTCATCCTAGCTAGACATAAACCACCTAAGATACCACACCTTCCATCCACACTCATAAAAGTGGCTACAAGTGGGCACATAACATTCAAAATCTATGCCCTTTTATCTCTCAAGTCTTCCACTCTTTCAAAACCAATCCCGAAGAAATGGCAGACACTTGTAAGCATCCTATATTCCCATACCCCTACTACCCTACACTGTCCCTTCATCTGGACTAACATAACAACCAACAGGATCACCCCCTCCTTGGCTCACTGCAGACTGTGGACTGCTAACATGTCTCACTGGACCCCCTCCAAACTTTTGAAACTTGGACTACGTGACACTGATCTCTGTTGGAGCTGTGGGAAAGACACAGGTGATCTCCAGCACATGCTAATCAACTTCCCATTCTCTAATATGTTCTGGAATGGTGTCAGTGCAACCAAATCCCAGATTTTACATACAAAGTGGTCTCCGGATCTTGCCTCCATTGCCCTAGGCTCTTTCCGTCCTGAAGTCACCCTGGCACTAACTAAAGAGGAGCTCCTCCTCTTGGATATCCTAGTAACACTAGGTCTCAAGTACATTCTAGCTGAATGGAAGGATCTATCCAAACTATCAATTCATACATGGTAGGTGAGGACTCAATTTACCAGAGGTGCAGACAACTCCCTGTACAATTTTATGCAACTGGCCTCAGAGAGGAAACAAAAAATATGGGCAAGATCGGACTCATATGCCTCTGATCTCATGCAACCATAAAATCTCCCCATCTCCAATATCTGCTAAATGCTTACATACCTGCAACTTACACATTCCCCTCTCTAACATATCCATAACACATCCACAACTGACACCTTCTTCAAATATAGTGGATGCTCACCCTCTACCCCATACCCCCAATCCTTTACCCCTTAGCCTTTCCCTCACATCCATCACCTCCCCATCTCTCTCCATCACTGACCCCTTACCTGTTGTTGTCGCTCACTTCCCTCTTCTCGCTCTCTTTTTAATCCCTTGGTGTGTGCTCTTGGCTCTCCTTTTAGATAAACTCTTATTAACTGGGATATCTTTACGACTTTTTTCATTTAACCACTTTTATTGCTTTTGAGTATGCATCATTCCGCATATCCGTAAACCTGGAATTTGTTCTTTCTTCCCCATGCCAAACAATTATTCATGTTGTATTCTTTTTATGAAAATGTATTATAATCATTCCGGAATTTAAAAAACATGAATTCACTTTTTTTGCACCAAAAAATGCAGCGGGCCAGAAAAACACCAAAAGATATTGAGCTCACTTCGCCTCCCTACTTCAGACCCTTGCTCACTTTGCCACTGGATTCAAGCTAGCCTGGCTGATGAGGGGTGTTACCCCAAAACTGGTCCCAGGATGCTTGTTTCCGGTCCAGGGAAGACCTGGCTTGACAGTTCGGGCTGGACTGTTCCCATGAGGCACAGGGTCAAGACTGATTTGCATATAGCTTGGTCTGAACTGGTGTGGCGAAGTGAGCTAAAGAACGATGATGGATTCAACCCAGATCTGTGACTGGGGGTGACTGTCTGAAAAGTTTCAGCGCTCCGTCCATCATCTCCTTGTGTTTGCTTTGTTCACCCTAAGTTGGCAGGGTATGCCCAGACGTGGGTCCCTTGCTCACTTTGCCACTGGATTCAAGCTAGCATGGCTGATATGGGGTGTTACCCCAAAACTGGTTCCAGGATGCTTGTTTCCAGTCCAGGTAAGACTTGGCTTGGCAGTTTTGGCTGGACTGTTCCCATGAGGCACAGGGTGAAGACTGATTTGCATATAGTGTTATATGGTTCTTAGGCACATTATCGACATTGCTAAGTTAGCATGAGCTTCGCTGCCATGATGCTGCTTTTGCGCACGCTACTACATGACTTTGTTTTTGCAAGACTTTGTTTGTGCCTTTCACATGAGAACGGGTTGCTTTTCTCGTTCTCTGCCTTTCCTGGAGTTTAGTCTGAAGACGATGTGCAAGGTCGATAAACAATGCCCGTTGTTATTCTGTTCTGGTCAGTCCCTAGCACCTAGACATAACATGCTGCACAGCTGCAGTAATGAAGACTCGTGCTTTGATATTAGGTTGTTGCATGTTGTTTTAACTCACTTTGGAGAAAGCCATTCCATGGAGAAGAGCTCTGCTGTTCCTATGATGTAAACCTTACATTCAGGCTTTAAGGTATGGGGTCCGCTGTCAAAGCCCAGAGATCGTCCTTTTTATAAAATAAACTTCTTCTAGTCAAGGGGAGGGTGGTCAGGCCTATATAGGCCCTTATTTCCACAGTCTTTATAAAATGACTTCTCCCTTTGTATTCTATGGAATTGTAACAATGCTAACTGTGCTGAGTTTATGCATTTTACTGCTAGTAGTGGCATGTATAGTGTATTGTAGAGCACGATAGTTAAAATAAAAATTTTGAACTATTTCAGTGACTCTGCCTATTCTCATTGTGGACAAGTACGAGTGAGTGAGCGAAAGAGTACGTCTTGCTCCCGCGATTCCTGAGAGAGTCGGCAGTGTTGTGTTCTGGTTGTCTAATCATTTGTAGCTCCATGATCTTTGAAGGAGAACGAATGAGACACTATAGCTAGTCGGTTTGGGATTTTGGGTACTGATGTGGTTGGTTGGTACACCCCTATTCACTGAGGTCCTGTTTTCCTGCGCATAGTTCTGTGTATGTGCAGAATCCCTGCAACATGGCGCCGCCAACGTTTGGTCTAGTTCTTATCTGCGAGACGCTTGAGTAGTGCTTGTGCTTGTCCACAATACCCTCACCTCTGTTTCCGGAGACAGCTGTGATGGTGTAACCTCCTATATTGATGTTTTTATAGGTTCTTTCAAGCTTGAAATTTTAAAAGGTTTATCTCTTTATTCATACCCATTATTGCGCTGCCGCGCTCTAGGTTGTTATTCTTTGTTTGTTGTGATGGCGGTTGATATTCCAGCTCACAGCCGCGCCCCGCTCAAGGCGTATTTGGCTCAGTATGGAGTGCCTGATGTGGGTGCTGCGCTTATTTTCGTGGTGGAGGCAAATCCTGCTTACCACTTCGAGGTGTTTTATTCTTGGGTCACCTTTCTGGCTGTGGATGGAACAGATGATTTGTTTAATCAATACACTGCCACGGCCACCCCTCATACCTATCAGATTATAGGGCTCTTGAAGTTCCGCTTACACCTTGGCAACATCAAATTTGGTTTAATGGCGCCCTTCCTCACCCAGTATCGCCGGTCCGCTTATGCCCTTTATCGATAGATGGGGCCACGTGGCCTGTTTTGGCTGAGTATACCCCACACCCACATTACTTAACTGTTGCAGTTGCAGACCTTCGCGTGTTACATACGTCTTTGATACGTGTACATAGGGCTGTTATACAGTATGTCACGCACAATTTCCAGGTGGGACCACCTGGCGTTGCTGCGCAACCAGCCGGACCTGGTGGTAGGACCATCAGTCCCCTTATGGTTAATTCAGTAATGGGAAAGCGTCCACAGAATAAGGATGAATTACCTTATTGGCTCTCTGAAAAATTTGGACAACTAGAGGCTGTTTTTCCAAATACCTCTCTTGTGGATAAACACAGGATTTTGACTATTAGTTTGCCTAAAGACTTGCTTCCCGAGTTGGCTGATTGTAACACCTGGGGCAAGGTGTTTGCAGCGGTATATTCAAAGTGTTTCAGCACTCCCTCCATGACCGTGCTCCCCTCTGTGATTTAACGTGTTCAAGATGAACATGGAGCCGAAGCGGCTGTGGAGCTGGGGATGAGATTGGTGGGGGTGTTCGACGTGGGTGCTGATATGATCCTTGGCAATGTCAAGGGAGATGCAGTAAGCTTTCAAGTGGCAAACCGCTTGGAGGCTGTCCCTGATGTGGACAAGCTGCGCGAATTACCAAATATTATTGCAAAGGCTTATAAGACCGTAGGCCGCAATAGTCTGGGAGTTAAGCCTTTTACTCAAGCGCAAACACAAACACAACAAAAAGCTGAGATTGATAAAGATGGGCGTCCGGTCTTTCCTAAAAAGAACTGGAAAAATAAAAAACAGGGGCAGCAACAGCAGAAGCAAGGTTCGCGTGCAGGTTCACCGACACCTGAGTCTTCTGAGCGTACTTATGACTTGCGCGATCGCGCGAAAATTAAGTCTCCTGATAGATTTCAAGTCCCTGACCAGCGTTCTCCTCGTTCTTCACAGGACACGTCTGGCTCTCAAGTCGGAGGAGGGGAATGCCAAGATCGTGGCAAAAGTCAACCTGCAATAGTGAAAATGTGTGTGTTTGCAACGCACTCCTAAGTTAACTAAGTATACTAGGCTATTTATAGAAAATACATATGTTTCATCAAAAGCGTGCAACTGTAAACAAGGGTTCTGCCCCACCCTTAAACAAATGTATAATCAAAAGGAAGAATCGGAATCATCCAATCCTAGTTTCAGTGCACAGCAAAGACCCCGAGGGGTTCAAGCGCCAAACATAAACAAGTTTAACAAACTTACTATATTAAAGAAAGGCTAGACTCTAACGTTGTATCGAAATATGTTGTATTCTGTACAATAGAAGAACACCTCATTTTTACAAGGCTGAATTTCAACGAAACATGAACAATGCAACCTCAGTGCAAAAACAATAAAACAAAACCAAAGATTAACTTCATGGGATCATTACTGCATGATCTTCAGAACATTTTGTTGAAGAACAAGTTCACAAAAACCCAATGCATTTCGGGTCGACATGCAACCCTTCTTCAGGGGTAATATGATATGACATGTATAAGTTATACATAAAATCCAAACATGAGATGAGAGGGAATCAAGTCGGCCGCCTGCCGGAAAAACACAGAGAAAACATATTTAACAATAAATACAGAAAAAGGACAATAAGCGTTGATGGAATAAATATCGTGCCTAAATTCAGAAAGGTGATTAGGAACCTCATTTGCAATGAATACACCAATACAAAGGGAATCACAAAAAACAATAAGATGTGATGCTGTGCCAGAGTTCTTAACATCAAACCATGCAAATCACAAAACGCAAATAAAGAACTTAACATGCGCAATGAAGCTCTAGAGAATCTGTGTGCACATATACTATAATTGAAAACCCACAACACTGTGTCTTTAATCTGTTATAAACGGTGAAACAGAAAAAGAAGTTGGAACCAAGCCTCATTATGTGTGACAATAGAAACCAAAACACCCGGACTGCCAACTTCTCAAAGAATAAACCGCAATTCACCCAATGTGCATACTCAACGAAAAGTAAGATTAATAGACCTGAAGATTCATTCCAAAACAGTCCGTGTATCTTTTCTGTGAAAACAGAAAACAACCTCAAATTTCAATTGTGTGCAACCCCGAGGTTACCAAGGTTAAACTGCCACAAGTGGTCACACGGTAACAAGGAGCTATGCCCCCTTACCTGTTCAAAGCCTGAAGCCCTGTTACGTCTAAAAAAACAAATACTGTTATAACACCCATTTAACTAACAAGCCAAGAACCATCCTACATATACACTGCCATAACCAACTGCACTCACCTATGTCCCACGGAATTATAAACTCGACTCCACTGCGCCTCCTTGCAAGCGCGGAAACGTATTTCCGCTTCCCTTAAATAAAGTCCCGTGAGAACTTGTTGCTAGGCAACCAACTTTATTGCACCTCACGTCTTGTACAAGAGTGCTGCTTCCGTAGCCGCGCATGCCGATCGGCTGATGAATCATGAAACTTAGTTACCAGTGCAATAGAGGTTTAAAGGTTTAAAACGAACTGCCTGCCTGCGTAGGTGCCCACCCGTTTATCCCTGGGTTGCAAATTAACAACGAAGTAGAATGATAAGATAAAGAATAAGAAAGGAATAATAACTAGATAGTAAATAATCCAAGGAACAGTGAAAAACCAGAAGTGAAATTATGCAACAGTGAATGCGACCCCCTCGCAACCGTGAATAACGTGTCCCAAAAATCCTCATATAGTCAATGTATACACAGATGTACAGTGACATGACATGAGAACAGACATGATTTGATTAAACTGAATAGAAACAAGTTACAAAAAGCATAGCATTTCATAATGATCATTAAGTCCCTTTGGAATGCTTGTACCTAAGCGTTTGATCCAATAAGTTTCCCTGCGTGCCATATGTGTATGCACTTCTACTCCTGCTGGTGTAACCGCTTTCTCAAGAATCATAAATCTCAGTTGTGGTATGGTATGGTATGGTTAGCAGCTAACCAATGTGCCGCAAGACATGAATTCGGGTTCTTAGTCCGAATCATGCTCTTATGTTCAATAATTCGTGTCTTTATCTTGCGTGCAGTGCGTCCTACGTATGTTAAACCACACGGGCATTGTATGGTGTATATCACTCCTTCAGTGTTACAATCAGATGTATGTTTTAATGCAATTTTTTGACCTGTGTGAGGGTGCGAGAAAGTGTTACCCATCACAACGTTGCTACATTGACCACAGTTCCAGCATTTACCCATCCCTTTGTAAATTGGTTCAACCCCTTTAGATTTGTTTTTCAACAGTTTGCGCAAGTTTTTAGGCTTTTAGTGAAACTTTGCATTCTATATTGGATCATGCACTAGAAATGGGTTGGATAAATGAATCCACTAGAAAATATTTGCAGGTGATAACTCCACAAACACCCAAATTATACATGCTACCTAAGATGCACAAGAATTATGATTCTTGAGAAAGCGGTTACACCAGCAGGAGTAGAAGTGCATACACATATGGCACGCAGGGAAACTTATTGGATCAAACGCTTAGGTACAAGCATTCCAAAGGGACTTAATGATCATTATGAAATGCTATGCTTTTTGTAACTTGTTTCTATTCAGTTTAATCAAATCATGTAGGTTCTCATGTCATGTCACTGTACATCTGTGTATACATATACTATATGAGGATTTTTGGGACACGTTATTCACGGTTGCGAGGGGGTCGCATTCACTGTTGCATAATTTCACTTCTGGTTTTTCACTGTTCCTTGGATTATTTACTATCTAGTTATTATTCCTTTCTTATTCTTTATCTTATCATTCTACTTCGTTGTTAATTTGCAACCCAGGGATAAACGGGTGGGCACCTACGCAGGCAGGCAGTTCGTTTTAAACCTTTAAACCTCTATTGCACTGGTAACTAAGTTTCATGATTCATCAGCCGATCGGCATGCGCGGCTACGGAAGCAGCATTCTTGTACAAGACGTGAGGTGCAATAAAGTTGGTTGCCTAGCAACAAGTTCTCACGGGACTTTATTTAAGGGAAGCGGAAATATGTTTCCGCGCTTGCAAGGAGGCGCAGTGGAGTCGAGTTTATAATTCCGTGGGACATAGGTGAGTGCAGTTGGTTATGGCAGTGTATATGTAGGATGGTTCTTGGCTTGTTAGTTAAATGGGTGTTATAACAGTATTTGTTTTTTTAGACGTAACGGGGCTTCAGGCTTTGAACAGGTAAGGGGGCATAGCTCCTTGTTACCGTGTGACCACTTGTGGCAGTTTAACCTTGGTAACCTCGGGGTTGCACACAATTGAAATGTGAGGTTGTTTTCTGTTTTCACAGAAAAGATACACGGACTGTTTTGGAATGAATCTTCAGGTCTATTAATCTTACTTTTCGTTGAGTATGCACATTGGGTGAATTGCGGTTTATTCTTTGAGAAGTTGGCAGTCCGGGTGTTTTGGTTTCTATTGTCATACATAATGAGGCTTGGTTCCAACTTCTGTTTCTGTTTCACCGTTTATAACAGATTAAAGACACGGTGTTGTGGGTTTTCAATTATAGTATATGTGCACACAGATTCTCTAGAGCTTCATTGCGCATGTTAAGTTCTTTATTTGTGTTTTGTGATTTGCATGGTTTGATGTTAAGAACTCTGGCACAGCATCACATCTTATTGTTTTTTGTGATTCCCTTTGTATTGGTGTATTCATAGCAAATGAGGTTCCTAATCACCTTTCTGAATTTAGGCACGATATTTATTCCATCAACGCTTAGTGTCCTTTTTCTGTATTTATTGTTAAATATGTTTTCTCTGTGTTTTTCCGGCAGGCGGCCGACTTGACTCCCTCTCATCTCATGTTTGGATTTTATGTATAACTTATACATGTCATATCATATTACCCCTGAAGAAGGGTTGCATGTCGACCCGAAATGCATTGGGTTTTTGTGAACTTGTTCTTCAACAAAATGTTCTGAAGATCATGCAGTAATGATCCCATGAAGTTAATCTTTGGTTTTGTTTTATTGTTTTTGCACTGAGGTTGCATTGTTCATGTTTCGTTGAAATTCAGCCTTGTAAAAATGAGGTGTTCTTCTATTGTACAGAATACAACATATTTCGATACAACGTTAGAGTCTAGCCTTTCTTTAATATAGTAAGTTTGTTAAACTTGTTTATGTTTGGCGCTTGAACCCCTCGGGGTCTTTGCTGTGCACTGAAACTACGATTGGATGATTCCGATTCTTCCTTTTGATTATACAAAAGTCAACCTGCGCCACAGGGACGAGATCAGCCTTGACAGTTTGAAGTCAAAGGAAAACAAGAGGATTTACCTCATTTTCGACCCCCGTTTCAGAAGAAAAAAGTTGCCGCTCTAACAGCGAGGTATGCCTCAGACGGTGAGAACGCGACTCCTGGATTGGACATGGGCAGTGACTCTGCTCAACAGTGCAGCGGAAGTTACCATAGTGCGGGAGGCTCTGCGTCCCTGTCTGGAGGCGACAGCAACTGATGTCTTCATTACAGTAGAGACTGCAGACACATGGGTTGCCCCCACGGATAGGCTCTATGAAATAATTTTCCAAATTGAAGGCGATATACCTCGTCCAATCAAGGCGGTTTTCGGGGAGAATCTAACCTCCTCGTATGACATTTTGTTAGCGGAGGCAGATTGGCCTCCACCCTTTGTGTTGGCCGCATCTAAAGGGGAAGACGTGATCCTTCCGAGTTTTTTGCATCATGTCCCTGAGGAACATGCACAGGCTTTCGCAGCTGAGTGGCCTCTGGCCCTAGCCCCAGCGGTGTATCGTAATCGGTAACTAGTCATAATATCGAATTAAAAATATCGAATGGACAAAATATCGAGTTTTTAATATCGAGTGGACAGGATATCGAATTGCAAAAATATAGTGGTTAAGAATATCGACATGCAGGTAAGAAATCTCGATTTTAATAATATCGAAGTTAGATTTTTTTTTTGTGTTTTGTATGTTAGTATTTGTGTTAAAAGTATGTATATATTTTGTAATGTGTGTTTGAATTTTTTTAAAGTAATGAATTTTATGTTAATTAGTTTTTGCGTAATTTAATTCCGTAGCGGGTTGTGGGTTGATAGGGGAATAGGGTGGGAAGTAATTTAATTGAAATTAATTAATTAATAATTTTATTAATTAATAATTTAGTATTTAATAATTTATATTGTTAATTAAGTTAATTCATTTATTGTTGATTAATAATAAATTGATCAATAACAATTAATAATTAATTGGTAATTATGTTAATTGTGTTCATTTGTTTTACTTAATTAGTAATTAATTAGATATTAATTATTAATAATTAATTTGTAAATATGTTAATTGTGTACTTTTTTTATGAGCGGGTTGAGGGTTGATAGGGGAGTAGGGTGGGAAGTCATTTAATTTTAATGTAATTTTTATTATTTTTTATATAATATTTATTAAAAGTTATTTTATAGTGTTAATTGTGTGAATTAATTTAGATGTGATGGTTATTAATTTTATTGTTAATTGTTATTAGTTAATTAATTAATTGTTAATTAAATATGTTAATTTATTAATATTTTACAATATTGTAGGTGACGTTTATAGGGGAAGATGGTGGGAGGTAAATTAGTTTTGAAAAATTCCCACCCGCTATCCAACACTTTCCCTACTGTTGCATTCGCTGTAGTTGGAATAGTAATTTTTACCCTCCCGCTATCCAACACTTTCCCTACTGTTGCACTCCCTGGAGTGGGAATAGTAATTTTTAACCACCCACTATCCAACACTTTCCCTACTGGTGCACTCACTGGAGTGGGAATAGTAATTTTTACCCTCCCGATATCCAACACTTTCCCTACTGTTGCACTCATTGGAGTGGGAATAGTAATTTTTACCCACCCGCTATCCAACACTTTCCCTACTGTTGCAGTCACTGGAGTGGGAATAGTAATTTTTACCCATCCGCTATCCAACACTTTCCCTACTGTTGCACTCACTGGAGTGGGAATAGTAATTTTTACCCTCCCGCTATCCAACACTTTCCCTACTGTTGCACTCACTGGAGTGGGAATAGTAATTTTTACCCACCCCCTATCCAACACTTTCCCTACTGTTGCACTGACTGGAGTGGGAATAGTAATTTTTACCCTCCCGCTATCCAACACTTTCCCTACTGTTACACTCGGTGGAGTGGAAATAGTACATTATTCCCACCCGCTATCCAACACTTTTCCTACTGTTGCACTCGCTGGAGTGGGAATAGTGAGAATAGTAAGTTTTATCCACCCGCTATCCAACACTTTCCCTACTGTACCACTTGTTGGAGTGGAAATAGTAATTTTATCCTTTACGCTATGTAAAGTATTTAGTATTGTTATATTTAATGTAGTGTAAAATATTATTTAAAAAATATATATATTTTAATGTTTTAACCTTATCATATTTTTTTTTATATATTATTATTATAGGTTTATTTATATATATATATGTAATTATATTTTAAATTATGTTTTTTAAATTTTAATATTATTAAGTTAATATATATAATAAAAAATAAAAATGCATGTTTTTTTTACATTACATTTATTATTTATTAATTTTAACGTTTTTTAATTATTTTTAAGTATGTTTTACTTAATTATATTTATTATTTAGTTAATTTTATATTACTTTTAAGACATTTAAAAAAGTCGATATTTTAGCAAACTATATTATTTACAACGATATTTAGGATACAATATTTTTGTACTTACCTGTTTGTAGATAGGAATTCGATATTCTGTCACTCGATATTTTCTCATCGATATTCTGGCAGCTCGATATTCTGCTCCTCGATATTCTGTGATCCATCGTAATCAGGTGGATTGGGATGTTGATTCACCGGTTCATGAAATACCTTTACGCGCTATGCCTCAGCCACAACCGCAATACCCAATCAGACGTGAAGCAAAAGCTTCCGTTTGTGATATTCTAACACAGTTGGAGTATCAAGGAGTGATTGAATTATGTACATCACCGATGAATAATCCTCTCTTTACGGTATCAAAACCTGATGGTTCATATCGTATTGTATTGGATTACCGAAATTTGAACAGTCATTGTCGCACTTTTGGGGTGCAGAACACTCACAGCTCTGCACTGGTGAACAATCTTGTTCGTAAGAAATACAAAACTACACTTGATATTTCTAATGGTTTCTATAGTCACAATCTCGCTCCTGAGAGCCGTGATTTGACAGCATTCACTGCCGTCGGGAATCAGAAAAATTTACACGATTGCCTATAGGGTATAAGAATAGCCCCGGGGCATTTACGGCACGGATTGTGTCTTTGTTGAACAACATAGACCCTAATGTGTTCTCGTACGTAGATGACATTTATCTGACGGAGGATGAGCTTATGCCGCATCTTGTACGAGTCGACAGGATTATTTTGTCCTTTTCCGACTATGGATATAAATTCAATTTTGCAAAATCGCACATCGCCCATTTGGCGGTGCTCTTTTTGGGCTATGAGCTCAATAATGAAGGAAAGGGCTTGGCCCCTCACTTCTTGGAGAAATGTGCTCAATTGCAACCCCCTTCTACACTGAAGAAACTTCCGTCTTTGCTGGGATTTTTGAATTTCAGGAGGACATACATTCCCGATTATGCCCAGCGTATCAAACCGCTTTATGCATTGATACAACCAACTTTTTCTTCTGCCAGCTAGCTTCCGGGAACATACTTCTATTCTGAATTCTTTGCAAACTGACTTGCTTGCAACTAACTACTTGTTGACGCGTGACAACACCACAAACCTGGTAATACATATAGTTTCTGGGACAGTGGGTTTCACTTACTTGACGTTCAATGAGGGAGACACAATTCCTATTGCATACAAATCACATTTATACACTGCTGCTGAAATGCGCTTTTCGACTGTTGAAAAAATCTTAACGGCAGTACAGATGGCGATTCTAAAAGAACGCTCACTGGCGCAAGGCAAACGCATTCTTATGGTCACGCCCTTCCCTGCTTTGGAAGCCGTGACTACGGCTAGTGTACCTAACTTGAAGGCACTACATCCCGTTGGATACAATGGGCTACTTCTTTGACATCGGCTGATGTCACGTTTATCTTTGATCCTTCCTTACAGACACCAGAGTTTTTACAGTATGAACACGTTCATCCTCCACCCTTGTCTCTGCTTCCTTTACATGAGTACAAATGCATCATTTACACCGATGGCTTGGCTCAACCGGCCACGGGTTCCAAACATGCTTATTCAGCCGCTTGCGCAATTGTTGCTGGCTCGATTGTTAATGGAGAGTTTAAGTCTTCCATTGTGCACACTCAGGCACTTGGAGACTGTACGGCGCAATTGGCGGAGCTGCGTGCTCTTGTACTTACTCTCGAGTTTGCTGATCCAAATGTGAATACTCTTATTGTGTGCGATTCTTATTACTGTGTCCAGTCTTTTAATGACAACTTGTTCTTTTGGTCTCGGAATGACTATCGAGATTCCAAAGGCAGCGCAATTAAGCATAAAACACTTTGGGTTCGAGTGGCAGATCTTAACCGCTTCGCTGCGGCTGGAATTCCGCCCAGGTGCTGGACATTCCGATCGCGGGCGTGGCTCTGACGGCCCCCGCGCGTCGGTAGCACACGCCCACCGTGACTCATGACGGCCGGGGGCCGTCATGAGCACGGAAGAGGTTAAACAACGTCTGCCCCATATTCATGTTATACATACTCTTGGCCATCAGCGTGTGGGAGCACATGCTCTTGGTAATTCCTTGGCTGATGAAGCAGCCAAGTCTGCAGTAGCCACGTGTTCCGTAGCCGCAGTTACAAGATCCATGACTAAAATAGATAACGATATTCTGGCAGCCGTAGCTGCAACGAGGGAGGGAACTGCTTATCCTCAGGGTTTCCCTTCGAAATACTCTTATCATATAACTCCTGAACAAGTTCCTTATGCCTTGATTCCTTCCGTTGGGGATCGGATGATTCCCAACTTGGACCGCAGACAAGCTCTGATCAAAGCAGCACACGACGGCATAGCATCTGCACATGCTGGTGTGTCGGCGACAGTCTCTATTTTACAGCAACGTTACTGGTGCGTGGTTTATATAAACAGACCCGTAATTATGTACTTTCTTGTGACATTTGTCAGCAAATCAAGCCATCCACGGTCACGCGTCCACCGCAAACACAGCTGTGTATTTCTAATCAACCTTTTGGCTGTATTTATCTTGATCACTGCGGTCCTCTCTCTTCTGATACTGCGTATAAATATATATTTGTTGCAGTTGATTCGTGCACTAGATTCCTTTGGGTTTGGCCACAATGCAGTGCTGACGCTCAAAATGTCATCAGGGATTTGCGTGTCTTTGTAGGGATGTTTGCCTGTGGCACCTTCCATTCTGACCAAGGTCCAGCATTCACCTCTAAGGCGTACAAGGATGCGATGAAGTCAATGGGGGTACTGGTGCAGTTTTCGTCTCCATACAGGCCTGAGGGCAATTCAATTGTGGTACGAATGAACCATGACTTAAAGCAATCCTTGACAGCTAGAGTCTTAGGTACTGGCAGGAACTGGCTGGCCCACTTGTATGGGGTTCAACGTGCACTTAATAACCTCCCTAGACGATCTCTGGGTGGGCAGACCCCATACGAAATGCTCTTTGGCATTAAAATGTTTGTGCCAGACCTTGATGGTCTAGACGTTGTGGCGGCTGCCGCAACCTTTGAAGTAGATAATCATTCTACTGTGTTACAGGATCTACAAAAGACACGTGACAGCTATGCAACTGAACATTTACCCTCATCCACTGATGCAGCACTGCTGATTCCAGTTGCCGGTTGGCTTCCAAAAATAGGAGATCTGGTACGAGAAAAGCTGGAGAACGAAAAATAATTTGGTCCCTCTTATCGTGCACCAGTTCCAGTGCTTGGACTGAAGGGTACTCATACAGTTATTTTACCTCCTTTACCAGGACGCAAAGACAACAGATATATTTCAGTGGACAATGTCAAGCAACACCATGTGGCCGATTCTGAATAGTGTCACCCCTGCAGTTTTGTGCACCGCAATTTCATTGGATCCACTGACTTCATCAAATTCCACCGGTCCTCGTAGGACTAACAAAGTGATGGACACTATCATTGATCTTTCACCCGTCCGAACTCTATCTTCTACCATGGATGTTGAGTACATATATCATCCTGATGAGTCCGTAGGTGAGGTGCCGAACAGTCCTGGAGAACATCAGGCGGTCCGGACACTTCCACCTCTGATAAATCAACCTTCGAGTGGCTACTATGGAGTTCATGCCAGCCTCTCTTCTGGCTCGTCTTCCTCGACATCCCGTTTGGCTGACACACCTACTAAATTAAGTATTTTTTTCTCTTGGTTCAAAAAGACTTACCTGGTCCCTCCATGGACCTACATTTGGTTGCTGCTTATCCTGATTTTCCTTTTCATGTCAATTGGTTTTGTGACAGTGTTCTTTTTGCTCATCAATGGTCATTGCTTGCCAGAACGTTCTGCTGTAAACTTAGTCGATGGAGTTCTGGTCCCTCACACATCGTCCCATATCAGGAAACGTGATCAGTCTCATGTTAACATTTTAGCATTCCCGATTCCAGATGGCATCGTTTGGGACAAAGTTGCCTACGAAGTCCACGGCCCGACCGAGGTGCTTCGCCTACCATACGTTTTTCGCGTCTCTCTAGGAGATGTGGTAACACGAGATATACATTCGGATGATTGGGATGTGCAAGCAGTACATGCACTGTTTTCCGATTTGAAATATTATGCTGCCTTTGATGCTGAAGATTTGTATTTAAATTCTGCCAATTATGGTGATTTATTTTGTTATCAGCATTATGGCCATCATTTTTTACACAAAACAAACACGATCAGACCTGTTTTTAATTATACACAATGGGAACATTGTCCTACTCCCATAGAGGGGAGTTTTAAAACATTTAGGGATAAATTCACTTCCTTTACAGATTATGACATATCTAATACGGAATCCTACTATTTTAAACTTCGATCTTCTACACAATCCAAATTTATGTTGACCCACACAAAATTGATTTACGCCAACTTGTTTAGAAATAAATTGGCTACGCAGGGTTACGATCATTGGAAGAATACTGTTGATTTAAAATCAATCTGGGGCACGAAGCCTTGGCAGGTTCAGGGAACTGAAGCTTTACATCGTGCCTGCCTGATCCCAGCACAAATTTTGTTTTTAAATGATACAGTGTACCAGACCACTTGTTTTGGCCTGGCAACTGTCAAAAATTTAAATACTCCATCCATTCCGTCCTTAGCGGAATATGACAATTGGCGCACCCACACAAATTTTATCATTTCGACATTGCAAGCTTTGCTTCAAAATGACACTTTCAATGTCTCTGAAATTGTGGCTGGTGTGGCAAACTAATACAAATGCATGTCAAATGCGTTTTTATAATGTTTCGCCAGGTTTCATTCAGACAAGTCCTGATCCTCGGTATACCGTTACACATTCGGTCACCACATATTCGGTGGGTAAGTTATGCCAACAATGGTTGGAACATTCTACGCTGACATCAGTGAAGCAACATCTTTCTCTGCTGTCGCATGACATTAATTTGGCTGATTTTCTCTTGGGACCAAGGGCTCCGAGGGCAAAAAGATTCATGTATGCTGCCTACAATGAAATTTGGAAACTTTTGCAGATGGAAGCTGCTTTTCGTCTGCGCCAAATTGATCAGGCCAATTTACAAAAAGTCCTTGCCGTAGTAGACAATAGCATAAACACACTTTCCTCACGCATCTATAAGTTGGATAATATTGTTTCATCTGTTATTGATATTGTTCGAAGTGATGTATCTGTGTTATATCATGGTCAAAATCAGTTACGATCTGTTATGCAATTTGCTTGGACATTGCAAACTCTTAAAATGGGAAAAGTACCTTGGGATTATTTGAATGCCACTGCTTTATTCTTGCCATTTAATCTGACTGATAAGCAAAGGTTTATGTCCATGAAAGATGCTACATACACATTATTGCATATTGAACAATTAGAGCCCTTGCCATTTTCTGTAGCAGAAACAGTCTCTGCTGTTTGGTTAATTCATGGGGTTATCTCTCTCCCTTTTTCGCTATTTCAATTTACATCATGCATGCAACATTTTCCGATTGGAGGTTTTGAACCACTGGGTAGTGCTTTTCTACATGAATTGTGGTCCCTGCCTTTCACTTACCGATGTCAGAGGGAGGGTAAGGAAGTTTTTCTGACAGGGGAGGACTGCGATTCCACAGTAGGACATTCCCTTGTTTGTAAACACGTTAAGTTGCACGGCGCTTGTAACGTTTCGGCGCCTAATCTGGCCTGTTTTTTAAAAGGGACCCCAGTGCCATCAATAATTCCTGCTTTTTCATTGCTTACAAATGGCAGTTATCTTATTTTGAACAACCAAGACTGCTGTGGTTTACGGACAGGAGTCCCGTATTTAGTAACGGTTTCCCAGCGCGTAACTTGTTGTAGCAATGTGCTTTTTCCGCCCCCGCATGGGAGTCTAGATAGCTCAATTTGGCCTTCCATTCCAACTTTGAAAACAGATTTCAACAAGTTGAGCAGGCTCAAAGCCCTGTTATTCCAACAAGAGGTGTCTCTCACTTCGGCCCGCGAGACCTTCGAGTTACAGGTGGCCAGGACTTCTAGTGAAATAGAGTACCTTCTGAACACCAACCTCCCACTGCATTTTGGAGAACTGATACACCAAATATTTAATGCGTCTGACACCACAGGCCTTGCACATTTTTTTTAAATGTGTGGGATCTGGCCTTGTGACTTCTTTTCAGACTATATTTGGAGTAATACCGGGTTTTATTTATTCTATTTTTTCCAGCTTCTTCGGAGGGTTCCCCTTAATTTTGACGTTAGGCGCTGGAATCCTGCTTCTCCTGCTCCTGTTGCGCAATGGCTGCTCATCTTGTGGTACTGCACAGACCAGGCCAGTTGCAGCTGTACCGTGATCGCATGCAACAGGTTTTTGGATGCTTGCCATTAGCCACGCTTGGCGTCAATTATGGATTGACTTTTCGCTTTGCCTATTTCACTTGCATGCAACCAGTCTTTTACTGTCAGCGATGCCCCTTCTATTGGGCACTGGATATATGCCTCTCCAATACGTCACGTCCAGTCCCGGATTTTAACCAGTTGATGGGTCCCTGAGAGGCCTATGGCCAGGCTTGTTCTGGGGATGGCCGTATGGCGCGTGTGGCTGCACTTGGAGTTTTGGCTGAATGGGATGTCTGTGCGGCTGCGCAGACCGTCCTGCAACGAAGTTTCATCGAATATCATGCAAGTTGCCCACTCATGCTTTTAGAGGCATCTGATTACGAGGAGCACGTTTGTTCCTTCGACTTACTTAATTGGATGGCATCTCTCTTTTTTACCAACGATAGGGATGCTCTTTTGGAGGGAATTGCATTCCTCGGTTCATACACCTTGATGGACTTACCACCTCCTTCATAATAACTTTGTTATCCCGGAGGCAGCTCCCCTTCAATAAGCCCTTTTGACAACTTTGAAAAAATATTTTTTTTTTTTTGTTGAAAATTTCGATTTTTTTCCAATTTGTTTTTTTTCAAACGCTTTGAACTCTGCTTGACTGGTGAACTCTGTTTTGGTCTTTTGTCTATGTCCTATGACCTTACCAGGGAGAGGGTGTTATATGGTTCTTAGGCACATTATCGACATTGCTAAGTTAGCATGAGCTTCGCTGCCATGATGCTGCTTTTGCGCACGCTACTACATGACTTTGTTTTTGCAAGACTTTGTTTGTGCCTTTCACATGAGAACAGGTTGCTTTTCGCGTTCTCTGCCTTTCCTGGAGTTTAGTCTGAACACGATGTGCAAGGTCGATAAACAATCCCCTTGTTATTCTGTTCTGGTCAGTCCCTAGCACCTAGACATAACATGCTACACAGCTGCAGTAATGAAGACTCGTGCTTTGATATTACGTTGTTGCATGTTGTTTTAACTCACTTTGGAGAAAGCCGTTCCATGGAGAAGAGCTCTGCTGTTCCTATGATGTAAACCTTACATTCAGGCTTTAAGGTATGGGGTCTGCTGTTAAAGCCCAGAGATCGTCCTTTTTATAAAATAAACTTCTTCTAGTCAAGGGGAGGGTGGTCAGGCCTATAGGCCTTATTTCCACAGTCTTTATAAAATGACTTCTCCCTTTGTATTCTATGGAATTGTAACAATGCTAACTGTGCTGAGTTTATGCATTTTACTGCTAGTAGTGGCACGTATACTGTATTGTAGAGCACGATAGTTAAAATAAACATTTTGAACTATTTCAGTGACTCTGCCTATTCTCATTGTGGACAAGTACGAGTGAGTGAGCGAAAGAGTACGTCTTGCTCCCGCGATTCCTGAGAGAGTCGGGAGTGTTGTGTTCTGGGTTGTCTAATCATTTGTATCTCTGTGATCTTTGAAGGAGAACGAATGAGACACTATAGCTAGTCGGTTTGGGATCTTGGGTACTGATGTGGTAGGTTGGTACACCCCTATTCACTGAGGTCCTCTTTTCCTGCACATAGTTCTGTGTATGTGCAGAATCCCTGCAACAATAGCTGGGTCCGAACTGGGCTGGCGAAGTGAGCTAAAGAACGGTGATGGATTCAACCCAGATCTGTGACTGGGGGTGACTGTCTGAAAAGTTTCAGCGCTCTGTCTATCATCTCCTTGTGTTTGCTCAGAAGAATTATTGACAAAATCAGGGAAAGTTTGTTGGTGCAGATATTAAAAAGGATAAAGGTTGTACAGTGAGGAACTCTCTGTTTTACAAATGAATAAAAACAACAAACACCTATTTCATAACAAACATTTTAAACATTTATTTGAGTAGTTTTATATAGCACAAACATGACCCGTCAGGGTATCAGAGCACTGTACAAATAGCAGACAAGTAATACATACAGAGTAAGAAAGCAATCAGGAATTGGCAAGCAACAAAACTAAAGCAATGTAACAATCGGTTAGGTAGATTCAGGATCTGGAAGTGTCTACATGTAAATAGTTCAGTTGAGTTCATCAGGGTTTTTATTGAAGTAATTTGTTCATCAGAAGCCTTTTCACTTCTTTTTTGAAGGAGGTTGTCAAGGGTTTTGACGTGATTTTGGGTGGCAGTGCGTTCCATATTCTTGGGGCTATTCCTCAGACGGAGTGGTTGTACATTCTCTTTTTGTTGAGCTTCTGCGGTTTCAGCAATAGGGATTTAGTAATTCTTAGGGAACGACTACCCCCAGAGAGTTCCAGTTTGTTGGCCAGGTAGACATGAGTGTTATGGTGAAGGGCCAAACATAAACAAGGAATTTGTTATTTTAAGAATTTTATAAATGCCATGTGATTTCCAGGACCCCGTTTTGCCAGCGTCTGGAAATAGGTACAGTAAATGGTTACATGTACATGCACTCTACATACTAATTTAGTCAGGGAACATGGGAAGGGGTAAACTTGCAATTGCAGGCAGACAGTGAAAAAGGCATCTTCTAAGTTGTTACTCATTAAAAAACGTTCTGTCTAAACCTATTTTTACAGTTACGGGGATGATCTTTTGCCTCCAAATGCTCGCCATAAGGCACCTTTCACCTCACTGTTCCTTAAACTGTAGATAAAGGGATTTAACATAGGAGCTACAACCGTGTACATCACGCTGACCACTCGGTCGTAGTCTAGGGAATAACTTGAGGTTGGGCGAAAGTACATGAATATGATGGTCCCGTAGTACAAAGCCACCACGATGAGGTGGGAGGAGCAAGTTGAAAAGGCCTTGTTTCTGCCTTCTGCCGAGTGTATTTTCAAGATGGCGGCGATTATGCGAACATAGGAGACAAGGACAATTCCCAGGGGTACTGCTACTGAAAAGGGCCCCTCAATGAAGATAACCAGCTCATTGGTGGTGGTGTCAGAGCAAGAGAGCTTCAGCAGTGTGGTCATATCACAGAAAAAGTGGTGTATCAGGTTGAGGCCACAGAAGGTCAACTTGGAAGTCAGCACACTGTGGAGCACCGAATGTACAGAAATAATGAGCCACGAGCTGGCAACCAGTACAAGGCACATCCTCCTGTTCATCACCATGCTGTAGTGCAAGGGAGTGCAGATCGCCACATACCGATCATAGGCCATGACCGTCAGCAGGGCACACTCCATCCCTGCCAGTGAAATAAAGAAGGATAGCTGGGTGATGCAGCCTGCCACAGAAATGGACTTCTTCTCAGAGAGGATGTTGGCGAGAAGCTTCGGGACTGTGACCGAAGTGAAGCACATGTCCACGCAGGACAAGTTGCAGAGAAAGAAGTACATCGGAGTGTGAAGCTGAGGAGTTTTGCTGATTGCTAGAATGATGACACTGTTCCCAAGCACAGTGACCAGATACATTTTCAGGAATATCACAAAGAGCAATACTTGCAAATCAGGTCGGTCAGAAAGGCCAAGGAGAATAAATTCAGTGACCATCGTTTTGTTCCTTCTTTCCATTGAGTTGACAGATCCTCGGAAGATAAGACTTTAGAGAGAGTAAATATATAGCAAAGTTTAACGAAACATTCGAAAATAGTTGCATCACATAAATGTAATGTATATAAAAATCGATCAGCAAAACACAGGTATTATGCACTAATTCTTTAAAGACCCAATAAACTTTTCATAGTTTGATAATCACATTTGAGAACATATTAGTTTCCCTAAGTCAATTCAATTCAATAAAGCTTTATTCTACTTTCAAGATAATCATAAAAGTGCATAATATCACACATCATCACAATCTGTACAGCTTTAAGAAAATTTTAAAAATACAATCAGAAATTTGAATTAAAACACCTTCCTGTGGCTACCTGTTGTACATGAATGAAAAGTTGCATATTATAAAAAATTCATATTAAAATAGTTTTCCTACATTTGATTAAATTTTTTTAAATGCAGATGATGACCTTATAAAATATTTGTTCACTCGAGATTGCAATGCTATAAATGCGGGACGATATTGTCTGAGGCCGAGTGACTTTAGGATTGATAAGATCCACCTTTTTCTTTGTACATAATAAAATTTACAGAATAAAAGAATGTGCAATGTTGATTGTTTGGAAACATCATCACATGGGCACCTGCACATGTCTCTGGACCAATCATTCGTCATGGGGAAGCTTATTGATCCATGAAAGATCCCTAATCTAAATTTCATTAAGTCAATTACCATTTATAATTTATAAAATAATGCTCATTTATACTCTTTAATAATAATATTAATTTTTGATAGTAATATAGGGGTGTGTGTGTGTGTGAGTGAAGGTGTGCTTGTGCATACCTGTATGTGTGTCTATGTGTGTGGGGGGCATGGCTTGACACCGATGGAGACGGGAGCCTGAATCGGAGCTCCCGCCGGTGATCCCCTGTCCAGCACCATCCTGCCGGCTACAGGGGGACCCAGACACTGTCACTGGCCCGTAAGGCGTCGGAACCACTGGGGAACCAGCGCAGCCGAGACACACACCGGCGACCGCGGTGAGAAGCCCGAAATTAGAATCGGACCGCGGAGCTGCGAGGCCGCTCAAAATGGCGGCCGCGAACTGACAGAGGCGGTTGGCGTGCGCTGCAGAGACAGCCGACTGCACATCGTCGCCACAAGTGCCAGCCGGGCACACACGCCTGGCGGAGAGCCAGTCCCGCCGACGGGCTGAGCGGTGGAGCCCATGCCGGGGTTTGCAACCTGAACTGGGGCGCTAACAGGACGGAGAGCGGCACCCGCAGCAGAGAGCAGGTGAGAACCCGGCCACACACACAGGGGGCCCTGCTCTGGGAGCGGATTTGGTGCGGTGCCGATCCTAACTGCATCCAAGGTTCAGGTGCGGAGGAACCGCTACACCAGCCCCGGGGCAATATCGGGCCTCATGGCGGGGGCGCCCGCACTGAAGCC
This sequence comes from Calotriton arnoldi, assembly GCA_963921515.1. Classification (NCBI taxonomy): domain Eukaryota; kingdom Metazoa; phylum Chordata; class Amphibia; order Caudata; family Salamandridae; genus Calotriton; species Calotriton arnoldi. The sequence continues at coordinate 494,703 of CAWUFW010008438.1, read as the reverse complement.
GGTCCTACGGCTTTGAAGACACGAGGTTAGAGCTGCTTGGGACGAACGCACAGCTGACCCCCCCCGCAGACCATCGGGAGGCGAGTGCGGCAGGGACTCACGCTGAGGGAGACTGTGACACCCCTGGGCCGTCAAATGGCGGCCGTGACCTGATAATTGGACCTGGAAGACGCCCCAGACCCCACCGGCCTCGAACAATCATCGTAGCTACCGGGTACGCAATGCCCCTGAAAGGCCCCGTAGTTGCACACACAGGCGGCTGAAGCGCGATGGACATTTATAGCGGAGCAATGGAGGCTGCATACTGCTGGGGCGGGAGAGTGACCAGAGCCATACGCAGCTGACTCTGATTTGAGAGAGAAGGTGGAGCAGCACTGCCCTGCATGCACCCCGGGCCTGGGGCGGAAGGGTAAACACCTCCACGAGAGCAAGAAACGACCGGGTGAGGCAATCGGACAGTGAGAAGTCCGCACCGGAGGTCACGGTGGCAGACGGTAGTGTGGCCCTGTCTAATCTGAAGGCCTCTACAGGTCAGTGCAGCCTCTGAAAATAACAGTGTCCACCCCCTATATACATGACCGGCCGCCTTTCCAGCTTTGAGGCCTAGAACGCACCTGAGATTGGACACACCTGAAACAAGGCCTTTCCGGACGGCGTGTACTCTACAAGCACCAAGAGATGCAACACAGAGCAGCAGGAATCGGCGAGCGAAGATAGTGGGGAGTCACGCACGCGCACGGGGACCCGAGGCAAAAAGGTTGCACCCCAGGATGAACTGTCACGCCACGACATCCTGCAGGCCATAGAAAAGTCACGGACGGCGGTGGAGACCAAGAAAGATACACTCCGAGAAGACTTGGGCCTCCTGCGAGCGGACCACAGAAAACTGGGAGACCGGGTCACTACCGTAGAGGAAGATGTCGAAGACCTGAAACCACAAGTAACTGCAACCACGCGCAAGGTCAGGGACGTTGAAAAAAGGGTCCAAATATTGGAACAGCGCACTGAAGATGCAGAAAACAGAGCGTGCCGGAATAACATTAGAGTCACGGGGCTGCCTGAAAAAGTCGAAGGGAACAATATGGTGGCGTACCTGGAGAACTGGCTGCGAACGGAAGTGGCGGAAGAGGGCCTCTCGATGTTCTTCGCCCTAGAACGGGCACACAGAGTACCGGCTCGGGCGCCCCTGCCTGGAGGACCGCCGCGACCGGTGGTGGCCCGTCTCCTATTTTATAAAGATAGGGACCATGTGCTGAGCCAGGCGCGCCTCAAAGGACAACTCAAAGTAGATAACAGCATTGTCAGGATCTTCCCCGACTTCTCCAGAGAAGTACAGCGACAACGAGCATCCTTCGTCACAGCCAAAAGGAAACTGCGCCAAATGGGGGTGTCTTACTCTATGGTGTTCCCAGCCAAACTCCGAATAGTGCGCCCCGGAGGGACCACGTTCTTCACCACTCCTCAGGACGTCTGGGACTGGATCGAGGAGCAAGACCCCCGAGACCAAAGACGGGACGGCAATGACCCATCCGAGCAGGAACATACACACTCCCCTGGCAGGGGGGTGAAACCCAAGGGCCACCCAATGATGGAAGAGACTCTCCGGGGCAGAGAAAGTGCGGTGGCGGCAGTGGCCTCCCTGAGCGCGGCGAGCTCATGAGATGCCCCCTCTCTTTCTGGAGAGGAACAGAGAGACTCAGACTCTGAGGCCAGCTCAAGCACGGTGGGAGAGGCCAGCCAGATCCTCCCAGTCATTACGCCTATATCGGCGGACGACCTGATGTGACCCATTCAGGACACGCAAGTACATCAGGGACACTTGTGCTGAGGGATGGGGGTCAGATTTCGAACCGCTTTAAGCAATATCACGAGGGGTCCCAGCACAACAATATACGAACTAAACTATGGATGGGGGGGATCCGAGGGGGCGGGGAGGAAGGCTTTCCTCCAGGCGGATCGAGCAGTCACTTGTAGATTTTATACACTGGTCTGGATGGGGGGTTGTTTTTTCCTACTTATCCTGGGGAGAGGGAGTTCGGGGGCAAGTTTGTTGTTGGGTTTGGGGGGAAACACTGGGTTGCAGAACACTGGATATCATGTGGGCTTACATGGGAGACAAGTGTGGTGGGTGCTGCCCAGCCTGGGAGGGGCCCGAGTCACAGTGACACTAGACAATGGCTGACAACCGACATTACAAATACATGACCTGGAATATCAGGGGCATGCACACTATGTCTAAACGCCATAAAGTCCTCTCATATATCAAATGACGAGGGGCCCAGATAGCCCTTCTACAAGAAACGCACCTAACACAAAAGGAAGGACAGGCATTACACAAGAGGTGGAGGGGGCCACTCTTCTACACTACTTACTCGGCCTATGCGCGAGGGGCGTTAGTGTGGGTCCAGGCAGGGGTCCCATTCCAGTTGCTCCACTCAGTAATCGATCCGGAAGGCCGTTATGTGGCCATCAAGGGAAGGCTGGAGGGCCGAGACATTACCATGATTAGTGTGTACGCTCCTAACGTAGATCAGCCTGCATTCTTTGGGACACTAAGCCACCAATTAGCACAATATCTTGCGAGTACTGTGATAGTGGGGGGCGACTTCAATAGTGTAGATGACGTACTTCTGGACCGGTCCCACCCCCTATTGCCAACCTCCCAAGCAGCGCGTGCTTCCCATGCATACCACACTTGGAGACAGAGCTGGGGACTGTTGGATGCATGGCGAACCCTGAATCCGCAAACCAAAGACTACTCCTATTTTTCGGCGGTTCATGAGGTACGCGCGTGGCTAGATGCCTTATTGTGCTCAGTGGATGCACAACAACAGGTCACATCAGCAGAATATTTGGCCCGCACCATCTCGGATCATAATCCGTTGATTATGTCCCTGAACTGGGCACACCCGCCAGCGGCAATCCCCACGTGGCGACTTCGACCAGACATACTGGAGGATCAGGTCTTTAGGGAGGAGATCAGGGGTGAGATAGCGGATTATTTCCGACTCAACACTGGGACGACGGCATCCCTAGCCACGGAATGGGACGTTTTTAAGGTGGTCTTGAGGGGCCAGTGCATTACGCGTGCCACAGGAGTCAGGAAGGTCATTATGAGGGAAGTGGAGGGGGCAGAGTCAGCTCTCCGGGAGGTGGAACGCAGGGTCCGGAGCTTTGACTACAAAAAGTACCTGGAGCGCACCCACGCTGAGAGGGATAAGTCTGGTTCGCTCCTGGCGTGGCTGACGAACCCGGTGAGCCGGGGCTCTCCCCTAGTGGAAATAGAGGACGAATGGGGGATCAGACACTTTTCTCAGGGTAAGATCAACGAGGTTTTTGCACGCTACTATGCCTCACTTTATGCCAAGACTTGTACATGCGAGTTGGCAGACATGGAGGACTACCTGGCTGATCTACCATTGACACGCCTGACCCCTGAAATTGCGGAACTACTAGGGACGGATATTACGCAGCGAGAGATTCGGGTGGCCATCAAGGGAATGGCGCGTAATAAAACGCCGGGCACAGATGGCCTGCCCGCCGAATTTTTCGCAACGTATGTGGAGGATTTGAACCCTCACCTGGCCGCAATGTATCAGAAGGCCCGCGAACAGGGGCGGTTACCGGTTAGCACCAGGGAGGCCCTTATTATCCCCATACCTAAACCAGGGAAAGAACCCCATGATTACACGGCCTACAGACCGCTGTCCATGTTGAATATGGACTATAAAATCTTGAGTAAGATCCTCGCGACCCGCTTACTGCCCCATATGCCTCATCTTGTTCACCCTGACCAGGCGGGATTTATCCCAGGGCGGAATACTGCCACGAACATCAGACACCTTCTAGCAGTAATGGACTCTGACGGGTACAATAAACAAGAAGCAGCAGTGCTCGCAGTGGACATAGAGAAGGCATTTGACAGCCTGGAGTGGCAATATTTGTATGTAGTCCTGGGCAGGATGGGCCTGGGGGAGGGTTCCTGAAATGGGTGCAGCTCCTGTACACAGCCCCTTCAGCCCGAGTGCGCACTGGGAGAGTTATCTCACCTCAACAGAGGGTGGAGAGAGGAACGAGGCAGGATGCCCCCTTTCCCCCCTCTTGTTTGCTCTGGCCATGGAGCCGCTGGCGTGTAGAGCCAGAAGTGGCCAGGACTATAGGGGACTAGAGACATCAACAGGCCGCCATCTGATAGCATTGTATGCAGATGACCTCCTGATCTTCTTGCGCGATACTGCGGGTGAACTCCATAGGGCACGCAGTATGCTGGCCCGATTTGGCACTATATCAGGTTAACTGGCAAAAGTCCAGTTTGTTCCCGCTAACCCCGGACACCCCTCCACCGCTTACTTTGGAGCGGCTGCGGTGGGAACCTAGATGCCTACAATACCTGGGTGTACAAATGTATCATGATGCATAGGATCTCTTGGAGGGTAATGTAGGTAAGGCAGTGAGGGCAGCGAAGGCGGCAATGGCTTTCCGTCGCTGGAAGGGTGGCGGTCCTAAAGATGGTAACGTTACCACGCCTTCTATACTATTTCGGGACATTGCCAGTGTGGATCCCACGGGCGATGTTCAAGGAACTGGACTCAATGGTCATTTCATTTATTTGGGGCACAGGCAGATGGAGGGTGGCACTGGCATCACTGCGACGCCCTCCAGCAGAGGGGGGGCCAGCGGTGCCTGATCTTGAGAGCTACTATCTAGCAGCACAGCTATACTGGGTGATCCAATGGCTAGCGGCAGACTGCAACCCTGACAGGGAGCGCTGCCGGGACGCGCCAGATACTGCCAACCTAGCAAGAATCCTTTTGCGAGTCCGCCAAACCGCGCCAACGGACGCAAATGCTACCAAGGTGATAACACGCTGTTGGTCCAGATACCTGAGGAAGGTGGGCGCTGTGACTCCCTATTCTCCTAACATACCACTGACAATGCTGCGGTACCTTTCACAGGGAGTGCACTGGGCAGGACTGGAGGACTGGGTAGAAGCGGGACTGAGAGACATGGGAGACCTATACAGAGACTCCGCAGTCTTACCCTTCGAGGACCTGCAAGCTACATATGACATCCCTAGGGGTCACTTCCTGAAGCATAGTGCCTTGACCCGCAAGATTAGGGAACATTGGAGGGGCGGGGGCTCGGAGCCGCGAGCACTGGCGGGGTGCAGATATGTGGCGCTCTCAGCGGGAAGAATTAAAACGGTGTCCTGCCTTTATAAGGCCATACAGGCAAATGCACGGCGGCCATTAGACCACCTGAAACTGCAATAGGAAGAAGACCTCGGTAAGCAAATACCAGAGAGGGACTGGGAACGAATTCTAGAGCGAGTACCAAAGGCGTCCAGGAACGCACGTTTTAAATTAATTAACTACTACGTCTTGCATAGAGCATACCTAACGCCGGCCCGCATTAGGAGGTACTTTGGTGCGGACTCAGCGGCCTGCCCGACATGTGGGGAGAGGGAGGCACACATACTTCACATGTTTTGGAATTGCCCCTCACTACAGACTTTCTGGGGAGACATAAGGCAGATAATAGGTGACTTGATTGATAAAGAGCTACCACAGACACCAGAGCACTTCCTCTTGGGATGGTTCCCACACACGGCCAAGAGCAAGGTGACAGGGAAGCTTCAGGACCTTGCTTGTGTTCTGGCCAAGCGGGAGATAGCCAGAAACTGGAAGACCCCCAGAGGTCCGCAGACCGCCACCTGGAGAAGAGAACTAGAAAGATGGGCGGGGGCAGAAAGCAGGCTACTATTTAGGGAAGCCAGTTGGGGGGTTGGCAAGATGGACAGGGTCAAAGCCTGGGAGACGTTAGTGGGTGAACTAATAGCCTCTGGACGGGAGGATACGGAAGAGTTGGGCTCCCCGAGAGCAGCTGTCGTGGCACTAGGCAATGGCCTGGGTGGGCACCAGACTTAACACGCACAATCCCGACTACCGCCATACACGACCGGTGAGCCTCACATTTACGTGCAGCTACTCACAAGCTGCCCCTATATGTTATTCATTCCATAGCAACCCAGGGGGGAGGGGGGAAGCGGGAATAGTTTCAGTTTGAATGTACGGATTTGTAATTGTTAACAGACCCGCTGCCATTTGTGTCAAGAAGTTATTCATCTTGAAGCAACGCCTGTGATAATAATGATTAAATGCCAATAAAATATGGTTTAAAAAAAAAATGTGTGTCTATGTGTGTATGTGTGTGGGCATTGGATTGAAATGGATGTAATACCTCAGAGACATGGATTAGGATCAAATTCCAAAACGTCTCAGCCTTTGGCCAAAGATATTTTCTCATAATGTCTAAACACAGGGGTTCATTGTGGCACCCCTGTTATTTTCCTTTTATATGTTTGACTCACCACAAGCTCTGCCTGAAGTGAAAAGATATCCACCTACATTGTGTCAAGTGAACATTAGAAGTTTGATTTATGCAAATGACTTGCTTTTACTATCACTTACAGCTGTTGGTCTACAGAGACTTTTTGGAAGGCTTGAATTGTGGCGTAAATGTGTTAATAAATTAGCAGTGAGGGAATCAAATAACAACATTATGGCATTTTTACTGCCAAGATAAACTATAGGAGGATGACCAACAACTTTAACTTAAAAATATAAATCAATATTGCTACTTTTGGGTTTTAATTGCCAGAGTTTTAAACTGTTGAGCGCATCTTTTAACTTTAAATACTAGATGATCACAAGTTAAAACAGGCTTTCGCTGATTAAACCTTTGTATGGCGATAAAGTTACTTGTTAGAGTTTTACATGCATTTAAAAGTTAAAAATATTCTGTGCTGCTTTAAGGGCCAATAGCATTCATGGGTAAATGCAATGGAAATCTGGATGGGAAGCAGCATTTACAACGCAGGCTTAACCACACGTGCTGCTTCAATGAAAGCGGAACAACGCTTGCCTTAACCATGCATTAGCCTTAACCATGCATATGTGTGGTTAAGGCAGTAATCGCTCTAGATGCAGAGTGGAAGGGCGGGGAAAGGAACAGGAAAGATCGGGACAGGAAGGACCGGAACGCGGCTTGGTAAGTAGGGCTGGGGTGGGGGTAGTTTTAGTGCTGGGGGGAGTTTTCAGGCTCAGGGTGAGGGGAAAGGGTAATTTTTTGGACTGGGGGCCAGGTTCTAGGGCTCAGGGTCGGGGGCGGGGTCATTTCCAGGGCTAGGGCAGATAGGTTGCAGGGCTGGTTTTAAGAATCAGGGCGGGGGGCGGGGTGTGAACTTTCCGCGCATATACCTTTACCAATCATGCCTTTACAACAAAATTTGTTCAATTGGATGGCTTTTGTTGTCTTTCTTTTCCTGTTAAAATGTCTTCCCTATTCATGTATTTGTCCGACCCAGAAGTATTTCGACCTCACAGTGTTCTGACTGACTTCTACCCTTCCACTACTAAAGTTGTTTACATTCACAGAACTACTCTTTTCAATCTCTTTTTGATGTGTCAGGATTATTTCTGCGCATTGCAGGCACCATTGTATCCAATAATTTCCCCTTTATTTTAAGCTCTTTCATTGAATGCCTTTGATTTGGTTATCTGAGGGATTTGGTTATCTGAGGGATTTGGTTATCTGAGGATCTAATGTTTACAAGGGACGTTATCAAAGATTGTACCAACTTAGACAGTGCATTGTCTATTCACTGGCTCTGTTTTGTGAAGTACAAACTACACGAGTTAGGGTTGGGACACTATTATGACAACCCTTCAAACATCGATACAAATGTGAAAGATGTTATAAAAGAGGCATTTTATGCTAGGGCACACTTGTGCCGTGTACAAATGGTAGTATCTGGCCCCTCATGTTAATTCCCTGGAGAACAGAAATGTTATCTAGCTTTTACCACGAACGTTCAAACACGATTTTACCTGACTAGGTTTCGATTATGCACATTGCACTTTCTAATGGCATTCCCTAAACAAATAGGTTAAGTTCACAGTTTACCACCTTGCCCATGTGACAATTTGGCAGCTCAGAGCACATGCACGTCATTCTGTTCTGTCCCCTTTATAAAGAGCCGAGGGGAAATTTTTAACCCGACTTTTGAGGGAAATACAGTCATGTACTTATATTGGCGGTTTTATTTTCTTACCGTCTCTGTCCACTTCAATTATCTGTATTGCTGTTTCGAATTTTATTGGAGTTGCAATGTCTATAAGAAAACGCTATGAGCAATTATAATTTAACAAAACCTGTGCAACCCTTTTTAAAAAAAAAAAATGAATTACATGGATTAAATTGTAGGGGTATTACTAGAGATGGACGTTTGGGGTATTTGATGTTTCTTTTAATCTTGCTGGAATGTTATTTATTGTTTGCTTTATTGTCTGTTTTCCTTCATGCTTTTGTAACCATGATATGAAAAGCTATTTTAGCAATGTATCTTTGTGAAACTTTTATGGTTCTTGCAACCGAATAAAGTTATTTTGAACTTGACATGACTGCCTTTTTGGTCTCTTTCAACCTTGTGCTACAGGTTCACTGCTCTCCTTCCTATTTGTGTTTGTCCCATGCCTAGGGCATAGTTCTTTCACCATGATTTCTGATTGGACGTGATTTATTCTTACATAGCTGACACCAAAGGACAATTTCTTCTCAGTGTAGCTTTACATATTATTTGTCTGTAGGGATTCCATGAGAGAATATGGCTGTTGTGCTTCTACTGCTACATTTTTTCCTTCTTATTTAATCGTTCCGGTGGTTCCAGATACCCACTCATTCTTTTTTTCTCCCATTGCTCCAGATCCCTGCTTGCTCCAACGTCTTCTGAATATTTTACTTCCTCTGACTTCCTTCTCTTGTCTTTCTTCCTGTTGCTCCAGATCCCCGCTCGCTCCATTGTCTTCTGGATATTTTTCTCCCCACTGCTCAACTCTTGTAGTGGTGCTAGCTACTAATGGTGTTGACAATGCTGTAGTATTCTATACTTTCGAAATAACTATTGCAATGCGTGAAGCAACATGATTAGCGTTGTAACATCAAATCATGCAATGTGCCACGCTCCCAGAGAGTTGTGGAAAACCTGCGAGGAAGGCTGAGGTATTCAGAGAGATTAATGGAGGCAGAGTGCTGTGCCCCTCTCCTCCAGGTTCCACATCCCTGGCAACCTAACTCTCTCTATGCTGAAGATGGACTCTGTCTGTGCCAAGCTTCCTGTGGGGACAAACAATTGTGACTCCAGGAAGCACTGTATGTGTGCAAGTATGTGGTATTTCTAAAGTGTGAACCTAGCTAAATGTCATTACTGCACCATGTACAACAACCCAGCACAGGAGTACCGAGTGAGATAAATATATGTTTATCTCACTGCTATCATGTGCTATCCAAACTATTATCATAAAGGAGATGTGCCAACATCCAGCACATACATCTCCTCTGCACTCTCTTCCTCTTCAAAGCAGTCTTTCACAGGAGGAGTGACTCCAAAGCAGATAATCCCACAACACAAGCCATGGAAGTGATTAGAGTTGACCCCTGGATGTGAGCCACACTGATCTGTGTATCAAAAGGTTAGACTAGATCTCAAGTCCTACTCCTTACGATTCTCTAATCAGCTACAGACCTCTTACTGAGTCAAAGAGCACCATTTGCAGTGCGTGGGGAAACCCTGGCTCTCCTCTCTCCAGTGTGTGTCCCACTCAGGTTACAGGAATACAGCAATATACACATTCAGGGTATTCCTCTACCTCCACTCCATGTTTCAACATGAAGACCTGGGTCTCCAAAAATGAAAGCCAGGGCCCTCCATGTATTGTGTCATTCTTAGACACACATACACCCACTGCATGTGTACCGCTTAAAAAACTGCACTGCACTGTATCCTTCCTGTACTGTAGCACTCATGGGCACATGTACATCCAGCACATACATTTACCATGCATGCCCTGCATAGCACTACATCCATCATGTATTGGGCCAGTCCTAAGCACACATATACCCAGCACATGCATTCAGCATGCACGCGCCTCACAGTACTGCATTATCCCTGTATTTTACCTTTCCCAGGCACACATACACTCAGGTTAGATACCCTATTCATGCGCTGTGCATCACTACATGCCAAACTGATGTAGGGCAAGGGTGAGTTAAGCACACAGCAGGGGAGCTTTTACTGAGCGAGACTGTAGATCTCACTACAGTGACATAGGTTAAAAGAGACTTGTTTGCACCTACGGATCACTGCATGATAAGCTGCCATCACGATACTGGTGCTGCTTAACTCCTGGCAAAAGCAGGAGCCTTCCACCACTATGAGAATAGCGCTTTGGGTGCTACTCCGGTCCAAAAGAATGCAATCCATGAGACAGGCCCATGTCATGGCACACAACCATGATCTGTATTTGCCTATGACAATAAAAATCAGCATTAGGGATCGAGAGATCAGTACAGCTGGGCACTCAGGGCAGTAGTGGAGGTCCATTATCATGCGTAGGACATTTCCGTCCCAACTGATCGACAATGTCAATCGCTCAGGGCAGCATATCCACCCATTGTCCTATCGCCTATCATGCCACCTCAGATTAGACCAAGCCATATGCAAATCATTCTTGACTCTGCTCCAATAGGAACAGTCCAGCCAGAACTGCCAAGCCAGGTCCTCTCTGAATGGGAACACATACAACCCAAGACCAATTTCACCCTAATTGGGGCTCTTTAGTTAGGTGTAGCTTGGAGTCCAATCAGGTCGAAACCAGTCTTGTGTTGCTTGTGGTCCGGTTCAGAGAGGACCTTGGCAGTTCAGGAAAAAATGGAATAGGAAAAACATGGTTTGGATCCCCTCTTCTTCTCAGCCCCCACTTGACGGATCACCGCAAAACATTTCAGGAAGGAATTGAGGTGGATGAGAATTTATTCTGGAAAGATACATGAAGATTTGTCAAACACGCCAAGCAGCGACTGCTATATATATATATATTATCTACTGGCGGTCGCCAGTAGATAGTTATAGTTAGGACCTAGTTTCCATAGGAAACTCGTTTTTTGTTTTCTCAATATCTTTGGCGCCGGTTCCCGAATCTTTGCGAAATTTTCAAAAATCGTAGCCCGCTCCGGTCAGCTCCTGTCTTGAAAGTTTCGGGGTGATTCGGCAAGCAGGAGCCGAGAAAAAAGGGGGGTCCCAAAACGTGTTTTCTCCATGTTAATTCCCATAGGAAACTTTAGACAAAGCTACAGCCCGAACTGCTGAACGGAAGTACACCAAACTTGGCAAAAAGGTAGCCCTTGGTTCAGAAAGAGACCTTTTTGTTAAATGGTGTAAATCCGTTCAGTAGTTCCTGAGAAATTCAAAAAATAGAGGTAAAAAATGCATTTCCCATAGGAAACTTTAGCCACGGTTACAGCCAAAACCGCTGAACGGAATTACACCAAATTTGGCAAAAAGGCAGTGCTTGGTTCAGAAAGCGCCCTTTTTTTTAAATGGTGTAAATCCGTTCAGTAGTTCCTGAGAAATTCAAAAAATAAAAGTTTCGATATCTATGGCTGCGGTGGATCCGCGCACCCTCCCGATCACGAGCTTCATGCTAATTGGCTGTCAACACTCCAAACCAGGAAGTGTTGGCAGCCATCTTGTGCCTCGGTAGAACCGAGGCACAAGAAAAGAGAAAAATAAGCGCCCATAACAAGAAAAGGGGGCTGGGTAGAAACACCCTGAGCCCCTAGGCCTGCTCAGGGGGTACTACAAGGACCCCCAGGGCCCAAAAAAACATTTTTTTTTTTTAAATCGGCAAAATGCACGCCGGATCCGGCCGCGAAACTAAAAAAAAAATGAAGCGCGGGCTCCCGCGCTTCGTTTAATTGAAGCCCCCGGGTGGGCCAGGTCCCGGGGGCAGTAAAAAAATGTGTGGGGGGGCCCCAATCCCCCCACACTGCTCCGGGGACCGCCACCCCGGGGCTTTGCAACAATATTTGTGGGGAGCACACGGCCCCCCCGCAGCCCCGGGGACCGCCACCCCCCGGGGCTTGATTTTTTAGAGTTTGTGGGGGCCTCTAAGGCCCCCCAAGCCCCGGGGACCATCACCCCCGGGGCTTTAATCAATTATAATCGCGGGGGCACACTGCCCCCCCTGCAGCCCCGGGGGCCGCCACCCCCCGGGGCTTCTTTTTTTAAAATAAAATATACCTGTGTGGAGGGGCTCGAGCCCCCCCACACGCCCTGGGGACCGCCACCTCCCCGGGGCACTAATATTTCAATTTGGGGGTCCATAACAGACCCCTGAGCCCCGGGGACCACCACCTCCCCGGGGCTGTGCAAGTGAAGGGAGGGGGCCACGCGGCCCGCCTCCTTGAGCCTGTGATGGCCCTGGGGACCGCCACCCCCCAGGGCCGGCTCCTGCAGTGTCCCGAGGTGCCCACCCCCAGGACACTGCTGTTTGCTATGGAAGGACGGGAGCCTCGCGGCTCCCGTCCTGCCATAGCAAACTTGCTTTGGATTTTGGAAGAGAGAGCAGGAAACCTGCTCTCTCTTCCAAAATCTAAAGCAGATTGCTTTTCCACACGGGGAGCTGCATGTTAGCAGCTCCCCATGTGGAAAAGCAATGCCGGCTCCTGCAGGACGCGGGGAGCCGGCGGGACCGTGGGGGCATTGGGGCTCCCCCCACGGTCCCCAACGGATAGGGTCTGCCCTGGGGGATGGGGTCCCCGGGGCTAGTAGTGGCCCTGGAGGGGGGCCACGCGGCCCCCCTCCCCAAAATTAAAAAAACAAAAAGGCCGGCCCCGGGGGATGGGGTCCCCGGGGCAATAGAGGCCTCAGGAGGGGGGCCACGCAGCCCCCCTCCTTAAAAAATGTAAAAAATGTGGCCATGCCCCGGGGGATGGGGTCCCCGGGGCCGGAATTGGCCACTGGAGGAGGGCCACGCGGCCCCCTTCCCGTTCAGTTTTTTTTTTTTATAAAAAAAGGGGTCAGGCCCTGGGGGATGGGGTCCCTAGGGCCCAAAAAAGGAAAAAAGAAGGGGGGCCACACAGCCCCCCTTCTAAAAAAAAAAAAAAAAGACGCGATCGTGCCTCAGGCCCCGCCCCCTCCCTTCACCACTCTGCAAACGCGCCCCTGGTGGGCTAGTTGGACCCCAGGGACCCTCAGGATTCAAGGGGACTTTATCCCCCAACTTAAAACGCGCCAAGGGGGACGTTTGCACAGTGGTGAAGGGAGGGGGCGGGCCTGAGGTGACATGTGTGCAAACACGCCCTGTGGCGTGTTTTAAGTTGGGGGATTAAGTCCCCTTGAATCCTGAGGGTCCCTGGGGTCCAACTAGCCCACCAGGTACCTCCAGTAAGCGCCACAGAGCTGCGTTGCAGAGAGGTGTAAAAAGGGGCATGGCCTCGGACCACCTCTCTGCAACGCAGGCCTGTGGCGCTTACTGGAAGTACCTGGTGGGCTAGTTGGGCCCCAGGGACCCTCAGTATTCAAGGTGACCTAATACCCCAACTTAAAACGCGCCACAGGGCGCGTTTGCACAGTGGTGAAGGGAGGGGCGGGGCCTCAGGTGATATATATATATATGTATGTATATATATATATATATATATATATATATATGTATGTGTGTATATGCCGGTCTAGCGCGGACCCCCATTCGCGAAGAGGCGACGACTACAAGGAGCCTTTACTTCTGGGCAGCACGCCAGAAGTAATTGTGTTTGTGCATCCGCAAGGAATCAAGTCGTCGGCCCCCCCGCAGCCAAAGAGAAATGGACTGCCTGAGCGGACTCTGCGTATGCCGTGTCGGAGGACTCGTCAGACGCGGATTGAACGTGAAAGGTAGGACTATACGGCATTGCGGGGAGAATGGTGTGCATGCGGCAAGCGGGGAGACTACACTAGAGGAATTCTTTCCGTAAAATCAAACCGCAATTATTTAGAAGAGAGCAAGGGACCAACATGTCAGCGGACACGCTAAGAGAACGGGAGGCGGCAGCCTTCGAAATGTCTAGCAACACCAGCAGTACAAGCACACTAGCAAGGAACATCTCTGCAAACCCTACCACCAATAACGTCAAAGACAAAATGAGAGCACTGGAAAAGTTAATGCGCGCTGAGCAGGGTAAATGGTGGGAACATAAATCCCTACAAAGGTATCTAGACGTAGGGAGATTCCCGAGGGGCTTGAGGATCCTAATTGCCCCCAGTTATGATCAACCAAACCCTGACATGATGTGCGATTGGGCGCAATGTAATCTGGAATCGTCCAAAAGGTTAGTGGAAATCCTCGTAAAATATGCAGAGACAGACAGAGCGGCTCTCCAAGATCAAATAGACAAACTCAATGAGGAGATTACCAGATTAAATAAAGATGAGGAAGTAATCAAACTAAAGGAAGAAATGATGACACGATTACGCAAAGAAGAAGATAAAATCAAGGAGCGCAAATCTTTTAAATTCCACCGGGATAGGGTGGACTATGAGACGGGACGAATTTTCACGTTCTCAAGAAAATATGATGTAATGAGAGCAAACAAAGCAAAAGCACGAAATGAACAAGGGACAAGTGCCTCTACCAGCAAAGAAAGACACATATATACATCTAATTCAGATTTAAGTTTGACTGTAGAAAGTGAGGCAGAACTTGAAGGACAACAAACAACCTTAAGTAGGACACTACCAAGTCGCACCCCAGCGGAAGAAATAGATTTTTTATGTCTGGAACGGTGGTCGACCCTCCGCCCGAGGACACAAAAGAACGCAACAGGAAGAGGTGAAACCACAGGCGGAGGGAGAGGCGAAAAACAAGAAGAAAGGCCGAACAACAAAAAGAAGCGAGGGAGAGGCTGGTGGAACCGCAAATGAACAATAAAGACATGACAGCCAAAACGGTAATAAACTTGACTGACATTGACCTAAATGAAGCAGAAAGGCAAATTCTAGCACTAGGCCTCTCATTCTGCCCTGAGTCGAACTTTGATTATGCCAATACCCGGATGGACATATATAGATTCGTAAAGAAGCTGAAACTTTAAAAAGACCATGCATTGATAAAAGAAAAACAAAAAAACAAAGAGAAGGGCATCAAAGAGATGGAAAGCCCCAATGAGAACTCACAAGAAGTAACAGCAAGTGGGGACATAGCCCTTTTGGAAACACTCATGGAGTTACAGGGGGAAGCCATTAATACAAACATCATGGAAGATGGGCTGGAAATGGATAACCAAGTAACAAATCTGAATATTGAAACGCAAGAACTGAATACGAAAAGAAAAACAACTCCTTTCAGGAAAAAATCAACATTTAATCCAATATCGCCCAGGGACAGCATTGATATTTTCAACGAACATATAGTTGCAGAAATGAAGAAATTAAATTTTAAAATGCAGCATACAAGACGAAAATCAAATAAAAAAGCTTGGCAATACAAACAGCTAATAACTAAACTGCAAAAAAATGATAACATTATCATCAGGAACTCCGATAAAGGAGGAAATGTCGTCCTATGGGCAAGAAAGGATTATATGGAGGAAGCTCTTTCCCAATTGAACAATAAAACATGTTATAGGACCAGCAACGTATGGGCACTAAAAATGATCTATGATGATTTCTATGGCAAACTTTTAGCATGGAAAAGCGCAGGAATCTTGACATCGGATGAGTACAAATTCATACGAAAAGATAACCCCGTGGTCCCTAATATATATTTCAGCCCAAAAATCCATAAGGATGCAATAAGACCACCGGGCCGTCCAATTATTTCAGCACAAAACAGCTTGCTTGAAAATGCTTCCCAATGCATCGATTATTTCTTACAGGAATTCGTGCAATCTTTGCCCTCCTACATCAAAGACACAAGTGACTTTCTAGCCAAGATCCAGAACTTTGAATGGAAAAAAGATTATCTACTTGGATGTAGTGTCCCTGTACACAAGCATAAACCACAGAGACGGTATAAGGGCACTTGAACATTATTTGGGCAGAGGACAAACAAAGTTAACTCCTCATTGTGTAATGTTAAGCAACATGACCAGTTTCTGTCTTAACAATAATGTGTTTCTATTTGATACAACATTTTACCAACAGATACGGGGTGTTGTGATGGGGGCCAGCTTCTCCCCCAGCTATGCGTGTTTACACATGGGATGGTGGGAGAAGCTGGTCCTCGGCGTAGCGCACAAGCATTACATGGACAAAAACGTCAAACTACTCCTGCGCTTTATAGATGATTTATTTATTGTGTGGGAAGGTTTGGAGACAGAGGCTCATGACTTCGTGAATGACATCAACAAAAATGATATTAACTTAAGCTTCACGTCAACTATCAGTGATAAGAAAATTCATTTTCTAGACGTTGAAATTTATGTGTGTAATGATAAACTAGAAACCAAAATTTTCAGAAAAGAGACAGCAGGAAACTCAGTTTTACACTTTTCCAGTTTTCACCCAAGGCAACTGGTAAATAGTATCCCCTATGGGGAAATGCTGCGAATAAAATAATATGCAGCAACCCCGATGAATTGAAAAGAGCACAACAGGAGAGCAAAAAAAGATTCCTAGCCAGGGGATACAAAAGTAAGATTATTGATGCAGCTATAAACAAAACTCAGGGTCTGGACAGAAATGCCCTTTTAATACCAAAAGACAATGATGCCAATACCAAGAAGAATACTATGGAGCTTAGGCTGATTCTAGCCTATAATGCACAAAACAAAACTATCAAAAAAATTGTGCATCGAAACTGGCCCATAGTGTTAAGTGACCCAGTTATAGGAGGTAGTTTAACGAATACCCTTGGAATCACCTACAGGCGGGCTCCATCCATGAGCAGAAGTCTGGTCAAAAGCAGCCCTGAGGTTCAGGAACAACAGACCTGGTTGTCACAAAGAAAGGGCTTCACTAAATGTAAAAGCTGCAAAGCCTGTCAGTACGGAATAAACAAAAAAAATATAGGACACCGTTCAGTGACAGAGAAGTAGAAATATCACGTTCCCTGCACTGCAAAACTGACTATGCTATTTACATATTGGAGTGTTCCTGTAATCTTAAATACGTAGGGAGTACTAAACTCCCTGCAAATAAGAGAATTCTGCAACACATCCGGGCAATTAATAACCATGACCCAACCTACCCAGTGGCCAGACATTTTCAAGAAATACACAACAATGATCTCAGACACCTCTCGTACTATCTCATAGATTCTATACCCAAGAACAGATGGGGAGGAGATAGAGAGCGCATGCTTAGGAGGTTAGAAACTAAGGGCAGGAAATCTCTCCGACCGAGCCGGACCCGGAGAGATTTCCGACCGAATCGGACTCTAGCAGCCCGACCGAACGAGTACGATGCGTACGTATGCTATCGGACTCGATTCGGTCAGACTCCCATTGAAGTCAATGGGAGCCGGTCGTACAACGCGTACACGGGCTCCCATTGACTCAATGGGCACGACGCGAACAAGGGCGCCCCCTACAGCGGGTTCGAGTCGATGCGGGTCGCGCCGTACATGCACGTGTAGGGGGGACCCATGGGTCCCCCCTGTGTGCGACTCGCACGGCTACGCGTGCAGGGGGGTCCGACACGGACCCCCGAAGTCCGGCTCCGACTGCTCTTTGGAGCCGGACGGCGCGAGTCGGTCGGACTGTTCGAGGCGCGCATCGTACTGGCTCGGTCGGGAAACGTCTCCATTGCGCGGTGCGAGTCGTGTCCGTGCGAGTCGGTCGGAGCGGTTCGGACCCGCGAACGAGTCGGTCGGCGATTTCGCGTACGCTTGCATCGTACTCGCTCGCCCGGACGCATGCACGAATCGGTCGGAAAAGAGGCCTCCGAATCGGATCCGGTAAAGCCGAATCCGATTCGGTGCCCTACCGGCCGAGATCGGAATCGGCCCCTAAATATATCCTAAACCTCGACTGTAAAACCCCAGGAGGTTTAAATACAACAGAGGATTTATATACATGCATCTAACCTACCATGGGAAATATCTACGCCAATCCTGTAGTGGAACCCGCATTTTTAAGGGGTATCTACACCAACAAGTCTTACTTATACATTTTTGATATATTAAATATCACAACACAACAAAAGAAGGAGGTGTTAAAGTATTCCACTGTAACCATAAGAGGCTGCCAATCTGACCTAAACCAAAATAATAATGGGTTTTTTTAAAAAGAAAAAAAATTATACACATTAGGAGATGTTCTTTTTTATTATTACAGATCACAATAGGTCAAACCCAATTCTTTGAGGTTGGATCATTTAAGCACCAGCACTTTTCTTTGTATTAGGTGAAGGCCTTGGGCAGGATGCACTTTTTAGTAATAAACCTAAGATCAAACAATAAAGTACAAAGTTTCAAATATGATGGACTAGCTGCATTATGCAATGTTGTTTTAAATGCTTTGCACAGGAAAACTTAAAATTATGTTTTAAACAACTTCATTGTTTTAACAATATTTTTACGAATAATAGTGTATAATCTTTGTCTATTCATATTTCCCTGTTGTATGTATTGCTGCTATCTTATTTAAATATTTATTATATTTAATATTTGATATTTATTATTATTTATTTATTGAATGTTTACAATCCCCAAATATTTTATGTGAGGATAATATAATATTTTAGATATTTGATATGCTATGATATTATATATCAATTCAGCAAATACAAAGCCATTTATTTAATGAAAAAATAAACAGAAAATAAGCACTGAACTGTGGTCTGCGCCTGCTTTCCAAATCGGTGGTGATTGCCTGCAAGCAGTATACCTGGATATATATATATATGTATGTATGTATGTATATATATACGTATATATATATGTGTATATATACGTATATATATATGTGTATATATATATATATATGTGTGTATATATATATATATATATATATATATATATATATATATATATATATATATATATATATATATATATATATATATATATGCTGGCTACGTTGTACATAAAGTACCAGCACTCACGGGAGACTTTTTAAACCAAATTTATTGGTATAAACACACAAACAAGACGCGCTTCGGCGACTGCCTTCCTCAATATCAGGCGGCCGCCCAAGACAACGCCATTTAAATATAGTTACAAGTTCATTGGTGGTTTCCAGGTGTCACAATCAACGAAGGACTATCCTCCATGTTAAAACCATTTCGGCCATCTTAAAACATGCAAGATAACAACTGACATTATAGTCCATTTGATTCAAATTCATTGAATCATGAATAATTCCGCCCTGAATGGGCATGTGAATATGTACATATCTACTTACATTTTCAAATTTCATTTGGACAAAATGCAACTCGTTGTCATTGCAATTCATTAAATCATGAACACAATCTCGCCCTGAATGGGCCTATCTCTATGTACATCTATTAGCATCCTACCAATTGCATGTTAAGGACAATTTACATATTCTGCCTACAATTGGCCTGTCCTAAATTCATACTGGTCAAATGGCATTAGATTGAATACTTCACCCCTTCCACCAAATTAATAAATAAACAAATCTAATGAAAAGAAAGGTGGCCAGAATTTTATTGTATGAATACCTATATACATATTTACAGAAGTGCAAACCAAATTCAGATCTCTTGGCTATGAAGCCCCCATCATGTGGAACTATAGATGTACAGCCAACTCCTCTCCACTATTCAAACCGTGGGGCATTTTGGATTGTAGGTCTAGAATATACCTCGATTCTAATCTTCTGAGCCTCAACTCCCTGTCCCCCCCTCTTATGTCATTGGGAACATGGTCCAGACAAAAATAACGTAGCAGGTCCCTGTTACTGTCATGGTATTTCTCAAAATGTCTGGCCACTGGATAATTCATATCCTTGGAGGCAATTGCTCGAAGATGTTCAAGAATCCGTATTTTAGTCGGGTGAATGGTGCTGCCGACATATCGTAATCCACACGGACATACTAAACAGTATACCGTGTGGCTGGTGTTACAGTTCATACATTTTTCTATCAATTTAGGATTTTTAAGCCCTGGTACAGTATATGATGACACCTTTCGACTACATTTGCAGGCCTTACATCTCCCACAGGGAAAAAAGCCTTTCACAGAATGGAAGCATGATTGTCTATTCTCTCTTGCATAGTGGCTTTGTACCAAATGGTCCTTAAGTGATCGAGCTTTCCTGAATGTAAGAAGGGGAGCTTTAGAAAGGTTCTCCCCTAAGATAGAATCAGCCTTAAGGATGTGCCAGTTCTTTCTTAATGCATGTCTAATCTCATTGGCACCACTGGAGAAATCCGTGATCATCCTACATTGACTAAATGAGTTGTCATAGTTCGTAGATCTTTTCTTCCTCTGACTGAATGCGCAACTAATAAGCTCTGCTCTCTGCTTAGTGTCCACCTTCTTTTTAGCATTCAGTAGAGTTTCTTCTGAGTATCCTCGAACCTGAAACCTTGCCATGCTCTCAGCAGCTGCCACCTGGAAATCACATTCATGTGTGCAATTTCTTTTTATGCGTAACAGTTCCCCATAGGGGATACTGTTCTTTAATTTTTCCAGGTGACAGCTGCTGGCATGTAGCACCGAATTACCCGCCGTGGGCTTTCGGTGTAAGGTGGTACAAAGTTTCCCATTGGATACAAAAACATGTAAGTCCAAAAAATTAACAGATGTCCTACTTATTTCTCCTGAAAATCTCAAGTTTAAATCATTTACATTAAGTCGATTTATAAAATTCCGGGCTGATTCTTCTATTCCACTATAGATGATGAATAGATCATCAATATAGCGGTTCCAACTAACCAATCTATTGGTCCACTCCTCATTGGCATCCGGCCAGGCCACCTGCTTCTCCCACCAGCCCACGAAAAGATTCGCGTAACTGGGGGCGAAGCAGGTGCCTATGGCCGTGCCGCGGATTTGTCTGAATAACTGTTCCTGGAAAAGAAATATATTGTTTTTTAAACAATAATTAACAAATTCCAATAACATTATGTTATGCTCCATATATTTTAAGGAGCGACCATTCAGAAAATATCTAATGGCTTCCAAGCCATCTACGTGATGAATGCTAGTATAAAGACTAGAGATGTCCAAAGTGATCATCACAAAATCATCTTCCCAAGATACACCCTCAATTTGCTTCAAAAAGTGTCTCGTGTCTTGAGTATAAGAGACCAACTCGACCACAAAGTCAAACAAAATGTAATCAATAAAAATGGACATGTTCTCAGTCAGACTCCCCTTTGAAGAAACAATCGGACGACCTGGCGGATTTACAGTGTCCTTATGTATTTTGGGGAGATGGTAAAACGTAGGGATGCGTGGATGTTTACAATTCAGAAAGTTATATTCCTCATCACACAGCATTCCTTTCTGTTTCCATTTGTTGATCAACTCTCGATATTCTCGGATGCTCTTCTCATAATCTTTCATTGCAATCCGTATGCAATTAGATGCATCGTATAGTTGTTTTAATGCCTCCCCACAGTAATATTCCGCCGTCAATAAAACAGCATTACCACCTTTATCAGATGGTTTACATACGATTGCTTGGTCTTTCTGTAGACTTAGTAGTGCTGTTCTTTGTTGTTTCATTATGTTACTCTGAACTTTTCGTCTAATTTGGTTGTGTCTCAGTTCTTTTAGATCTTTGATCACTATGTCCGTGAATATGTCAACTGCATCATTCAGCATTTGGGGGATGAATTTGGAAACTGGTTTGAAGGGACTCCTCAAACTTTCTTGTGGCACACACACCAAAGTGTATTGATGAATCAGTGGCTATATCAGTGCCTGTATGGATGATTTAGTGGGTGTGTGATTGTCTGTATAAGTGGGTGATTATACATGTCTCAGTGAATGTATGGGTGAGTGAATAATTTGTGAGAATGTTTGTATCAGTCTGTCAGTTGGTGTGTAAGTGGCTGTATGGGTTGCTGAGTAGGTACATGAGTGGCTGTATGGGTTATTGATTGGTTGTCTGAGTACCTGTATGGGTGTATGAGTGTCTGGGTGGGTAGTTGAGGAGATGTGTGACTGCCTGAATGGATGAGTGAGTAGATGAGTCAGTGGCTGCATGGGCTCATGAGTGCGTCTGTGAGGGGCTCTATGGGTGAGTGAATGTGCGTATGGCTGTATCGGTGAGTGAATGGATGTGTCAGTGGTATATGAGTGAGTAACTGCATATGTTAAAGGCAGTATAGGTGAGTGTTGGAGTATTTAAGTGACTGTATGTGTGAGTGAGTGACTGTGAGGGTGGCTGTATGGGTGAGTGTATGCTTGTATCAGTGACTGTATAGGTGAGTGAGTATGTGTTAGTATCTGTATGAATAAGTGACTTGGTGTGTTTATAATTGTATAGGTGAGTAAGTGGCTGTGTAATTGACTCTATGGGTGAATGACTAGGTGTGCGAGTAGCTCTATGGGTGACTGAGTGTGTGTGAGTGGCTGTGTGGCTGTATGAGTAGATCTATAGGTGGCTATTATTTATTTATTTCAGTGAATATCTAAGTTTTTTTTTACTGTTAATTCCCAACTATAACATCCCTGTAACCTTCCTCATGATTGTGCACTGTGGTGGCAATGACCTAGGCACATTGACTGGGGTAGGGCTGGAAATTCTAATGAAAGAAACCTTTGCAGAACTGATGTTGCTTTTTCCTCACACTGTCTTGGTGTACTCTAATATATGCCAAATACAGAAATGGAAGTGGTGAATCAATTCTGTCCACAGATTGCCAAAGCCAGGTAAAATGTCAATAAAACTGTTTCTGCATTCCTCAGAGAGCATTGCATGGGCTGTATCTATAACAACAATGTGCGTTTTGACATGCATGGAATTTATAGAAGTGATGGAGTGCACTTTACAGATGAAGGCAACCGGGTGCTTCTAAGTAACCTGAAACTCTGCATCCGGTCTTATGTATAGAAGCCATATACACACAACCAACACAGCAGCTCTTTTCAGAGCCACCCTAGTGCCCGAAATATTGTGAAGTTTTTTTCTAAAGTATTTTTTTTTCTTCAGTTTTTGGGGATCATCGCGACTACGTTGCGATCCCCGCGGACACGTCGCAAAAACGGAAAATGAAAGCAGACATTCAGTGGCCACCAACACATCCAAAAATAATATGTAAAAAAATCCATTCTGAACATTGCACCACACATATTACTATGTAATCCCGAAAAGTCGGAGATTATTTTCTTCGGTTCCAATCCGTGCGAGGCGTGGCGCCAGTGGCGGCCACAGGACATGTCCCCCCCGACGTCTTCAGTAACTACCGTAAAAAACCTCGGGGTTAAGCTGGATATGGACATGTCCATAAAGACTCAAATTCAAACTGTGGCCGGCACCTGTTTTGGGCTACGAAAAATGCTTAAGAATTTCCTCCCCCTGCTCTTGGTCCCCCTCAGGAAGACGGTAGTCCAGGCACTGAGTGTATCAAGGCTGGACTACGCAAATGTCCTATACTTAGGCTTACCGGAATATCTACTAGGTCGCCTGCAGGTGATCCAGAATTCGGCGGCCAGAGCTATTCTTATGGTGGCGCCAGGGCACATATGACCCCCCACTTAAGATCTATGCGTTGGCTTCCGGTACGTAAGAGGATCCAGTTTAAAGCTCTTGTCTTGGCCTTTAAGGCCCTACACGACTCAGGGGCTCCTTATATCAGGAAAAGGATTCTGCACTACGCCCCTCAACGGACCCTAAGGTCCTCTACTCAGTACCTGTCGACCATCCCTAAGTTTTCCTGCTCCCGCATGGGTGGCCGCTCTGTTCAAGTGGTGGCATCCCGATTATGGAACAGTCTGCCACCTTCTCTTAGACAGACACCGGACCTCCTTGTCTTTAGGAGGAAACTAAAAACTTGGCTATTCCAACAGTAGTATAAGTCAGCTGCTCTGAGCACACTCTGCCTGTTTAGCGGTCTTTCAGCGCCGGGACACTCTGTGGAGTAGCTGCGCGCTTTACAAATACCCAGTTACATTCTAAATCCGTATTTGTAAAGCGCGAACTACTCACCCTTACGGGTCTCAAGGCGCTGGGGGCCATCGTGGAAATTAAGTGAGCTATTGCCCAGAGTCACATGGTGCTGAGCTGAGCTGCCGCCGGAGCCAGGGATCGAACCGTGAACCCTGTGCTCCGAAGTCAGCTGCCCTGGCCGCTGCACCACACCTCTCCACTTTACATTACATTACATTACATTACATACATACTTCTTTCAAAGCATGTTTAAATTCATGTTTTTGTACTAAGTTTCTTTAAAAACCATCTTTCAGACCTATTTTCCGTTTTCGCTGTTATTTGGGGCCCCTCATGTGGGCTTTCACACAAATTTTCAGCCCCCCGAACCATTCCCGATAGATAAAATGGTGGGCGCAACTTTCTGTTCAGGTTTCTCCAGCCAATCAGAGCATTCCTGTTGGCACTTGCATTCAGGATTCATTGTGAAACCTCCGCGAAATATCCAAGAACAGAGATATCACTGTAATTTTAAACTTAAATTCCTCAAAAACTACTGGACGGATTTTCACCAAATAAGCTAAAGGCACTTCCTTGAACCAACATCTACCTCCCTGCCAAATTTGGTGTAAGTACGTTCAGCGGTTCGGGATGTTGGTGTGGCTAAAGGTTACTATGGAAATTAACATTACAAAGCAACCTTATTTCGCACGACCAATTCTCGGTCCCCATTGCACGGATCACCCCCACACCTTCCATGACAACCAGAACCTACCTTGGCGCTTTTTGGGAAAAATTTCATGAAGATTGGTCATATGACGCCAAAGCTATAGGCAAGTCAAAAAGCAAAATTCCTATGAAAATTAGGTCCTAACTATAACTACCTACCGGCAACTGATATAGAAATAGACATATATAGATATATGTATAATTGAAAGGTTTTAAGCTCACTGGGAATAAAAAATTACTATGGTCTGGGAAAGTGGCAAGGTCCTCAGAGTGGCTCAATTATTCCCATTGTCTTCTTCATACCACTATGTCTTGTAGTCTCTTAGTTAGACATGTATACTCTTTTTATCATTGTGTCTTTCTAGAACACTCAATCTTCTTATTTCACATCTCATCTCTTTTCTCTTCAGCACCCTATTTTCACTCTCTCCTGCACATACTTTCTTAGATGCACCCACTCACCTGTAAGCACTACATTTTCTTTTACTTTCAAATTGTCAGTATTTTGATAGTTGTGTATCTCCTTCACAGCCTTTTGCATATAATCACATGTACAATTCCTACACCTGATCATTACTCCGTGTGTTCTGTAGCGAGGCCAAGGATTGACTGGGCATGTATTCTCAATCTCTTTATTACCCACTGTCAGGCACTGTGAGAAATTCACATTGTGTTCAGCCTGAACTCCACAGCTCTCAATCATGGCCCACTCACAACCTGAACTCATACAGGTACATAAGAGCGACTCTTTTCATACTAACCGCTATATGAGTAATATGTTACATGAAAAAACTATGGAAACACTTGATTCTGGGAAATCAGACACTTTTAAGGAATGCAAGAGTAAGTAAAATGTACAATGTAAAGGAACAACATTGCTGTCACCAGGCTGTTTATACTGACGGTGGTGGGGCATAAACGGGAGCCAGAACATTTGCAGATGGGATGCTAGCTCCCCAGACTCCCCATGGCTACACAGGACATCTGCCTTTTTGCTATTACCAGACCTGCCTAGTTGTATTAGCCCAAAGTTGCTCTCTCCAGAACAGTCATTCTCCACCCACCTCATTCAACTCCTTGAATCTGCACCACTCAGGCACTGTCTTTCATTCCTCATGGATGTTAAAAGTATTCTCTGACTTCTACTTCATATTTCTAGTTATGCCTTTGCTAACTCCAGTTTTGTTTTTTCTAGCTCTTCCCTCTTTTGGAGACCCAGGCTATTCACTGCTCATGTCAGTCCCAATTTGAGGAGAAAATGGTAAGAATGTTTAAATGCTTGCCTTCTGCACTCCCCACAGAATTGCATAGGCCTTGTTGTTAAGTCTTGGCTACAGACAGCTTTAGCTGTCTGTTTGCTAGACCTATTGCTTCCATCATAGAGTGGGCTTTGAGTCAGTCCTTTGCTCATGTATGGATAGCGCTGTTGTCTATCTGTGATGTATTCTCTTGATTCAATTGCTATCTGCTCTATTTATGTGTTAATTCCACAACAGAACTGTGTGTTTTATAAAGTTGAGTGGATAACACAATTAGTTCTAATCGTGGTGCCATTGCTTGTTGAAACAGCAAGCCAGACATTCTCCATTTGGTGATTATCTAATAGAAGTAAAAAAAAAAAAGATCTTGAATACACAGCAATGTGAATACATAAACAGCTGACAACTTTATATTATTTTGAACATATGAGGGTCAAGAGAGTTTTTTATGCCAGGTATGCAATTTGTAAAAAGTTGGGATTCTAAAAGGAAGCATAATGAAAGCATAATAGGTACTGCTGATTAGGTGAGAAGTATGAAGAAATCATCTAACATATTTATTGTCTTTGTCGACCATTACACTCATTAAGAGTTAACTACTTATGGCCATTGTTTAACAAAACAGGTATCACAGCTGTTCAATCCGCAGTTTTACTGTGTTTTCAGTGGAAGATTATCAGTCATACAATTACATTGATGACCCTTGATGTTTATGAATTGGCCAAAACATGTATTTATTTATTATGATTTATAACCTAATACCCAAATGTTTATATCCTATGATGTGCTTAGCTGTCAGTGGAGGCTATTATTAATATTCTTTTTAGTTTTGTACAAAATAAGCCTTTCTTCTTTATTATTAATAGTAAATTATTATTAGGTTTTGCCATAGCATTTTAAATTTTAACATGCATGAATTAGTATTAGTAATTGAAATCTTCTTTTGATTTTTTAAAATTTTGTGTACCAAAATTATTCTGTTGTTCTGATTGTAATTTGCCATGCTGTTATTGTATATGAGAAATAATTCTATGAAACAATGATATAGGTGCTAGCCACTCTGTAGTTATAGTTAGGATTCCGAGAGATAGGAATTCCTCAAATTTTTAAAGAATCTCCATTAAATTTTCCAGACCTATTCCTTTTTCTACATTGGCTGATGATGCAAAGTTTTGTAATGATTAGTTAAAGAGGTGCAAAGAAAAAATCAGGGTCCCAAAACATGTTTTTCCACCAATGCATTTTCATATACTTTTTAGGCAGAAATAGCAGAAAAGTGGCTGAACGGAGTTTGGTCAGATTTGGCAGGAATATAGATTATAGTGTGGAAAGGGTTCTTTTTGTTTGTAGATCTAAATTGGTTCAGTAGTTTTTAAGTATTAAGGGGCAAAACCTAAGTGATATATTGGGCTGCAGAATATCGCTGTACCTGGCGAAGACAAAAAACAATATGATTGTTTAAAGAAAGCTCTTTCAAAATAAAAAGGCAGCCATATTGTTTAGACCAAACTTTCCCTCTGTTTTGTGCTTTAATGTAAAATATAGGTTATAACTGTTGATTTATTGATTTGATCTAGAGGACGGATTGAGTCATTTAGCAAACTGTGTAGAGTTAGAGAAAAGTATATATATATTTTTTTGTCAAACTTGTATTTATTGAGTTTACACAAGAGGTATCACAGCAGATGGCAATGCAGTCAATCGTTCCCCCCGTATACAGCTTATTCAGAGCTAATTACTTGTACAGAGTATTGCGGTTGCCACGGGTCATCGTGCCTCAGAGAGTCATATACAGATTACCAAAGCGTTAGATTCAGCAATATTCTCTTGAGATAATAAAACATAACAACATAAGGAAAATAGGAAGAAAGACCAACAAGCTGGGTGCGTCAAACCCAGTCCATATGTAACCCTGGGTGGGTGGGTAATGCGAAGCAGAGTCTGTAATGTGCTCTGGTGTGAAACGTTACACCATTTAGAATTTGAATAAGTGTAATGCTCTAACCCTCGGGGAGCAGGTAGTCAACGGGAGGCCAGTAGACAAGAAATTAACCAAGGGACCCCAAGCAAATTCGAAATTTTTAAAGGCATCCCTATAAATATCGCTCATGCGTTCCATGGTTAGTGCCCTCCATAAGCGTGCCTGCCATTGCGTCATAGCCGGAGCGACCTTCTTCTTCCAGGCTGCGGCCACAGCCATTTTGGCTGCACCCAGGCATAGCCACATGATGGCCTGATCCGACTTAGTCTGATTGTTCAGATTCGGGTCTCGAAGCCCCAAAAGCGCGAATTCAGGAGAATCAGGGATGGGATACCCTAGTATGTCTTTGATATGAGCAAGAATTTCAGTCCAAAAGGGGCGGATGACCGGACAGTCCCACCATATATGACGACAATCGCCGAGGAGGCCGCACCCCCTCCAGCATAGGTCAGTTGTGTTGGGGAATATCTTTTTGAGTTTGGTAGGGTATAAGTACCAGTTGTAAAGTACCTTGTAGTGAGCCTCCCGCTGCGTCAGTGAGTGGTTGTGGCGTCGTATGTCTCTCCATAAAGCTTTCCATTACGTGTCCGCAATGTCCTGCCCAAGTGTTCGTTCCCAAAAGTCAAGGTAGCGAGGCCGGGGGGATGGTAAAGTATGTAGTAGCAACATGTATAGGAAAGAGATAGCCCCTTTCATTGTGTTCGCCCCAGTTAGGTAGCGTTCCAATGGAGTGGGTTCCCTCGTCGCCCCCTCCCTGATCTCGGTTGCAAGGCCCAGTGACGTAATTGAAGCTAATGAAAGTATTCGGACTTGGGCAAGTTGAATTCTCGCTGACAGTTGTCAAAAGTGAGGATATCCCAGTTATGGAAAAGATGTGTAAGGGCGAGGCATCCCCCCTCCCTCCAAGCGTCGAAAGGGCCCAGTTGTAGTGCGGAAGGGAACGCCAGATTGTAGTGTATAGGCGTGAATGGGGATGGAAACGTCGTCCAGTCCGTCTGTCGTAATACGTCGTCCCAAGTGTGAAGGGTCGTTTTGGTAGGTGTGCTAATATAAGCATTTGCTGGGCGATCTGTCTTCGGCTTCCAAAGGAGATCCCAGATCACCCGACCCGCTATCGCCCGGTCCATGTGTAACCAGTGTTTGTCCGACTCGGGTTGTGACCACTCGACTATGACACGTAGTTGTGCTGCTTTGTAATAAAGTGTCAGGTCAGGCATCGCTAGCCCTCCTTCGTCCGTGGGCTTCCGTAAAAGATGGAATGGAAACCTCGGCCTCTTATTTTGCCACACAAATGTTTTAAGTATCACATGCGCTCTGTGCAGAAAGTGTTTCTCCAAGTTGATGGGGAGACTCTGAAATAAATGTAAAATTTTTGGAAGGATCACCATTTTAATAGCATGTATCCTGCCGAGCCAAGACAGGTAGAGGGGTGACCAATGCTTGAGGTCGGCTTGTAACTGGGTAAGAAGCGGGGGATAATTCGCGGCGAACAGGTCAGATATTTTAGGGGTTAGTTTAATCCCTAAATAAGTCACTTCCTTCTTGGCCCGCTGGAATGGCGTAGATGCCATCAGCGTACTCATTTCCGCTTCCGGTAGTGTTAGGTTAAGAATCAAAGACTTAGGGAGATTAATTTTGAGACCTGCAACCTGCTCGAAGCGGGTCAGCTCTCCTTGTAGGAAGGTCAGGTATCGCAGGGGGTCCGACAGTGTCAGCAACACATCGTCGGCGAACAGAGATATCTTATGGTCGTTGGGACCGAAGGGCACCCCTCTAATCTCAGGTGACTCTCTAATAGTTGTCGCTAGGGGTTCCATGCTAAGCGCAAAGAGGAGCGGGGACAAGGGGCAACCCTGTCTTGTTCCTCTCCCCAGAAAGAAAGGGTCCAATGCTACCCCATTTACCAAAATTCTGGCACTTGGGCCTGCGAAATTAGCTCGTATCATATTGATAAAGGCGTCGCAGAATCCAAACCCGCGGAGGACTTGGAAGAGAAAGGACGAGTCCACCCAATCAAACGCCTTTTCGGCATCCAGACCCAGGAGCACTGCAGGGATCCGTTTTTTAGAAGTTTTTTCAATTAAGTGGATCACCCTACGTACATTATCGTGTGTTTGTCTGCCCCTAATAAAGCCAAATTGATCCGGGTGTATGAGATCTGGCATCAACTGGTCTAGCCAAGAGGCCAATATTTTGGAATACAATTTGGCGTCTAGGTTAAGAAGCGCTATGGGGCGGTAGGAGCCACAGAGCTGTGGGTCTTTCCCGGCCTTAGGGATCACAGTGATTAATGCTTCGCTCATGGTGCGTATCACCCGTGACGATGTCGCAATGTGATTAAAAAGGGTGGTTAGTTGGGGAGCGAGTCCGTGCTGAAGGCTTTATAGAATTGCGCTGTCAGGCCATCGGGTCCCGGGGCCTTATGTAGCTTAAGAGCCTTTATGGCCGTCTGGACCTCCTCCTCCATTATAGGCCCACCCAGTTGTTCATTTTGCATAGGCGTAACTTGAGGGAGTGTCACTGTGTTAAGGTAATTTGCTTGTGCACTGGGGTCAGGTTGGTCGGGTGTGTATAAGGTATCATAAAAATCTCTAAATATTCGCACCTTTCCGGAGTCTTCCCTAATCTGGGCACCCGTGGTGTCTGTTATGCTTTCAATATACTCCCTCTCCCGTTTGACTTGCAGTTGGTGCGCCAAGTGCGTCCCGACTTTATTACCCTGGGCATACGCTGTCGGTTGCAGGCGAAGTAAAGTCAATTCCGCTCTGTTCGAATATATTGCCTGCAGCTTCCCTTTCAGGGCTGTGACCTTTCTCTGAAGTGTGAGTGTGGGATTGGCCTTGTGCTCGCGTTCTGCAGTTTGCAACTCCCCCTCTAGGAGTAGTCTCTCCGCTGCCCTTTCCTTGTTGAGAGCGGACATGAGGGATAGACATTGGCCTCGGACTACGGCCTTGAACGCATCCCGGTTGTTCCCCATGGAGGTGGCTTGGGGGTCATTTAATCGGAAGAAGTCCCTAATAGAAGTTTGTAGCAAGTCTCGTGATGTTCTATCGCGAATGAGGGCATTGGGAAAGTACCATCTCTTATATTAAGGTGCGGGACCCGACCAATCCAGGGATACCACGAGCGGGGCGTGATCCGAGATAATAATAGGGTGGATAACGGACTCTCGAACTTGGCTAATCAAGGCTTGGCTGATAAAGGTGTAGTCAAGCCTTGAATAGCTGCGGTGGACATGAGAGAAAAACGTATAATCCGTATCATCTGGGTGCGCATCCCTCCATGCGTCCCTGAGGCCCATATCCTTAACCGCTTGTTTCAAAAGTTTTTGGGAAACTCCCCGTATGAGATTTGTGTGGGTTCGAGCTGTCTGCCCCCGAGTGCCAGGTGAGGTTAAAGTCCCCCATGAGTATTATGTCCCCCTCAGCAAAGCCCCCCAGCAAAGAGAGTGTGGAGTGGAGGAACCCCGCCTGGTTAGTGTTGGGTGCGTATAGAGATGCTATGGTACACCGTCTCCCCCGAATGTGCCCCTTCACAATTAGGACCCGTCCTTCCCTGTCAGTTTTATAGTCTTGCGGCTGGACCTTAAGGGAGGAATGAAAAAGGAGAGCCAGCCCGTTATGTTTTGTGGTGGAGGAAGATTTGTAGATCAATGGGTAAGCCTTATGTTTCAACCTATGATCTTCTGAGCGTTTGAGATGGGTCTCTTGGAGAGCCACCACATCGTAGTGTCGGTCTGTGAGGTATTTCCAAATCTTATGACGCTTAGAGGGAGCGTTCATACCCCGTATGTTCCAGGACAGTGTGGTAATTACCATAGTGAAGGTGGCGGTTGGGTGAGCTTCTCGTGGCCAGATCTTAATCTGTGTCCCTCCCCCCCCCACCCCCTCCCAACCTCCTCCCTCCCCCCCTCCCCTCGGGTCGTCGAGCCATGTTTCCCTTGTACCTGTCCCACTTCTCAGAGCCCGCTGTCTTCCCCAGCACCCAGTGACAGAAAGAAAAAGACCAACAAAGAAAATGAACAAACATACTTATACCATGTTAACTTTCTAGAAAAGAACCCCCCCCCCTACAACTCTGTGCTGTAAAGCCAACGGGCTTCCAGCTTCGCTCTCCTTGAAGAAGAGCATGATGAATCCGGGTGACATGGACAAGGTCCGGGCCCCCCGACTGCCGTTTGCCATGAGTATAGAGGATCCTGTGGGAGGATCGATCGTGGTAACAGTCTGGTGCTTCAAGTCCTGAAATAGGAGCGGGGAGGAGCTCTCTTGACCTCTTTATGACCCAAATAGCTAGCAGTTCGATGCCGGGCTACCGTCAGGACAAACCATGGGCTATCATATATACGGTTCATTCCCCCCTGTGATGTCGTCACTTCTGGTTGGTCTTACCTTTCGAAACGGTGTGCCAGGACCGCGCAGCTCTCTGAGATGACCCTGCTCCTGCCAAAGCATCTGCACCCCCTTCGTCCTCGGGGATCGGTAGACCCAGAATTCGTAGACCCTCTATCAATTCCGAGATATGGTGGAAAAGTATATTTTTTGACATATATTTTTTAAAAGTCTACGGAGTACCGCTGAACTTTGGTGAAAGTATCTAATAAGTACTGCAATACTTTCTGAAAAACACCTCATACATGAGAAAATAAAATTAGAAATAATATAGTGTGGCTCTTAAAAGAGGCTTTTTTTAAAAAAATGAAACATATTTAAATATGTTTGTTAAGCCAGGTTTTCCGGTTTGAAAAATGTACACCATCAGAACAATACAGTGCTACATTGAAATATTTGATATTAAAAAGAAAAATGAAATACATTTGATAATCTTGAAGGAATGCTGGCACTGTCTTTTTGACATATCTTTGAGACTTTTCAAACTTTGCAGCACTTAGAGTAGACCACTTCCATTTTTTGTCTCTTACTAATATCAGAGAACACAAAATGTGTGTTTGGAAACATAGACATTAAGATCTGAATTTCCAGTCTAACTCCAGTTAATTGTCCTATATCATTGCCACCACAGTGGATAACCATAAAGTGGGAATGGTCACATCCTCAAGCAGAGGAAACTAGAGGGAGTAAATGGTTCCATTTCAAATCTCTTTCACATATCCATGTTATTTCAACTCCTTTCAAACCTAAATAATTTTCAACATATGCTTTGTTGGCATGTTCTCTGACCCAAAACATTAAACTGTGTCCAACAAGTCAAACCCTAACCATCTTGCACATATACTGACATACAAGAATGAGAACACAGAGGCAGACAAACAAATATATATAAAGTTAAATGATAGGCCATTAGGAAAGTACACAATATCAACAACTTAATTTTGAAAGGAAACTTATTGATTTCAATACAAATTGTGCTATTAATGCAGCACAATACTACCAAAAAACAAAATGAGATCATCAAATATAGTAGTCTGCAGCAATGAAGTTTAACAAGTTTAGAAAGGCATTTAAACGCACCTATCTGGTCTCATAACGATGAAAACCAATAGAAAACTAGACCAGAAATAAAATTAGCAAATAAATCATTGTGTGATTGGTTATTAACACAAAGTGGGATATAAACACAGCCCAGTACTACTAAATAACACCAACACCCATGGAGACTCTGCTGACTGTCGGGAAGTAATACAACTGTATTTCTTGTTGTGAGAGGCTGTTATGATATATGATGTCCACAAATGTAAGTGGGCACCTTGCACCAGTCCAGACAACCCTTATGGGGATTTAAGAGGTCTCAGACAACCTTAGAAAGCTATCCAAGTGGTAGCTGTGGAGAGCAGCCTTCAGGCTTAGTCTTGAAGGAGTGTGAAGCAGCTTGTTTTACCAGAATGCAATCTTTTAGTATAGATTATATGAAAAGTAACCACACAAAGTATGTATAAAAATATGTATTTATTATAGAATACTCTCTAGTACGTTACAGTATCTCCTACACAAAAATAGGCACAAAGCACACAATACTTTAGCAAAGAAATCACAGTAAATAGCACTAATACACAGTGGGCCACAAGGGGGAACCAAACCATATACTAAGAAAGTGATATAATAACCACGACTCGAGTCAGGACAATTTCGAGAGGACGTAGAATTGCTGGGGACCCACAGAACCACCCAAGGTAAGTAGACAGGGACCCCACGGAGAGCGTGTGCAGTGTGAGAACACGACCGCGTGCTCTGTACAAGTTTATGTGCAAGTCGTGGTTGAAATTTTAAAGATCAGGGACCCTTCCCAGTGGACCCTGAAGAAACCCTGTGGAAGACAGAAGGTTGGAGAGCCACCCCACCCATGGATACCGTGGTACCCAAGTTACCTATCCCAGGGAAGCCGAGTGCATAGGTGTGAAGTGGCGTCGGAAACCACTGTCGAATCCAATGGAGGACTTCAGGAAGTGCCGCTGCTGGAAGAGGAGAAAGAGTCCTGAGGAATCCAAATGTGGATTCTTGTCGAGGAGTACCTGAAAGCAGAGGGGACAGAGTCTATGTCACTCAGGGGTGACCAGGAGACCTGGAAGACGAATGCCCTCCGATGTCGGGTGCTTCAGGAAGGATGACCTTGACTCTGCAGCTGTGAGGACCAGGCGATGCTGAGGACAACCAGGACTCGGATGCGAGCTGTCCCATGAGGGATGTCAAGTGCTGAGGGGTCGGCGTCTGGCGGGAGCACCAACAAGCCTTGGCAAATGCAACCCCCGCAGGAAATCAAGAAGGTGCACGGTTGGGACCAGCAAGCTCTAGGAGATTCACCACAAGCAGGAGAGTCAGGAAAGGCCCCAAGCAATCAGGGGAGCCCAAGGAAAACAAAGGTGACCCTCAAATAGACCCACAGGTCGGAGGCACAGGAGTCACAAGAGGACCTCGAGCAGCTCACCAACAGGAGTAGGCCACGGTGCCCACAAGGCAGTGTGGCTGGAAGTTGCCGGAGGCTGAGGCTACTTGGAGCCCAATGCACTTGTCGCAAAGTTGCCAACAAACATATTCACTTGCAAAAGTACGAGGTGCACAGGGGTTCGGTTAATGCAGCCCCCCACAAGGGATTCTGACCTCAAACTCGATAAAAGGACAGCTCGGGCCTCGGGAGATGTAGATAACCACCACCTTTGTTGTTGAACCCTTCATAGTCCGCAGGAGCTCGGGATCAGCAGACCGATCAGCAGTGTTGAGGTTCCTGCGAATGCAAGGAAGTGACTCCTTCATTCAAGGGAGATTATCTTCAAGTGTCTTGGATGCTCCACAGGTCCTGCACGGATCCTGTATGGTGCATAGGCACAGATGATGCAGCAGACTGAAAGGGAGACAAAGTCAGGCCCAAACGTAGTGCAGCGAAGTCCAGAGTGCCCAGATGGTAGAAGTGCAGTGGTTTCAGTTCTGGATCTTGTCCACAACGAATCTAGGGTCCTACACTCAGGTAAGCCATTAAGTACCCCAAAGACAGTGCTTAATTTGTAACATATTAAGTGCCAGGGCTCTGACCAGGAGGCCACTGCAGCTTGCACCACCCATCGCCCTTGTCATCGCTGCCAAAACAACTACTAACAATCTCTCTCACATGTAAATGCAACAGTTCAGATTATTCCAGGTCCCCAAAGCTAAAGGACTGGCTGGGGAGGCAGGTATTAGCAAATTTGAATGTATATTGTATTCCTAAACTACCGTTGTTCTGCTCATCTCTAAATTAGGTGAGCAGTGCCACCATGTGGTGGACTGTTCTAAGTATGGTGTTGATAATTAGGTGCCGGTGTCGAGCACCGGAAACCAATTAAGTGCCGGTGCTTAGCATCAGAAAGCCCTGGCTCAAATTAAACACTGCCTAAGGAAAGCGGTGAGAAGATTCAGGGGACCCTCCCAGGGGAGGGTCAGGATAGGGGGGAGGTTACTCCCATGTCCTTTGTCCAGTTTCACGCCAGGGTGAGAGCCAACGGCTCCCAGGACTGGTTTGAACTGGACTATGCACAGGGACACCAAATGTGCCCCTCATGCAGACTTTCAGACCCTGGCAAGTGCACCCACCCAACCCTAATACACTAAATCCTGTCTGGGAGGTGGTCACACCTCCCTGTGACAGGATGCCTATTGCTCTGCCTTCCCCTGCTCGAGCTTGGCTCTGCAGCAGGAGGGCAGAAATGTGTCTCTGGTCGGCATCAACCATTTTGTGCTGTCCGGGACTAGAAGGCTGGTACCAGGAACACTGAGAGCCTAACGGAGGGCTCTTCCAGTGCTTGGAATCATACCTCCCACACCGTTTATGGTGTGGGAGGTATGATTCCAACATGTTTGATACCAAACATGATAGGATTCGTTGCAGCTGTTTTCGAGATGGTCATCCCGCGATTTCGTGATGCCCCTCTATATAGTATATGGCTGTTTCACTGACAACCCGGGAGAATGGACTCCGTAGCCTGCAGGGGTGTCCTGCTCATGCAGGGGCACCCTCTCACTTAGAACCAAGCGCCCTGCCCTCAGGATTGTAAAGGCCTGCTATAGGGGTGACTTATAGGTTTTAAGTACAGTGACCCTTAGATTTAATAAACCTATATCTTTAGTAAGTGGTGCATGCACCAACTTACACAGGCTGCAATGGCAGCCCTGTAGTTCCATTTTGAATGGTCTCTCATGGGTGGCATAATGCATGCTTCAGCCCATGGGAGACCTCTGGGGTACCTATGCCCTGGCTACATGGGTACCATATACTAGGGACTGACAAGGTTACCCCAGTATCCAGTCTGGGATGTACCTAGGTACTGAACACAACAGTTTAGGGCGAAAGCAGATAGACTGGGGTCCTGATTAGCAGGATCCCAGTCAGACTAGTCAAAAACAGCATCACATCAAGCAAAAGTGGGGGTAACCATAAGAAGCAGATCTTACTTTCCTACACTTATTCAAAGATATTATAAGAAGATTGAAAAATATACATTATCATCTCCATCGCTACACACGCTACTGAACTTTCCGACATGTGACTCCACTCTATGACAATCTTTTCCACTCTACTATACTCCACGCCACGCCACACTAGGACATGCCACTCCCCTGTAAGATCTCTACAGCAGGCCACTCCACTCTACGGCATAGTACTCCATTCTACGCTACTACCCTCTACAACACACCACTCTATGCCCCCCACTCTACGCCACTCTACTCCACACTACAACAGTCTATGAGACGCCACAATACTTTACGATACACCATGCCAGTCTATGACACGGCACTCCACACTATGACACGGCACTCCACTCCATGTTACTCCACTCTACAACACTCTACTCCAACCTATGCCCCTCCAATCAATGGTACTCTACTCCACTCTTCTATACTCCATGCCACTCCACTATACGACACACCACTCCACTGTATGACAGGCCACTTCACTTTATGACATATTAGTCTGCTCTAAATCACTACACTTTACAACACCCTACTGCTGTCTATGCCCCTCCACTGTATGCCAATCTGCTCCACTTTATGACAGTCTTCGACATGCCACTACACTCTACGATATGCCACTCCAGTCTATGACTTGCCATTCCACTCTACAACCTGCCAACCCACTCTTCGACACTCCACTCTACAACACTCTAATCCAATCTATGCCCCTACATTCTACTGCACTCTACACCACTCTACTATACTCTACTACTCTCCATGACACTCCAAACTATGACATGCCACTGCACTGTAGGACATGCCACTCCACTCTACAACAGGCCGCTCCAGTATATGACAAACTACTCTACAACAATCTACTTCACTCTATGCCCCTCCATTCTATGGCACTCTACTGCACTCTACGACACTGTACAACATGTCTCTCCACTCCATTCTACGATCCACCACTCGACTCTATAACATTCAATTCCAAAATAAGACACACCACTCCACTCTATGACACTATACTCTATGCTCGTCCACTCTACTCCACTCTACGACACTCCACTCTACGACACTCTACTCAACTCTATGCACCTCCACTGTTCTCCGCTCTACAACACGCCACTCTACTCCACCCAAGGATATGCCACTCCACTCTATAACATGCCACTCCATTCTACAACATACTCCTTCACTCTACACCACTCCACTCTACAATACACCACCCAACTCTACGACACGTCACTACACTCAATGACAGGCCACTCCACTCTATGAAAACGACTCTGCAATACTCTACCTCACTCTATGCCCTTCCATTTTATGGCACTCCACCCCGCAATACTGTATGACACACCACTCCATTCCCCTTTACGAAATGCCACTCCACTCTATAACACGCCACTTCAATGTACGATACGCCTCTCTACTCTACAACACTCTACTCCATTCTACGACATGCCACTCCACTCCACTCTATGACACACTACTCCACTCTATGAAACACAATTGCACTTTACAACATATTACTGCACTTTACGCCTCTCCACTCTACAATATGCTACTCCACTCTATGACACGCCACTCCACTCTACGATACGCCACTCTATGGCATTCCACTCAATAGCACTCTATTCCACTGTATACCATCACACTCTACGACACTATAGTACACTCTACAACATGCCAATCCACTGTAAGACACTCCATAGCACTTTACGACAATCCACTCCACCCCCCTTTACTACATGCCACTCCACTGTACGACACACATTTCCACTCCATGATACTCCACTTCACTCTGACACTCTACCCCATTCCACTCTACGACATGCCACTTCACTCTACAAGACTCCACTCTACAACACTCTACTCATCTATGCCCCTGCACTCTACTCCACTCTATTACACTCTACGACATGCCACTCAACCCCACTATAAGATACATCCCCCCACTCTATGACATGCCACTCCACTCTATGACATACTACTTCACTCTACACCACTCCACATTGCAATGCTCTAATCCACTCTATGCCACTTTACTCCACGCCAATCTACACCCCTCCACTACACAACATGCCAGAGACATACAACTCTACGCAACTCCACTCTACAGTACGACTCTCCACTCTACGACACTCCATGCCACTCCACTTTACGATGGGCCATTCCAATGTAAGACACTCCACTACACTCTACAATACTCCATGCCACTCCACTCCACAACACACCACTCCACTCTATAGCACGCCACTCCATTCTATGCCACTCCAGTTCACACCCCTCCACTCTAAGACACTTTACGATACGCGACTGACTGTATGGCATTCCACTTCACTCTCCGCCACTCCACTCTATGCCCCTACACTCTAAGACACTGCACAACAAGCCACTCTATGGCATGCCACTCCCCTCTGTTGTATGGCATACCACTCCACTCTGCGGCACTCCACTCCACTCTACTCTACGATGCCCCACTCCACTCTATGCCACTCCATTCAACACCACTCTACAATACTCTACTGTAGTGGTTTCCAAACTTTTTCGATCTGCAGCTCCCTTGACCTATTGGCCTTTGGCCGCGGCTCCCTATTATGTTAAGTTTCTTTGGCGGGTGAGGGATGTAAGCCCAGCCTTGGGAGTACATCCATTTTTCTTCCTGAAAATAATTGGGATGAAGCCGATGAAAGTATTATAATCATAGATGTAATTCTATCCTATCCACTGCAGAGCTTCATGCAGTGTCAACCACTGATTGGAGGAACACAGAGTTCTTGGAGAAGTGAACTGTTACTGCATTGTGATGTAATGCTCTTTAAAGAGGTGTGTCTTTAACTCATTCTTGAGCAGGGTTTGTGAGACCCTGATAGATACAGTAATGTTGTTTCAGTTCTTGGGTGTATTAATAGAGAAGTTCTGCGTCTGCCGTCTAGTTTTTTCTTTTTTGCACAATCTTTTTTGCACAATATTGCCTTCAGTCAGATTGTACCAGGTAAACACTTGCCTGGCTTGCTCCCTTTTAACTCTGTCTTTTTTATGAGTGTATTTTGTGTACGTCTCCTGTCAGCTCCTTCCTAACTCCAGACTTTGCGTTCTCATGCATGCTGTCTACCTCATGCCTCCTGTATGTGTGTTCTTCCCTCCAATCTGTGTGTTCTTGCCTCCTGACTGTGTCCTCATGCCTCCTGTCTGTGGGTTCTTCCATCTTGTCTGTGTCCTCATGGCCCATCTGCGTGTTTGTGCCCTGTCTCTGTAAACTTGCCTCCTGCCTGTGTGTTCTTACCTCTTGTCTGTGTGTTCCTGCCCACTGTCTGTGTGTTCCTGACTACTGTCTCTGTATCCTTGCCTCCTATCTGTGCCCTCATGCCTCCTGAATGTGTCCTCTTGCCTCCTGCCTGTGTTTTCCTGTATCTTGTCTGTGCCCTCCTGCCTCCTATGTGTCCTTGCCTCCTGTCTGTGTCCTCTTGCCTCCTGACTGTGTGCTCATGCCTCCTCACTATGTCCTCATGCTTCCTATCTGTGTGTTCTTGTATCCTGTCTGAGTCCTCATGCCTCTTGTCTGTCTGTGTATGCATGCTTCCAGACTGTGCGTTCTTGCTTTGTGCCTGTGCCCTCAGGCCTCTTGTCTGTGTCCTCAGGCCTCTTGTCTGTGTCTTCATGCCTCCTGACTGTTCCTCAGGCCTCCTGTCAGTCCTCCAGGCCATCTGTCTGTGCCCACAGGCCTCCTGTCTGTGCCTGTAGGCCTCCTGTCTGTGCCTTCAGGCCTCCTGTCTCTGCTTTCATGCCTCCTGTCTGTGCCCTCATGCCTCCTATCTGTGCCTTCATGCATTCTGTCTCTGCCCTCATGCATTCTGTCTCTGCCCTTATGCATCCTGTCTGTGCCCTCATGACTCCTGCCTCAGTCTTCAAGCCTCATGTGCGGACTTTCACTGCAGACATGCCTTGTCTTTGCTGTCTATGAATCTTCTGTTTGCTCTCTCTTTCCCCTGGTGTTTCAGTGCTCAACCTCCCAGAGTGTTCCACCCCACAAATCCAACCCCCCCTGTTCCCTGTCATTGTATCTTCCATCCTCTACCCTGAGTACCACCAGGCTCCCATTGTGTGCATCTAAAGTCTCTCATCTGTGCTTCCTGTCGGCATGTCTCGATGCCTGGTGCTCGGTGTATCGGGACACTTGGCACTGCTGCATCAGGGAGCAGTGCCACTTTATGTGTCAGATGGACTTTGCCCCCCACACCCCTAAGCTGAGGGTGTGTAGGAAAAGCCTGGTACCTGCCAGGAGAGCTCAGGGCTCCCATTAATGCACCACAAGCCGCTCCTTGTTCCCAATAATGTACTCTCAGCAACTTTCTGGTGTCTGAGGTGATAGCAGCGTGCTGCCTGCACCTCTCTCAGTGCTGGGCCAGCCCCTGCCTGGGCTCCCAGACCTGTCCCTCCCAGGTCTCTCCCACCACATACTCTGCCTTTACCAATGTTTTTCCAGTCACCTCGATTTGGAAACATTTTTGGTCTTTGATTCTTTTGGCTTGAGCCTCCCCAGAAATAACCTATTGTATTTGTAAATTTTTGTCTCTGCTCTGCTAGACCCAAAGACACACATTGAGGAGCAGAAAGAGTTGAACAAAGTGAGAGACCTAGGGGAGGGTCAAACACCCCTAAAACATCTTATATTGGAAAGCTGAGGATGACCCCTCCCCCCGCACCCTGTTTCCCGATTATGATGTGTAGGAAGAAAACCACTTCTAGGCTGCAAAAATATTGTAAATGTGGACTAGTCTTAGTCTAGGCAGGCCAGGGGGACAACATTTGCTAAGGGGTTAGTTCATCTGAATAGATGGTTGAAACGTCAGCAAGCCCTGCCTGTTTGTTTAAAAAAACATACAGGCTGAGATAAGTCTTCGGGGCAGAGGTTATTTCCTATCACAACTTCTGTCCAGGGTGCCTATAAATCGAAGATAATGTTGGTAAATGCCTTCTGCTCGAGCCACGCGTGAGTCACAGGCACTGCCTCTGGGCATCCACATGAATTCTCATCAATTAGTTGTCAGCAATTGCGACATTACTAAATGATGTGCAAAG
Source organism: Calotriton arnoldi (assembly GCA_963921515.1). NCBI lineage: Eukaryota > Metazoa > Chordata > Amphibia > Caudata > Salamandridae > Calotriton > Calotriton arnoldi. The sequence continues at coordinate 452,887 of CAWUFW010008438.1, read as the reverse complement.
TCCTGCTGGATCTCTGAAAGGCATGCATTCCTGGCTTGGTCAATCTTGTCTTCTGCAGGCGAGGGCTTGTGCGGAGGCGGCGCATTGCACAATCTGCACAAAGATGATTTACCTACGTTTCAACAGAGAAGCATTTGTTGTGTTAAATAGTCACCAAGATAGCCCAGTGGGGCAGAGATGTGCATAAAATATGCCGGACAAGCCCCGGAATGGAGTCTGACACTGTTTTCTTCCGTGGAGGTTGAGAAATGAGGTGTTTCTCCAACTTTGTGTATTTGGTTAGGGCAATGTGCTTATGAGAATGCTTAAGTGGAAACAAAGCAAATTATCGAAAACCAATAGCTAGATGGAGACAAACATGAAAAAGGGACTTACCATCCCTTCCCTTTGGACAGGTCCTCGGAAAGGCCTTCTCTAAAACTCCGTGTCGCGAGATCAGTCCATTTGGTTCCGTTCAATCCAGCCACCCCCCCACCCGAACACGGTTTTTGTTTAAATAAAACCCTACGATTGGAAATGTGGTGTCGCCGCAGCGCACAGTCACATGGCAACAGGCCCTATCTACAGCTGGAGAGATATAAGGCTCAGGAGACATGCACAAACAAGGGGGTAATATCTATCATAGTCTGTTTTATATATCATTTAGTTTACTTTAACGGTGACGGCAACTTGGGTTCCTTGTCATCTGTAGTGTCCATGTTTGACAGGACCTCAAACTAGCTACATACATTTCTGAAAGGTTGGAAAGCCCGAATTCAACATCTGGCCATTTCCAGTACGAGTTAATGATCTAAATTATATGGCAACAGACAAAATATATGGCATAAAACGAATATCTTTTCAATGAGTTCTAAACTGGCTGTTCACACCAAATCCGTCACCTGTCGAGCAGGCTATTGTCAAGTGCATCCGCTCACCATGGTGAGCGCCATTACGTAGCCCGCCCTGCTGAAGGATGTAGCCAGTGTTTGGTTTTTAGGAACTGTAATTTCCAGCCCATTCCCTTTATCTACTGCAATATGTCTTCTGCTGAAACCACATTACAAACAGGCATGAAAGGTTTAAATCATTTTGCATAAACCTGAAGCACACCCTTAATAATCCAAAGGTTAATGTTATCTGTGATAGGCTTGCAATTTCACTGACAATCTGATCGCCCCAGAACTCGAACGTTCGAGTTCTGGGGCGATCAGATTGTCAGCCTATCACAGATACCCCTGAAGAAGGTTGTTAATACGACCGAAATGCAGTGGGTGAAGCTCAAATGTGACGAGGAATTAAGTTTGTTTACGTGCCTGTGAATAGGCCCGGATCTGCAATTCTTGTGCAATTTAAAATGCGTGAAAACATGAAACTTTGTTTCCTTGACGTGACGGATTAAGATGGATAAACTTTGAAAATAAACAGGATGAATTTTGAGTACACTTTTGAGTAAGTGGATATTTTGATCACAAACGTGTAGCAGGCTGTGCAATTCTTTCATGACACGCAAAGGGCGTGTCATAATTCTGTGATCATGAAAGGTATAAATGCCAACATTTGAGAGTGGCATATAGAAAAAAAACAAGGGGGTATTAATTTCTCCGTTAACGTGCATGCAGTGGTTCCAAACTGTGAGCTTGGTGCCCCTGGCTAGTTTTGGCGGCGCACCAGAGTGCTGCAGCGCACAGATGGGGAACCACTGCTCTACTGTGTGAAACTCTGCTTCTACACTCTATGACATTGTACTCCACTCTATGCCACTCTACGACACTCTACTCCACTCTATACCACTCTCTGACACTACTCCACTGTACTGTACTCTACGATACTCTACTCCACAGTACAACACTATACGCTGATCCACCCTACGAGACTCTATGCGACTCAGCAACTCTACTCCACTCTCTGCCACTATACAACACTCTACTCCACTCTACGACACTGTACTCTACTGTATGACACTCTCCTCTACTCTACCACAGTCTAAGAAACTCCACTTCAGTCAATTGTACGGCACTCCACTCGACCATACTCCACACTATGACACTCTCCTCCACTGTACTGAATGCCACTCCACTCTGTGCCACTCCACTGTAGTAGTGTATTCTAAACTTACCATATACTTTGAAACCACCATAAGGCACATGTTTAACATACTTTACACTTATGTTTAATCTCTATAATAATTACAATGTTGTAATTTCGATACCTGAAAAAATATGGTTAATATTGGTACAAGCTCTTTATTGTTTGAGATATTATTATTGGTTAGTTCTGGAAAAAACATTTTTTTTCTTCATTTTTTGAACTTTTTTCTGGAACTTTTTTTTTCCAAAAGTCAACATGTCCAACCAACAAAAAAGTCAACAGAAAACAGGAGGCCAACAAAGCCCAAAAAATAAACTAAGAATGTTGGGGAGTTGAGCCATTACAAGCTCCCGTTGTGTGGTGAAATCTCTTGAGATCTCTCTCTCCTGCAACAATGACAGTATGGCACAGGAGACTGTATGTTGCAGTACTGCCAGACTTCTCTACAATTTGTCTATTCAGCCTCAACAGGTATTGACTGGCACCATGGTATCAGGAGCAGGTACCGATGCAAGGTCAGATGCAGCGGGTGGTGGTAGTGATAGAGCTGAAGAAGTCGAAGTTGGTGCTCTAGGGGTAGATGCAGCGGCTGGTGCTGGAGGTCCTGCCGATGCAGTAGAAGTTGAAGGTCTTGCAGTAGCGGAAGAAGTGGCAGTTGCCGATGTTCCTGGTTTAGCCTCTTCCAACTCCTTCTGACACTTTCTTTCGGCGCTCACTAACCTAGTTTGGATGCATTGCCTGCAGGTGTTTCCTCATTCCTGTCGTACCAAATGAGTACTGTTTGAGTACTGTTTGATGTTGCCACAGGAAATAACCTGTCTGCAAAGGTTGCAGGTTACTAGTTTCACATTGGCCTTCTTCCCTCCAGCTGCCAAGGAGAAAACCTTCCACACAACAGAATCCTTGAACTTCTTCCTGCACTCTACCTCCTGTTCCTCCTCTTGCATCCTGCGCTCCACCTTTCTTCCTCCTCTCCAAGGAGGACTGGATCTTGTTGATCAGCAATGCAGTTCAGCAAACTCTGGAAGGTGGCTTGCAAGGACAAGATTTTCCCTCTGGAAACAGTACAACCTTCACCTTTGAAGATCTCACTGTAAATGGGGAAAAGGGGTGTAAACTTCCTGTTTCCGCCAATAGACAGAGTTGAAGGCCAATGAATGCTGTTTAACAAAAGAGAAAGTACTGCAGTACTATTGCAAACGTATCTAGGAAGTACCACAATACTTACGAAATACAACAAAAAAAACTTTCATATATGAAAAAATCAACAGAGATTTCATACAGGATGTCTCCTAAAACAGCCTTTTTTAAGTAAACATATTTGGAAAGAATTAAAAATACCACCCACTTAAGTAGCCCTTCTAACATGTCTGAGGCCTGCCATTTTATCCTGTGTGTGCAGGTTTAAACTGAAATTTCGACCCGGCAAAGTAAACCTTTTGCCAGGCCCAAACCTTCCTCTTTAATAGATACATGTCACCCCTGGAGCAGGCCCTAGGCAGCCCAGAGGGCAGAGTGCACTGTATTTAAAAACGTAGGGCATGTGCTTTTAAGTTTTACATGTCCTGGTAGTAAATTCCAAGACGTTTAGCCATTGCCAGTAGCAAGGTGATGAGGCAATAGTTTGCAGTCACCATAGGGCAGAGGACTTCAATCTGGGGGGCGCGACCCCCAGGGGGGCCGTGGAGTCCTGGGAATGGGCTGGCGCATACCCAGCTTCACTTGTTCCTAGCAAACCAAAACGTTTGCTTTCCTTTTGAAAAAAAGACAGTGGGAGGGCTGATTTAGATCGTCATCAGCTGCTTGCCTGAATGAAATGCAAATGTGCTCTGTAAATTAATCTGCATCTGTAAGGATGCTTGGGAGCGGTTCTGGCTTTCATTGATCAAATCACTCCAAGCTTTGTGATGACAAAGTTTTGTTTTTTTGAGTGTTAGTGCAAAGAGTTAACAACTGGGCTGGGAAGGGCTTGCTTTTAATTTTTACTGCATTTACACAGCCCTTAGTACCCCTAAAGACGTGTTGAAGGGACAGTTATGAAAAAAAGAAAATTGAATCACATATGCTCTGGTATTACTAAAATCTACATTTTGGAAGCACCGTTTTATCGTAAAACTATTTGCACGTTTGGCAGCATTCTATCTTACACTGTGTGTAATGCAAGTATAAAATATTGACTTACATATTCACAGTGCTTTCTGTCACAGGCTGTGACCTTGTAGCACTAAAAATACACATCACTATTCTCCACTGCACCAATCAATATTTAATTCAGTGGCTCTCTGGTTACACACAGACCTCTGCAGTGCATTAACTAATAGATGTTTCTTAATGTACTACAGTGCATTTCCCAATAACAACTTTTTAAATTTTATTTTTAATTTACGCTGCCCATTATTTTATATGTAGTTACCTGATGGTGAAAGACCTAAAAAACATACAGAATATTTTGGGGCTTATTAATGAGAGGCTTGCATCGCCAGAGCATCACTTTTTTTGATGCTCCGGTGGCTCAAACGTCTCAATCATACCAATGAGGCGATACAAAGTCATCCTGCTTGGCTTTGCATGGCCTCATAGATGTGGAGTAAGACAGCAGCGCAATTCACTGCATTGCCTTACTCTGCATCAAGGAGGTTCTCCATGGGCTTTGCGTGGAGTTCTCACGCAACACCCATAAATTTTGATGATGCCCCATTTTTACAAAATCACGTAAACCTGGGGCAGCACCAAAAACTACCGCCACCTGTTAGAAATGGGATTTCTGGTTGGCTAGTGCATGCGCCTAAGCCAGGCAAAAACCACCACTCTAGTCAGGGCAAGGGAGTTACACACCGAAGATAACCCCTGCTCACCCCCTTGGTAGTTTGGCAGAGCAGTCAGGCTTATCCCAGAGGCAATGTGTAAAGCGTTTGCGCAACACACTCACAAAGCAATGACACACTAGGCACACCACAAAAAAAACTCCACACAAGGTTATGTAAATATAGCCTTTGTATTACTCATAAAACACATTAGAACGTAATCATATATATACACTGTGCCACCTGGCACTAGCATGACTTTACAGGGAATTATATACATTACAGGGCCAATCGGGCCACTGTCATGACCGTTAGAGCTCACTAGTAGTGAAATAAAAACAACCAGTTATTACTGGCAATAGCGCACTTAGCATATACACATTAGGCATACATCATGGCATTACTCAGAGAAGCATATTATGCAAAACATCATCAGCCGTAGCGCAGTGCAAATTCCATAAACATTGCAGGCCCCTCTTAGGCATAAAGCTGCACCCTAGGTGATCCTTACACCAAATCACCTCATCACATCAGGCCCCACCTAAACATAGGGGCGACCATCAAGCCGGCTGGCCTTAACCTCGGAGGCCCGTCTTGGGCTTCCCCGCAATGCCCTCTGTCCAAAAGTCAGGGCTCTCCTAGCTTAAGGCATTCAAACTGGCCACCTGGCTGTCAATGCAGCAGAGTAATGGCCTCAACAGGCCCGTACTAGAATGGGGGCGAGGGTGCAACTCACCCTTGTCTCTTTCTGAAAAACAAATGACCCCGACGTTGCAACTGCCCGCAATCTGGTGGCGCAGCTGTGAGCGTAAACAGGCACCAACAGTGTGCCTGGCAAGCCCCACTCACCGGGGCTTCTCCTCTTCCGTTGCAGCTGCCCGCAATCTGACAGTGCCGCTGTAAGCACTCACCGAGGCTTCTCCTCTTCCGTTGCAGCTGCCTGCAGTCTGACGGCGCCGCTGTAAGCGTAAACAGGTACCAACAGAGTGCTTTGCAAGCCCCACTCACCAGGGCTTCTCCTCTTCACAGGGCCAATCGATGGGACGTGTGCAACAGGGAGCACGCAAGGCTCTGGTCCCTCCTCGGCGTCCGGTGAGCCTGCGAGGCTCCGTCTGGGCAACACGCGGGGCTCTCACCGGCAACACGGGGGCCCCGCCCACACTCAGGCACAGGCTTGCCTGACTTCTGGCTCTGGCGCTGCTTCCTCTGGCCGGTCACGCCCCAGGTCAGGCTCTCCTCACCTGACTTCCGGTTTCACGTAGCGGAGTCTCCATCGGCTACTTCTTCCAGCGCTCACGAGTACGGCGAAACACATGAAGGGCTCCACACGCTCCTTCCCACAACCTGCAGCAGTAGGGGAGATGAGCACAGCGCTCCCCACACTACCGGCAGCCCCAGCCAGCAGCACCCAGCCGGTCCACAACACCAAGACCGGGCAGTGCTCTCCTCAGGGTAAGGGTGCTCAGCCCTCTCAAGGCAGGGGGAAGAATCCAGCAAGTACCCCACGCTGGGTCCGAGGTCACACAGGGCAAAGCTGGGCACAGGCAGGCCAGCACGTAGGGATCCCCAGGAGCCAGCAGCTGGGTCCCACGGCAGTTCCTCCTCGCCCAGCAGTCCTTCGGCTTCAGCAGGAAACCAAAAGTTTCTCCTTTCATGGGGTCACAGCCCCAATATTTATACCTCACATGTCTTTGTTATCCCCCTGGCACAGGGCTCTGTGCCCAGTCTAAACCAGTGCTGGGGGGCACTTGAAAACACGTTTATAGTGCACAACAACCTCCTTTGTTAGTGTAGGCTCTGGCCCCAGACACACCACAGGGTGGCGGAGCCAGCATTGTGGAAGGCAGGCACAGTCTTATTCAGTCCCAGGTGCTACTCCTCCCACCACTCCAAATGCAGATTGGCCTATTCAGCCTAGCGCTGACTCACCCAGCCCCTCTGGAGCCACTGCACCTCCCCAGTCTCTGTCACTCTAGAGCCAGACATGCAATACACAACAGGGAGACACAAAGACACATAGCACACAGAAATGCCCACTTCTAAAAGCGGAATTTCTAAAATAGTGATAATAAATCTGCGAACCCCATTACGCAGCATTTGTTACCACTATTCCAAACATACCAAACTTGACCACGCTACTCCTCTCATGTCAGGAATTACCACTGAAACACATATCCGGGCATTCCTATGAAAGGGCAGCCTCAAAGTAGTGAGAAACCAAAATGGCTGTTTGTCACTACCAGGACATGCCACACAGTTAAGGCACATGTCCTACCTTTTACCTACAGCGCACCCTGCCCATAGGGCTAGCTAGGGCCTGCCTTAGGGGTGACTGATATGTAGTAAAGGGGAGTCACAGACGTGGCACCCACTTTATGTGCCACATCACAGCGGCAGTAAACTATGCGCATAGGTCCTACATTTGAAGAGGCCTGAGACAGGTTTGAAAGGCTACTTTGGTGGGTGGCGCAAGCAGCGCTGCAAGCCCACCAGTCGCATTTAATTTACTGGTCCCGGGTATATGAGATACCACTTTACAAGGGACTGGTAGGTAAATTAAATACGCCAAACAGGTGTAGACCAATCTTACCAAGTTTACCATAGAGAGCACATGCACTTTACACTGGACAGCAGGGATAAAGTGCCCAGAGTCCTAAAACCACCAACACCAGGTCAGAAAAAATACCAGGAGAAAGGTAAAAAGTTCTGGGATGACCCTGGAAAAAGGGCCAAGTACAACACCACCCCAGCGGAGGCATAACGAGGAGAAATGTTTTCATTTCTCCGCATTTTTTCCTCTTTCCATGAGTGCTGTATTCTGCAGCTCACGTAGAAAGAGGAAAACGCCTCTCAGGATTGTTTTTGTGAAGGAAGGTGCCCCTTTCTGTACAAAAACAATCCTGCCTATATTGGTGCTAGGCAGCAATTTGTGCGCCAACGCAAGGGAAAAGGACAGGAATGCACTGCATTTTATAAATACGGTGCATTCCTGCCCTTTCACATTGCCGTAGGGCAGCACTGCAAGAAGACTTCACAGGATGTAGTGGATATTTGCAAGACACAGCGATATCTTAAGTAACTTGCAGCGCTTAATTTGTGCTGGTGGATGCAAGTGGGGCCCACCAGCACTCATTTTTTGAAACCGGGTCTTATTTTTTATCATCAGAACCCAGGAAAACAGAAAAAAATAGAAAAGAAGGAAAGAAGGAGGGAGATAAAGATGGATAAAAAGTGACAAGGAGAGAAAGCAGGAATAAAAAAGAACCTGCAAGAGTGAGATGAAGGAGCAAGGAGTGTAGGGTGATGGATGAAAGAGGCATGAAGTGCAAGAGTAGACAGCCTTGTTTTTCGGCACCCCGAGATTCAATAATGCCAGCTTCAGGATTGTGTACAATACTTTAGGCCCAGCACTTATTATTTTACAAATGAATCCCTGGTAATTTGCCACTAAGCATAATATGCTTAGCTGTAACCATGAATGGAGATAGCTTAGCAATATAGCAATATATGAAGCTAAACATAATAAGGTCTAGCATACAGGCTCCATTGAATGCAATGTAATACAAAAGGTATGCAGTTCCTTGGGGGAGGGGAGGAAGGGAGGATCTAGGTCAGGGAAACTGAGTCAACAGATTAAGGAATCTGATTGCTCAGAAGCAAGAGCCCTCACACACCGGTGTGGGTGTCATGTTTCATCATCAGGCAGCGCCTTGTTGGGCTGGGGCTGCAATGCCCAAAGGGCCCCTCGAGGGGACTCTTTGCTGGAGGTCTTTTGAGCAAGAGATGCCGAAGTGAGGTGTAGGTTGGAGGTGCTCTAGGTGTAGGTTGGTGTAATGTGAATAAGTGGTTTTAAAAATAGCTAAGATATACCCAATTAGATTTAATAGGTGGGTTCTCTTGTTATGATTAAAAGGCAATGGGTGGCTGAATGTGGAAGTAATGGTCTTATCCAGCTCATAAAATAGTGTGTGTGTAGGTCAACATGTTTGTTGCCTCAAGTGTCGCTATCAATATGGGCAATTCTTCAGGACTGAAAAATGAAATCTAATCTACTTGTGATTGGGGAAAATGTATGTAGCATTAGCAAAATATACCCCAATCATACAACCAAATCCTCACAGTAAAGTATATCTGGGGATAACTAAAACCTGTTCTAAGTTCAGTAAGCTACTGACCCCTTAGGTGATGGCAGAGACCACGCTAGCTGAGGGACAAAAGGTTTCCAGCGCGCTGATGCAGCGGTGACCTATCAGTTCTCTGACACCTAGATAACCAACTTTCTATAGTTTGATATCAAACTGTTAATTCCTACAATAACTCTCCTTATAGTAACCTTTGTTTTTTTCAGTGAATTTCTAAGGTTTTTTAAATTCTATTTCCTAACTATAACGTCCCTGTAACCTTTGTTTTTTTAAATGAATATATATATATATATATATATATTCCAAATGCAATTTTGACGAAGTGGGGGCCCTTCCAAACGTGTTGGGGCTTGTTGGCGTCGTCACCGCCTCCATATTCCATACGAGAACTCACGCTGCGTTCGCAGCACAAAATCAAGCACATCCATTTGAGAGATTCAAGTTGATTTTATTCAAGGAGGCAGCTCAGTAGCAATAGCATGACGCGTTTCAACCATCCTCGGTTTTAATCATATGCATTTGTGAGGAACCACTAGCTCCGAGTTTAAATACACTGCAGTTAAAAACAGTGAAGAAGGACAACCATATGCAGTCCACTGGTTTTAAAGGGGCACCGGTCACAGTGTATTTTCATTCTATTCTGGGACTATACCATAACTTCCCTACAGTGTCAACCTCCAGTATGCGCCAGAGAGCTGCGTTGCAGAGAGGTGCTCAGAGGCCACGCCCCTTTTTACAACACTCTGCAACGCAGCTCCGTGGCGCTTACTGGAGGTACCTGGTGGGCTAGTTGGCCCCCAGGGACCCTCAGGATTGAAGGGGATTTAATTCCCTATCTTAAAACACGCCACGGGGCCTGTTTGCACACATGTCACCTCAGGCCCCGCCCCCTCCCTTCACCACTGTGCAAACGCGCCCCGTGGCGCGTTTTAAGTCAGGGGGATTAACTCGCCTTGTATCCTGAGGGTCCCTGGGGTGCAACTAGCCCACCAGCTACCTCCATTAAGCGCCACAGAGCTGCGTTGCAGAGAGGTGTAAAAAGGGGCATGGCCTCAGAACACCTCTCTGCAACGCAGCCCCCTGGTGCATACTGGAGGTTCCTGGTGGGCTAGTTGGCCCCCAGGGACCCCCAGTATTCAAGGGGGGGAATTCGTTCCCCCTCTGCAAACGCGCCAGGGGGCGCATTTGCAGAGTGCTGACAAGGAGGGGGCGTGGCCTCCGGCGCGATGCCGGATTTTTAAAAATTTTTTTTTAAAGGGGGCTGTGTGGCCCCCCTTCTTTTTAATTATTTTGGGCCCTGGGGACCCCATCCCCCAGGGCCTGACCCCCTTTTTTTTTTTTTTTAAATGGGAGCTAACATGCAGCTCCCCGTGTGGAAAAGCAATGTGCTTTGGATATTGGAAGCGAGAGCAGGTTTCCCTGCTCTCGCTTCCAATATCCAAAGCAGTTTGCTATGACAGGACGGGAGCCGCGAGGCTCCCGTCCTGCCATAGCAAACTACAGTGTCCCGGGGGTAGGCACCCCGGGACACTGCAGGAGCCGGCCCTGGGGGGTGGCGGTCCCCAGGGCCATGGAGGGCTCCAGGAGGGGGGCCGCCCCCTCCCAACCTTTGCACAGCCCTGGGGAGGTGGTGGTCCCCGGGGCTCGGGGGTCCGAAACGGACCCCCACATTTTATTATTTAGTGCCCCGGGGAGGTGGCGGTCCCCGGGGCGTGTGGGGGGGCTCGAGCCCCCCCACACAGGTAATTTTTTTTTTTAAAAGAAGCCCCGGGGGGTGGCGGTCCCCGGGGCTGCGGGAGGGCGGAGAGCCCTCCCGCACCATTTTGTTTAAAGCCCCGGGGGGTGGCGGTCCCCGGGGCTTGGGGGGGCCTTAGAGGCCCCCCCATGTTATTATTCGATAAACCCTGCATGCCCCCGGGACTTGGCCCACCCGGGGGCCAATTAACCACGAAGCGCGGGAGCCCGCGCTTCGTTTTTTTTTTTTTGTCGGCAGGATCCGCGCACCCAGCGCGTTTTTTGCCGATTAAAAAAAAAAAACATTTGGCCCTGAGCAGGCCTAGGGGGTCAGGGTGTTTCTACCCTGCCCCCTTTTTGCGTTTTGCGCCCTTGTTTTGTCTTTTCTTGTGCCTCGGTTCTACCGAGGAACAAGATGGCTGCCAACACTTCCTGGTTTGGAGTGTTGACAGCCAATTACCATACAGCTCGTGATCGGGAGGGTACGCGAACCCTACGCGGCCATAGATATATATGTGATTTTATTTTTGATTTTCTCAGGAACTACTGAACGGATTTACACCATTTAAGCAAAAGGCACAACTCTGAACCAAGGGCTACCTTTTTGCCAAATTTGGTGTAATTCCGTTCAGCAGTTCGGGCTGTAGCTGCGACTAAAGGTTCCTATGGAAAAATGAATGGGGAAAACACGTTTTGGGACCCCCCTTTTTTCTCGGCCCCCGCTTGACGAATCACCCCGAGACTTTCAGGATAGGAGCGGACCGGAGCGCCCCAACAAGTTGGAAAATTTCACGAAGATTCGTCAACCGGCGCCAACGTTATTTCAAATAGAATGTTACGGATTTCCTATGGAAAATAGGTCCTAACTATAACTATCTACTGGCGACCGCCAGTAGATAATATATATATATATATATTCACTGAAAAAACCATAGGTTTCAGGCACGTTATAGTTAGAAATTAGCATTTAAAAAACCTTTGAAATTCACTGAAAAAACCATAGGTTTTAGGGACAGTTATAGTTACTTGGACATTGCACTCGTACAAAACCCGTGAAATTCCCCCGTTATAGTTAGTTCAGCTAACTATAACTCGCGCCCCGCAATGCACTGCTGATGACGTCACATATTACATCACTCATGACATGGTCAGTGACATCACTGATGACATCACTGATGACATCTCAAATGACATCACTGATGACATCATCCAGTGACTGTGTGTTTCTGTAAAGTTTAAATATGTTTAATATATATAGGGAAAGGCGTATTGAAGAGTGAGTGGGTGTATAAGTGTCTGAATGGATGATTTAGTAGGTGCGTGACTAACTGTATAAGTGAGTTATTAAACTTATCTTACTGAATGCATGGGTTGGTGACTAAACTGGGTGAATGTCTGTATCCGTCTGTCTGTTGCTGTGTAAGTGGCTGCATGGGTTTGTGAATAGCTACATGAGTGTCTATATGAGTTATTGATTGGTTGTCTGAGTATCTGTATGGGTGCCTGAGTGTTTGTGTGGGTGGGGTGTGTGCGACTCTGTACATAGATGTGTGAGTGGGTGATTCACTGGGTGCATGATTTGAAGAGTGCGTCTGTGATGGACTGCTTGGGTGGGTGAGTGTGTGTATGGGTGTGTTAGTGAGTGAATGTATATCTCAGTGGTACATGTGCGAGTAACTACATATGTAAAAGGAAGTATATATGTGTGTTAGAGTATTTAAAAGGCTATACGTGAGAGTGTGTGATTGTGAGAGTGGCTGTATGGATGCGTGTGTGCTTGTATCAGTTATTGTATAAGAGCGTAAGAATGTGCTAGTATTTGTATGAGTAAGTGAGCTGGTGTGTGTATAACTGTATAGGTGAGTAAATGGGTGTGTGATTACATTTTTGCATGACTGACTAGGTGTGTGAGTACCTCTATGGATGAGTGGCGGTGTGTCAGTGTTTATATAGGTGTATGAGTGCATATGATAGTCCTGTACTGAGTGACCGTAAGTATGAGTGACTGTACGGGTGAGTGAGTGGATGTGTGTGTAGACCTAAGAATCAGTGAGTGGGTATGTAGTTATTGGTGTTGGAGTGTCTTTGTTTTTGAGAATGGTAGTCTGTAATTTAGAGTGGGTGTATCAAAAGTTATATTCGGGTGTGAGAAGATGCATGAAATTATCACATGGTTGATGTCATCAGTGATGTCATTTGAGATGTCATCAGTGATGTCATCAGTGATGTCACTGACCATGTCATGAGTGATGTAATATGTGACGTCATCAGCAGTGCATTGCGGGGGCGCGAGTTATAGTTAGCTGAACTAACTATAACGGGGGAATTTCACGGGTTTTGGACGAGTGCAATGTCCAAGTAACTATAACTGTCCCTAAAACCTATGGTTTTTTCAGTGAATTTCAAAGGTTTTTTAAATGCTAATTTCTAACTATAACGTGCCTGAAACCTATGGTTTTTTCAGTGAATTTCAAAGGTTTTTTAAATGCTAATTTCTAACTATAACATGTCTGAAACCTATGGTTTTTTTCAGTGAATTTCAAAGGTTTTTTAAATGCTAATTCCTAACTATAACATGTCTGAAACCTATGGTTTTTTTCAGTGAATTTCAAAGGTTTTGTAAATGCCAATTTTTAAATGTATTAATTGTTATTTTTATTTTTTTCATACTGATTTACTACATTTTTTTAAACTATTTATTTTTAGATATTTTATTTTTTAAATTACATTGTAATTACATTATACATTACATTACAAAATATACTTTCTCAGAATGAATTAATTTACTTTAAATACTTTGCAAATAGGCAATAGACTTTTAAGTACAGTAGTTACAGTTGTTGCAATGGGCAACACAATTTCAAACACAATGCAACATTGAGCTCAATGTGAATTTCTAGCTAAATGCAATTAGTTACTTTATGGATTACTTTTCTAACCACAGGACTGGATCCTAGATTCAGTCCTGGGACATCTCCTGTAAACAGTTGAGTAAAAGCGTTTTGGTTACAGTAGTGATTTTTAAGGAATATTATTGTATTTTAAAAGTTGACAGAAACTTTTTCACATAGAATCACCAATGTTATCCTATGGGAGGAAATTCACTTAGCAGGTAAGTAGTGTTATCGTGACTTTTTCTCACTCAGTGGTGGATCCTGGATCCAGCACTGGTGCATCTCCTGTAAACAATTGAAAGAATGCGTTTAAGTCATACAGGCGATTTTTAAGGAATATTTGTAGTTTGTGAAAATCGACACTTTGAAACTTTTCTGCTGAAAACCAGACAATGGATTCCTATGGAAGGAAATACAAGTTACTGGTAAGTACGGTTAAAATTACTTTTCAGGGTCAGTGCTGGGCTAAAAGATGCAGCACTGGGTTCTCTCCTGATAACAGGTGAGTAAATCGGAATTCGTATTTTGGCTGATTTTAGAGGAATATTTGTATGTTTCAAAAATCAACACTTAGAAACTTTTTCAGCAAAAAGCAGGCAATGATATCCTTTGGAAGGAAATTCAAGTTACTGGTAAGTACGGTTAAAATTACTTTTCAGGATCAGTACTGGGCTGAAAGATGCAGCACTGAGGTCTCTCCTGATAACAGGTGAGTAAATCGGAATTCGTATTTCGGCTGATTTTAGAGGAATATTTGCACAATGGTGAAGGGAGGGGGCGGGGCCTGAGGTGACATCTGTGCAAACGCGCCCCGTGGCGCGTTTTAAGTTGGAGGATTAAGTCCCCTTTAATCATGAGGGTCCCTGGGGGCCAACTAGCCCACCAGGAACCTCCAGTATGCGCCAGGGGGCTGCGTTGCAGAGAGTGTACAGAGGCCACACCCCTTTTTACACCTCTCTGCAAGGCAGCTCTGTGGCGCTTTTTGGAAGTACATGGTGGGCTAGTTGGACTCCAGGGACCCTCAGGATTCAAGGGGACTTAATCCCTCATCTTAAAACACGCCAGGGGGCCTGTTTGCACACATGTCACCTGAAGCCCCGCCCCCTCCCTTCACCACTGTGCAAACACGCCCCGTGGCGCGTTTTAAGTCGGGGGATTAACTCCCCTTGAATCCTGAGGGTCCCTGGGGGCCAACTAGCCCAACAGGTATATCCAAAAAGCGCCACAGAGCTGTGTTGCAGAGAGGTGTAAAAAGGGGCGTGGCCTCTTTACACCTCTCTGCAACGCAGCCCCCTGGCGCATACTGGAGGTTCCTGGTGGGCTAGTTGGCCCCCAGGGACCCCCAGTATTGAAGGGGAATTACTTCCCCATCTGCAAACGCGCCAGGGGGCGCGTTTGCAGAGTGGTGAAGGAAGGGGGCGGGGCCTGCGGCCCGATCGTTTTTTTTTTTTTTTTTTTCTGAAGGGGGGCTGTGTGGCCCCCCTTCCTTTTTCCTATTTTTGGGCCCTGGGGACCCCATCCCCCAGGGCCTTATCCCCTTTTTTTTTTTTTTTAATTATACGGGAAGGGGGCCGCGTGGCCCCCCTCCCCTGGCCGAATCCTACCCCGGGGACCCCATCCCCCGGGGCATGGCCACACTTTTTCATTAATTTTTAAGGAGGGGGGCTGCGTGGCCCCCCTCCTCAGGCCTCCTTTTGCCCCGGGGACCCCATCCCCCGGGGCAGGCCTTTTTTTTTTTTTTTTTTTATTATTTCTGTGGCCCCCCTCCTGGGCCACTACTTGCCCTGGGGACCCATTCCCCCGGGGCCTGGACTCTGGTTGGGGACTGTGGGGGGGTCCCCAAACCCCCCACAGTCCCGCCGGCTCCCCGTGTCCTACGGGAGCCGGCATTGCTTTTCCACATGGGGAGCAGCTAACATGCTGCTCCCCGTGTGGAAAAGCAATTGTCTTTGGATATTGGAAGCGAGAGCAGGTTTCCCTGCTCTCTCTTCCAATATCCCAAAGCAGTTGCAATGACAGGACGGGAGCCGCGAGGCTCCCGTCCTGTCATTGCAAGCAGCAGTGTCCCGGGGTAGGCACCCCGGGACACTGCAGGAGCCGGCCCTGGGGGTGGTGGTCCCCAGGGCCATCACTGGCTCCAGGAGGGGGCCGCGTGGCCCCCCTCCCCACATTTTCAAAGCCCCGGGAGGTGGTGGTCCCCGGGGCTTCGAGGGTCCAAAACGGACCCCCATTTTTAATTTTTAGTGCCCCGGGGAGGTGGCGGTCCCGGGGCGTGTGGGGGCTGGAGCCCCCACACAGGTTAAAAAATAAAACAGAAGCCCCGGGGAGGTGGCGGTCCCCGGGGCAGCGGGAGGGCAAAGAGCCCTCCCGCACCATTTTTTGTCCGAGGGACAAAATGGCTGCCAACATTTCCTGAATCGGAATGTTGACAGCCAGCTGACAGCCAATTAGCATGCAGCTCGTGATCGGGACGGTGTGCGCAGGGTGCGCTCAGGGTGCGCGGATCCTCCGTGTCCATAGATATATATGTACTTTTACTTTTGATTTTCTCAGCAACTACTGAACGGATTTACACCATTTAACAAAAGGGTTCTTTCTGAACCAAGAACTACCTCTTTGCCAAATTTGGTGTAATTCTGTTCAGCAGTTCGAGCTGTAGCCGTGTCTAAAGTTTCCTATGGGAAAATGAATGGGGAAAACGCGTTTTGGGACCCCCCTTTTTCTCGGCCCCCGCTTGACGAATCACCCCGAGACTTTCAGGATAGGAGCGCACCGGAGCGCCCCACAAAGTTTGAAAATTTCGCGAAGATACGTCAACCGGCAAGAGAGTTATTTCAAATAGAATGTCGCGGATTTCCTATGGAAAATAGGTCCTAACTATAACTATCTACTGGCGACTGCCAGTAGATATATATATATATATATATATATATATATATATATATATATATATATATATATATATATATCCTAAGAATTATCCCTTTACTTGAAATAGCTACCTCAAGCTTCGGCACTATAGCCTCTCTTTTTAAAGATGGGCATTAGTTTCTGCTAGCCAACGATGTTGCTACCCTGTCTTTCCCTATTCCTAGCAATTTGTGTGTGCGTACTCAAACTCTAATGCCTTCTACATTCATTTATATTTACATATGCAGCATAGTCCAATATAAGAACCTTCCTGTTCCATCACAGGAACTCTTAGTATCAAGTAACAACCCCAGTCTAAAAGAAAATGTAGTGTGTGCATAAGTGGTGTGTGCATTAAGAGGTAATTTAAAAGTAAACTATTCAGAATAATTTAGTGATGGTGATGGTAAAATGCAAGTGTGTAAAAATACAGTTATTAGAATAGTTGTTATAATATGTTATTGGACAATATTTATAAAACACTACCATGGCATAAATATATTATACAGTGGCAGGCGTCAGGCATGTGGTGATGTAAAAATATGCCCTGGCAGAATGGAGTGCAACCCTCCAGGGTCTAAATGACTAACGTCAATAAAAAAACAGTACAAATGAATAAATCAAGGTCCAGCAAATGCTTGTTCTTTGAATAAAAAAGGTTTTTCTTCAAAACAACTAGTGAACATAGTATTTCAGAAGCAGCAGATTATACTGGGTAGTGTCAGCACTCTTCAATGATTACGGAAGAGAAGCCTCTAATGTTTCGGTGGGACAATGTCCTAAGACATTTTTGTGCAACAGTCCTGTAATCAGTCCCTCGGAGTCCCCCTTGCAAAGGTTTGGTATCTGAAGAGTCTCTTGAAAGTACTGACCAGGTTGTGGGCAAGTGCACAGGAGTAGTTCCTCCCTGTTGGTGGAGATTTCTTCACTTCCCTCTTTCCTTGGTTCTCTCAGTATTGCAGAGTACCTTTGTCATTGTCTTGTTTAGTTAATTGTTGTTGCAGACAGCACCTGAGTTCTTTGGAGGTGAGCAACGCTTTACCTGGTGTGCAACTCACAGTTTATGGAGCATGAGGAGCAGAGTACTAGCAGAACCCTGCCATCTGGAGCATAATCAACGTCTAAGACATCCACATGAGGTAAGTGCAAGCATCAGAAACACCATTTGAGGAAGCTGCGGTGGAGTCACAATGCTTATGGCTCACAGCAACTTGTAGCTTAGCTTGGGCTCTTCCTCAGGCCCAAACACAACACCCACCACCCAGGTGCCCACTTCTCTCAAGCTAGGTGCCCACTCCTCGTCATATCGGTGAGAACTTCGAACTTGTTGCAAGCCTCTCAGTTAAAGTGACTAGCCTCAGTATCCCTTTACACA
Organism: Calotriton arnoldi; assembly: GCA_963921515.1. Taxonomy (NCBI): domain Eukaryota; kingdom Metazoa; phylum Chordata; class Amphibia; order Caudata; family Salamandridae; genus Calotriton; species Calotriton arnoldi. Next base: position 434,958 of record CAWUFW010008438.1, on the reverse strand, counting down.
TTCTTAAAGATATTTGGCTCCTATATTCAGACACATGGGTCAGCATCACGATCAGCAATTCCAGGGCAATTTAAAAAAAAATTCCAACACTTATCGGGCTAAAACAAGGCTGTGTTTTAGCTCCCATCTTCTTCAATCTGTTTTTGTGGTACTTGGCAAACATTTTTGAATATTAAACTGTCAATACTCCCACAATAGCCCAATTACATTTGCCCATTATGCACTATGCAGTCAACACAATGGTGATGAGTAAGACATTACCCCAACAGACTGATCAGACCACTATCAATTTATTTTCCAAATCTCTGCACAAGAAACTAAATTCAAGAGTCAAACGAGAAGGGCAGCATCGGTTTCTTCCCAAGGGCGTTGGGGCTCCTTCCCCTTTACATTTAGGGTAAAAACATTGCAACCATAGCGATGCTAAAAATATGTTTTAATACACATTATAGTTAGTTACAACTTGGGGCACTATCTGCCCCAGTCCACGTTGTTGCATGGAACGTTGTGGTCAGGGCCGGACTGGCTACCGGGCTTTCCTCAATAAACAATGCAAAACAAATGTTTTAAAAAGTAGGCTTTAAAGCTAATTGTTTTGCATTGTTTATTTAGAAGCGCCTGTAGTTCCCCAGCAACAAAATAGGCCCCTCCGCAGTGAACCTGGGCCCCACTCTGCCTCCCCAGCAAAAAACGCCCGGTAGCCAGTCCGGCCCTGGTTGTGGTGGAAGTAGAACACATAACTCATGCGCTTTCATGGGCAGGTCGCTCCCCCTGGGCGGGCCCAAAGTCTAAGTATTTGCCGGGCTGACAATCTCACAGCCCTGGGGCCTGTGAGGTCATCGGCTCAACAAAGGCTGAGCATCAAGGCCTAACCTTCACCCCCTGATGACGTGGGGGTAAAATTTGCCCCGGGTGTATCAGGTGGAAGCCCTGTAGCGCTAATCCTCCATGTCAGTCAGGGAGTGGAGAGCATTGTCACCCCTCCCTTTCCCAACTCGTCACAGGGTGGTATGGAACCCACCCTGTGAAGGGTTGTGAAAGGGTGTGGCGGACTGTCTCCAGGCAGGAAGGCAAGAAATCAAGTTGTGGTGTGACTGAGACACACTGCTTCCCGCGTATGATGCCATTTTAGCTCTGTGTGCTGGGTGCTGATCGATTTCAATGATCATTTATGACAGTAGTGCTGGCAGTGTCCTTGCGCACAGCACTGCAGGTTAGTTTGGTGACTCCACTCAGACCGACTCCTCAATGTTGTATCTGTGACGGAGTGTGAAGGAGTGGGCAGTCCGGGCACTGTGGCAGCCTCAGACCAAGGAAAAAACAAGTGTCAGCTGCCAGGCCTAATTCAAATGGTTTGTTAATTAGGCCCGTTTCAAGGTCTGAGATAGTCTAGAGCTCAGCGCTGCCCAGAGACAAACACAGCGAGCCCAATGAAATGCCCCTTCACTTGTGTGTATGAGGCGCAACCTTGGGGCCCGGATGCATGCATATTTTAAAAATGCCCCATCCATAGTTCTCAGGTTTGGTATGTAAATAAGTTGTAAATATAGTCTAAGGTTCTTGAATAAGGGGGCATGATTCGGGAAATGGAGGCACCGAAGAGGAGAGAGCAGCTGCATTGGTGACAGGATTGGTGTAATACAGCCCGGTGAAACTGCAGGGGGCAGGGAGGTGTGCCCAGACTAGGAGGCTAACACACAGGCCAGCCTGTTCTGGTTAACTGCTGATATGCAGACAGAGGGGTCATTTGTAGTGAAAGAGAAAGTGGCCAGGAATATGTAAAATTACCTCCTTTGTGAAAATAGTAAATATCCATGTTTTGACGTTATCTTTGTGAAGCGGTGAATAACAAGCTGTCTGCCTGAGTGTTTAGACTCAAAACTAAGGCCTTGATTATGAGCAGGTTCTGGTTTTTTACACCAGCATAGCACCTGCAAGGATCCTTGCAGCTTGTTTGCTCTAGGCACTGAACAAATACATCATGCACCGACACAGGAGGGAAAAGGACATGTGCCTCATCTGGGCCTGGCTGCTGGGGTGTGAAGAGACATACCATGCCCAGCAGGGGATGATTCGGATGGAGTTGAGTGAGAAAGCTGCTCACAGACAAACATAACAGTAATAATGAATGTGCTCTGCTTCTTTCACTTGAGTGCGTGTATGAGGCACAACCTGGGGCTCTCATGTATCATATTTCAAAAATGTCCTGACATCCATACTTCAGCTATGTATGTAAATATACAAATGAGGTTTTGAATCTTGCTGGCATAAGGGCATTGAGGAGACACTTAAGAGATAAATGCAGCTGGTGGCTTAGTGGACTAATGCGTCCTCTGTAGAGGTCTGTGTTTGACCTGCTGGCCACAGGTTCAAATCCCAGTGGGTCCCTACAGCCTATCATCCATCTGAGGGCGATAAGATCAGTACAATTGAGTTGGGAAACAATAAACTTCTGTTTTTCACCGCCAAGATTATTAGCCCCTACCTATCCTATTATCCTCAATATATTAGTCTGACGTATTCACAAACTTCTTGATTGCTGCATGCATCGCTAAAGAAGTAAGTCAGGCCTGCCTACTAAGCCAGGCCTATGGAAGCTATTCCTTTTTGTGCACCTATTTATCTCATTTTTGTTAAATAAGATTTGCAGTGAAATGGCGACTACCTGCCCGAAAAAATACCTGGCCCCTGCAAAGCCCACCCCTCCCCCCTAGACCAAGCTCAGCCCCACCACTTACAAACCTCACCAGCCACCACTGGAGAAGGGAAAATACATGGGTGAGGGATTATAGCCACATAAACAGAACATAACTGGTGGGGCTGTGCCAAACCTCCTTGTCATGTCAGATGGACCAAACATTGGTTCAAGAACTGACATACCTCTACAACAGCAGTATGACCAACATAGTTCAGAAGGCAGCTCCATTACATCTATAAAAAAGGCCAAAAAAAAACCTTCAGTACTGTGGTTCAACTAAAACATAAATAATGAAAGAAGACAACTAAGACATATGGAACGACTTTGGAGGAAGGGCCCAAGCACTACACTCCTCGTACTGCTGAGAACGCATAGAATCTCATACAAAAAGGCTATCTTGAATGCCAAAACAACAATGATCAGATCTCAACTACAGGGAGTGAAGAACAGACCCAGAAAACTCTTTGACATAATAAAACAACAATCAGAAAAACTTGCAGAACCTGCAAGTGCAAACAACTGACGCACACCTGTAACGCCTTCTCCACTTTCTTTAAAGATAAAATCGCAATCATTAGCAATTCTCTTCCCAGCCAAGCTAGTACACAACCTAGGGAATCCATCAATCCCACTCTCACAGCACACAGCAAGAATACTCAACAACACACCCCAAATGTTCCAAGGAAAAATGGAACCTTCTGGAAGTTTCAGATCTCTGTCTGAGGGGAAATTCTAGAAAACCATTTAAGCAATGAAACCTATAACACATTTCAACGATCCAATTCCCTCCCAACTACTGAAAGAGATCCCCCTAGCCGTCACTTCCTTATGGATGAAAATCGTAAATTCATCTCTTCAGCAAGGATCCCTCCCAGAATGCCTGAATATGGGCAAAGTATCTCATCTACTAAAAAATACGGGCATTGACCAGAAACTCTTAAACAACTTCCGACCAGTATCCAGTCTGCCTTTCCTAGCTAAATTGATAGAAAAATGCACCCACGATCAGCTGTGTGAACACATGAAGAATTTTGACCTATTAGACAAACGCCAATCAGGTTTCAGGCCTGGGCACAGTACAGAGGTCGCCATTATAAACATCTTAGATAATATACAAACACCACTAGACCAAAACGAATCCTGTCTCCTAATACTTCTAGATTTATCAGCAGCGTTCAATACGGTCAGCCACAAATGCCTCAGAGAAACTCCTAAACTCAGAATGGGCCTATCAGGGGCTGTCCTTAACTGGTTCACATCCTTCTTGCGGAACCGACAACAAAGTGTCAAAATAGGCACCACCCTATCGGATGTAGCAGACATCAACAGGGGCATTCCAAAAGGATCTACAATCTCACCACCGCTCTTTAAACTATACATGGAACCACTCAGTGAAATCCTTATGCAATCAAAATCTCATACCACATGTATGTTGGTGACACTCAGCTCTGCATCAAACTCTCTTCTCAAGAGGATATCTGGAGACTGGATGACACCCTGAGAAAAGCACAGGTCTGGCTGGCACACAATCATCTAAAACTAAATCCTCTGAAAATCAAATTCACTCTTTTTGCCTCACCCATTAGATACCAACAACTGCAACCCTACTCTCTTAACATCGAATTGCTAAACTGCACCCCAACCATCTGCGACTCCATAAAATCGCTAAGCATCACACTAGACTCCAATCTACAGATGCAAGCTCACATACAAGCTGCAACCAGAAGCGCTAACCTACATCTGCACCTTCTAAGAAAAATAAAACCCTTCACAGCGCTAGGAGACCTCAAAACAACGGTGCAATCTCTAGTGCTCTCAAGACTGGACTATGGGAGCGCAACACTCGTAGGTCACGCACGACTCGGGGCTCCTCTGTTTCCTGCTCCCAGCAGTCCATGGGACAGCATCAGAGACTATGCATCGAATCCCCATGCTGCTCTCATGCTATTATCAAGCATGAGAGCAGCATGGGGATTGGCCTGAGCGGGCTGGTTTAATGCTTGCTCAGGCACAGGGAGTCTGTGCTGTTTCTCCAACCCGGCTGTGCAAGCCAGCTGTGTTGGAGAAACCTAACTGTGCTTGTCTGTTTGGCCAGCCAAACCTGCATGCGCATTCAGCAGTCCACATCACTCCACCTCATCTTCCATGGCCCCAGCCATGCCTACACACTCTGGCTCAGCCAGCAGCTTAAAAATAAAACAATAATAAAATATTGTTTTATTTTTCGGCTGCTGACGTTGAGCCAGTAGGGCAACGCTCCTCCACCATTGCAGAGGAGCAGCCGCTGTCCAGATTAACAAAAAGGAAAACTCAGGGCGGCACTTTCATGGGATCTGCCTCAAGAACTTGAAACTCCCTACCACCCTCGACAAAAGCAATAGCCTCTCACAGGCTTTTCAAGAAGGAAGTAAAAACTGTACTACTAGAAAAACATGTGGCATAATGGAACTATTTTGAAACTGTAATTTCACTCTATTTGATATTGCATCCTATTATGTTGTACCGTGTTGTTTGAATTCCATCTACAGCATAGTTTAAGTGAAAGATATTCTTACTGTACTGCAACCCTCATCAGCTCTCTAGTTGTACAGCGCTCTGATACCGTGATGTTCATGCTTGAGCATTATAAAACACAATGAATAAATAAGTAAGACCCGCAAAGGCCTGCAACGCTTATTGGATACTCTGGGGACTTATTGCAAAGCAAATTATTTGGAAATTAGGTTAGACAAAACAAAAATCATGATGGTGAAATCCGAAAGACCAAGGAAAAAAATGTGCTTGGTCTTTAAACTCCTGGAAAGTCGATCTATAAATATATGTGCTTCGTTTTTGACAGCCTAGGATTACTTAATGATCATAAAGCCTCCTTACAATCAAAAGCTATTGCACCTGAGCGCTGCTCTTAAGAAAGCATATGTCCATCTGCAGGGTCCTTTATTTGAACCATTGTTGAAAATCATGTCAGAGCCATCCTTGACCGCTGCTAGTCAGCTGCCCTGATCAGTAGCAGCCGGCAACATTAAAATATGGTGGGGCACCATGCCCAATAAACTCACCATATTTGTTGTGCTGGCACGCAGGGTCCCATTGCTCCGCTGCTCTCCTCAGCGGTGACTAGGGGCAGTCCGGCAGAAAGGGAAGTAGTGCCTCCCTTGTGGAAAAATGAAACCAACCAATCCTGTAGCTGCAGGATTGGCTGGAGCAGGTTAATCCAGAGCTCATTTTATGGCTGGGGGCCTGTGGCTGCAATCCTTTGGCTGTTTCTCAGCCCTGGGATTGCAGGCTCTGAAGTGCGCATGTCAGATCGTCCAGTTGTCGGCAGCCAGCCAATCTGACATGCGCGCTGGCAGGGGGCTGAAGTATCAGTGCACTTGCACTAATCAGCCCTGCCCCCTGCCCTTGCGCTGTAACAGCTTGAGCCTGGGACACAATCTAATAAAATGGTACTTATTACCATTTTATTATTAATGTGTGTGCCTGCTGCACTCACAGCTGGTGGGGCAATGCTCCGCCGCCATAACAGAGGAGCTGCCGCTGGCCCTGATCTTCCTCGACCTGTCAGCAGCCTTCAACGCCTCCCACCACCTCCTCATCCAAAGGCTTCACCACATGAGCATCTACAGCAACTCCCTCAAGATGCTGTCCTTTTTTCTCACCGGACGCACTCAGAGAATCCGTCTCCTGCCGTACACCTCCAACCCCAAGACCATCATCTGCAGCGTACCCCAGGGCTCCTCACTCAGCCCCACACTGTTCAACGTCTACATGACTCCCCTGGTACCCATCACTTGCAGCCACGGTCTCAACATCTTCCACACCGACGACACCCAGCTCATACAATCCCTCAGCGAAGACACGGACAACACCAGAGCGAATGTCCAGAACACCATGACTGACATCGCCGACTTGATGAGATCTAACTGCCTCAAACTCAAGACCGGTAAAACTGAAGTTCTCCTCTTTGGAAGACCCTCCTCACCGTGAGATGACTCGGTGGCCCTCCGACCAGCACGCACCCGCAACACCAATGTCTACAACCCCAGAATCATGCTCGACAGCGAGCTTTCCAAGAGACAGCTGGTAAATTTGTCACCCTCCACCTGCTTCAACACCCTCAGAATGCTCCATAAAGTCTTCAGATGGATCCCAACCAACACCAGAAGAACCCTCACTCATGCCCTCATCACCAGTTGACTTGGATACGGGAACGCCCTCTACTCCAGAACCACCACTCTCCTCCTTATGTGCCTCCAAACAATCTAGAACGCAGCAGCAAGAATCATCACAACACCCCACACCTCCATAGCCTGCACTGGCTCCCAGTCAAGAACAGCCGCTACTTCAAGCTGCTCATGCACGCCTACAAAGTCCTCCGCAACAAGGGCCAGAATACCTGAACAACCAACTGACCTTCCACCAGACACCTGCGGTCTGCCTCCCTGGCCCTTGCCATGGTCCCCCACATCCATAGAACCCGAGCCGGAGGACGTTCCGTCTCCCACCTCTCAGCCAAAGCCTGGAACAACCTACTCTTCCACCTCTGAACCTCTACCTCCCTTGCCGAATTCAGGAGTGGGCTCAAGACCTGGCTGTTGGAGTAGCTCCACCTCGCAGCGCCTGGATACCCCTCGGGTGATTAGCGCGCTTTACAAGTACTGATTGATTGATTGAGTGACTTATTGATTGATAGTACTCAAAAGTAAACTGGAACGCGTACTAACCTATGGCCTTGCATTTCTTCCAACTGGGACTAGCATTACGTTTGAATACATTAATAGCAAAATATTTTCCCTTCCATCGCATTCAGCTCAGAGCCAAATCAGGCTAGATTTACGTAAGTTACGGTACAGAAACTGCCCGTCATCAAACTTATGCACAAAATAAAATCTTCAAATTAAAATTCATTAAGATATTATGTCTGAAAGGAAATTTCAGCGAGTTCCCAGGCCAAAGTCAATTGTTGGATGCAGTTACTTACCGAATCCATCAATCAGCTAGAGCTCTAGGATTATTGTCAAGTGCTGAGAAGTCACACTCTTTTTTAGAAAAGGCTATCTCTCTGGCACAAAAGCATCGTACCGGGAGGATAAAATTGCTTTCAGCTCCCATTCTCATGCCTGGTTTGTGATAAATTCCTTGAAATCACTAGGTGCTGGCAATCATTCTCATTGACTTTAAAAGGAGGCTCCTGCTTTACATATTTGGCTGCTTGCCCTCAAAAGACTGCGCTCCACCATGAGAACATGCACTCATAAAAAAGTCGTAATCATTCTGTGTCTACCAGCATGGGTCAGCCGAGCATATCCTATGCACATGTCCGGCATTTAAGGAAGAGAGAGCTCGTCTGTTAAAACCATTGTTTAACGCTCTCCACATAAGGCCTTGCAGGCAGGCCATGATAAAAAACAACCTATGACGTGTGTAAACATTCAACTCACATGCTGATTTATTACATTTTTATAAAAGTTGAGAGCCACAAAAATCTATTAGAAAGCAGTTAACCTTTTAATAAAAGTGCAGTGCTTGACTTCCATTTTACTGTGGGGCACTCCAGATTCAATTATTTGGGCATATTCTCCAACAGTCATTTTAAGCTCAGTAGAGCTAGCTAACCTATTGGGCCAAACTGGTTCTGTTCTTCATTGTTTAAATATTTATATGCAGTCCCTTCCACTTAGTCTTGTTTTTTTTTATTTCAAGTAAGTAAAGTTTTATTTTTTTATTTATGTTTTTGTCTGTGGTTATTTTTGTACCTCCCCGCCCTACCGCTTCGGATCATGAGCAGCCGCCACTGGCGCCACATTTCTCCATGACCCTCAGTACTGCCATCCTCAAAGTGTGCTCATGTACCGTGTCTAATACAAATGCCATTGGGGTACTAAGACATTAAAACACAGCACCCCAAGTGTTGTTCGTTAATTCAGTTAACCTTGGTAAAAAAAAGTCAGTATAGTGGTAGGGACTAGAGACAGACGAGAAGTCATGTGATTGAATCTACATGTTTTCCATAAAAGAACTGCAGTGGGCCCAAAAAACCAAGGGTATGACTGAGACAGGGTATGCCATAAGAAAATGCAGTTTGCAGTTAATCCTTTGTAGTATTTTGAAGGTAATGCTAAAAGACTAGTATACCAGTGTTCATCCCTTTCCTAAGAAGAGGCTTCCACCTCTTGTTTCTTTGACTGTGGAGAATTCCAGGTGCCCCTTGAGCAATGCGACAGTGTCAAGATAGATGAAGTACCACTTTTACCTCCAGGAAAAAGAGGAGATCATAGAAAGCTCGAATACTGTTTTGCCTTCTACTCTTCCTTCTGCATCAGAATCTTTGCTAGGGACTCACTGCCAGTCTCCATGTTTAATAAAGATGAAGCCAGCTTTCATGACCGTGGATAAAAATGATAAAACCTTCATCCTGCCAGTAGAGAAAGACGTCTAACCCACAGAGACAGGAGAGGCTAGGGAGCCTTCGGTCTCAGATGCTTCGCTACTTATGGCCTCGTCTAATCTATCTAGGCATGACAAACAAAATATCCAAGACTCTCTGTTGTATATCTTTTTTAAATGTTTGTTAGAAATATTGATTTTTATGAAGTTTTTTTCAGATTCTTGTTTTCACTGGGGAATTTCTTTTTTTTTTATTTGAAATTTTTTTTATTGATGAAGTAAAATTGCAGCGACAAGTTGGACATAAATACATTACAATAGGACATATTTAATTAAATTAGCCATAAATACAAGTCATCAAAAGATCGGGATTGAGTGGAAAAAAATATACACAAATTCATTCAATCCAGGAGTTATAAAAATCCAACAGTTTATTTGAACAAGGACACCCAGGTCGAGACCAGCCCCCAGATTCTCTTCCCTTTAGCTCTTCCCTTCTTGCCTTTCCGTTCGTAAAGTGCTGTCTCTAGATTATAGATATGCAGTAAGCGCCCCTTCCATTGCAGAAAGGTCAGGGGATCAAGCCTAGCTGAAGCTATACGAAGCCTAAAACCGGCATAGCAATAAAAATTAGGCCTTTCCCAACCCCATTATCTGATTCGCCTATCCCCAATAACATAAGCTGAGGTGATAGGGATATGTTAGCTTTAAGCACATCACCTAGAAAACCTGCTATTTCCAGGCCCAGTGGTTTTAGGCTAGGGCAGGTGGAGAACATGTAGACCAGATCCGCGCCGGATGCCTGGCATCTAAAACAACAGGTCCCAACGTCCCCACCCTATTTGGCAATTTTTGCTGGTGTTATGTATAGGTCAAAAAGTGTTTTATAGTGTTGTGATTGCAAATTTGCTGAACACAAAATTGACACACCCATCTCGAGTGATTTAAAAAGCCAGAGTCCGATAACTCGAGCCGTCCCTGCCACTTCAAATCATGCTTATTCAGATCATCCGGGACTCCCTCCAGCAAACAACCATATCATTGCGAGATGGAGGGGCTTGTGCCCTTTGTTAGCAATTCTATTAAGGGAATCTGCCCAAAGCCTGCCGCACCACCCACCTTCCTTAAAAGAAAATCCCTCAGCTGTAGATATTTTAGAACATTCGAGGGTCGATGTTAAATCTGCCCCTTACCACTTCAAAAGACGTAATATAATCCCAGCCAAAAGATCCCCTATCCTACCAAAACTCCCCCTTTCTCACCTGGCTAAACACTCATATTGAAAGATCCTGGGGAGCTGATCGTTCCTGAGCAGAGGAGTGTACCTGCTGTATCTACCCACCCCCAGTTTTTTACGAACACATACCCAATTGCGAAAATCAGTAATCAGGGTCTTAAACCGAGTTCTTTTAAAGTAGCTCGGCTCAAAAAACTTCAACAGACAGCCATTAGCGGTTGCCCCAATCAAATGTTTGAAAATTGAGGGGACATAGCCTGGCACATCTGCCTCCCTTGCCTTGGTATTGAATAAAGGGCCATAATATTGAAACACTGCCGCTAAGTAGTATAATTTTAAACCGGGGAGCCCCCACAACACCCCATCTCTAGGTAGGCACAAAAATGCATTAGCCCTTATAGTCCTCCCATAAGACCAGATAAATCTAGCCACCAACTCCCAATTAGTTTAAACCAATCGTTATGAATCTCTAGGGGTATTGTGCAAACAACATATATAATTTTGGCAAAACCATCATTTTAACAAGGTTGCACCTCCCCATTATTGAGAGTTTCAGATTATCCCATCAACTAAAATCCTTCTTGGTTTTTTCCATGATAGGGGACAGATTTAAATTGGCTATAGTATCTACCCTTGCTGTGATGCTCACTCCCAGATATATCGCTTCGTCAACAATCCTGCTATCAGTGGCTGATGTAAATCTGTTTATCAAGACCTGGGTTTTAGCTCTGTTCAGCAAGAACCCTGATTGAATCCCAAATGCTTCCGCTATCATTTCCACAGAACGCAGAGATCTATCGGGGTCAGCATTGATTTTTGCCACGTCATCGGCATAGGCCAACATTTTAGTATCCCAGCCATGAAGACTAACAGGGGGGATGTCCGGGGAGGCTTCCAACCGCCTAAGAAAGAGATCTATATACAATGCAAATAACAAAGGGGAGGAGGGGCAGCCCTGTCTTGTTCCCCTTTCAATCGAGAAAGGCTCAGACTCTCCTCCCATTATTTGCAGTCGAGCAGTGGGGTTAAGATGCATTACCTGTATTGCATTAATGAAAAATGTCCCCAAGCCATTAGCCTCCCTGATCGTCCATAGATAGTCCGATTACACCCTGTTGAAAGCCTTCTCAGCATCGAGCAAGGCGACCCCCATATGCTTTGCAAGGACCTCGGTGGCATCAAATAATGAAATTACTCACCGCACATGATCCACAGTTCCCCTTCCCTGGATGAAACCGTGCTGCCGGTCTGAGACACAAATGCTGTATTACAGTGCCTAACCGACTCGCAAATATTTTTGAGTCCAGCTTTACATCGCTGTTTAGAAGAGTGATTGGCCTATAAGAGCCCAGGGCTGTAGAATCCTTGCCTTTCTTTACAAAAATAACAATATTAGCAGTACCCCAAGAACATGGCGGAGGGGCCCCTTCTCTAATTTCCTTAAACAACCCCAGCATTTCCTGATGGATTTCTTTATAAAAAACCTTATAAAACTCTAGAGGAATACTATATGTTCCTGTGGCTTTTCTTGATGGGAGAGCTTGAAGAGCCACCTGAAACTCTTCTAATGAGATATCCGCCCCCAATAAGAGTCTCTCATCCTGGGTTACACTAACACTAGAGCCTAAATCCATGTGTACCTCTGAGACCCGAGAACGGCCCATAGGGGAAGCCTTATAGAGATCGGAGTAAAATTCTTAAACGCCTCCCTAACCTCACAGGGATCTGTTACTACTCCACCTTGCATGTCCCTTATCTGGCTAATGTGCCCTGCGGCTTGCTGTTGCCTAGCCCTGACTGCGAGGAGCCGAGTTCACTGTACTCATAACATTCCTGACTCTTAGCCAAGTACCTCCTAGCATTTTTTTCCATGGTAAATTCATACAGACATGCCTTGGTTATGGCTATTGAATTCAGAACTATGGTCAGATCCCTCCCCCTTGCCACCATGCTAATCAATTCCGTTTCTAGGAGGCTAAGTTTTTGGTATAGTTCTTTAATATGTCCCTGTCCTCTCTTTTGTTTAGCCAGAATGAACCCCAGGGTTTCCCCCCGTACTGCAGCCTTAAAGGCATTCCAGACCATTCCAGGAATGGCACTACCCTTATTGATATTGAAATATCCCATAATCCAACCCTTCATATGATTCAGATATTCTGGGCCAGACAAAAGTGCCCTCTCAAACTCCCACTTTCTAACCACCCTTCTTAATCTGTCAAGAGGGAAATCGAAAACAACAGGGTTGTGATCAGACATTACTCTGGGGAGGAGTTCTACCTGAGCCCCCTTAAGTAAGACCAGTGACACCAGAAAATTATCCAGCCTAGCAAACTTGCCATGGGCGGCTGAGTAATAAGTATATCCAGGCTCAGGAGCTTTCAGACTGGGCCAAACATCAATTAAGCCAATATCTCTCAAAAGATTTTTAAAAGATCTCAAAGTTTGCGGTTTATGCCCGACACTGGAAGCTCTACTGCCCCAGGCCCTTCTCTAGACCCATTTAAATTTAGGTCCCCACAAACTACATATGGTGCAGGCCAGGAAGGCAATTCCATGGCTAAAAAAATCATTAGGCCAGGGTCATCTAAAACTGGGGCATAGATTGAGCACAGTGTAAAGGAACCATTGCCAGCTTTGCACTCCATTATTTCCCATCTGCCATGCTTATCCGCTGTGTTACGACCCAGTATAATAACATTCCCTTTAACTAAGATGGCTACCCCCTTAGTCCTGACGTCCTGGGTTGTATGACATACTGCCTTCAGTCCAATAGAGTTCAATACAACACTATCACCCCATACTATGTGGGTCTCCTGCAGTCAATATATATCTGCTTCTAAAAATTTGAGATCTTCTTGCACCTTTCTCCTTTTAGATCTATCATTTAGCCCGCAGATATTGATAGTGGCGATATGAAGCTTAGCCATCCCCCTGGAAGATTGCTCTAGCCACCAGCAATGTCCCTTTGAGACTTATAGAAGCCCTATGACGCTGAGACACATTCTTCCACCCGATCTTGTATTCAAGCCCCAGCCTGTCCTTCAGTACAACCAAAAAAACCAACATACTAAAAATTCCTTGCTGCAATTTAGATGCCACAACATCCAACACCCTTACCCCAACCCCCCCCCCAAAAAAACTCCCCCAACCGGAATCCACCCCTCTCCCCCTCCCCCGAAAGCAGCCAGACCAACCAGGTCTGTGTGATGGTGACGGCAATTGACACAGCGACCTCCCACCCCTTGACCCTCCTCTGCACCCCCACACACCAATGTGATAACGTGAAAGATAATCCCAGCAGAAACCTAAGCCCCCAATATACAAATAACAAACAATACAAGCAATGCTGAGGAGAGACCCAACTATGTTTAGCCTGACTCGCAGTTTCCTAAGCTAACAACCCATGAACTATATATTACTTCTGTCTGCCAGAGCCTGCTCAAGATAGTCTCTAGCTTGTATTTCGGAGGTAAAGAAGTTTACAGTCCCTCTAACTATTGTTTTCAATCTTGCTGGGGCCAGCAGAAAAGCCTCAAAACCGGCTTAATGACCTGCCACAGATGCCACCTGCGCTCTACTATTATGTGGCAGAAGTCAGGACGCACCAAAAAGGAGGACTCTCGATATTTCCTTTCTTGCCTCTGGCTGAGCCTTCTCAAAAATGGCTTGGTGTAACAAGAAATTTCCCAAAAAAACTAAGATGGCCCTTGGCTGCCTCTGATCTCTGCTGGCCTCTGTAGATCTGTGGCTTGTTAAAGGAAACTGATGGACCCTCTGAACTTCTCGTCCCAATCCCATGCTCCAAGTTTGGGAAAGGCCTCTTTGGGAAGGTCCAGCATAAAGGATCGGATGTCCTTCCCTTCTAGGTCTTCCTCTATCCCAGGAAAACAAAGATTGTTCCTTCTCTGGCGGCTTTCCAGGTCTTGAAATTTCCACATGACATCAGTCATTTGGGCATTGTGGGACTTGGTCTACTCTCTGACAGCAACCAACTAAGTCTCCACAACAGTTGTTCTCTCCTCTATACTGTTGAGCCGCTCGCCAATCTCAGGGCATGCCTTCCCAACCTTCCAAACTGCGCCTTTCAAATTTGTTGTGGCCTGCCTGGCTTTTTTCCCATCCACACGGGTCTCAGCGTGGTGCTCCTTGATCGCCTCTAAGATCAGGGCCAGAGCGGGATTCATAGTTACTGCCCCTACAACCTGTGGTGCACACAGAGCAGTCTCTGCTTGGGCGGGCGCTGTCTCAGGCGTTCCCAGTATTTTCATATGGGAATAGTTCCATTTCAGCCCACTGCTGGTGGTGGATTTCTCCCTGTTCTCCCTGTTCTTTTGTGAATCTGTGTTGCCCTTAGAGCTTCTCCGATACCTTTGACGCTTAAAGGCAGTCTTGGGTGCTTCAAGTGTGCTAGAGCCTAATGCCGAAGAGCTGCACCCGGCTTCTCTTTGACTGGAGTTAGAATCTTCCGAGCAAGAACCATCATTAAGCGAAAAGAATTTATCAGTCTCATCGGATGTAAGATCATCTGCTGCCAAACTGTTAGTTTCCGTATTACAGTCCAAAACACTCATGACTCCACGGGGAGCCACAGATCGAGAGTCATATGTAACTCTGTGCTCTTTCCCCAGGGCCCCCTAATTCATCTTTCTGGGGATACTGACCACCTCTCCCTGTCGACTGGTCTCCTTTAATATGAGTAACCCTAACGCAGATGACAAAGAGCCCCCAACGACTTCCGCCTCAACTGCCACCTCAGTCGCTTCCATTTGCACCGGAGAAATCCCAGACCGGTCATCCGAAACAGGGGCCGCACTCTGGCCCGGTTTATCAAGCTCCTGGAGTGCTTCCCGAGCTCTTTGGCCTCCCCCTCTGTCCTTAACACTGAAAAAGTCAGTGATGGCTGGTTGCAGTGGGACAAGAGGCGGGACAAGACTGTCTTTGCTGGGCCCTGATACCCCCTCCTCCGAAACCTGCGTTGCTCCCTGTTTTTTGGCCACAACATGACTGCAATCTGGCAGATTCCTTCTCCTCCCTGCCCCCTACTCTCCAGCTGGTTTTTGGCAGCACGAGATTCACTCGGCTTACCTGCGCTCTCCTCGTTGTGGACAGGGGGAGACTCCAGTCTTGATCCGTGCACCTGTACAACAGCCTGTGAGGACGCCTCCTTTTGTTGTTAAGCAACCTTGGAAGCCATAATACAGAGCGTCAAGGAAGCTAACCCGAAGGGAAAGCTTGATGCCTTTCTTCAAGGCTAATTCGGGAGTTCCTGTGGCAAGACCCACCCACCCGCTCAAGACGCAGTTCATCGATCGGGTCAGCCTCCCTGCCAGAGCCGTCAAAACTCCGACAGACCTCCTCCAAGCCACCACCGCGCTGGACTCAGCCAGCATGCTGTGTCAGAGGCCGTCACCAAAATCCGCCCTGTCTGCTCAGGAGCTCCGAAAAATCACTGCACCATCAGGCGTCGAAATACCGCAGGCAGCTAAGGCCATCTGGAGGGGGGTGCAGGCAGGGCCGGACTGGGAACCGAAACCGGCCCTGGCAAACTGCTCGGTCGCCCCCCCTGGGGGTGGGGGGGGTAAAGCCGAGCTGTTTGCGAGGGCCAGTTTCGACCGATTTTGTTACGGGGGCTGACATTGCCGACCCCCGGTAACAAAAACGGCCCCCAGGGGCCCAAAACCGGCCCCCACCCTAGCGGCCCACCGGGGAAACGCCCGGTGCCCGCTACGGCCAGTCCAGCCCTGGGTGCAGGGGGCCGGAGTGGGAGCTTGCCGCGGTACTCCTATGCAGCTGCCATCTTGCTTTTAATACCCTCTCCCTCTTAGTCTTCTTTGCTGCTCCTCCATTGCGTGCATGTCAGAAATTACTTAAAACTACTTGAATAACTTTGCCCTTTGGGAATTTCTGAAATTACTTGAATACCTTTGCACAAGCACTTTGGGAATTTATTGGTGGAAGTCATACGTCTGTTTAATTTTATAAACGAGTCAGCCAAACTTGGGTTTTTCTAATGTTTTTATTCAATTTTAATTCCTATTCTGACTTGCCCGCATTGACAACAGATTTTAATTATTTCAATGCATGAGTTTGATGATCTTATTGCCTACTGTAAGAAATGCAACTTGTAAGCATGAGTTTTTAAGAGTTCTTTGTTTATTCGAAGAATTTTGACAAATCAAACAATAACATTTTCTTTTTATTTGACTTGGCTATCCTTAGGAACTCTTGGAGCCTGATTCACAAACTGAATTTTATATTACGTTTTGTTGTTCAATAGTACTACAAAACGTACTACAAAATGCTATTCCCATACTGTTCTTCTAAAGTACTACTTAGAAAAAAAAACAGTAGTAAGTCCAGCAGACATGGCCAACCACTGGTACTGCAACACGCCCCCACAGAAAATAATGGACAGGAGCTTTAAATAAAACCCCATATGAAATAATGTTACATTAAATTAAATTATTTTAAGTAGGTAAAAGTGTAAGTAAATAAATAAATAAATTCAATTTCATGTTAACAAATCTAAACATAGAACATATTTACTATTGTATTATAAAATTATTTAACAACCTTTTTTAATGTAAACATTAATGTAACTTTTATGTTTACTATTAAAATATAATTTAATTAAATTCTTCTTCTTCGCCCCATGCCGGAGGGTACCTTTGATCCGATATGGGCAGCAGGCTGTCAAGGGCGCTGATTGGGATTATCTAGCCAACTGTACCTTCTGCTAGTGACCGAGTCTGGGTAGCGCTGGCTCTCCGGTCAACTTCTTTTTGACATGTATGTCTCCAGCATGGGAGCAACAGGGCAACAGTTTAGGAGGGTCAGATCCCTTGTCCAAAACATCAGACAAGTTCTGCTGGTGACTAACCAGACTGTAGCTCTCCTCCACATGGAGGATGGCCACCACCAACGCCCTCTGCTTGGGCCGAATACTCAGCACTGCTTTCTTCACTGTCACAGGGTCAGTGCAATATACTCATTCTTCGTGTGATACAATGATATGCAAGACATCCCTCCACTCTTTCAAAAGGTTTTCTAAAATTATTATCTGCTTGGATTACAAATTGTTTGGTATTTTTTCTACAGGTAAAGTTGTGACGACATTTTCTTGCGCGCCCATTTCTAGGTATCACCTGTGACAGCGTGAGTGCTAGCGCATGCGCTTTGCATGCAAGACATCTTGTCTACTACAAGGGGCTTGGAGCCTGCCCATTTTTACTATTCATTGGCTTCATTGTCACTGTTATTTGCTGCCTCCTAATTGACCAGGGGATTCTGGCTTCACTTCTTCTTTCATCTGGAGCATGAACCAAGTATTGACTGCTTCATCTTGATTATTGACCTTCCGCTGCTTGCGCTGATTGAAGTACTATTTTTCCTCTTCCCTGTTGTCCATGTTGCATCTTCCCTCCTACCTCCACCCCCATCATTGTCTGTGTTGTTTTTCCCTTCTCACCCCCACCCTCCCGTTGTCCATGATGCTTCTTCCCTCCGATCCCCCATCCTCCTGTTACCAGTGTTGCCTCTTCCCTCCCACCCCCCCCCCACTACAACACAATGCAAAATAAAAAAGAGACAAAACTTGATATAGGGGTTGGCGTGCGTCAGGTGATGAAGCCCCGGAAGCCAGAATTTTAGTTTTTCAAATGAATCTTTATTTTCAATCAAATTCTCACAGGGTAGGTGATTGTACGATCAGCCAACGCGTTTCGTTCTCATGGTGAGAACTTCGTCAGGGCTCAGTAGGTGAGTATATCTCCTTAGGAATTAAAGGTAGATGATGAAGGTAATCGCACCCCACAAGAGTAATGGGTGATAATTAGCCTAGGTCCAATAAGACCTTTTATTTCTATCTTACAGAAAGCGATCCTCCAGTCAAGTCGCTGTTCCAGGATAATCTGCTGGAAACAGTATGGAATCGCAGTGCTTCAGTCGGCTTTAGTATATTATCTTATTTCCAGATTCTCCTGCCAGAATGAGCATGAAACATGTAGACTTATGCTAAGTCAAATGTGGTTATAAAGTGCATTAAGTTGTGCTTGGTGTGCAAACTTGCCACTTTGTGACGGTGTAATAAAGATGCTCCTTGTCCAGCTATTTGGTACTTATTGAATGAGTCGTCAATTTATCATTTCTCCTTCCCCACATTCTCGAAATCTGTGCGCACGTGCACATTTCTATGAGGAGATGCATTAACCTACTGCACTATCTTTTCTATGAGGAGATGCATTAACCTACTGCACTATTTTCTTAATCTGTTGAGTGAGTAACTTCAGTGGAGATTTGTGTGCGACCTGCAGATCAGAAGGCTAGTTCGACATCTTATCCTGACGCTGATAAAATAAGAATCATTGTGCTTGGCCATAAAATGCCTCCATTGCGCCAGATTGGCAGCAGCAGCTCTATGAAAAAAGTTATTATGCACAACAATTCACAAATAACTGTTGCAAATGCGGTTCTTTTACGGCAGTGAGTCATTTTATTCTATGTAGTGCGAATAATCGCCTCTTCAGAGGTAGCAGGAGGTTCATCCTCATTGCCTGAACACTTCCCACACACACACACTGGCCACTGGTGCATTCAGATATTAGATGAAAGGAGTGCCTTGCAGGCGAACCGTGCAGTCTATAGTGCTAAGAGGACAACTATAGTCTTCCAGAGTGCACTCTTGTTAAAGCTAAAAAGTAACACTTTAAAATAAATTCTGCTCATGGGCAGCTCAGGGAACCCCATAACTTGGTCATCATTAAAGGATATTGATATATCACATACCTTGCAAAGTGGATCGAATCGAATAACAGGCGCTATTATGAGATAAGTGAATGGTTCTCATTTTACCAGTTTAGGAAGAAATGGCGATTGAGCCAGCCCACCTAAAATCTGACCTTCTGTGCTGAGGGTAACTCAATGATACCTACGAGGGGGTGCTGAACACACCAGCCTACACTGCTTTACAGTGCTTTTATAGTGAATCAATGGCATCTCAGATTAATCACAAAATGCTTCTTGGAAAAAAAATCAAAACACGTGTGCAGTGAGCTCTCCTTTAGAGATCACCAAATTCTGGTCTACTACACAAAACAAATTGACATTGCTAGCGAGGGAGACAACTCAGTGGGATAATGCACCAACTGCAGAGACATATAGACTCTTGTAAAGCCGAATCCTTAAAGAATCTATCCAATGAATACAATTGGGTTAGATAAAAAATATGGGGCCTCATCTACAAGAAAATGACTCAGAGTGGCGCCGCATGCCATTTAGCTGCACCGTGCTGCGTCATTTTGAAAGCACAAGGATGCGTTGTATCAACAACATTACGATGCATCCGTGTGCTTTCCTCTGTGCTGGTGCACAATTGGCTGCCATGCGCCAGCGCTGGCACCCTTGCGTCATTTTGCAAGGCTGCCTGCGCTGCAGGGATGATTGTTTTTGCACAGGAAGACACCTTCTTGCACAAAACCAATCATTAATTGCGTTTTCCTCTTTCTATGTATGCTGCCGAATACAGCACGCATAGAAAGAGAAAAAAACGAGGAGAAATAGAAGTATTTAAGTATTTCTGCTTTTTGCGCCACTCCTACGCCTGCCCTGGGGAAGTGTAGGATTCTGACACATTCTCAGCTTACAAAACTTTGTAAATCTGGGAATGTGTCAGGTTCCATGGATGTTGCGTGGGAACACCCACAGCAACACCCATGGAAGACCCCTTTCACACAGAGTAATGCCTGAAAGGGGTCCATATTCACAAGGCCATGAAAAGTCAGGCAGGGTGCCTTTGTGACCTTGTAAATATGGGCAAGCCCATTGCGCTGCCAGTGCCTCAAAAAAATGTACGCACCTGCGGCATAAAGGGTTTTCAAACCTTTTGCTATTTTCTTTCCAGCGCAAAACTTGTTTTACGCTGGAAAGCACCCTCAAAGTAGCGCAAAGTTGTTTGAAGCACTGCTTTACGTTACTTTGTGCAGAGGGGGCGTTACATGGGTGGTACATGGGCATTCCCATGGAACCACCCATGCCTTTTGATGCTAAACCATATTTACAAAGATTTGTAAACATGCTTTTGCGTCAAAAGTTAATGTCCCTTTAAAGGAGGCGCTAACAGGAGAAATGCTTTCATTTCTCCGTGCTTTTCCGACTTTCCATGCGTGCTGCACTGTGCAGCACGTATGAAAAGTGGGAAAAGCTTTGCTTCGTGCCTAGCATAGTATTTTGTATACAGGAAGGATACCCTTGCTGTACAAAACCTATGCTACACTCATGCACACACCCTAGCGCTGCGTCGCTAAGGTGTGTGCGTGGCGCACGGCAGCTGAAATCAGAACAAGGGAAAAGGAAGGAGAGAGCCATATCTCTGTATATATGGCGCTCTCCTGCTCCCTCCCTGTTGTGCAACGCAGCACAGCCTCGCGGGGAGCTGCGCTGCGCTGCATTGCGTGACTTTTTTGAAAATCTCCCCCAAGGTTTCTTGCGTTTGCTGTAGACTGTACATGGTTTGAGGTAAAGCAGAAAGGGTGTGCCGTTTTAGCCAAATGTAACATGTCTTAAATAAAGACGTGAAACAACAAGCAGGCTTGCAAGAATAGCAGCTTTTTTACATACATGCCAACATTTGGGAACAGCCCTGCCTTAAGAAACATTTTAAGAGTGAAATGTGTGCAGAGGACACAAATTGCAACAATCAATATTTTGATTAGATTAAGGTGTCCTCCAGCTCCAGCGGAAGAGGAAGCCCTACCTGTCACTGCACCTGCACTGTACTTGTAGGATGTTTGTCGCTTGAATATCATCTCCCCCTTTTTTTCCTGACGTGGTAATGCCCGTCCACATGCGGTCAAGAGCCTCTAGTGCTTCGAGCGTGTCGGTTCATTGGATCATCAGGGCAGCAGAACTTGCACCAATTCGAGCTGCAGGCTGTTTCTGCCTCAAATGCCACAGCATAAGGCAAACGGACACCTTCCGACAGGAGTCGTGAGCTGAGACACAACACCCAAATTCAGCAGCGAGCACCCATCCCCCAGTGCCCCTGGTACCCGGTCCGAGCCCGGCTGTCGGCTTATGCAGCAGAGGACTGTTGGGTATCTTTCTTATGGTATCCTTCAAATAGAGGCTCTAGGATTGATGATTGATAACCAAACACCTTAGTACTGAGTGGCAGGAGTGGTGCGTGGAATATACAAGGGATATAGCAGGATTTTGTAGAAAATGGCAAGTGAGATGCACTGAAGGAGCTCCCAAAAAAAGGTAAATCCAAAACGAAGAATCAGGGATTGGAAGATTCAAGCCGTGTAATATCAAGCATTGGTAATGCATCGGTTTCGTCTATGTAATGAATAAAGAGCTGCTTTCATCAATCATGGTCTGGCAAAAGGAAAGAGTTCCCTGTCAGATAACATGAGAGTGGAGAGGATGTGGCACAGCAGCCAAAGCTGCTGATTCACAAAGCTGGGAATTCCAGTTCCTCTCAGGGCGTTGGTAAAATCCAGTGATTCTATGCAAATCGCTTAATCTCTCTGGGTGATACATTGTTATAAAAATATGCTGCAAGAGTAAAAGGCAAAACTTTATGGAAATAAAGTTCCACCAAAGCGGATGTTAACAGTACTTCCGTAGTGGGAAACTGATAAAAGAAGCAGATAAGGAACAAGCATTGGTAAATGCAGGAAAATATGCTACAGCCAATAGAAATGGAGGAAAGGTAAGTGGCACGCACAGGAACTAATGAGAAGCCAGGAAAGAGTGGAGGCAGGATGTAAGTCCCTTTTAAGTTTATGTTAAAAACAATAGATTTCTCAAGCACAGGGCAAGCGCTGTGAAGGCAAAACCTAATAAAGTACCATGAGCCAATCGAATTCCCATTTAATTAATCGATTAATAAGGTGAATTATCTTCCTGGGAAGGACCGAGGGTTTTTTTCCATGGCCCCTGTGTCATTTCTGGCTATGCTGGCTATGCACATAAAAATGTTTGTAGGCCAGCACTTCAGAGTAAGACATGAGGTAGAATCGTCCATATCCGATGATCATTTCTCCCAGTAGGTACCTCACAACAGATAGTGTCTCAGCTTAATGAATCTCTTTCACCTGGACTTGATTTGCCGAACCTGCCAGCCCCAAGGCTCGCGTCTTGTCCCAATTTGGCACAGGAGATACAGAGTTTTATAAACGGAATGGATGAATTGAGAGCTGGTACAATGGAGAATGCAGTTTGTGTGAGAAAGGAGAATGGTGGGCATCTAAATCAGGGCCAGGAAGTTTCCAGGATACTTGTTACCAGGCCCACAGCCAGAAGTATATCCTAAGTGGGGGATTGGCCCTCATTTATGACCAAACTATAAAGCTCTGTTCTATATGTGCATTCTTTTCCAAATACTGGTTGTGCTACTATATATTGACCCCCAGAATATTGCGGTACAAGAATATTGAGGACAGAATATCAAAAGGTAAGTGCATAGAAGGAAGTATAGATTTGCTATTCCTAACTCCTCATATACATCCCTTAAAAATATATGAGGTGCATAAGTACATATATGTGGGATACGTTAATAAAATAAAATCTGTCAATATTTTGGATTCAATATTCCATACCATCAATTTTCTGGTTTCAATATTCTGGGTGGACACCATGTGAATTTAAGTGAAGGAATACACTGATTTTTTTAAGGCACATATTAAAGCACACTCAATCAACTTTCCACAATCCAACTTTAAATCCTATGAATTAGATGGGATTTAAAGTAGGGGGTGGTAAAGTTGTAAAGTACCTTAAAAGGGGCTTACCAGTACAACAAATATGCCAATCGGGTATACACCAGTGTCATCATGTTTAGGGGAGAAGCACATGCACTTTAGCACTGGTTAGCAGTGGTAAAGTGCTCCAAGTCCTAAGGCCAACAAAAAGAATCAGCAAAAAGAGAGGCAAAGGTTAGGGGAAAGACCACCCTAAGGATGACAGGTCTAACAGCTGAAAGTGGGGAGACATACCCAGCCTCTAGGGAGTTCTCATCACTAAGGGGGAAAAACCTGAACAGACCATCAGCATTGGCGTGGTCTACTCCTGGTCTGTGTTCCACCCTAGAGTCCATATCCTGTAGGGAAATGAACCCCCTCAACAATTTTGGATTCTCACCCTTCATCAGCAAAAATGAGAGGCAAAAGGCTGAGGGAAAGACCATCATAAGGATGTCAGGTCTAACACAGGGTAATGTTGTTTGTTTCAGCTGAGGGGTTGGAGAATTCTTTGACAATGTTGAAGAATTCTTTGCTGTTATTGGAGCTTGATTATATGCATGAGGTTAAGACTTTTTTCTTCGATTCTCTCAAATGTCTGTGGTAGATGTTGAGGCCTGTCTTGAAGGCAGTGTTGTTGGTCGTGTCCTTGCTGGGGCACCATCTCCTTTCCAGTTGTTTACAGTGATGCTTAGGGGTTCTGAGGTCTTCAGTGTACCAGCTTGCCTGCTTGGTGGACCTTCTGTGGGTGTTGTTACTGATGGGATCTACAGTGTTGGTGCAGTTGGTGATCCAATTGTTGAAGATCATGATGTTCTGGTGTAGGTTGTTATAGGAGATGGGGTGGGTGGTGCTGAGAGTGCTGATCCATGTATCCTTTAAGATTTTGCTCCAGTTGTGGGGGGGCATTGGGCAAACTATGGGCAGAGGTCCATGAGCTGGTGAAGTGGACTATGGAGTGGTCTGTCCAGGTTAGTTCCCTGTTGTGGCTCTACCTGATGCAGTCGCTAGAGGTGAAGATGGGGTCCAGCATGTGGCCTGAGGTGTGTGTATGGTCTTGGATGAGTTGGGTTAGTCCGATGTTGTTCATGCTGTCGAGGAGGTTGGTAGTGTTGATGTCATTTTGGTCATCAAGATGGAAGCTGAGGTCGACAAGGAAAATTTAGTAGTTGGAGTCTATGGCGAGGGGAGCGAAGAAGTCAGCGATGAAGTTGCAGAAGTCAAGACGTGGTCCTGGAGGACGGTAGGTGAGGGTGCCTTTGCTGTTTGTTTGGAGTTGGAAATTGAGATGTTCCATGGCTGATGGGGTTGCCATTTATGGTGATGCATTGGATGGATTCTTTGTGTATTATGGTGATCCCTCCGCCAGGCTTGTTGATGCAGTTGCAGTGGGTGATATTGTATCCTTCAGGTATTGCGGTGTCGATGTTGGGCATGGAAGTAGGGTGGAGCCAAGTCTCAGTGATGAAGAGGACATCGGGTGTGAGGGTAGAGAGGAGGTCCTAAATTTCGGTGTTGTGTTTGCATAGTGAGCTGGTGTTGAGAAGGGTGCATGCAAGTTGGTGCTTTTGTTCGGTGATGTCAGTGGTGTGTTTGAGGTTTGATTGGTCGGTGGGCTGGTGTGTGTGCTGCTGCAGGTGAAGTGGCAGTGGATGCAGGTGAAAGGTCCTACCATGGAGCGTAGGTCGGTGTGGTGGCACTGTTTGTTGCGGCATCCAGGGTCGAGGGTGTAGAGCTTGTGATGGTTTGCCTATGGGGGCAAGAGGGCGAGGGGTCGTGGTGCTGGGCACGGTCCAGTCACGGACGGGCACAGACGAATATGCTTTTTGGCAAAACCTTCAGCATGCCAGTGGTGCACCCCTGCTGTGTGCATCCACTGCGCAGTGGCGCTGCAGCCTGCATTAAGTACATCCTGCCTTGCATTGTGACCTTAGTAGTAGCACATTATGTGCTGCAGTCCACTAGTGAGATTTAACTTGTAGGCCCTGGGTACACTTTTGTGCCATATAGTAAGAGCCTATAGGTAAGTTACATATGTTAGTCAAGAGTGCAGCCAATTTCTACATGTTTTAGGGGCATATGAACTAGGGCCTCGTTAGCAGTGTTCCGGCGTATAAATTTAAAAAGAACAGTATTCTCAGTCCAGAAAAAAGTGGGGTGACCATACAAAACGAGGCATTTTCTTACATTGCTTTTAAATTGTATGTTGTCTACAGTGGTGGCTGGTGAAATGTGAAAGTGGTGAGGCGTAAAAGCTGGGGATCAGTGTTGTGCCGCAAATGAGTGACACAAGCAAGTTCAACCTCACAGGGAGGAACCACCCCTTAGAATTTTTTTTAAAAGGGAGAGGGCAAATGGTGCCTTTGCGCACACACATCCATGCTGAAATTTAGATATTTTAATTTCTTCATATTTTCAAGCAGAAGATCTCATAAATCAACAGCAGTATATTAGCATTTTATTTAGAAAACTTAACAGGTCTTCAACTTTCCTCTCAGTAAATAAAGTTGTCGAACTTTTAAACTTATAAGTAGGTAAAAATGGGAAAAGGAACTATGACAGGATTGGAGAGAAACACTACCACTTTGGCATTTGGAAACAACATTTTTCGTCGAGTCTTTGAGCTGAAAGTATTAGTAGCCCTCTTGTCACTAACACAGGCCACAAACATAGGGGTCATTACGATGGCGGAAGGACCGCCAGCCGTGCAGTGGCGATCCTGCCGCCATCAAACGACGATTCACCGCCCGTCGGATTAGGATGGCGGGCGGATCCAGACTGCGACCGTGGCGGGCGCAAAGACCATCCGCCAAGGAACCGCCACAGGCAATTGTATCGATTGCCTGGCAGAGCGGTCTGCATCCCTAAAATGGTGGCGTGCCTAGAAGGCACCGTCCACCAAATTAGGATGCTGGCTTCAGCCAGCCTTTCCATGGCGGCGAAACCGCCATGGAAAAGCTGGCGGGATTGGTTTTGGGGGCCCGTTGCGGGCCCCACTTGTGTTGGGGAGAGGTGTATGTGCACTGGGGGGTACCCATTGTACCCCCCTACATTTCACTGCACCAAGTGGCAGGCACCTTGTGGTGTGGGGGGTCTTCATGCACTGTCAGGTGGACAGGAGGTGGGAGACCTGCGCCAGGCAGACTCTTACACAACTCCGGGGGAGTGTGTTTCCCTTTGGAGGGGTTGGTGTACTCCCCCGGTAGTCCTGGGTTGCCAGGCACAGCTCCAGCCTAAGGGTACAGACACTGTGTTGGAGGGGTAGGCTCAGGGTGTCTCCCCTGACCTGGAGGAAGGGGCAACTGCTAACAGTGCCCCTACCAGTTTGTCTTCTGGGGGTACCGCTCCAGGTGGGAGGGTGCAGAGCCCCAGGGAGGAGGACCGGGTGTGGGAGAGCCCACCCAGTCCTGTGTCCAGACTCAGGGTACAGACCCTAAGCTGGTGTACCAGTTGCAGGATAACACCCCTGAACTGGTGGGAGAATTGTGCAGAACGCCTGCCACAGGTGCCCTGACAATTCTGGGCTCGAGGGGAACTGCTCCCGGTGGGGGGATGCAGAGCCCCAGGGAGGGGGACAGGGTGTGGGAGAACCCGCCCCAGTCTCCTGTCCAGCCACAGGGTACAGACCCCAGGCTGGTGGGCCAGTGTCAACATGCCATACCTGACTTGGCAGGAGGGAGAGTGGAGAAAGGGTGCCAGGCACCTGGGGCTACCGCCCCTCACTCTCTGACGCCACAGATGTTAGAGAAGCCTGAAAGGCATGAGACCTGTCTCTCATCACTGGCAGTTGTCAGTGGCCACTGTGGCTTGCTGTCCTGGTGGACAGAGTTTCGCCTGGGAGGGGGACAGGAGTCACACCCCGGGGGTAGACTGGGCCACACCACTGTGTTGGCCATGTGGGTACTGTCTGCCTGTTGGGACACATCTGTGAGCAAAGTAAGTTTAGGCGCTGCACAGATGGGGTCCACAGGTGAGGGGAAGGGTTCCCCATGGGTCAGCTTAGTGGGCCCAGAGAGTATGGATAGTGGGATCCAACTAGGTTCAGGCGTAGAACGGGAATAGACCCCTGCTGTTGTTGGCCAGGTTCCATGTTCTATCGCCCCAAGCAGAGAAGCCCATTGAGGTATGGATTGGTCTACCCCTGGCTTTAGGCTGGAAGGGATCACTAACAACATCGACACTCAAAATATCGATCTACAAAATTATCGACACACAAATATCGATAACATAAATATGAATATTCTATACTTATTTTAAAAAGTACACAAATATTGACACAAAATGATCGACAAACATTAACATCGATATAACTAATATTGATCAAAAGACTATCATAATAACTAATATCGAAATCATTAAATAAACATACAAAATGACACAAATATCGAAAACAAAAATATAGATCACACTAATATCGCCCCAAAAAATATCGACACCTTAAAAATATTTTTTATAACATCATATATAACAAAAATAATATAAACAATATCACAAACACACACAACTCATTAAATAAATAAATTTAACACTAAATACATTTTAATTCAAAAAAATAACTTTAACATATTTAAACTCAACAAATATATTATACTTACACACACTATATATAAAATACACACTTTTTAATATACATGAATGCAGAATAAAATACAAATAATGTACTATTACACTTTTAAATAAACTAACAATAAAAAAGTTCAACTGAACATTAATTAGCGTTTCCCATATAAGGAAAAAACTGCCAAATTAATTGAAAACAGTAACAACCAATGAAAAATACCTACAACAAAAATAACCCAATAAGATTGAAAGCACAATTAAACAAGCACTATATAAACAAAAGAAAATGTAACATTATTTTATGCTCCAACAACAAAACCAAGAGTAAGGGGAATCTCTGCCAGATTGCTGCTGCAACACTGGACTTCATAATTAAAAACTCTGAATACAACTTCAAAAAGTAAGTAAAATATCTATTTAATGTTACAACTGCATAAAATAATCGAAAAGCTCTTTTTATATTAATTAAATAATTAATGTATATTTTTTCTTAATTATATCTCCTCTACAGAAACTTTAACACATACTCAACTACCTTCAAACATCATCCAAAAACCACCTTGCCAAAAAAGTAAGTATAAATCTCAATTAAACTATTAAAACAAGTAAAATTCCCAACCCAAATCGCCCACTAACCACACAAACCCCAAAATGAAATAAATACTGTTAAACACATTTATTAACATTTAAATTTTTCTTCTGCAGGAAATCAAAATAAACACTAAAGACAAGCACCAACAGAAACACCTCAGCGTCAAAAAAAGGTCAACATATTCAAACATGTAAGTATACTGGGGCCGATTCCGATCTCGGCCGGTAGGGCACCGAATCGGATTCGGCTTAACCGGATCCGATTCGGAGCCCTCTTTCCTGACCGATTCGTACGTGCGTCCGGCCGAGCGAGTAGGATGCGAGCGCACGCGAAATCGCCGACCGACTCGTACGCGGGTCCGAACCGCTCCGACCGACTCGTACGGACACGACTCGCACCGCGCAATGGAGACGTTTCCCGGCCGGGCAAGTACGATGCGCGCCACGAGCAGTCCGACCGACTCGCGCCGTCCGGCTCAAAAGAGCAGTCGGAGCCGGAATTGGGGGTCCGTGTCGGACCCCCCTGTACACGTAGCCGCGCAAGTCGCACACAGGGGGGACCCATGGGTCCCCCCTACCTGTGCCTTTACGCCGTGAGTCGCATCAAGGCGTACCCGCTGTAGGGGGCGCCCTTGTTCGCCTCGCACCCATTGAGTCAATGGGAGCCCGCGTACGCGTTGTACGTCCGGCTCCCATTGTCTTCAATGGGAGTCCGACCGACTCGAGTCCGATTGCATGCGTGCGCATCGTACTCGTTCGGTCGGACTGCCAGAGCCCGATTCGGTCGGAAATCTCTCCGGGTCCGGCTCGGTCGGAGTGATTTCCGGCCTGAATCGGAATCGGCCCCAATGTTGTATTTAAAACCTGTATTAAAATTAAAACAATTACAATACATTTAATATTTTTATATAAATTTCTCATAGCATTTGAAACATTAGAATGACTGAAGGTGCCAAATTCATAACTTCCCAGAAAGGAACATTTTTATTATGTTATATGGGATATGTCCACACCCAGGAGAAACAGACAGGCGACAAAGTTAATTGGAAATGCAGAAAATATTATTCAAATGCATGTTATGGGAGGGCTACAACTAAAGAAACTACTGTGTTACATGTTAAGGAACATAACCACCCCCTAACATAGCTGAAATAGAAGTGAGAGACGCTTTAGATACTCTGAAAGAAGCTAGCACTAGGTCTCAAAGACCTACTACTGAAATATTAAAAGATGTACTCGCAGAGTTCCAGAACATGTAACTGGCCAATTACCCTCTGTCTCAACGTTGAAAAGGCTAATAGCTATAACAAAAAAAGCAACTGCTGCCACCCCACCTACCCCCAAAACTTTCAGTGAAGGGGCGTGGCCAAGTAAGATGGCTGAGCGGACGTGAGCCGCCTCAGCTCCGTACCCCATCGACTGCCACGAGCTATACTTCACACATGTAGTGAGAAGAAAATTGCAAGCCTGCCACGGCGACATCCCGAGCTGCCCTGGAGACCTCTGGTGTGCCCGCATACCGTTAGCGAGACCCGCTACTTGGCCGCGAGTGGAGAGAGACGGAGGGCCGACGCTGCTGCCAAGATGGCAGTATGACATTCGCCGGACGCCCGACGGGCCCGCTGGGAGGCTCCGCGGACCGGAGGTGAAGTCGGCGTGATGCGTGAATGGCGCTGGGGCCCTCCGGACTTTGTGGACTTGCGGGGAGGCTCTAATGCCGCTTACCTCCCTCGGCATCACCAGGGGGTGCGTGGCTGAAGATTTTGGTCACCGGGAGCCGTTGGCGGGAATGACGGGGCTCAGAGGTGGCATCGATCGCAGCGCATGTTGACTGCGGCTCCAAAGGTCGCCTCTCCCGCACCACTGTGAAGTCTGTGCACTTGGGTCTGCTTCCCCCACCGCTGCCGATTGCTGGGAGGCTCGGGGGAGCTAGCCTCCGAGTTCTCTGACTGACATCAAAATGGCAGCCAAACAGACAAGTGCACGAGGGGTGAGTGCCGGTTTTAGAGCGGTGGCCCGCAGCTGGATTGCGGTGAGCGAAGCTTCTACCCCCTATATCACCCAGGCTAAGTGGGGACCGGACCCCTGAAGGCTTCCAGCGTCCTGATATGCCGTATTGGGTGGTGCCTGACCCTAAGATGGCTGCCTGACTTTGCCACCGAGCAGAGGTCTGACCCCAACACGAGGAGGCCTCCGAGAGCACTACCCATCTCCTTGCTCCCCACGCCCCAGAAAGGTCTTTGGGCATCTGATTCCACGCCGTGCAGGGCGCTGCCCTTATGCCTCCCAAGAAGGTCCCTAACAAAGTCTCCCGCTACTTTGCAGCACCGGGAAAAGACTCCCCGCCTTCGAAGACGGACCCCCTGCAGAAGATGGCTCTTACCCGGGAAGATTTAGTTGCCACCCTACGCGACTTTAAATCCGAATTATGTCAAGAAATCAAACAAGACCTGCGGTCCTCCATGGATCAACTTAAGGCTGCTCTCACTGAAAAAATGGCGACGCTGCGACAGGACGTGGACGCTGTTGGAACCAGAGTGTTGGAGGTGGAGGAGCAGACGCAGGACCTGGAGGCGCGCACCACTAAACTGCAGGATTCCCAGCAGACCCTACAGGCCCAGCTTCAGCAAGCAATACTGAAAGCAGAAGATTTGGAGAACAGAACTCGACGGGAGAATATACGGATTCGAGATTTGGAAGAAGGCGCAGAGGGCCCTGACCTCGAGGCGTTCGTGGAAGGCCTCTTTGCGGAACTCCTTGCTCCCCACCAACTGAAACTCAAACTAGACCGGGTCCACCGAGTGGGGTCCCCACCAACTGGGGATCACAGGAGGCCGCGGGACATCTTGGTCAAGATGCACTCTTTTAAAACAAAGGAGGCCATTCTGAGTGCAGCACGGAAAAAAGAGGAGACGTCGTTCCAAGGCTATAAATGTGCCCTCTTCAGGGATCTAGCTCCTTCTACGCTGGCCCGTCGACAGCAGCTGTGACCGATCACCGCCAAACTCAGAGCCGAGAACATTTG
The DNA here is from genome assembly GCA_963921515.1 of Calotriton arnoldi. Lineage (NCBI taxonomy): Eukaryota > Metazoa > Chordata > Amphibia > Caudata > Salamandridae > Calotriton > Calotriton arnoldi. The sequence continues at coordinate 403,720 of CAWUFW010008438.1, read as the reverse complement.
TTATCGCTGGACATTTCCCTTTGGGCTTGCGTTTGAATTAAAAAATAAGTTGCACCATGTGACAGACCTTTCTGAGGGCCTTCGTATTCTGGGCCTCCCACTGCCAGAGGAGGGGAACTCTGCAGGCCCCTCAAATGATATGGAGTGGCCCAGGAGGGGCTCCAAGGCCTGGCAACCAGTCAGTCGAGTGGAGGTCACTGGGAGAAGCGCGTTCTGTAGTCATTCTGACTTTCAAGGTCCCTAACCTCTGTGCACTCCTGTGGAATTGGTCGACACCACAGCTTTGATGCCGAAGGAGAGACTCGCTGGCTTGCAGAGTATGCGAGACACGGCACTCGATTGCTATGGACACTGAGGTTTTTATTTTTTCTTCGTATTGAACTGCTCACTAGATGACCATGGCACGGCAGTCGGGGGTGCGGGCCTTGTCTGTACCACCCAAAATTCTTCCTTTCTTTTTGGAGGAATTTCAAACCGAAGGCCCGTTGGCCATTTGGCTTAAGTTTTTTTTTGTGAGTTGTTGGGGTTTTGTTTTCGGGGGGTGGGAGGGATCCTGGTGGTGGTGCTTGGGTTTCACTGATCTTTTTAGGGCTCCTTAAGGTCCTACAGTATGAGCAGGGGGGCGTCATAAGGGGTTGCCAAGGAGAGAGGTCCTTCTCTACCGGGGTTGGTTGCAGTTACATAAGCAAGGGGAAGTGGCTTCACGGGGGGAGGAGGGGAGGTCGGCCCTGCCAATGGTTTCAGTAGCATCCTGGAATGATAAGGGGTTGAACTCCCCTCAGAAATGGCAGAAAGTCTGGAAATATCTTGCAGACCGCAGGTTCGAGGTAGTAGCCCTCCAAGAATCTCACCTTAAGAAAACCGAGGAATCTAGGCTAAGCCACAAATCTTACCCCTTCATCTATCAGTCAACCGCGAGTACCAAACACAATGGAGTAGCTCTGCTCTTCCACAGCATAACTAAGTTCCAACCTGTAGCCACCAAGACAGATTTGGAAGGGAGAATCGTAATGGTCAGGGGGAGGTTGAGGGGTACCTTATGCACTTTCATCTCTCTCTATGCACCCAACTCGGGCCAGTCAACATTCCTATCTAAAGCACTGAATATGGTAAGCGGATTTGCAGAAGGGCCAGTGGTTCTGCTGGGTGACTTCAATCTGACATGGCACGAGTCGTTAGACAGCTCGCACACTACAAGGGCACCCCCCAACACCTTCTCAAAGGGGACCAAACAGAAACTGCGTACACTAGGCCTTTGCGATGCGTGGCGAACGCTACACCCCACCACCAAAGACTATACATACTACTCACACGTTCACCAGATGTACTCTAGGATTGATTATATTTTTATCAGTCAGGCATTAGTGGGGCCCCTGCAGGCAGCGCAGATTCTGCCGATCTCGATATCAGATCACAGCCTAATCACCATCAGCTTGACCTGGAACCGGCCCAGATCTGACACGTCTCGGTGGTATTTCCCGACGGCGATTACACGAAACAAGACGCTGCGCGAGGAATTGAGGTCGACTATCACGGAATACTTCACCCTCAAAAACCCGCAAGATACGTCCCCGCAGAACAACTGGGACGCCTTTAAGGCGGTGCTGCGGGGTAAATGCATCCAACTTAACACGCTACTAAATAAACAGAGGGCGGCGGAACGTGTTGCCCTGGAAGGGGAGTTAGAAATAGTTGAAAAGGCACATAAAGACACTCCCACGCGGACACTGCAGCGGCAGCTTACCGTGTTACGGGGCAAACTACGCTCCTTTTACAATAATAGAGCCGAATACACGCTGCTGAAGCTCCGTCAGCCTTCTTACGTACAAGGGGACAAGGTGGGTCCGCACTTAGCTCGCCAGCTCCGAGTGAAAAGAGAGCGCGAATTTATTGGGGGCATCCTGGATCCGGGAGGGCAGCTCGTCCATGCTGATGCCACTGAGGCCAACATCTTTGGCGACTTTTATGGGAAACTCTATCGGGGTACAACTCCGGATATACACTTACAACAGCTATACCTTGACTCTGTGACTATCCCCCATATCTCCCCCTCGACTGCGAGCTCCTTAGATGCCCCCATCACTTCAGAAGAGGTGGGGCAAGCCATCTCGAGACTTAAACTTCACAAAGCCCCAGGACCGGACGGTCTCACTGCACAATTTTATAAATGTTACGCATCTGAAATCACCCCCCACCTCACTGAGCTCTTCCAAGCGATAGCAGCAGACGCGCGTGTCTCGACTTCTATGGCCGAAGCGGTGATATCTGTCATTCACAAGCCAGGGAAAGAACCCCAATATTGTGCATCCTTTAGGCCCATAGCCCTTCTCAATTTGGATGTGAAGCTCTACTCCACGATCTTAGCCACTAGGCTGGAGGACTTGATGCCTGATCTAGTCCACCCTGACCAATCAGGCTTTATAAAAGGACGGCAAACACATGATAATATTCGCCGCACCATACACCTTATTGAGAAGGCATCCACATTTTAAATCCCGGCAATGCTGGTGGGTCTTGATGCGGAAAAGGCCTTCGACAGGGTGGACTGGTCGTTTCTCTTCCTCGCCATGCGGAAATTTGGCTTTGGTGACACATTCCTCAACAGGGTCGAGGCCAATTACAACCTCCCGCATTCACGGGTTATGGTCAACGGGTGTTCCTCTCTTCCCTTCATTCTCAGCAAAGGCACCCGGCAGGGATGCCCACTTTCCCCCCTCTTATTTGCCCTCAGCATTGAGCCCCTTGCGGCTCGGTTTCTGGCTAACGAGGAGATCCGGGGAATACGTTTCGGTGGTACAGATCACAAAGTGTCCCTCTTTGCAGATGACATCCTGCTCACGCTTACAGAACCGGCCTCCTTTCTCCCGGCGGTGCAGGAAGAGCTGAAACACTTTGAACAAGTGGCGGGATTTAAGGTAAGCAAACACAAGGAGCCCTCATCAGCCAGGTTAGCTTGAATCCAGTGGCAAAGTGAGCAAGGGACCCACATCTGGGCATACCCTGCCAACTTAGGGCGAACAAAGCAAAACACAAGGAGATGATGGACGGAGTGCTGAAACTTTTCAAACACTCACCCCCAGTCACAGATCTGGGTTGAATCCATCATCATTCTTTAGCTCACTTTGCCACCCCAGGTCAGACATAGCTATATGCAAATCAGTCTTGAACCTGTGCCTCATGGGAACAGTCCAGACCGAACTGCCAAGCCATGTCTTCCCTGGACTGGAATCAAGCATCCTGGGACCGGTTTCGGGCTAACAGCCCTCATCAGCCAGGCTAGCTTGAATCCAGTGGCAAAGTGAGCAAGGGACCCACGTCTGGGCATACCCTGCCAACTTAGGGCGAACAAAGCAAACACAAGGAGATGATGGACGGAGTGCTGAAACTTTTCAAACACTCACCCCCACTCACAGATCTGGGTTGAATCCATCATCATTCTTTAGCTCACTTTGCCACCCCAGGTCAGACATAGCTATATGCAAATCAGTCTTGAACCTGTGCCTCATGGGAACAGTCCAGACTGAACTGCCAAGCCATGTCTTCCCTGGACCGGAATCAAGCATCCTGGGACTGGTTTCGGGCTAACAGCCCTCATCAGCCAGGCTAGCTTGAATCCAGTGGCAAAGTGGTAAACCTATCCAAATCCTCCATACTAAATCTCACGCTGTCAGCCACTGATGCGACCAGACTGAGAGGCCAGACGTCCTTGCAATGGGCGAAGCACTCTCTCCTTTACTTGGGGATCCACCTCACTCCCAGACTTGGGGATCTTTACAGGGCCAACTTCCCCCCCTGGTGGCACGTTTGTAGCAGGACTTTAAAAGATGGAAGCCCCTTTATATCTCATGGCTTGGGCGGATCAACGCTGTTAAGATGACGGTCCTACCAAGACTCCTATATCTCTTTCAAGCCTTGCCGATTGAACTGGAGCGAGACCTATTGCCCCGCCTGTGCTCTCTCGTCATTAAATTCATTTGGCAGGGTGGGAGGGCCCGTCTTCCTTTTCACGTGCTAAGGCGGCCAAGGAACGAGGGTGGGGTAGTTTTACGGGACTTCACCTTATATTATCAAGCGGCGCAGCTACGAGTGGTGACCGAATGGTCCGCACGTGAGTCCGACAAGCACTGGCTCCACATGGACCGGTCGATAGTGGGGCGCTCCATTTGGGATGTCCTATGGAAGCCAAAGAAAGATCGGCCCTCAAACGCCTACATAAGCACTCCCACTCGCACTACGTTGTTGATCTGGGATCAGGTCACAAGAATGGAGGGGTGGACTTCATTTCCTTCTCCCTATACCCCAATCCACTTCAACCCGGCTTTCCCACCGGCACTCCACGAAGGGCCCTTTGATTGTTGGAGGGAGGGGGGTGCATAAAACTCTCTGACTTGTTCCACAATAACGACATCCTAACGTTCGAAAGCTGCAAAAGGGAGTTTTTAGTCCTCACAGCGAACACTACCACTACCTCCATCTTAAACACTGGGCCACACTCCCACACATTAGGGAGGCAGCAACTAGAGAATTAACGGCTATGGAAAAGTTTGCGGTCTACAGGGCAGGCTCCATGAAAGGCGCCATCTCCGCACTCTACTCCATGTTAATGACTACACTACACGCACCCAGGGCACGCTACATGTCTTTCTGGGAACAGGTTCTGGGGCGCGATATCACTGAGGAGGAGTGGAAACATGTATGGGGTGACATCACTAGACACAACAAATCGGTGGCTCTGAGGGAACCTCACTATAAGACACTGCTGGATTGGTACCTCTACCCTACTAAACTCCGACGGATCATCCTTGACACCTCAGATCTCTGCTGGCGGGGATGTGGTTTACAGGGGGATTTCCGCCACATTTGGTGGGATTGCCCAGCTATCCGGCCTTTCTGGGAAGAAATCCTCTCTCATCTTAAAGAGATGCTGGGATATCCAATCCCGACCACCATCGAGGGGGCTCTCTTCGGCATTAGAGACGTGGAGTTGGAGCACCAAACCAAAACAGATAAGGCGATCATGCGGACATGTCTAGGGGCGGCGAAACTCACGATAGCGGCGGCATGGAAAAAGACGGGTACACCAGCTACGTCGCTTTGGCATGCCCGCTTGTGGAGAATTCTCTCTATGGAACGACTTGCAGACGTCTTCTGAGATGACTGCAAAGCTTTTGAACATAAATGGGGTCCACTGGTAACCTATCTGTCCCGAGGCTTGCCCTGTGCAGTTTGTCCACCTTCCGTAAGGGCCATGCACCTATTCCAGCTCTAACCCGTCTCGAGTTGGAACTAAGGGGCCGATTCCGATCTGGGTCGGAAAGCTCTCCGACCCAGATTCCGAGATTTCCGACCGAGCCGGACTCCCCCAGTCCGACCGAGCGAGTACGATGCGGCCGTATGCTGCCCGACTCGATTCGGTCGGACTCCCATTGAAGTCAATGGGAGCTGGTCGTACAACGCGTACACGGGCTCCCATTGACTGAATGGGCACTTCGCGAACAGGGGGGCCCCCTACAGTGGGTACGCGTCGGTGCGACTCGCACCGTACATGCATGTGTAGGGGGGACCCTTGGGTCCCCCCTGTGCTCGACTCGTGCGGCTACGCGTGAAGGGGGGTCCGACACGGACCCCCCAAGTCCGGCTCCGGGTGCTTTTGCGAGCCGGACGCTCTGACTGGATCCGGCCGTCCGACGCGTGCATCGTACTCGCTCGGTCGGGAAACGTCTCCATTGCGTGGTGCGAGCCGTGTCCGTATGAGTCGGTCGGAGCGGTTCGGACCCGGGAATGAGTCGGTCGGTGATTTCGCGTGCGCTCGCATCGTACTTGCTCGCTGGGACGACTGTACGAATCGGTCGGAAAAAAGGCCTCCGAATCGGATCCGGTAAAGCCGAATCCGATTCGGAGCCCTACCGGCCGAGATCGGAATCGGCCCCTAAGTCGGAGCAGCCTTCACTCCTTGATCGGACAGCGCTCTGCATCCACCACCCCGCTTTATAGCTGTCTCGCAGCGGCCTACGACTTTATCATGTGACATCACCACCACCAGGGATGGGGAGGTGGGAGGGGGGGAGGGAGTGGGGGGAATTTTTTCATGTTGATTGTATGTTTGTGCCTGAGGGTTTCTCCTCAAGGCTTTGTGTTTTAAAAGTGGCGTCTTCTATACCTTCAACGGAGGGGCCGTATGGACTCTGGGACGTATGAAACTGAGTTCTTATTAAGTGAATATTCTTGACCCCAGGCCCGTCCCGCCCTACTGTATTTATGTTGTCATTTTGGCTCATGACGCTCAATAAAAAGAATTTTGCCAAAAACGTTCAGTGAAATACAAATACCACCTGAACTCACTGTAAGTCATAATGAAGAGCAATTTCTACTTTATGACAATAAATCTAATGACAAAAGAATTATTATATATGCAACTCCCACAAACTTACTTAAACTACAGAATTGTGAGACATGGATGATGGACGGAACATTTAAAATATGTCCCAAACCATTTTACCAATTATATACAATCCATGGACTGTATCACAATACCAACATCCCCTTTATATATGCCCTGTTACCAAACAAACAAACCACTACCTATGTAGAACTCTTAACAAAAGTAAAGCAAGAAACTAATAATTACTACCCTCAAAAATTATCATAGACTTTGAACAGTCAATGATTCAAGCCATCCTGAAAAACTACCCTCACACAGCAATCCAAGGTTGCTATTACCACTTTAACCAATGTTATGTTATGTTATGTTATGTAATGTTATGTTATTTCCATTTATACCACGCACAGATACTACAAGAGTGTCCCGGCGCGTACCTTGAGAGGTGAAGACGGCCAGCTTAGTTGAAAAGGAATGTTTTCAGTTTTTTTTTTAAAAGAGAGGTGTCCTGGTTGCTACGCAGGACAAACGGCAGCGTGTTCCAGGCCAGCGCGGCTTTCATAGCAAGTGAGCTGCCCCCGTCCTCTGCAATCGAAACCGAGGAACAGTGGACAAAAGTTGGTGCGTGGAATGGAGTAGACTTGGTGGAGTGTAAAAGGAAAAACGTTTTTGGAGGTAGATTGGACCCAGGGAGTGAAGAGCGCGATGAGCTATTTCTAGGGATTTGAATTTCACCCGTTCAGCTACGGACAGCCAGTGCAGCGCTCTTAGATGTTGTCTCACGCTGCTTCTAGCAGAAATGCCAAGAAGAAGCCAGGCTGCCGCGTTCTGAACCACCTGTAACGTGTACAGCAGATAGCCTGGAGTGCCGACATAAAGAGCGTTGGCATAATCCATCCGAGATAGAATAAGGGCCCGGGTGACCGTTTCCCTAGCCGCCCTAAGAAGAAGGGGAAGGAATTTCCTGAGGGTCTTTAGTAAACCAAAGCACGTCCCAGCCAGCTTCTTAATCTGAGTCGAGAAGGTGAGGTTCTCGTCGAACCAAATCCCCAGGTTTTTAACGGGTTGGCCTGTAGAAGCTGACAAAGCTAGGTCAGACGGCCCGAGTGTTTCTCTAAATTGGGGTGGGGAAACTTTCCGAAGAGAAGGATTTCAGATTTCTCTTTGTTGCACTTTAGTTGCACAGAGGACAGCCAATGGAAGACTGTAGTCAAGCATTTTTGAGCGGCGTCGGTGGAGTCCTCATTTTTACTCAAGGTGAACAGAAGCTGCGTATCGTCAGCATAGGCAATGATTTTTGCTCCCAAGTCCTCTGCAAATTGAACCAGGGGAGTAATATAGATATTAAAAAGGAGAGGGCTCAGGGAGGATCTCTGTGGGACCCCTGTAGCCACTCTCTGGGGTAAGGAAGAGGCTGGAGGGAGCCAGACCTGTTGCGTTCGGTCCTCCAAAAAAGATTTAAGCCAACCCCAAACAGAGCCAGAAATACCAATCTCGGACAATCGGGTCAACAACAGTGAATGAGAAACCGTGTCGAATGCCGCCGAGAGGTCAAGCAAAATCAGGGTGCCCTCCCACCGGCATCCAGACAGTCACGGATAGCCTCCGAGACTTCAACCAAGGCCAATTCGGCACTGTAATTGGCCCTGAATCCCGATTGAGCTGGATGGAGCAGACCTGAGCATTCTATGAACTCAGTCAGCTGTCTGGTCACTACTTTTTCACACACCTTGGCCATACTAGGCAAGAGGGAAATAGGGCGATAGCTCCCTGGGCACATAGGATCAAGAGAAGGCTTTTTCAGAAGAGGCAGAATCATGGCCTGCTTCCAAGCTGCCGGGACATGAGCCTCCTGAAGTGACATATTGATAAGTCGGTTAACTTCAGGGTTGACTGTTTCCGCAACGGCAGCCAAAAGTCTGGCAGCACAGGGGTCTGATGGTGAGCCTGATTTCAGGCCTTTAAGAATTCTAAGAGAGTTGGATAAGTCAATGGGGGCAAAGGCAGCTAAGGTTTGAGGAGGAGGAACAGATGGAACCCCTGAAGCCAGGGGGAAAGCTGTATCCTTAATGCAGGAGGAAAAGGATGCCTGAATAGTGCGGATTTTCTCCATGAAAAAACTGGAGAGATTTTCACACCAGGACTTGGAAGAGGGAAGTGTACTCGATTGTGCCGTGGGAGTCAGGAAGCTCTAGACAATGGAGAAAAACTCCTTAGAGTTATTCCTGGCAGAATCAATACGGGTCGAATAGTAAGCACCTTTAGCATGAACTATAGCAGTGTAGTAAATTTTTTGTTTGTTTCTCAGCCTAAGTTTAGCCCCCGGGCAGTAATCCTTCCGCCAGCCCCGTTCCAGTTTCTTGCATTCCTGTTTAAGATCCCGGAGGGCGGGCATAAACCATGTTTTAGAGGGAGAATCCCTGGAGTACCTATGTGGGGTGGCTGGGGAAACATGCCCCACGGTACTAGCGATCCAGTTGGTGAATTGAGTCAGCCCTCCTTCGAGGTCAGCCAAGGAATTGGGTCTAGATGCAGCCAGAGCCTGGCTAAAAGCAGTCGGGTCAATTCTAGCAAAAGTCGGATCATGCTTGGGTCGCGCCGAGGAGTTGGTGTCTGGCAGTACCCAGGCGAAGTAAGTCAGAAAGTGAACGGACCAAGAAACCGGAGTGGGGGCCTCGACCAGGATGGCAAAATTAGAGCAGATAGGGTCAAGAATATGACCCCCTAAATGTGTTGGTAGGTTGACCCATTGGGTGAGCTGGGCGAGATTGAGTGTATCTAAAAGCTCTAAGGTATCTCTCGCAGATGCCTGGTCAAGGTGAATGTTCAATTCCCCAAGAACAATATAGGGGCCGATTCCGATTCAGGCCGGAAATCACTCCGACCGAGCCGGACCCGGAGAGATTTCCAACCGAATCGGACCCTAGCAGCCCGACCGAACGAGTACGATGCGTATGCATGCAATCGGACTCGATTCGGTCGGACTCCCATTGAAGTCAATGGGAGCCGGTCGTACAACGCGTACGCGGGCTCCCATTGACTCAAAGGGCGCGAGGCGAACAAGGGCGCCCCCCACAGCGGGTACGCGTCGATGCGACTCGCGCCGTACATGCACAGGTAGGGGGGACCCATGGGTCCCCCCTGTGTGTGACACGCGCAGCTACGCATACAGGTGGGTCCGACACGGACCCCCAAAGTCCGGCTCCGACTGCCCTTTTGAGCCGGACGGCGCGAGTCGGTCGGACTGCTCGAGGCGCGCATCGTACTTGCCCGGCCGGGGAACGTCTCCATTGCGCGGTGCGAGTCGTGTCCGTGCGAGTCGGTCGGAGCGGTTCGGACCCGCGTACGAGTCGGTCGGCGATTTCCCGTGCGCTCGCATCGTACTCGCTCGCCCGGACACACGTTCGAATCGGTCGGGAAAGAGGGCTCCGAATCGGATCCGGTTCAGCCGAATCCGATTCGGTGCCCTACCGGCCGAGATCGGAATCGGCCCCATAGTTGGAGAAGTGGAGAACCCGGGGAATGATAAAATCCCCCAGTGCCTTAAGAAAAGCCCCTGCCGGACCTGGGGGTCTGTAGATCAGGGAGCCACCCAATGCATTTGGAGACACCTTCAAAAATCTACTCTCAGTGTAAAATATGCAACTAATAGCAATTTTACATATGAAATAAAAAAACTAATTGCACTAGCATACGTCCCAATAACTGATGTAGCAGAACACTACAATCTCTTAATAGAAAACCAAACAAATTAACAAAATCTAAGTCCCCCACTCAACTATTTCGAGGACACCTGGGTGGGAAGGCTACACAGATCTGGACACAGGAGACAGCCCAAATACCACATACCATGGTGGAATGTATATAACAGTACCCTAAACAAAGAAGCAAAAACTAATAACGCTGTGGAAGGGTGGCATAATGCTTTCCAAGCCACAACATGCAGAACACAACCAACCCTACATAAATTACTACAATCCTTCCAAAAGGAACAAAGCTACCAACAACTAAGACTTGAACAGTCTGTAACACAGCTAGGTCCAAAACTAACTAAACAGACTAAAACAATGCTCGAGCACCTACAATACAAAGTAAGGCTCTACCCAAACACTAAAGGGCTCGAATACCTAGAAACACTAGCTATATCCCTACTTTAGAACAGTACTACAAAAACATAGCAATATCGTAATTGTGCATTATATTCCTAAATAAACATTTCTCTGCAAACATATAAAATATAAAAATTATGTCAATTAACTTTAACTTACTTTGAAAAATTATTTGACATAATAAATATATTTTATATTTTTACAAACGTCAATAATTTAAATTACGTACTTTTTTGTCACTGAAGAATCGAATCCAAACTGCCATTAATAAATCCAATCGTGTAAAGATCCCAAAACTTACTTAAAACTCCCCAAAAAAATGGAAAAATACAACTGTAAAAAATATAATCCAGCGACAACGTATCCGTAGACTCCAATCCATTAAAAACCCAAAAAATTGAATTAAAAAAAGAAACGCTCCATGAAAACCCAAAAAATAAAGGAACTGTAAGATAATTATTAGTTTACTAGAAACTAATACACAGTTCCTTAAAAAAAAAAAAGCATGCTTCTCCCAACGGCAACTTCCAAACGACAAAATCCTGTAAAAAAAACAACACAATCCCTCCCGCACAAATTCACAATAAAATCATTGAAAAACCCACATAAACACACTAATAACACCATATTCTAAACATATTTAAACATATATCCTAACACCTACCTATCAACGAACTAACCGCATTTTGCTAACGCAAAACAACTAACTAAACCGCACCAAAACCACAAAATCCAAACTACACATACACTATACAGTACTTAACTACCTTCAAACTACACCTAAATTAAGCTTAAAAGTAATAAAATTAAACATACCTTGACCGATGCGACGCAGCTTCCAACCGCGAGCTTCTCCCCTCAGAAATTACCTAAAACAACACAGATAGCCTACAAAATACAACTTAGTTTAGAAAATGGCTACCTAAATAAAATATCAAAAATACTTTTTGACATTAAAATCAATGTACATTACAAATGCAATACTAAAAATAAATTTTTTAATTATAATTAATATTACTAATGTACTATATGTTTTTTCTTTACTGTTAATTTTTTTAACTATAATAATAAATATTAGAAAATAAATAATACTTATTATACATTAAAATAAAATATGTAAACTTACGAATGTGATTTAAAAAAATATAATGTTTGCTAAAAATATGAAAAAATGTGTAAGTGTTAAAAAGATTTTTCTTTATCAAAATGTTTCTTACCTTGATAATGTTATTTATATTTACAACTTAAATAACAAAATATAACATTATTTATTAAAAAATATGCAAAAAAGATAAAAAAGCCATACAATTAGAAAATTGTTAAAAAGTGTATGTTATTAAAAATGTACACTGTATCTAATTATGTAATGCATATTTACAATGCAAATTAATATTCTAAAACTATTAACCAAAAAATATGTTATCAAAAAATTTATAAAAACCAGTGAACAACTACATCTTTATTTGTAAAAAATGTATGTTTACCAAGTTCTACATTATAAAAAAGTTAAAATTCTTTCATGCTGACTATACTTATATGATTATGTTGAAATATGTACTAAATATGTAATGTATCCACAAATAACAAATGTGTTATCATTTCTCTTTATGACAATATATATATTAACCCCTTCGCTGCAGGGGTAATTCCCCCACGGGTGCGGGGGGTGAATGCGGCGCTGCGGTGCTCGTGACGAGACCAGCTCGTCATGAGTCACAGTGGAGCTGTGCTCATGACGAGCTGGTCTCGTCACAAACCCGCCCACTTATTAATTCTCCCGCACAGGCGGGGAATTAATCACGCGTGGGCGGTGCGCACCTGTTATGACGAGACCAGCTCGTCATGAGCACAGCTCCACTGTGACTCATGACGAGCTGGTCTCGTCATAAGCACCGAAGGGGTTAAAAAAAGTTTAATAAAAAGTTTAATAAAACAAAATGGATATTTTCATTTGACTAACTCTTTGAATGAAAATAAAAACTTTAATAAAATATAAATATTGTGTTGTATTTAACTTCTATATTAATTGTTGTTTTCTGTATTTACAATCAAATAATTATCTTAAATTATATATCACACAAATATTTATTTTTTTAAACACATAGCTAAAATACTAATACCACTTAAACATAGATTTGTATCATTAACATTACTACAAATTAAAGAGCTAATATTTTACTATTCCCACTCTACACTATATCAACTCAGGGAAACAGCAGGACACTAATCATATATAATTTACTATTCCCACTCCAAACTGTACCAACTAAGGGTGGGTGCTGGACACTAAACATATATAATTTACTATTCTCACTCCAAACTGTACCAACTAAGGGTGGGTGCTGGACACTAAACATATATAATTTACTATTCCCACTTCAAACTACATTAAGGGGCTGATTACGATGGCGGACGGAAAAGCACTCCGAACGCCATTGTAGCGTAAAATAACCGTCCGCATGTACCGTGGCAAAACCGGCGGTCAGATTGGGATGCACTGGCAGAAAAATCCGACTGCGGCGGACGGATTCCACAAAACTCCGCCGGGAACGTCTGGAAAAGCTGAAAATCCGTCCACGGCGGGCGGAATTGCTGCGGAAAGACCCCAAAACGCCGATCGACCAGCGGAATGACCGCAAGTGAAATTATGATACAATGGCGGAGCCAGCGGAAGGACCATTGCATTCAGACCGATGCAATCGCGCGAAATGATGAATGGTAGAGCCGGCGGAAGGACCATTGCATTCAGATCGCTGCGGTGGCGCGGAAAGAGGAATGGCGGTCGAAAGCAACAACACAACAAGGCTACCAAGTGTGGCTGTTTGTCTGGCGCATCCTCCAAAAACATCTGACACACCCCAATGACACATCCCCATGGCAAGAAAAAAATACAAATCCCAGGTCAACCCAGATAATACACCTGACATGAATCCTCCATTTTGACCCACCCACATAGCTGAGTACAAAACCAACCCCTTCCCTGCCCAGCATCCTTTGCACTACTACAGAACTGAAGGGCCCAACACCACAGCACAAAGGAGAGGCAAATCAGCACACATCACACCATCACAACCACCCACACACCACACACCACACACATCTCCACCACCACCTTCACACCTGCACTTTTCAACCATTTGCACATCACACACCATGGCACAGAAAAAAATGCCAAAATTCACTGACAATGAGTTGTCAGTCATGGTAGATGAGATAATCAGAGTAGAACCACATTTGTTTGGAAGCATGGTCCAACAGACACCAGTAGCCAGAAAAAATCAAATGTGGGAAAGGATAGTCAACAAAGTCAATGCAGTAGGGACCACCCCGCGCACCCTGCGTGACATCAAGAGGAGGTGGCATGACCTCAAGAGCAGGGTGAAAAAGAGTGCCAACAAGAACCATGAGCTGGCTCAGAGGACTGGCGGTGGCCCTCCCATTCCACCACTAACATTCACCGAATGGGAGGAGAAGGTGCTTGCCATACTGCATCCAGAGAGTCTCACAGGACTACCCGGGGGAGTGGAGGCTGGTAAGTACCAACAAATGTCTCCCATTACACTGCTATGTACTGTCTTGCACAACTAGAAAGCTACACTTCCTAGACACAAAAGCACTTATGTACAACACACTCTTCCCAACACATGTCTCACATATCTAACATTTCCTTCCTCTGAATCACCTCAAAGGTAGCTAGCACTATTTCCATTGGGGCATGTGGACAGGCAGCCAGAACTATAACTCCCACCAGGCACCCTTGTCCCACAGCTGAGCAGGATTTCATTGCTCTCCTCAAACTTACAGGTAGGTAGCCATCTTAACAGGGAGGGGGGTTTGTGGGTAGCAGTGGTGGCTGGTGACATTTGTAAGTGGTGGGACGTAAAAGTATTGGCATACTGCACCGCAGCGAGCGAGCGTAGCGAGCGAGCCCAAACAACCTAAGGAGGGTTCGGGGGGGTTCTCCCCCCGAGAAAATTTTGAAAAAAGAGTGGACAAATGGTGCATTTTCAAGCAAATTTGAGAATGCAGGAAGGTTAATAAAGCAATTGTGAAAGTGCAGTTATTACATTAATAAAGAGATGTCATATAACATAGGTAGCTGCTTATTCAAGCTTTCTTTCACCCCATAGTCCAGCAGGGTCTTGATACAAGACAGATAAGAGAAAAAGCAGTGTGGTCCTCGACCAGGAAGACACTCATATTTCGTTGGTAAGAAGTCAAAGGATTGGTCAAATTGAAAACCTGAAATGCAATATGCAATCAAACAATTTGCAAGTACATCTCATCTATGTTCAACAAGCCATGTTTTACCCATGATTGGAATTGTGAATCACCAAATAAACTGAGCCACTGCAATCAAAAGCAGAGGGCCTCCTCAAAAAGTATGCCCTTAAGAGAGTTCTCTCATCTCATGTCCTCTCTATATTTTCTCTGGAAGTTGAAAACTCATCACAGTCTACTGCACAAACCTGAACCCTTCTGCATATTCCAACACCAGAACTCCTTCTTGGCCATTTAGTTTGGAGCCATTCATACCAGGAATACAGAAAATACCTTTAAATAGAGTAGAAGGTATTCCAAAACAAGGACCAGCAATCACGGGTAACTATCCGGAGTCTTTGGTGAGTCTTTGGTGGGAGATTTAATAGATTTGTGTCAGTGGTCTCGTGAGTTGAACCTACTATGAGTTGCTAAATTTCCAATTTAAAAGTTATTCAATGCTTTTACTTTTTGCTTATAGACAGCAAAATAGTCTTCATCCAAACGTACATTCCAGTATGCCTCCCTTACCGTCTCTCTCTCTCCCCCGTTTCCCCAGGGCCTGATTCTATCTATGTCTGTATTTCAGTAAACACAAGGGATCTTAGGGAACAACTCCTGTGTGTCTCTCCAATCGCCCAAAATCATTTTTATTTAATGATCTTTAGCAGGGTTGGATGGAACAAAAAATAGACCCAGGCACCAAAATATAAGTGGCCCTATTAGCGAAGCAGAAAGCTAAAAAGTGGTAATATCAGGGAAATCAACACTAAAAAGTGGCCCGTCTGTCCCTAACATCAGCCCACAAATGCTTAGAAACTGGCCCACACACTGGTCTGTCAGACCAGCCCATCAGCTACTGCCCTATAGGTCACACCGAGCCCTGATCTCCAGACCTCTCATGCTTCATAGGTGCATGTGTAAACTGCTCATACCGTTCAGCATTTTTGTCTTGCATTCAGGGACTTGTAGTCTTGATTTTTGTAATCGGATAAAAAGGACAAGTCACAGAATGATGAGCAAAAACCCAGACTGGAAGAGCTACTCATGCATGAACCTGGGAAACTGGAGAGTTCTGTATCCCTTACACACTTCTCTTATTCTAATGTTCTGGCTGCTAATAGAATGTTTTTATCAAAACGAAGAGAGTAAAGGACGGGCACTGACCTCTATTAAGCGCTGTGATGGAAGTTGGTCCTTTGGTGCCCGAACACGGACTATGTGTTCTGGAAAGCATTAGGAGTTTCTTTTTCTCCATGCTGCTTGCAGTGCACAGAAACTGAGCTTAGACTGCTGTGCAGTGACTTAGCCTGGGTAGCAAGGGCCCAAACGCAAGCAAGGAAATTGATCCAAGTCACAACCCACCTGCAAATTAGCCACATGAGCAGATGAAGCCCCTACCTACCAACACCCTGTGAAAAATCCAATGTTATAGCACAATCTTTTGTACGACAGCTAGACACAGAACACTAACGCAGCACACTGAAGTAATTGAAAAGCGATATGCAGTACTATATAAAAATATATAAACTGAATAAAAGCCCACCGATTTTATATAGAAGGAAGACAACAATAACAATAAATGTTAGAAAAGTCAACAGGATGCTCGGTAAAATAAAATATTTGTCAGGGATAACAATTTTATGAGGCAGGGAAGCCGGGGCAGATCCCAGGTTTTTCAGTTCAAAGTTGTACAGTTCAGTCACTAAAAGCATCTCTTTCTCCTGCCAGTTTCACATCAAAGGTTACTACTTTGACCATCATTCTTGGTACCCGAGGGTAGAGCGTGGGTGGCAGACAGCAGCCACCTGAAAGCTCGGCTCACTTTGGGCTCGAGGGTCCAAGAGGACCTCAAGTTGAGCCAGAGCCTGCTATCAGACTCGAGCCTGGCTAAATCCAGAATGCAGAAATCCATGCGAGGTGGAGGTGTGAAAATATAACTGGGACATAACTAAATCGCGCACTGTACAACCAGGCGCAGTATTCAATTGTGTGTAACGTGCAGTGGCACAGGGGCCCAAGGCTACGAAAGGCCTTCTGAGCCCCAATTACGGGGATTTTTTACTACGTAGCAGGGGACTAACGGGTCCCTTTCAATAGTGACCATCGCCAACATTGGTGTTACTGGAGTTTTGCATATTTCTGTTAAACATATTTACAATCTGAGGCACAGGGAGATTCAAATTAGTCAAATGGATTACAACCCAGATAAGCTATTTAGGCTCTAGATCAAAACTCCTCATTATGCATTTCACAGGTAAACCTGACTTTGCCAGTTAGGCTGACTATTTATGCCAGCACTGCATAACCCCGTTATCAGTTCAGAGTCACTCAGGTAATCTATTATCACAGTGTGTAAACAGAGTTCAGCCGTGGCTTCCTCACAGGTGCACGGCTGAGCTTCATTACTCATTTACTGCTAAATAGGTTTGAATTTTCAGGGAATAGCTCTAACCCGATGGATTTACCGATTGCTCAAAGTACCATATGAGCAGATAAAGGAGTTCACAGGGATTATCGGCCTGGCTAACTCACAGTCAAACATTTACAGAGAAGCACGTCCCTGGAAACTATGGTCAACACGGTATTGGCCCTTCCCCCAAAAGATCAAGAGCTTTTACAGGCTGGCAGGCCCCTGCGCTGCCCAATATACACAATGAATTCAGATCTTTATATGGTGAAAGCATTTCTTCAAAATGTACCAATAAATTAGGAAAATAGCTAACGCCCTTGATATAAAATGCACTGTACAAGTTACCTTGAAATATACAAACACGTACATACATAAGTGTTTTTACTCATTTAGGCCAGTACCTACATATGCAACACTTTTTCGTGGGTCATGGCTATGTCACGGACCCCCCTCTGCCCCTCCCCCCAATACTATGAGTGAAATCCATCAGATGCCTGCTTTAAGAACACAGCGGCAGAACTCTAAAAAATCCTCTCTTACCTGCTGCCCCTCGCCTGCTCTATTTCCTATCATTTCAGAATAATTCAGACACAGCACTGTATTTCACAGAGATAGACCTATTTCCTGCACTGTCCCGGCATGCATCGCGCCCTGTAGCTGTCACCGGGACGTTACAGTAAAATGTGTAGAGCCAGAATTTCAGCCCAGAGGAGGGAGGCTGAAACCTCACAGAGGGCAGCTGAAGGCGAGGCTGCAGCTGTTTCCATTGCTCGCAGTAACATTTAGACCCATCTTCGCAAAAATCATGCTATTAGTGTGGCATTCCTGAAAATGTCAAAGCTTGCTAGTATCTCTTCAGGTGCTGAACTATGTCTAAGGCTGCCCAAAATTCCTACTACGTCAAAAACAGTGTTCGTTCGCACCCCCTGTATCCCGCCCCTCCTCTCCCCGACCGATGGAAGAATCTGAAATGCTGCTGAGGCCTCTCTAAAGCCTCCACCAAGAATGAAAGCTCACTGGGCCAGCCTGGGAAAACAAGTACCAAGAATGTCAGCATCTTCCTCTTTGTAGATCAGTGCAGACCCCCCTTTTTTCTATTTATTTATTTATTGTGTTTGTTAGGTTTTGGCTGGCAGATTCGGTTGCATGTGAGGGTAGTCGGCTCGCTGAGCGAGTTAAGCCCCGCAGATTGAATCTGTAACCTGAGGCTCACGGGGTTGACTTAGCCTATCACCCTTCTGAGGTGGATACAATTATTAGTATTAGGTTGGGCAATAGCAGCATTTATGATTGAAGTGCCTGTAAACAATGGGTGTACTCTGATGTTCGAATAGGCCCTCTTACGCCCAACGAGACTGAAAAATAAAGTAATTATTTATTTAAATTTGGCAAAGCACTGCTCTACCGTTCTAATATCAGATGGTAGAACAGCCAATGGTGTGCACTCCATCCAGAGACCTTCTGTTAGCCCGCCAGCCAGAGATGCACAAGAGTCGTGGTTTTTTGTGGGTTTTTTGGTTCTGCAAGTTTCCGTTTCTCAGGCTCCGTTACAAAGACAGTTTCCAGGGCTCTTTGACAAAGCAGATTCTGTCCTGGTTTTGGAAAATGTTAAACTCGTTAGAGGATTTTTATGACTTACAAAAATAAAAGGAAGTTTGTGATGACGTGTGAAAGGTTATATAACAGTGAACAGATAAGGACTAGTAAAGCAATCAGGGAACTATACTGATTCAAAAACTTTTATGAATAAGAAAGGAATGCAAATAAAATCACAGACTATTTGGGAAATCAATTAGTCTGCACCAGTGATTTAACAGAGTAAACGGCTCACCTTCCTAAACATTAAATATAATGTACGCAAATAAAGGGTTTTCCTTCCTACAGATTACAGGGAGTCTCTCGCAATAAATAATTCACACCCCACTGGAATAAATAGTCTGCATGAATAAAGTCTCTGTCTCCCAACGGGTTAGCTTGAGCCCCAGGCACCCAGGCAGCATGTTCCAGTAGATCAAACAGGATGTGCATCTGTAATATCCCGCGCTTCAGTATTTATGGCAGCAGATAGGGTGGGAGTGGGATGTGCAGGGTGGAAGCTTAATGGGCAGACACATTGGGGAAAGAGGTTATCCATATTATATTTGATTATTCATTTTTACAGTTTGATCTAAATCCCTTAGGGCAAGCGAGCGTCTTTCAGTGGAAGAATTTGAGAAGGGCATGTTGAAGGCTTATACTGCATGGTTCTTTGCTTGAGAGCCCAGGCTCGTTTAAAAAAAAAAAACTCGCCTCCCAGTGAATGACACAGAACACCAGTGGTTAGATGGATGGATCATGTTAGATAGCTGAATAAAGCACAATTCACATTTGAACTAATAACAGTGAAAGTGAGTACTCCTCCAAGAGGTTTATCCAGGTTAAATGTGCCTTGCAGTGAAAGATGTCCCAATACATCAAACCCCAACTGACATCATCAGACAAACATTAGAGAGGGCCTAATGTTAGTGATTGTTAGAGATGCAGGACTGGGTAAAGAGAAGAGTTTTATCCTCCACAAAACCACTTTAAAAGGAGGCTAGCAACATCCTATGCCCCTCTGGAGCGATTACACTCAATTGGGATAAAAGGCCCACATTGCCCTGCCTCCAGCAGCAGGAAGCAAGTAGGAGTATCTACAGGGGGTCACTCCTATGAGTCTTCTTTGGGAAGGGTGGGGAGTGTTATGAATTACAGTCGCTATAGAATGAGGAACAGAACAGCTGGTGAAAAGCACCAGTATTTTACAAATTGTTCACAGGGTTGGTATTTTAGAGTTCTAGTGATATTGTGAGAATGAAAAAAGCATAGCAACTCCTCAGATGGAAGGCTTTTCAGAACGGTAAAATGTGAAGGAAGGTGTGCATTAGGATTAATGATAAAATGTGTCCCACTGCAGTCATACCCTCAACTAAAGATAAGAAGGCTTTCTCCTTGTTAAGCACCACAACTAACAAACCAACTCCCCTTATATTTTCCAGGCGAAAGTTTTCTCTATGTTTTGATAGATAAAAAAGCAACTGCATTGTTTGCTTTAGAAGTCATCACTGGTTTGAGTGGCTAGTAAGTGAAAAACACAGAGGACTTAAGGGTTCTATTTACTCCCCACTTCCTCACTGGCTGATTCCCTGTGTGCAGTGAGAATGTGCTTTCCCTGTATGATGTCATTACTATGCACCTCTTCTAGTCTCCAAGTTGGGGGTGGGATGGTTCCTCACGCAGCCCTGTTCTTTCTGGGAAGTTAAAACCATACCAATTTCTCCGGTTAAATGTGGTGCCCACTGTTTGGGAAAGGCGGAGGCGAGGGGACACTGCTATCGCTGGATAAGTGAGTGCCTGATTTATTTCCATGCCATTTCATCTTTAAAGTTATTCTGACAGTGGCTGTGCTTGGGGCATGTGAGCCTAGGGACCATTGGAAGGATTCGGTCTAGGTGTTTGTGGCCGTGGCTAAGAGCTTTTGTGGCTGGAAAGGGTAAATGTCAGTCAGCTGTTGTGTAGAATCGTTGCTACAGTCCTGGCGCTCACAGCAGCGGTCTTAGTTTCGTGGCTCCGATTCTGGGCCGCCTTCTCCCCCGGGTGCAGGAGAGGGGTTGGAAAAGGGCAACGAACCTAACCCGCCGGTGAGGCAGCGATGAAGAGCTGTGTCCCCACAGGCCCAGTTTCGGGTGTCCTGACAACAATTTACTGCGGAGCTTTGGCTTGGAGGGCTGAGGGCAGCGTTAATGCGAATGCAGCTGCGGCTCGCAGTACTCGCGGGGGGTCGCGCGGGGGTGGGGGGCCGAGGGAGAATACAAAATTTAGCAAACTTACCTGACCGCCTCTGCTCCTGGTCCGCGTTGCAGCAATGGCGCCTCTTCGATCAGGAGTGGAGTGGCAGCCCTCAGCCAATCCTGGCGCTGCTGCAGCGCCAGGATTGGCTGAGGGCACGGTTACTCTTCGCCCGCCGCCTGCCCATTAGGAGACCGAGGGGCTCCTAATGGGCATGCGCAAGCCAGTGGAAACACAAGTGCGCATGATTGGGCACGGGCGAAAAATTCGCTCACCTTCCCCACTTATGCGCACTTGTGCTGCTGCCTGTCCCTGGCTGGTCTGTAATGCACGTCAGTCAACATGACGCCTGACCGCCCACCCCTTCAGACTCTGAAGGGGTGGGCGGTCCGACGTCATGCTGACTGACATGATTGTCAGACTCAGTTCTCCTCGGTGACGGCATCTCTGAACTTAAGTAAACTAAGTTCAGAGATGCCGAGGGAGCTGCGGGCACGGGCGGGGGGCAATGCCCCAACGCCCCAATGGACGCACCGCCCCTGCGAAGCCAGCACTACAACTCCCACCAGGCACCCTTGTCCCACAGCTGAGCAGGATGGAGCACTCCCCACATCCAGAACCATGTTGCTGCCATTTCATTGCTCTCCTCAAACTTACAGGTAGGTAGCCTTCTCATGCTCTCTTGTCTCACCCCTGAGCAGGCTGGAACACTTCCCACACCCAGAACCATGTGGCAGCCATTTCATTGCTCTCCTCAAACTTACAGGTAGGTAGTTATCTTAACAGGGAGGGGGGTTTGTGGGTAGGAAGCCAGCACTACAACTCCCACCAGGTACGCTTGTCCCACAGCTGAGCAGGATGGAGAACTCCCCACACCCGGAACCATGTTGCTGCCATTTCATTGCTCTCCTCAAACTTACAGGTAGGTAGCCTTCTCATGCTCTCTTGTCTCACTCCTAAGCAGGATGGAACACTCCCCACACCCAGAACCATGTGGCAGCCATTTCATTGCTCTCCTCAAGCTTACAGGTATGTAGCCATCTCAACAGGGAGGGGGGTTTGTGGATAGGCAGCCAGCACTACAACTCCCACCAGGCACCCTTGTCCCACAGCTGAGCAGGATGGAGCACTCCCGACACCCAGAACCATGTTGCAGCCATTTCATTGCTCTCCTCAAACTTACAGGTAGGTAGCCATCTGTACAGGGAGGGGGGTTTGTGGGTAGGAAGCTAGCGCTCCAACTCCCACCAGTTACCCTTGTTCCACAGCTGAGCAGGATGGAACACTCCCCACACCCATAACCATGTGGCAGCCATTTCATTGCTCTCTTCAAACTTACAGGTAGGTAGCCATCTGAACCGGGAGAGGGGGGTGTGGGTAGGAAGCCAGCACTACAACTCCCACCAGGTACCCTTTTCCCACAGCTGAGCAGGATGGAGCACTCCTCACACCCAGAACCATGTTGCAGCCATTTCATTGCTCTCCTCAAACTTACAGGTAGGTAGCCATCTTAACAAGGAGGGGGGTTTGTGGATAGGCAGCCAGCACTACAACTCCCACCAGGCACCCTTGTTCCACAGCTGAGCAGGATGGAACACTCCCCACACCCAGAACCATGTGGCAACCATTCCCCTCCACTGTGTCACCGAACAGGTAGGTAGTCAGTGCATGCACCCTGCCATCCTTCTCAAAATGCATGGAGCCATATGACCACACCAGCCCTCACATGTCTGCCAATTTGGCATAGATCCCAAATTTACATCCAGTGTGCAGACAGCTAAGCGCATGTAATTGTCACTGAATTTTAACTTTGACTCACCAAGTCACATGTGAAAGAAATTCAGGGCCCAATCATGCACAGCACAGAATGCAATGTGTAAGTGCCATGGTGTCAGAGCATGAAGGCCCATATGAACACAAAACATGCATGGTCAATCTGACAAACAAAATAAAGTACATGATATGAAAAAGGTATGTATAACATTCCAATGGCTAGTTCTTTCTTAGCTGAAACTGATTCCATGAAGAGTAAACTAAAAGGACGCATTATCAAAAGTTGATATGCCGCAGGTTGGTAGATGATGACATGTCCTTGTAATCACACAATCTGTAAGTGGCACATGGTTTCAATTTACATGTCACACTATGGACAAGTAATGTATGTACCTCAACATCATGTCATGATGCTCATTTTCTTTCAGCCATACCAAGTGATTGCAATGTAAAGTGTTTGGTGTATCAAATGTAACATCCAAAAGTCTAACACCAAGCTTGTGGAGTGCACTTAACTGACATTTTAACCTCTGTTCAACAGGAGATCCACAAGCAACTGCAGCAGAAAACACCACCAACCTGCAGAGCCTGAATCTCCCCCCCCCCCGGAACATGAACTCTCTGATGCAGATTTCCTACGTTTCTCGGATGAGGAGCAACAACCTGGCCCCTCAGGACTGCCAGGGCGCACTACGTCTCAGGGCCTCATTGTCCCCACCACCAC
Organism: Calotriton arnoldi; assembly: GCA_963921515.1. NCBI lineage: Eukaryota > Metazoa > Chordata > Amphibia > Caudata > Salamandridae > Calotriton > Calotriton arnoldi. The sequence goes on along the minus strand of CAWUFW010008438.1, from coordinate 380,255 downwards.
CACAGCAACAACAACAGCGCTGACCCCTGCTACAACGACCTGTGCGACAGCCACCTCCACCATCACCACTGCTGCCTGCAACACTCTCCCTGCCTCAGTGGTTACCAACACCACCACACAATCCGAGGATGCCAGGGAGAGTGTGCGTGTGCGTCGAGTCCCAAAGCCACAGGTCCGTGTCAGCAGGGCAGGTGGGAGGGCAACTGGGGGACAATCACAAGAGGACACTGAGACAGAAGCCCTGGCCACCGTTGCAAGAGTCCTTGGTGCATACCAACAGAACCAGGGACAGATGGGCCAGGTTTTTGAAGAAGTGCGTGAACTCCGCCTGCTGCTGAGGTCCATGGACACACGTATGGGCCAACTTGTGGACCTCATGGGCCAGCTTGTGGGTGTTCTGAGGGACAGACATGCGGCTCAAATGACGGCTCAACCCCCCTCCAGTGGCCAGCCTGCTGATACTCCCACCACCTCAGCTGCGGCCACAGAGAGGGGTGAGCTGCAAGACAATGACTCCTCGACACCGCTGAGCCTGCAGCAGAGGCCCCCCTGCCAAACGCAGGAGGGGACGTCCGAGAAACACCACGGGAGGATCACGTGGCAAAGCACCAACCAAAGGCAAGTCGCTGAGCCAGCCATGATGGCACCTGTGTTGCCCTTGACATTGTCTTTGTTAACTATCCTAACCCACATTGCCATGTTGATGGCATGAGTTTGTTGGACTGTGTGACTACATCAATGTGGTGACTACTCTATTTGTCTCATTTACCATCACTGACAACTCATAAATTCACTTTGCACAATTTTAAAAACAACCACTTCTCTTTCACAAAAACTTATTGAAAATAAACACTCTTTACACACCTATGTCTTTGTGTCAGTTCCATGTTTATCACAGTATGTACAATGTCAACTCAGATTCCAATGTACCACAAGCTCTGATTGTGACGAGGCAGTGATAAGGAGAAGGAACCTAGAAAGACACAAGAGAATGACAGTTACTTGTCAGGTGATGCCATTACAGCTAAAACACACCACTAGTCAACAACGTACAAAAACCATCACACATAACAATGACCACCAACAGCAACATAGACATCGGGTACGTGTCAAACAATACCCTGTGCCACACACATCAGCCATTAGCACTGAGCCAACAACAGCCAGCAGTCATAAAGCTCATCTATGCCTTGCCACTACCATCAAAGCCAACAGACAATGTCACTGTTGTACAATGTCACTTACACTCAAGGGAAGTAGTTGTCGATGAGCAGTTGACGCAGATCAACACCTTCCTCTTCTCCACTATCATCGTCACTGGGCATGTGTGGATTTGTAGCGGGGGGCATCTGCTGCTCATCATCGTCCAGGAGCAGGGGAATCTCTTTGCGCAAGGCCAGGTTGTGGAGCATGCTGCATGCAACTATGATCTGACACACCTTTTGGGGAGAGTAGAGTAGTGCACCTCCGCTCTTGTCCAGACACCGGAATCTAGACTTCAGAAACCCAAAAGCACGCTCCACTACACAACGTGTCCTCCCATGTGCATCATTGTAGCGGACTTCACTCGGGGTCCTTGGATTCCTCAGTGGGCTCAACAACCAAGGACGGTTGGGATACGCAGAGTCACCTAGGTGTTAGAAACACAGACCAATTTTGCAATATAAACAGTAGCTGAGAACAGCATGTCACACATACAGCACACTACTTGACTCTGCTTACTCATCAACAAGCCACGCACGCCCCGGATGCAGATTTGCCATCAATTGTGGGATGATGCTGTTACGCAGTATGTAGGAGTCATGTGCTGACCCTGGAAATTTGGCACAGACATGGGAGATAATCATATCCGCTTGGCACACCACTTGCACATTAATGAAATGGAAATGCTTCCTGTTCCGGTAGATGTGCTCACGTGCCTGTGGTGGAACTAGGCCAACGTGTGTGCAGTCAATGGCTCCAACAACATTAGGTATGTGTCCAAGATCATAAAAATCACCCTTCACACCTGCCAATTCATGTCTCCTTGGAAAGTGGATGTAGCGGTCCTTGTAGGTCAACATTGCAGATAGGACATCACGTAGCACCATGCTGAACATAGCTTGAGACATTCCACCGGCAATGGCCACCGTGTACTGAGACGAACCAGTGGCAAAGAAATGCAGGGCCGCCATCACCTTAACTGTTGGTGTCAAAGCAGTCGGATAGGTTCTGTGAGGCCTCAGATGGGGCTCCAACTGAGCACATAGCTCTTGAAGGGTAGGGCGATTCAGCCGGAATTTTCTTATGATGTCCTCATCCTCCATGTTCGCCAGCACTGGGAAAGGCCGATGCACATTTGGTCGTCTCCTACATAACATGAAAGAGGACACATGTAAATTAAATTCACCAATGATATGTGTCAAACATCCTACATATTGACTAACACAGTGCCAACATTGACAGGACTGTAACAACAGCTTAATGCACAAGTCACATGCACAGACACCTTGATCTCATGTAGTCGTACATGTGGTCAGTATGTACATACTGACTACTTCCAAATCAGAATCTGACTATGTGAATGGTAATTGGTACACTCCTACATCTTGTATCACCAGCCCTGGGTGTAGGTGACACAGCACATGTGGCAAACAGCAACACTGCTGACTGCTACGTAGCTGCTGTACCTGCCACACCTTCTTGCTTAAGTCCCACTAAGCACAACATTTGTACACAATGAGCACAGTGTGTGTAAGCTGGTCAACTATCAAGACAAATACAGCACTGTACACAATGATATAGGCACATTATGTGGTCAGTTCATCATTGCTGTGGGCTGAGTAGCCCTTTAACACATTGACATGTTCACATCAAATCTGTGTACATGCACACAAATATCATAATTGACATGTGAGGAAGTACATGCCAATGCATGTACTCAGGTGTACGGACATGACATGTGTGGGCATCATTGAGTTACATGTCACACTCTCATTTCACTTTACAACCACGTGCAACATGATAGTGTAAATGCATAGTGATCAGTGCAGGGAATTGTCAAGTGCCAATGCAATAGCACAATGTGTCCATAGGTGCGGTAGAAGTGCTCCGCCATCGTGGTAGTGCAATACATCTTTGAAACTCGTGGTAGGCGTGCACCGCCACCGCGGGCCCGGTCATTGGATATGATTGAAAGATGCAGGATTGCGGTAGAGACCGCCTGGACACCGCGGTGTGACACCGCCAATGCCAATGCCAAAGCCATTGCAGCCAATGAGAACCACGATCGCGGTAGTGCAATACAGTTTTGAAACCCGCAGTAGGCGTGCACCGCCACCGCGGGCCCGGTCATTGGATATAATTGAAAGATGCAGGATTGCGGTAGAGACCGCCTGGACACCGGGGTGTGACACCACCAATGCCAATGCCATTGCAGCCAATGGGAACTGCGATCGCGGTAGTGCAATACAGTTTTGAAACCCGTGGTAGGCATGCACCGCCACCGCGGGCCCGGTCATTGGATATAATTAAAAGATGCTGGATTGCGGTAGAGACTGCCTGGACACCGCGGTGTGACACCGCCAATGCCAATGCCATTGCAGCTAATGGGAACCGCGATCGCGGTAGTGCAATACAGTTTTGAAACCCGCGGTAGGCGTGCACGCGGGCCCGGTCATTGGATATAATTGAAAGATGCAGGATTGCGGTAGAGACCGCCTGGCCCCCACGGTGTGACCCCGCCTATGCCAATGCCATTGCAGCCAATGGGAACCGCGATCGAGGTCGTGCAATACAATTTTGAAACTCGCAGTCGGCGTGCTCTGCTAACGCGGTCCCGGTTATTGGATACAATTGAAAAATGCAAACCAGGCAGACCAATTGCATCAGCAGAGTACCACTGAAACAACCCCAGGGGCCTAAAAATGTCTGTGAGAGAGCCACACATGTCACTTGCATTCAGACACTGCTGCCTGCCATTCATCACCACCAACTGATGCTGTTCTTGTATTCTGGACCCAGTGATGGCAAGAACTGAGAACATCAGGGCCCGTCCCTTCACCACGGAGGAGCTGGAGGTCCTGGTGGACGAGGTCCTTGCACAGTATGGGAGGCAATATGGTGCTCCAGATGTACTGGTAAGTGTCTGAGTAAAAGTTTGAGAGTGCTCGGAATGCTCACATGATGTTACTGCGCAGTAGTATGTGCCTGTGAGTGCAAGCCAATGTGCATTCATCAATATTTTGCCTAAAGCATGTTCAATACATGGACTATTGAGAATTGCATTTGGGTATGTGGGGAGGATGGCAACATGGACACTTGTACAGCTCTTCTTAAAACAAAACAAACACATGTTGGTCTGAGACTTGGTAATGCAAATGTGTGATACACTGCCTAGCATGCTGACTTCATGTCAATGGGGTGTGTAGCCTTATTTCCACAGATCCATGACTGCATTGAAGGATGGGAGTGACATACTGTGGTTCTTGCAGTTATACAGTTACACTGCTGGTTTGAGACACTCGAAGTCTGAACAAACATTGCCTGTGCTATGTGATGTCATGGTCCATTAAGTGTTCATATGCTCATTTGTGACATTACAAATGTATTTTGGCCAGAGGGTACTGAATAATGTGTGTACAGTTTTCAAATTGACCCTATGGATATGTGTCCATTATGCACAAGAGTACAATGCCTGAGTGTAACACTCTATGACACATCAGATAAATGTGAGGTGGTCATGTCATCCTTCTATTGATGCCATGATGTGTTCAGTCTCACATGTGTAGGCACTGTTTATCCTCTCATATTGTACATGCATGTGATTTCTCTGATGGCCCACGTTTAACCTCAGTGTGAGGCCCTCTGGGCTGCACAGAAACTGCCCAATGTTACAAGGACCCATCACTAAAAGGATTGAGTGAAACATATGTGTTGTCCACCACCCTATTTCTCAATGAGCTATCTTAGGCCTGAGGATTGCACAAGACAGGACTACACCTTCTGAGAAGAGTGTGAGAATGTAAGATCATGGCCCTAAATGTGACCACCATGACACATGTAGCCATGCACTGGTCAAGGACATTAAGGGGTGTGTAGTGTTGGACACAGTGAGTCTGCCACGACACATCATTCCCAGTGTATTGTATGTCATGCTCACTCACATACTGCATCACAGATTAGGGCAATTTTCACATTGGTTGCTGTGCTGGCACTCTGCATGTGTATGAGATGGCCATGTAGTGTGTCCATCATCATACATGTATACATTTCTATGATATTATTTGACCCAAGTGTACTATGTGTCATGCTGTATGGCCTCGGCTCTCCATTTATGTATTGGTGTGATATGTATTTTCATGCTCCTGTACTGACACACAGTGGTACACAACACAGTGTCACAGAAACTTCCTCTTATTGTCTCCCATGCCTGCAGCTTAAGGTCCATCAGCGTAAGGCCATATGGAGGGCCATTGCATGCAAGGTGCGGGCTCTGGGTGTCTGCAACCGATGGCATACACACTGCCACAAGAGGTGGGATGACATCTGCCGGCTGAGCAAAAACGTGGCAGAGATGACGCTGGGGGTGCTCCCTCGTAGAGGCAGGTTGGCGCGCAGGAGCATGACACCACTAATTGCCCGCATCTTGGCAGTGACACAGCCAGAGCTGTATGGACGCTTGAGGGCCCATCAGCAGCAAGTTGGGGGTGAGTATTGTGCAAAGTGTGACTTTGAGTGTGAGTGACTGCATGAATCCCAACCCTGAGCCAGTGCCGAACTCTGTGATGTCTCTAGTGTGATGCAATGGCTTCTAAGTGGCCTCAGTGTTGAGTGCAGCTGTTCTGCATTTGTACGACATTTTGTTTCTCATGTGTTTAAACCCATGACCCTTGTCACATAACATCAGGTTGGCATTTTTTCATCTCACATTGTATAAATGTTGTCTGAACTGAGACCTTCCTACACAGGATAATCCATTGTGTGAAGTGGGTAGCCCAGTACACTTGTCAGACTTGTGTGCGCTGTGTGGCTAGCTCAATAGTGTACTCATGTGATGATGTGTCAGTGGATACAGACATGCACAGATGTGGACTCAGGGAGCAGTGAGTTGGTAAGGGTCACACCTGTCCCATGGGACCCTTTTTTCACAATCATATAGAGGACAGCACCATTGTGAAGTATACTAGCCCAATATCAGCAGCATGGCATAACATGGTGTACTTACCTGTCATAGTGACAGCAAGTGCACACAGGTGCTGAAAGGGTAGATGGGGATAATTGCAGTGATGCATTGGCTAATTTACCTTTGCCATTTTTGCACATGGCAACATGACTGGGATGGTTAAACTCTGTGTTTCAAATGCAATGTAGCAGAACCTGGCTATTGCGAAATAGTTTAGGCACTATGGAGTGTCAGTCCTCAGTATGTGTGCATTGTGGAGGGGTGTCCTTGTGCATCAGTGCATGGTTAAGTTGTGCCTAATGCTTTTAATCAGTGTGTGACTTATGGGCACATTGATGTGTCCTCAATGTCATCAGTCAGCAAGACATATGGATGTCATATGCCAGACCCTAGGTATTGCCACACATTAGCTGTCCTTATGGAGTCCACCAACTTCATCATGAACAGCAGACACAATCATGCCTTGGATCAATGAGGGACTGTCAGGGACTTGTGGACATGTTGGTATGTGACATGTCACAACCTTTGAAGGCCTTGCATTCACTTCACATTCTCATGCTTAAGTGCTTTGTGTTTGTGACTACATTGTGCAATGGTGCTCATTGGCACTTCATTGACACATAAGATGTGGCCTTGTGACATATGCTGCAGTATGAGTGTCATAGACATCAACTGGCAGTGAACAGCAGTGAGCATCATGTTAGTGTGCATTCATAGATGTGTGCTGTGCCAACAGATAAATTGTAACATCCACATAGCTGACACCAATGTACAACAGTAATTGTGCTTCGAAACCCAACATGGTGGATATCAGGAGCTTGTAGCTCTTGCAAAAGGACATATTGGAGTTTTTATCTGTGATGTTCCCTTAAAGAGACTCCATATGTGACAGAGACAACATGGTTTGATGTATAGCTATCTCACCCACAGGCACGTAGGTATGCTTACAGACAATAGTATGTGTGGTTACAGGGAGGCACAGGACAAGCTATTTGGCTGTGTCAACGCCACATGGAGTATTACTATCAACTATGCATGTTTCCATGCATCATCTGATGATTGCATAAATGTAGCATATGCTGAATGTACATGGAGGAGTTCAACATGGGAGTATCATTTTAAAGTTTTGTGCTTTGCTGGCATATGATGTTTGTGAGTATGGCACTATACTGAACCTATGTCTCTGTCTCTTGCAGCATCGACCGAGGGCAGGGAAGGACGGGGGACCGACACCGGTGTGGAAGCTACTGGCACGACTGCTACACAGGAGTTCAGTGACACTGAAGGGACCAGCGCCTCGGAGGGGGACAGTAGTGCCCTTGATGATTCCCTCCCGGAAACACCAACCTTCCCATCTTCAAACTCCAGCGGTGACTCCTCAGTGCTGGCAGGCACAGGAAGTTCAAGATCTGCATCTTCTTCCGCCACACCTCGTCCAGTGCCTACCCTCCCAGATGCTCCCCCAAGTGCTCTCCGTGTACACAGCCCTAGGAAGGGTAGAGTCTCCTTCCCACCAGGCACCGCTGCCCCTGCCCCTGTCTCCCCTGCTGCCCTCAGTGTTGAGGCGGTAGACATTTTGCGGCAGCTGTGTGTGGGTCAGACTGCTCTCCTGAATGCCTTCCAGGATCATGACAAGACGTTGTCACAGGTTGTTGCGTTCATGGTGGGCATTCATTCGGACGTGGGTCGCCTACACCGAACTGTCCAGTCTTTGTCCTCCACAGTGACGGCAGCCATTCAGCAGTCCCAAGCTCCCAGTCCAGCTCCTGTCCAATCAGCAACCACCCTGCCAGTGGCACCACCTGACGAGAGTGCACACACGCCAGACCCCTCAGGCACCCCGTCATCCACATGCAGCACACAACAGCAGCACTCTAAGCGTACCAGACCACAGACACCATCACCACAACACAAAACGGGCACATATGAGGGCAAAACAAAAAGCCCATCACATGACACTCAGGGACATAGGGCAAAGAAGCATGCATCCACATTACCTGCGTCAAAATCATCACCATCCAAGGGCGCTCCCATCCCCACACCTGACCCCAAAGACACACAAACACCTGTCTGCTGTGAACCTGGTGCCTGCCACAACTAAGGGGCCGATTCCGATCTCGCTCGGAAGGCCTAGGAATCGGATTTGGCTTTTCCGGAACCGATTCGTAGCCCTTGTTTCAGACCGAATCGTACACATGTCCGAACGACCAAGTATGATGCAAAGATCGCGTACGCGCCGACCGAATCGTTTCCGGACCCGATCCTGTCCGTACGACTCATTCGTAGCCAAATCGTGCAGCGCAATGGAGCCGGATTCCGACCGAGCAAGTACGATGCACGATTCGGACAGCCGTATCGACTCGGTCTCAGTGAGACGAAACGGCTGTCGGAATCGTACTTTGGGGGGCTGTAGCAGGCCCCCCTGCACCCGGAGCCCTCTGAATCTGTCATGGGGGTGCCCATGGGTCCCCCCGATCCATGCACGCACAGTGTGGCGGGCACCATGGGGTGCCCCCCCCACAGGGTGTATGCTTTTCACCACCCATCCATTTTTGCTACGGGAGCCTGTGTATGCGTCGGTACACAGGCTCCCATGTAGTTCAATTAGAGTCCGAGTGAACCGAGTCCGTAAGCATACGGATGCATCGTACTCACTCGGTCGGACTCCCGGAGCACGTTTCGCTCGGAAAGCCCTATGGATCCAAGTCGTACGGAGGGCTTTCCGAGCGAGAAAGACATTCAGAAGGCAGATTCACCCAAAACTTCAACTCCCACCCACACCCCTGTGAAGCAGGGACAAGAGAGCAAAGTGGGGGCTTTAGCTCAGAAACAGGGGATGCAGGGGAAAAGCAAGGCCACAGCCAGCGTACCACCAGGTCCAGCAAATCCCCACGTGGAGAGGCACCTGCTACACCTTTGGGGAAGGGTGAGGCTGTTGTGCCCACCTCACTTCCCACTCCGGCCAAGACACTTGTGGGATATCGGATCCCCAAACAGTTGAGACCCAGCCCTCAACATTCCCCCTCAGCCACTGAGCCTCCACACAGCATGTCAACACCTCCACGTGCCACCACTCCACCCGGTCCAAGCAGCCCTCAGGCTCCCACATCCACATATCCCTCTAGCTCAGCCAGTTCTCTCCCTCCCAGGTCCAGTCCTCCAACTGGCCCCAACAATCAGCCACCTCCCAGTTCAACTTCAAGCCAAAGTTGAAGCCAAGTCCCCCTCCCCACACCATTTCTCCCACAGCGGTGCCTGGACTGGCCATTCAAAGCCCCTGACCTTTGGTGATTCCCATGGCAGTGCACTGTGTTACCCATTTCAGTTGTGGGTTCTCATGCACACATGTGCGGACTAGAAATTTGGCCTGGCCAATGGCCTTGATGTTTTGCACTTATGATGTTGATTTCCTGTGCAAGTTCTCATGCACACATGTGCGGACTAGAAATTTGGACTGGCCAATGGCCTTGATGTTTTGCACTTTTGATGCCCATTTCCTGTGCAAGTTCTCATGCACACATGTGTGGACTAGAAAATTGGACTGGCCAATGGCCTTGATGTTTTGCACTTTTGATGCCTATCCAGAGATAATGTAATAAAGACTGTTACTCATGTTGTGTGCTTTGTCGCTGCCCATGCTAATGATGCAGTGCAATGTATGTGTATATGTTCATGTGTCACATGCTCTGTATGCCACATTCACATTGGCAATTACTTGATTTTCTTTTTTGGAGGTTGTCAGAGGTTACAGGCACTTTTGTGCTTCTTGACTCAGAGGCTTGAGGGTGCAATGATGGTTGTCTGTGATGATGTCCTCTTATCCTAATCATTCTATCATCAGGTCTCCAATTTTGTACACATGAAATATTCTGATGCTGTATCACAACAGAAGTGAATTCTAGCCACAGGATAACTTGCGTGGTGGCCAGGGTCCGTCATATCTGTGGGATCTCTCTTGATGTGTGAACAGCAGTGTAAATGTGTAGTCATCTTGTGTAGGCCTGGCTTCATAGTCACATGGGTACATTAGAATGTGTGCACTTGAGTAGTCATACAGAGTGATTGACCTGTCTTTGTCAGAAGTGTTGATGTGTATGTACCCCTGAACATGACACCTACACACATGTATGATCCAGGTAATGAGTGCCTTTTTGTTTACATTCTCAGCCATGTGCTTTAGATTGTGGACACATGTAGGAGTTGTTTGTTGGGCACTGTGCAGTGTGTCAGTGTGACCTTGCTATCCTGGGGTACACCTACTTGTTATCGTTGTCAGTTGTGAGTATGCAGAGTGTGTCACTGCCATGTCTGTGTTGTGTTTGGTCGATCTGCCATGGCTCTTGTTTACGTTTGTGCTCACTGTGCTGACCTGCTCATGCTAACTGACATTATATGTGAATTTTATCATACATTGCTGTCACTTGACACATTTTAGGCACAAGTATGTGGTATGAAGAGTCATTCCATCCGTATAGGGGCATTTGATGCCTACACATTGTGAGTTACTCCTCTATGTGTTTTTGCACTGTACACTCCTTACCTGTCCAATAGTGATGTACATACCACTTCAGTCTAATATCTTCCACCCCATGCCTTGCCAGTGTGTGACCCTCCCCACCGCTTCATAGTGTGACACTGTATTGTGGGAGGATGATCTGTGTCCAGGACCAATGTGCCACTCAGGACTGTTTCACCATTTGTTATGTGGTGTTTTCTTCTACTTGATTGCAGTCATGGTTGCTTATGTACAGTGCATATGTTTTACCAGCACCGTCCTCTAGTCATGTTGGATGCATCTGTGTTTTCCTGAGTTGTGCAGCAGTAGGTGATAGATAAAGTGTATGTTTGTTTGCTGAGGTACTGCTACCCTTCCTGAGTGTGATGTGATATGTGCCCTGTGATGATTTGTGATGTGGAAGTTCATGGTGGAGCACTCAGACATGTGTGATACTGGTTTTGTTGGTGTTCACACACTGCTTACTGTGCATGCACTGCTGTCAGTGTATGTTGCCTTGTCCTTGCCAGGTGTGAGTCCCCCTGATGTCCAGCTGAGTTTGCTATGTGACGATTTTGTATGTGCATATGTTGTGTTTTTGTTGTGGATGGATGCAGTCTTTGGCCTGTGTTGGCTCTTTCTACTGACAGGTCCATATGTGTGTACTGTTATATTTGCATGACATTGTGTGTGAGGAGTTTGTGCATTGTAATACATTCTGATGTGTGTTGGATGTGTAGAGTGCTTTTCTTGTGTGAATGTCACATGCAGAAATGTGGAGTCTTGTTAATGATCTTGTTTTGAGTGCACAATAGTGCTATGTCCTCCTATTTTGACCTGTCACTTGTCAGGAGTGTGCATGTGCATGCTTGTGCTACACATGAACTGCATGCTCACTTGGTAACTGGTATAGTGTGTATGTCTGTGTTAGCAGATTAGTTGTATTGATCACAGTTACTGTTCATGATTGGCATTTGATGATGCATTTTCAGATTGGGTTGGGGGAGGGTGTCTGTGCAGTTGACCAGAGTGTAAATGTTGTGTATTCCTGTGCTGTCTAGGGTCACATTGCCTATCCACTGTTTGCCTGCACGTGGCTGAGCTTGTTGGACTTCTTTGGATGTTGTTTGTGAGACATGTGTTTGGCAATTGGGTTTGGATCAGCATTGGTTCAGACATCCCTGAGTGGTAATCTGACACTTGTAGATACACACCAGGGTGTGGGATTGGTTACCATGAAACTCACATGACCTTATTTGCACCTTTATCTGTGTTTCCCACAGGTGTTGAGTAGTGAAGGTGTGAGATGGATAGATGAGGGTTATGTGTGAAGGTCATACTTGGGTTTGACAGTCAGGGAGTGTGACAATGAGCCATGAGTGTTGTGCTGGTGGCATGCACATGTAAAGGGACTTGACACAGATGTGGGGCTGTTCACTGTATGGCTTATGACAGTTCCTATCATTCCTGGGCCAATGCATAGCTTGCATTGCTGTATGACAGGGATATTGCACAGATGTTACTTTAGTTCAATTTCAAACACTGTGCCACCCATGTCAGATTTTTGGGCCTTGGTGTAGTGTGATATGTTGCTCCTGTTGCATGTCATGTACAAATGCTATGTGTGTTTCTCTATGTTTCCTGCACTGGGCACTCCACTTTAGGCTAGTCTATTTATTGTCATACATTGCTGCTGACCTATGATATGTCTATGAGGCTACATTTCAGTGTGTGAGCTGTCTGAGGGCCTTGTCATGCAGTGTGCACAGTTCCATGGTTGTTAATCTGCACAGTGACTCTTCATTTCTTAAATTACTCACTTTGATTGACATGAGTGGAAGGCAGGTGTGAGCATGAGGGTTGTCCTGAGTGTCAGGTCAGAGTTTCCTGCTGTCAAGATGGACTCTTCCTGACACTGTGGCATTCATTCACTACTTAGTAGTTGGTGCTCCCTTTGTTGAGGTGGAGTGATGGTGTGTGGGTGTTCTGTGAGTTGGGAGTGTAGTCAGTGTTGTTGATGTACTGGACATACTCACATGGTATCATTAATTTCAGCAGTGCGCTTGTGAGTGAAATGCACAGTGGTGCTTACTTTGATTTTTCTGTCTGAGTCAGAAATGTTGTTCTGTGTTGCATGGTATGGGCTGTCATTGTGTGATATGGCCTGCCATTGTATGTAATGGGCCTATCAATGTCTGCTTGGGGGCTGTGCTGATGTGTGATTGTGTGGCAGTGGTGTGTGATGTGTTGTGTCATCTACCACTAACTCATTCCAAAACCTTGCTGGCCTACTGTGAAGTACACATACACACCCTACTTGGTCTGCCCTCCTCTGTTCCACATTGTATGTGGACTGACCCTTATTTGTGTGCAATGATGACTATAGTCATTTTTGAGGGACTCTTGCCTCACCCCACACTATTCAGTTGCTGGTGATGATAATGAGATGTCACTGTAGACAGTGTCCTTGCACATGACTTCTTGCTGCAGGTGTGTTGTGCTGAGTGGTGCTTCTTTTCTGTTACATGTGGTGTGGATGTTGTGATGTTGGTCTTGCTTGTCTGGGACAATGTCCTGGACTCCTACTACATTGTGGGCAGGTTTTTCCCGCAGCTTCACCGCTGCGGTGACATGACCGGCACGACTGGGCTAGTTGCAGTGATTTCTATGGTGATGGGTGACCCCAATACAGAGGTGTCAAATTGTGACGTGCAGGACATGTGTACTTACACTGGGGGGTATGTTCCTGTCTCCACCAGGGTGTCTGATGTAGACAGGACACATATTTCAGCGCAACAGTTGTGTTTGTATGAGGGGATGCGTTGTTGACTTACCTGCGGTGTTGACCGCGACGGTGTCTTATCTGCTGGTAATGGATGAGGTACAGCAGAGGAAGGGCTTATAGAGCTGGATCCATGTCGGCCAGGAACGTGTGGAGGTGCCTCGGATTCGAGTTTGTATCTCTGCAGTTGTGCTTCCACGGTCTCCGGGTGGCTGGTTTCTCCGCTGCGTTCTGATGGGCTGTTTGCGGCATCGTGATTTGTCCAGCGGTCGTCACGTCATTCCGCACGGCGGTCTTTCTATATTGGCTCCCTCCGCCACCGCTGCAGAACGAAAATTCTGGCGGATCCGGAAACACGGACGGGAAATGCACTATCTTTGCCCATTGTAATATGGCGGACACGAGGACTGCCGCAGGAGTGAGGAAATGGACGTTTTCCGCCAGCACCGCGGATGTGCCAAACACCGCCATCGTAATCGACCCCTAAGTCAGGGAAGGGGCTGGACACTAAACATATATAATTTACTATTCCCACTCCAAACTACATTAAGTCAGGGAAGGTGCTGGACACTAAACATATATAATTTTCTATTCCCACTCCAAACTACATCAAGTCAGGGAAGGTGCTGGACACTAAGCATATAAATTTACTATTCCCACTCCAAACTGTATTAAGTCAGGGAAGGCGCTGGACACTAAGGGGCCGATTCCGATCTCGGCCGGTAGTGCTCCGAATCGGATTCGGATTCACAGGATCCGATTCGGAGCCCTGTTTCCCGACTGAATCGTACGCGGGTCCGGCCGAGCGAGTACGATGCAAGCACCCGCGAAATCGCCGACCGACTCGAACGCGGCTTCAACACGCTCCGACCGACTTGCATGGACATGACTCGCACCGCGCAAAGGAGACGTTTCCCGGCCGGGTAAGTACGATGCGCGCCGCGAGCAGTCCGACCGACTCGCGCCGTCCGGCTCGAAAAAGCTGTCAGAGCCGGACTTTGGAGGTCCGTGTCGGACCCCCCTGTACGCGTAGGCACGCGAGTCGCACACAGGGGGGACCCATGGGTCCCCCCTACCTGTGCATGTACGCCGCGATGCGCATGGACACGTACACGCTGTAGGGGCAGCCCTTGTCCGCCTCGCACCCATTGAGTCAATGGGAGCCCGCGTACGCGTTGTACGACAGGCTCCCATTGACGTCAATGGGAGTCCAACCGACTAGAGTCCGATAGCATGCGTGCGCATCGTACTCGTTCGGTCGGACTGCTAGGGTCCGATTCGTTCGGAATTCTCTCTGGGTCCGGCTCGGTCGGAGAGATTTCCGGCCGGAATCGGAATCGGCCCCTAAATATATATAATTTACTATTCCTACTCCAAACTTAAAAAAGTCAGGGAAGGCATTGGATAGTAAACATATATAATTTACTATTAACACTCCAAACTAGAAAAAGTCAGGGAAGGTGCTGGACACTAAGGGCCTGATTCCGATGCGGTTAGGAAAGCATTCCCACCTAGGGCCCGATTCCGATGCGGTTAGGAAGGCCTCCTAATGGCATTTGCTCCTTCCCAATCGGATCGGGAACGTGTCTTCCCAACCGAGGGCCAGATTACGATGCGGTTAGGAACATAGGCTTCCCATAGAAGTCAATGGGAGTACAACCAAATCGTAACTGGAAGTATCCGGATGCATCATACTCGGTCGGTAGGACTCTCCCGATCCGAGTCGGTCGGAAACCATTTCCAAACCGATTTGATCGGGAAGATTTCCTAACCGCATCAGAATCGGGCCCTAAACATATATAATTTACTATTCCCACTCCAAACTACATTAACTCAGGGAAGGTGCTGGACACTAAACATATATAATTTACTATTCCCGCTCTAAACTGTATCAACTCAGGGTGGGTGCTGAACACTAAACATATATAATTTACTAGTCCCACTCCAAACTACATTAACTCAGGGAAGGGTCTGGACACTAAACATATATAATTTACTATTCCCACTCCAAACTACATTAACTCAGGAAAAGTGCTGGACACTAAACATATATAATTTACTATTCCCACTCCAAACTGTATCAACTCAAGGTGGGTGATGGAAACTAAACATATATAAATTACTATTGCCACTCCAAACTACATTAAGTCAGGGAAGGTGCTGGACACTAAACATATATAAATTACTATTGCCACTCCAAACTACATTTAGGGGTCGATTTCGATCTCGGCCGGTAGTGCTCCGAATCGGATCCGGCATTACCGGATCCGATTCGGAGCTCTGTTTCCCGACCAAGTCGGACGTGCGTCCGGGCGAGCGAGTACGATGCGAGCGGACGCGAAATCGCCGACTGACTCGTTCGCGGGACCCAACCGCACCGACCGACTCGCACGGACTCGACTCGCACCGCGCAATGGAGACATTCCACGGCCGGGTAAGTACGATGGGCGCCGCGAGCAGGCCGACCGACTTGCGCCGTCCGGCTCGAAAGAGCAGTCGGAGCCACACTTTGGGGGTCCGTGTCGGACCCCCCTGTACGCCTAACCGTGCTAGTCGCACACAGGGGGGACCCATGGGTCCCCCATACCTGTGCATGTACGGCGCGACCCGCTTCGACGCGTACCCGCTGTAGGGGGCACCCTTGTTCGCCTCGCACCCATTGAGTCAATGGGAGCCCGCGTACGCGTTGTACGACCGGCTCCCATTGACTTCAATGGGAGTCCGACCGAATCGAGTCCGATAGCATGCAAACGCATCGTACTCGTTCGGTCGGACTGCTAGGGTCCGATTCGGTCGGAAATCTCTTTGGGTCCGGCTCGGTCGGAGTGATTTCCGGCCCGAATCGGAATTGGCCCCTAAGTCAGGGAAGGTGCTGGGCACTAAACATATATAAATTACTATTCCCACTGCAAACTACATTAACTCAGGGAAGGTGCTGGGCACTAAACATATATAATTTTCTATTCCCACACCAAACTATATTAACTCAAGAAAAGTATTCAAAAATATAATTTTTAAATATAATATTGCCAAATAAAATACTTAAAAACATATCAATGTAAACACATTATACATATATTTACATACTCCCATTTATAATAAACTTTTCAAAAAAGTATCTAATTTGTAAATAATGTTATATCATAATCCAAATTTTCATTTTAATTTTTTTAATTCTCAAAATTTATCAATTTTTATGTTTTTTTATTTAAACATAACTAAACAAAATTATTTACAAATTTCACAAAATTTCAAACATTTTTCAATGTTTTTTTAAATTTTAAAATAATTTTAAAGATATTGCATTTTTTATAATAATTTTAAATTATTTACAAAAAACCCCAATCATCACCTTAACCCCAACATCACACTCCTAAAATCCATTTTAATTTTAATTTTTTTTAGATAAAAACACTCCTCACCCTTATCACCTATAACCACAACATCCCACTCCTAATAAAAAACTATTATTTTTTTTATTTTTTTTTAAATTTTTTAAAACAAATTAAATTTTATTTTTAAAACACTCACCACCCTTTTCCCCTATAAACCCAACACCCCACTCCAAAAACACAATTTAAAATTTCACAAATATTTTTTAAATTATTTAAATATTTTAATAAAAATTTTAAAACACTCCCCACCCTTTTCCCCTATAAACGCAACATCCCACTACTAAAACATAATTTAAAATGTCATTATTATTTTTGAAATTTTTAAATTTTTTTAAATATATTTTTAAAACACTCCCCACCCTTATCCCCTATAAACCCAACATCCCGCTCCTAAAACACAATTTAAAATGTCATTAATATTTTAGGAACTTTACATTTAAAAAAAAATATTTTTAAAACACTCGCCACTCTTATCTCCTCTAAACCCATTATCCCGTTCCTAAAACATAATTTGAAATGTCATTATTATTTTAACTTTTTTTTAAATATTTTAAAAAAAAAAAATTAAAACACTCTTCACCCTTATAGCCTATAAACCCAACATCCCGCTCCTAAAACACAATTTAAAAATTAATATTTTAAAAAATATTTTTAAAACACTCCCCACCCTTATTCCCTATAAACCCAACATCCCGCTCCCAAAACATTTTTTATATAAAACATATTCAATTTATTTAAAATTATTAATACATTTAAAATTATATACTACATAAAAAATTCACATTTACAAAATCGATATTTTTTTAATAACGATATTTTAAAAGTCGATATTTTTAACAACGATATTTCATACAACACAACAAATCAATATTCTTGACATCGATGTTATATACAACAATATTTTTGAATTTCAACATTTAAAACTCGATATTATTGCACAACAATATTTAAAACCGATTTTTTGTCTACTTACGGGCTGGAAGGGGAGTGTGTTGGACTTGGCCCTTTTTGCAGGGTTATCCCCAAACGTTTTGCTTCTTCCTCCTATTTTTTCCTGACCAGTTGTTGTTGGTTTTAGGACTCCTGGCACTTTACCACTGCTAATCAGTACTAAAGTGCATATGCTCTCTGTAAATTGCGAACATGATTGGTTATCCATGATTGGCATATTTGATTTACTGGTAAGCCCCTAGTAAAGTGTACTGAGTGTGCCAGGGCCTGTAAATCAAACGCTACTAGTGGGCCTGCAGCACTGATTGTGCCACCCACATGAGTAGCCCTGAAAAGGTATCTCAGACCTGAAACTGCAGTGTCTGTGCGCAGTTTGTTAACTGCCATGTTGACCTGGCAAGTGCACCCACTTGCCAGGCCCTAACCTTCCCTTTTCTTACATGTAAGGCATCCCTATGAAAGGCCTAAGGTACCCCCCTGGGCAGGGTGCAGTGTATGTGAAAGGTAGGACATGTACTGGTGTGTGTGACATGTCCTGATAGTGAAATACTGCCAATTTCGGTTTACGCCATTCAAAGGCTATCTTGCCCCATAGGATAACATGGGATTTAATTTGTAACATCTTATAAATATAATTTCCCATTGGGACAAGATCGGAAGATAAAGTTTAGTATACCTGAACTCAGAATATAAAGATGCATCTTTTAGTAAAGATGATTTTTATATTGTGTGTTTGAAAATACCACTTCTAGAAAGTGGGTATTTTCTTGCTTAGCCATCCAGTGTGCCTCTGCTAGGATGTGGATTGACTATCTGGCTTTGGAGTGACAACGACTGGGGAGGTGCAGTGGCTCCAGAGAGTCTGGATGAGTCACGGCTGGGCTGAATTGACCTGGGCTGCATTCAGAGTAGGGGGAGGAGATTTCCTTTCACCTGAATGGGCCTGGTCTACCTTGGACAATGCTGTCTCCACCTCCTGCCGGGCAGCTGCACCAGAGAGGACAGAACTGGTTTTGGCTATGCACAGACACTCTCTGCCTTCAGAGAACAAAGAGATTTAGAGGCCGATTACGATGGCGGGCGGACTTCAGTCTGTCCGCCATTGTGTCAGGGAGTGGGACCGCCCGCCATGCATGCGGCGGTCCCGCACACCAAATTAGGATGCGACCGCCACCATGGTGGTCGCATCTTGCAATTTAACATTGCGGCGGGTGCTGCTGACTGCAGCCCCCGCCGCAATGTCAGAAATGCAGGTTGTGCATTTCACTGCACTACGTGGCAGGCACCACAAGGTGCCTGCCACTTATTGCTGTGAAATGTAGGGGGGTATCATGGGTTCCCCCCCAGTGCACCTACACCTCCCCCCAACACAAGGGGAGCCCGCAACGGGCCCCCAAAACCAATCCCCGCCAGCCCTTCCATGACGGTTTCGCCGTCATGGAAAGGCTGGCTTCAGCCTGCATCGTAATTTGGCGGACGGTGCCTGCTAGGCACCGCCACCATTTTACCCTATCTGGACCGTCCGGCAGGCAATCGGAATGATTGCCTGTGGCGGATCCGTGGCGGACGGTCTTTGCACCCACCACGGACACGGTCCGATTCCCCCCGCCATCGTAATGTGGCAGGGGGGAAATCGTCGTTCGAGGGATCGCCACCGCACGGCTGGCGGTGGCGGTCCTTCCGCCATCATAATGAGCCCCTTACTGTATAAAAAGAGGGGCCCAGACCCCAGGACTTTAGACTACTTCTGGAATCAAGAGGAACCTTTGCTAAGGAGAAGAGCTGGAGAAACTGAGGAGAAGAACCGCCCCTTTGCTATGTGTCTGGGGTTGGCCTGCAGTAGCTGTTTCTGCCAAGGAAAGGAGAAGGACTTTGCTGTGTGAAGAAGATCTCCAAGGGCTTGAGTAGAGCTTGCCTCCTGTTAAGAAGTCTCAGGGACACAAAAGACTTCCTGAAAATCTGCTGGTGCTGCTGGACTCTGCCATCTGTGAGTCCTACCCTTGCCTGAGGGGCCTCCTTCTAATTAAAGGGCCTCCGAGGTGGGTTTTGCAGATAATCTCTGCAAGAACCAGCATGAGGCCTCGCCGAGTCCTGCCGGACGACGCAAAGCCTCGCCGCGTAGCCCCCAGCACCGATGCCGGACAGAGCAAAGCCTTGCAAAGTAACGCATCACCTCCGGTGTGTCATGCATCGTACCTATGCACCAAGTTTTTCCACGCATCACCCGCAGACCAGAATCCTCTTGGATTTCGACGCCTCACTTCCCCCTACAGACCGGTCACGACGCATCACTTCTCTTACATGCAGCAGAACTGTCGCATCACTGCCCCAAGGTCTCAGGAACTGATGCATCGCTGTGTTTTCCAACGCTTCCTTTCTCTGCGGCTGTTTGGCCATATGAATTTTGGCGCATCTACAGGTACTTTGTATAGAATCACGCATGCATAGTTTTCTATGGACCCAGTTGCTTGAAAACTTTGAAAAGTCATATTCTTATTAGATGTATGCTGGATGTTTGTTGTTTTGGTCTTGTGCTGGTTTAGATAAAGATACCTTATTTTTCTAAACTGGTGTGGTGTCCGTTTTTGGTGTTATCACTGTACTACTGTGTGTTTTGAGTACCAATACTTTACACATTACCTTTGGGATAAGCCTGTCTGCTCGTGCCAAGCTACCCAGGAGGTGAGCAGGGGTTATCTATAGTGGGTATCCCCCTTACCCTGACTAGAATCAAGGGTCCCTATTTGGACAAAGGTACCTACCTCTGCCAACCAGAGACCCCCATTTCTAACAACTACTGTCTTCAACTCATTATTTTAACCTCTTATACTTTGTCTCCGACAACTGCTGCCATTCGGCCGGGACATGCAATTTGATGCAACACAGAAAAAACACCTGTCAGTGGCTACTGGCTATTGGAGGAAAAGATGGTAATAGCAAACTAGGCTGAGCATTAGCACTGAATCAAAGCAGGACAGGATCAGAAACATCCTCTCTCCTTGGCATTCTTTTTTTTAAATGGAAACAATTTTTTTCGACAACAGCTTTTTCTGAGCTCAGCTAAAAATAAATAAATGTAAACTTCTTTGTGAGAGACAAGAGGGTGCCAGCCCAGCTGTGCCACCATTCTTTAATTTGTGTAACTACTGGTGACACAGTAAAAGGTGTACATTTGATTAAACACTGGCATGGTGTTGGAAAAGCTCCAGGGATGTTGCACAATTAAGACTGTCAACCAGCCACATTCTATACCTATAGTAATCAGACACAGTCTGATTAGTCTTTTGAGTCACAAAGCCTTGTTACCTATGATATTTATTCACTGTGTGCTTGAAACGGCGTGCACTGACATTATAAATAAAATTATCACAAATAAGATGGAGGCAGTCCCAGTGTCAGCACAAGGTCAGCCAGCAGCGTTCAAATGATTGCAAGAGCAGAGTGTTAAATAAATAACAAGTGCATTGTGAGAGTCTTATTTTTGATTATCTTGAAAAATAATTGAGCACATCTTTTTACCTCAATTTAAATTTTTTTACACCATGGCTGGCATCTCTGACTCTTGAGTCTTCCTTTCCCTTTCAGCTTGTGAGCGAGCGGGAACTTCCGAACCTCAACATCATGCACAATGCTGTTAGCTGCGCACAAAGAATGAAGAGCGGAAGATAGAACTTGCCAATCACTGCATGGCAGAATAAGCTAGCAATGCAGTGATTGGCCATGTCCTGACCACTAGATTAGAGGCCTAAGGTGTGTCCTGAGCCAGGATTGGCCCCGGCAGGCTAACATAGCACTCATTAGGAGTCCGGGAGGCTGCAGCTGTAATGCCCCCGGCTCACTAATTGTGCAGATGGGGAGAGCCTTATAGGGGCTCATTAGGATGTCGGGTGAAAACTTTCCGCTCGACACTGTCTCGGAATCTACACCGACCGACTCACACTCAGCGGTTCCGCCTGACCGTTTACGATGCAACCGAACACTGTTAGGTCGGATTCCCGTTGTTTCCTATGGGAGCTCGTGTTCCGCCCAACAACCGTCCGTAACACTGGCTCCTATGGGGAAATGGGGTGTGTGCGAAAAACCCTGCACCCTGTTGCGGGCACCCCATTGTGCCAGCCACACAGTGCAGGGTTTTATGGGGGGTCCCTTAGGTACCCCCTCTGCCCCCAACCGGAGGCCGCAGGATGAAGGGGGCCTACCATGGGACCCCAAAGTCACTTTCTGACAGCCTTTTTGTGTCGGACAGGCCGACTCGGAAAGGCTGTTGGAAATCGCCATTGTAATCACGAAGTCGGAAATACTGTCCATAGTGGTGTACGATGCGCTTCCAACTGACAAGAATTCTCCGAGAGCCAGTCAGAACCGATTCGGAATGACCGAGCAGTTTACATCCTGACCGCGAACATCGTAATCGGTCGGGCGGATTGTAAACAGACCGAGTCGGTCGGAAGGGTTCCGACACTGTCGAGGAGAATCCGACTGCTGGTCGGAGCCTTTCCTCCCCACATCATAATCGGCCCCATAGTGCGCATATCGGGCTGGTCGGCGAACGGTAGCCATCCAACCCGACATGCGCACTTTGAAGAGGGAGTGTTGACCCAGTTTAACCTGAACTTTTAGTGTGCTGCCAATCATTTTAGAGTCCCACCACATGCCCTGCCCTCCTAACTCATCATGCAGAAACCCGGCCGGCAGCTGAAAAAAAGCACAGCCGCGGCCGAAAAAAAAGTAATTCCATATTTATTTTATTTAATACTGGGCTCAGGGGGACAAATAAATAGGGGGGGCAATGCCCCTGGCGCTCAAATAGAGGGGTCGCCACTGGTTGTCTATGTTGCCCACCTTGTGCAGTCTATGTTTACTATTCCAAGCAGCCATTGAGTAACCTGAGTGTATTGTCTTTATCTGCTTGATGGACCAAGAAACCTTTTTTGACTCTTGCAAGTGCTTATTGATATACTTTTCAAATTATATGCCATTTTCCAGGGAGCCTTCTGGAATCCTGTGAATGGTGGGCCTTGCTTTACCCCTGACCTTTCTACATTTTGTTGCAGTGTTCCTGTTTGGGTCCCGGTTGTAGTAAGGATTGTCTGGGGACACAGAGATATTTTCTTGATTTTTCAGCTTTATTTCCTTTGTTTCTGCCGGGATCCTTGATGTGGTAGGAACATTAAGATGCCCATAGAAGTGTCTCTGGATTTTCTGCCTTTTCTCAGGTGCTTCTGGGGGATCCTGAGCGTAGCAACGGTTGCTTGAGTTTCCACATAATTTTCCCTCAGTTTTTAATATATTCTTCTATAGTTCTGCTGTATTCCTTGGTGTGGTTGGAGACTTGTGATGTCTATATAAATCGTCCCCAATTTGTCTTCATTTTCTCCAGTGTTCCTGCTGAGGTTTTGGATGAGGTAGGGGCCTTGGGAGGCCCACAGATATTTTTGCAGCTTTCCCTGCATTGCTTCCACTGTTTCTTAAGGTAGTCATCGATGGGTTAACCACACATTTTAATGCAATATTCCAGTGCTTTTGCATTGGTATTGTAAATGCCACATGGCTTGTTGTATCCAGTAATATTTCCCTGATGTTTCTTTCCTTTTCCAGTGTTTCTACTAGGGTTCTAGTCATAGTAAAGGAGGCTGTCATGCCCACATATATTTCCCACATTGTTTCTGTATTTTACCAGTGCTTCCACTGGAGTCCTGGGATTAATAAGGCTGGTCGTGCCCAGAAACATTTTCAATGGTTTCTCTCCATGTTCCTAATGTATCTGACAGTGTCCAGGATATGTTAGTTGGTGGTGCCACATTTGCCTTGAGTCTGGTACTTTCTTAATACTTGCACATATGATGCCTTCTTTACCATAGGCTTTTTTGAAGGTGTGGTTGGAAACCAAGTGACTATCAGACTGTTTGTTAATTGAAAAATCTTTATGACTACTTCTACAATACAAAGTGTAGTAAGTCTTCTTTGTATTGTTTATGTTTTGTATTGCACCACCACAATGTGCAAGTCCTATAGACTGCCTTCCTATGTCTTCTTGGCTGGAGGTAGAAGGTGGCAAAGCTCCTTCTCTCGTCCTGGCTCTTAGCTTAATATAAGAAGATGGCATCTAAAAAATTTAAATCTACCATCTACCTTTCTCTGCTGCTATTCCTCCCATGAATGTTGGAGTCCCGCAGGGCTCTATTTTGAGCCCTACCTTGTTCAATCTTTATATGGCCCCTATCGCCCTTTTGGCAGAACAACACGGGGCTAAGATCGTTTCGTTTGCAGACGATACTCAGTTGTTGTTCACTTGCGAGAAGGGTGTTGAGTTTGATGGACATGCAATAAACTCATGTCTCTCAGCAGTTTTTTTGTGGCTGAAGGATAATCAAATGAAATGCAATTCTGATAAGTCAGAGATTATCTTTTTTGGCTCTCGACCATGTGAGACTTGGTATGACTGGTGGCCGCAGGATCTGACCCCTCCCAGGTCGTCTGTGACCTTGGTTAAGAACCTTGGTGTCAGGCTGGATGCCACACTTTCTATGAAGTCCCAGATTCAATCCGTGGCTGGGACTTGTTTCGGGATTTTAAAAATGGTGAAGAATTTTCTTCCCCTGCTCTCTGTCCCTCACAGAAAGACCATTGTCCAGGCTCTGGTTATCTCGAGATTGGACTACGTGAACTCTCTGTACTTGGGACTTCCCAGTTATCTAATCACCCGTTTGCAGGTGATCCAGAACACGGCTGCTAGGGCCATCTTTTTGGCTGGCCCTAGAACTCATTCGTCCCCTCTCTTGTTATCCCTGCATTGGCTCCCTGTTCAGAAAAGAATCCATTTTAAAGCACTGATTCTGGTTTTCAAAGCTTTTAATCAGATTGGAGCCCCTTATCTCAGACAAAGATTTCCTCATTACACTCCCCAACGTACCCTGAGGTCCTCATCTCAACTCTTGATTCCTGTTCCTAAAATTTCTCTTGCTCGGGTCGGAGGTCGATCTTTCCAAGTGATCGCCTCCCACCTATGGAACAGTCTCCCTTTGGCCCTCAGACAGGTTCAGGACCTCCTTACTTTCAGGAAAAAACTTAAGACGTGGCTTTTCCAACTCTAATTCCCGTTTTTGGCAGGTTTCTCGTCTGGCTTTCTTCTGTTGTGTTTGTTTACGTGGTTTTTTGCTTAGCGCCGGGACACTCCTGGGAGTAGCCGTGCGCTTTATAAATGCCCAATTAACATAACATAACATAACATAACACAAAAACAGAAAAATAAGTCACACTTGAGGTAACAGCTGAGACGACAGCTGCTTCTTCACCACTGTCTTCTTTCCCATCACCTCCAGGATAAAGCATATCACGTCCCGCAATGTTTTCACGCCCCGCTTCAGATAACGGTAAGGACTTGGCTCCTGGTCCTCAGCACCAACGTAAAATGGCAAATTCAATGGGGTTATTTACTAAGATTTTGAAAAAGTGCTCACATGGTATAAAGCGCCTCTAAGCACTGCATCGATTTACTTAATATTAAAGAGGCCTGTTGTCAGTGCCACTAGCATTGTTGACGATGAAGATGTACATGTGATTGTTGGTGAGAGTGGCACTGAGAGAGTGGAAGGCATCTCTATTCAGAAAGCATAAACTGCTATCTGCATGCCCACTGGCTCCAATATTTTACTGCACACCAACAGCGCAATAACAACAGCAAAAACCTCCAGTTCTGCCATCACCATAAAGCGCGTCTCTCATTTTGATCTTGGGTCTTCTCTAACATTTACAAAATAAAGCAACACATTGCAGTGTACATCATTTGCCATGCCAAAGTGCATTGTGGAAAGTAGGACAAAATTATGGGGACGGAGGACCAACTGACCCACTTGAGAGGAAAATATGGACACAAAGGGAAGCTTAAATACATAAAATATAGTTGGGGTGGCTGCTTTTGTTTCTGGAATAACGTTTATTTTACCAAAGGAAAAAGCTTGCATTTGGTAGTAAAATGTAGTCCTTTTCATAAACTGGCAAGCTTATGCTTCGGGACAAAGTTTCTATATTTCCAAATGTATATTTAATTCTGATATTTCGATGATAATCACGAAGGCTGTGTGGGACCCTTGTCTGTAAGACTGATGCAGATTGTCTGCTATTCCACCTTTAATGTTTCCATAACCTGAGTGATAGCACTGCTGTATGAACCTATAAGGTTAATATGTCTCTGGTGTATACTGTCTGAGATTATAATATTTGTATATTGTTTTATTTTTTCACCAGGACGTTCTAGTTTAGAGTTTGTTCAAAGTAACATATGTCTGAAAAACTACGTGTAGCCCATGTGAAATTGCATTTTGTGAACGTCCTTTTCACTTATGCGAGAAAACAAAACATGATGGAGGTTTGCATACATGGCGGCCCGCTGTCAACATTGTGGTGTGGTAGGCAGACCCTTGTCCAAAAAAAACCATAATGAAATAGATTGGCTTCTAAAACAGCATTCTTGTTGGTGTCAGGGCTATGTGACAGCGCCCTTACCACACTTTAAATGATTTGTAGGAACCAACAGTAGGGTGGACGGGACGTCCACTAACATTTGAAGGATGTCCATCTACTGACCTCATCTCAATTTTTGTGGGCAAAGTGGTTATTAAGTGGCAAACAGCATATAAACTTAATATATCTAGAAAGGTACAAAAGGTATGATGTTTGGCAACAAGAAGTTCATTAAAATATCACCACCTTATGTGCTGACCAACTTGACTAACTGTGCACTTGTAAGGCATACCCTAAATACTGGAGGCTTCGAAGTGAAAAAGTAGAAGCTTGAAAACCAAACGGGTAGGTAAAGTATAAACTTGCTGTAGATGGATTTATTGCGTTAGCTGGGATCTTTATGATTTTTTCAAAACAGTGACCATTATAAATGAAAACTAGATTAAAATAGTTTAAATCGCTTTTCATCTTACACAGTATCCAGGCTGCTTCTACAGCTTTAACTTAAAGCTAGGTAAAGTAACATCACCTCCTTGTGTTCAAGATGCTTTCATTTAATCACATCTGTTGTCAACCAGACACTGCAATGTACATTGTTATTATTTTTCCAAGCCTCTGTTGGCTTTTATGCCCTCTTACCATTTTAGTACTACGAAACTTGTAATAATAAGACTGCATTTTAATATATTACTTTCTGAAAATAAGACATTGGTGAATTGACTGTAATTTAGCATGAAAGATGTGTCCGCAGTAAACACATTTGGAATGAGGGTAAGAATTTCTTAACTATTAATCACTAAAATGTCAAGGAATGAAAGTGGTGGAACGCCTCAGATGAACTGTTCACTGGTATTTATGTATATGGTCGTAGAGGAGTAACGTTTATCTTGGAATAACACATAAATGCATAGGACAAATGTAGGGGCTCTTAAGGCATCATTTGGGGACGCCAACATCGAACATTTAGAGGATATTGGGGCATTTCATTTCCCTTTTAAGTTGTATTGGGAAGGAGAACTGTTAAGTGGGAGAAGGGTAAAGTATATCTACTCTGCAGATGATCCTGCTCAAACACAAAACAGACTTTGGTTCATGATGGAATCCTCGAGAACTGGGTGTCAAGGTACACAAACCAACAGCGCTGCGACACCACACTAATGACAATACAGTGCTATATAAATTAGATTAGCAGAACACAATTTGTAGCTCAGAAAGTATGAGGTCTTCCATCGAGCTTAGGAGTGTTGTTTTAAATGTGATTGTCCCAGTTCATACGACTAGAGTCGAGGACCACGACTGAACAAATGAGGAAGCGAGGAACTCGTGGCAGACCTGGGGACGGCGGAAGACATTTACCTTCATGCCAAAAAGTGTTTTTGGAGATCAATTAACTGTACCAGGAGCAGGGATTGGGCTAAAGAAAAAGCTTTCGGCAGGATGTGCTGCAAGTTCCGTAGCTGCAAATTCCGTCACTGGCACGCTTTAATAAGCATTGGCATAGCAAATAGGTCTCGCCTTTGGGACCTTATAAGTGTTTAGCCATGCAACAGTTGATGTTGTTGCACCAAGGATATTGTGCTGCATAACGAAATACTGATAAGGTCCAAAAAGCGAGACCTATTGGCTATGCAAATGCTTGTTTACTTATGTGTTTGTTTTGTAGTGTGGTGTAGTGGTTGTATGTGGTGTATAGTAGAATTATGTGTGTTGTATTAGAATTGTTTTAGTGGTGCTGAATTGTGTGTTGTGTAGTGTATTTGTGTAGTAGAATTATGTGGTATGGTGGATAGATGGTGGTGAGAGCTGTAGAGAATGGATAGAAAGGACGAATTTGTGGTATATGTCGTTTATGGCGGTAGCTGTTATTAATATTGAGAGAGAGAAGGAGAAATAGTGTGTGAGAAAGAGAAAGAAGGGTTGCGAAAGTACTAGTTGGTTAAAGAGGTATTTTTGTTTATTAGAAGATAGGTTAATAAGAGTAGTGTTTGTGTTTAATTAAGTGCAAGTTTAAAAATGTTTGTGTATGAAACTGTGTGTGAAGATTTGTAGTTAAGTATATCGTTGATGTGGTGATAGTATATGGGATAGTGAGATACATGGGTGAGAGAGTAGAAGAGAAAGATAGAGGTATAAGTGAAAGGGGTACATGGAGGGAAGGGGGAATGGGAGAGGTGGATTAGTGTTTGATGTGAGAAGGTATAGGAAGGTAGTATGTGTTAGTTGGTAGTATAGAGAGGAGATAGGTAATGTGATGGAGGAATGAGAGGGTGTAGTGGTCAGCGCATACACTTCGCGCTACATATTTAAGTCAAAAGGTGCTGGTAACGCTATATGTGTAACACTACATAGGACAGAAAACAGAACCAAAAGCAAATAAAAAAACAGAATGTTAAATGCAAACACCCCAGTAGAATTTCCACTGATTTTTGGCATAGTAGTGAGCTCTTCCAGAATCCGCCACAAACACTAACATCTCGTCAGAGTTAGCGCAATACAAACTTGGTGTAATTTGTTAATGCTACACTTCTTATTTAGTACATCCGTGCCTGTGTTCAAGTCATTCAAGAGCCGCTTACCGACTGGATATTTTTATCCCCGATTCAAACATCACCGCACTTATCCGCCATACTATTTGCCGTCCAGCGAAGTTGTTTACCCACGTGATTAGGTTGGTATTTATCCAATAGAAATGAACGCACATGGAGCGGGGCAGGGAGGAGCGTAGAACAGGCAGTAACACAAAATGAGCAGGAAAGTATAAGATAAAGCGCGGTGCTCGTGAAACAGGCGCCGCGCTGAAAGTTTAAGTATGTTCCGGGTAATCAAAAAAATGAAGGTGGGCGAAACGATGCAGAACACGTTCCCCATTTTAAGTGCCATCCTGCGAAGGTGCTCAAGGTGACTGTAACTACAACGTTTGCGTGTACATAATAAAGAATGCTGAGTGCTCTCGGAAGTAAAAGTGAATGTTAACCAAGCTTTTTGTTTTTCTAAGGCCGCCATCCTGCTAAGGGGTTCACAATGACTTTTAGTGCCATATTTGCATGAACATAATAAAGAGTGCTGAGTGCTCTCGGAAATGAATGTGAATGTTAATAAAACATGCTATTGTTCTTATTTAGTAAGTCCGTGCCTATATTCAAGTCATTTAAGAGTCAGCTTACCGATTTAATGTTTTTATCCCCGATCAAACATTGCCGAGCATATACGCCATAATTGGTTCCAAGAAGGTGTTTACCTACTAAATTAGGTTTGTATTTATCCATTAGTAATGAACGTACACGCGTCGGAGCCGGGAGTAGCGAAGAATAGGCAGTAACGCAAAACAAGCAGGGAAGTTAAATATGAAGCACATCGCTCGTGAAATAGGAGCCGCACTGAGAGTTAAAGTATGTTCCAAGTAATTAACAAGCGCCCGCGCCTCGCGCTCAAAGTAAAAAAAAAAAAACACGTTTGACGAGAGGCAGCAGGGGGAGGGGAGAGAGGAGGGGGCCTGCGCCTGTTTCCCTTGCGGGAGCGAGCAGGAACCATCTGTTAATTACAAACAGATAGTTTGAAAGCTCGCTCCCGCAAGGAATCGCCAAACGTGCACGCGTTGCCATTCAAAGCAATGCAATGCGTGCACGTTTTTGACTGCAAAACTGAATCGATTACTAAAGGTCTTTTTCCTAAGCAGCGCATGCGCGCTGCGTAGGCGAGACCTAAAAAGGAGGCCAAAACCTTCCTAATTGGAAAATTCCTTGCCTAAGTCCTGCACTGCACTCACCTCAGCGACTTGTTCTATACCTTACTACTGCCACACCTTGGATTCACCGGATTGTATCCACCCGACACCTCCGGGTATCCCTCCCTTAGACTCTTGGACCTCTTGCTCTTGTAAAATGTATATATTTGTTTTCTTTTCCCAAATGTTCCACCCCCTTACTGAGTTCTTTTGTATACAAGTTTTATTCCTGTAAAGCGCTCTGATACCCTAACGGGTCAAGTTCGCGCTCTATAAAACACAAAAATAAAATAAATAAATAAATAAAATAAAATAAGTTATCAAAGCAGGAAGCGAGGTCCTTGATCTATGACTATGTCCCCCAAATCCACTGTGTCCTGCTTCAAAAGTACACATGGTTATTATGTTCCAAGTGCCCAATTTATTTTTCATTTTTCTCTCATTATGCACTTCAAAACAAGAAATTAATTCACATATACATCCTTACCTTATAGATTGCTACATTGAAACTGGATTAGAACAGCATTTTAAAATATGTCACACGTGGTTACTGGGGTCTCATAACATAAGTATTTGTAACAGGTGTTTGTTGTTACCCAACTCAGTGGGACTCATTTTATCGACCTCAGAAGGATGAAAGGCTGAGTGGACCTGCTGGGATTTGAACCTCTAACCATGAGGTCGTCCACTAAGCCACCAAACCCGGCAGAAAAATAGAGATACCATTGAGGGGTTAAAATCAAACTCCAGCATGCATTATACAAATTTTCCTCAGTGTGTATGCCTATCGAGTGAACTGCTTCATCCTTTCTATTCCTATTTCTGTATTATGCTGCACCTGTTGCTGTGTTGATTGTACTAATATAGTTTATGCTTTTGCTCACGCTATGGTTTTGGCTTTACCATGTGGTCTAAGCGCATGTATGTATATAAAAAATAAATAACGAAATGCCAGTTGGCTTTGTCTGTACATATTAAGGATGTTACCGGTTTGAAAGCATGATGTGTCTCTGGTTTCTATTGTCGATTTCACATATTGTAACATAAAGTAGAAAATAGAAATATTGCAAATAAAGCAACAATGAATCAATTTCTTGAAACTGCAGCCCCTTTTTCTATGTGCTCATCTGGACATTGAAGCAGCTATTTTAAAACAGGATGAAACCTCTGATTGCCTGTGCAGTTTAAGTACGTTTCCGTCGACCTAAATGCATATTTCAAACCCATGGAATGATGTAGAGGGCTTTCTGGGTCTCTTTTAGTTCTACAATTTGTAGTAGCAGAGTCAGGAACTGTTTTCATCTATGTACTCAACCTGGTGAGCATGTAAGCACGGGAGGTTGCCTGAGTCGTCCAGCAGGGTGGGGCTCACTGCTGGCACACACTGAGAGCCAACTAATCACAACTAGGAGCCAAGGGGGAGAAAAACAGAACAGGTCGCCCCCGACTCACAGACTTCAATACAATCAAAGACCTGCTCTGTTAGTAGTCTGGACTCCTATAGACGTCCACATATATTTTCTCAGGCACAAAATATTGTGTGCCGCAATAGTGGATCAATGTCTCCCATCTGCCATCAAGTGTCTAAAATCACTATTTTTGAACCGCATGTGCTGTACTGTATCTACAAACTGTAACCCCCTCAAACATCACCAAGAAGGGGAGTGAAAAGGGAAGTGAAAAAGTGGGAACAAGAAGGCAGTGCCTCACGGGAGTAACACCATGGGAGTTTACAGACTGATACTCGCCTGTATCCTCAGGTTCTCATCATTAGCAACTGCCAACTTTTGCAACAAAATAAAGAGTGAGGAGAAAAGAAAAAGTGCAAAGGCTGTGTATGTTCAGTGCACAATGCGTAAACCCTGTATAGGAAACCGGGGTCTAGCATTAGAACAACCGGTATACCTAGGACGCTGACCCTACCCTGATGAAGTTGCCGCAAATTTCTATGGGCAATGAAACATGTTGGTTTTAATGGAGCAGACACACAGCAAAGAAATAAAGTAGTTCAGCTAGTGGTTGTCTAGCTCGGTTTTAGATTTAGGTATACCGGTTGTTCTAATGCTAGACCCCGGTTTCCTATACAGGGTTTACGCATTGTGCACGAACATACACAGCCTTTGCACTTTTTCTTTTCTCCTCACTCTTTATTTTGTTGCAAAAGTTGGCAGTTGCTAATGATGAGAACCTGAGGATACAGGCGAGTATCAGTCTGTAAACTCCCATGGTGTTACTCCCGTGAGGCACTGCCTTCTTTGTTCCCACTTTTTCACTTCCCCTTTCACTCCCTTCTTGGTGATGTTTGAGGGGGTTACAGTTTGTAGATACAGTACAGCACATGCGGTTCAAAAATAGTGATTTTAGACACTTGATGGCAGATGGGAGACATTGATCCACTGTTGCGGCACACAATATTTTGTGCCTGAGAAAATATATGGGGACACACTGAGAACCAGCCAGGTTACATTTCTACGTCTTCAGGAACAGATATTATGGTAACAAGGCATAGCAACAGGTGAGTTGTGACTGTAAAGAGATGTGTCTCAGCTTCTTTCCATGAAATCTAAATGGTAGGTATTTACTAGCTAGGAGCCAATCGAAGTGCAACATATTGATGGTGGTGTAGAGCTAATCGGTTTAAAATCGTTATTTCAGCCACGTATTTCTCACAGCTTAAAATATTTATGACTACAGAAATGTTGTGAACAGTTAAACCATTACCCAAGAGGAACCTCCGCTCCGCCGACCTCGCCCTGGCAGAGGTCCCCCGCATTCGCAGAAACAGAACCGACGGGAGAGCTTTCTCCTACATCGCAGCCAAAACCTGGAACGAGCTCCCTGTGAACATCAGACGCTCCCCGACCCTGCACACGTTCAGGAAGGACCTCAAGACCTGGCTTTTCAACTGATCCGGAGCCGCTCCCCCCTTCCCCCCCCAGCGCCTTGAGACCCTCATGGGTGAGTAGCGCGCTATATAAACCCCTGATTGATTGATTGATTGATTACATTTAAAACGTGCTATCACAGGCCAGAAATATGTGTTGGCTAAAGTAATGATTAAAACACAGATGTGAATGGATCTCTCCAACAAAGTAGTGGGTATCATTAGCAACGACTTAGCACGGAACAGATGTGGCCTCGCAGTTGTAGCTGCTGACTTTGGTAGGACAAGGGAACTGGGTTCTGGCACCACGGCAGCTCAACATCCTGTGGTTCTGGTCAAGGCACTGAGGGCCTGATTTAGACTTTGGCAGAGGGATACTCCATCACAAACCTGATGGATATCCTGACCGCCGTATTAGAAGTGCGTTATATCCTATCGCACTTCTACTACAGCAAATGGGATATCCGTCATGTTTGTGATAGGGTATGCCATCTGCTAGCATCTAAATCAGGCCCTTAATCTTAATCCAGAGTCCTAAACAAGCATTGGCAAAGCGACTTGGTCTGGCGTCGTCCACTAGCCTATTGTCAATTCTTGTTTTGTTTTGTCATGGCTTTTGCAAAACTTTATTGTTTGTGAAACTGCCGGGTATTTGTCAATTTTAAAAGAAAAACATTGGCGCATGATGCTGTAACTCGTAGTGAAGGCAGCCAATGGCTAAAAGTGGGTGACATGTTGCCATGCACGTCATTTGAGGCTAGTTAGGGGTCGCCGCTGCGACCTCTAGCTTGCTCCCTGCTACTCTAGCACTTCCCTTGCGACCCCCAGCCTCAGAGGAGGCAGTTTTGCCCCTCGCCCGAGGCCACACTGTGAGAATCCTTGGCATACCCCTGGCAAAAATATGCTTCATAATTGGCATATTGTGGGCATCCATGATATTTTGGTGCCCATCCATGGCATAATTCTGACCATCCTTGGCATACTGCAGACATTTTTGGCATTATGGAGCCTGTGTCTGGGTCATTGAGGGGCTCTTATGCAGGACATTTTTGGTATAATGAAATGCTAATGATTGGAACCAATGGGGTCATATACAACGTGGTTTATGCTGGACATTCACTTTAAACCAGACAATGTCCCACATTTTACAATGCCAGTTGTCATTTACAATGCCTATATCTCTAACTCTCACAAATGTCAGACCTATTGCATTGGAAATGCTTGGTTTTTTGGGCAGTATTATATAGCACGAACTCTACCCAAAGGTATTGGAGTGCTTCACATGAGCACGGATTACATTACAGAAAGACACATTCATTGTTTAGGCACGGGGAGATCAAAACGGCTTGCCCAGAATCACAGGATGTTGAGTCGACGCCGAAACTTGAACGTGCTTCCCTCGTTCCAAAGTCGGCATCTTTGGCCGTTACGCCGCACCCTCACATGATTTGATTCAAATGCACCTACAGAACTACAAGTTACACAGGAAGGACATTCTTACGCTGCAACTCGGGTAACCCACCGAAATAGTTTCTGATCTAGAAAGACTGTTTTAGCGCATTGGTAATACGCATGTACTCAAGCGATACTTTGTACAAGCACGTCTGTTTAGGGCGGGCGCCCACTGAATCACAGTGTTTTTGTTTTTTTTAGTGTAGGCGAAAACAGCCTGAGAGCGCTAAATACAGAAATTCTCCACTGTGGTGTAAATTAATCTACACCGTTTTGTCGTCAGCTTTGAAGTGAAGCAGGCGCAGTTCATTCCGTGCAGTTCAACCGCGTGCCACTTATGACGTGTAAGTGAACTGGGCAGTTGGTGGGACTGGTGGGAAAATGTACAAAAAGTAAAGGGCTTTCTCGACATTTCTGCCGCTCTTTTTACAAACGTATTTAGAGATTCCTATCCATTGTTATTTATTTACGATAACCAACAATACAGAGATCCGTAAAAACAGGAAGAGGAAATGAAGGCTCAGCTTACCTTCTAGGTGTTGCACGCTTCAAAAACTGGATAAAAGTGAAAGTGTTACTATTTGTCCTAGGACACTATGCGGCTCTTGTTGCTGCTCGGAGAGAAACCACGTGGAATGTAAAAGAGGCGCTAGATGGCTATTTCCGGGAGCATGCTAAAGAGGTAGACCTGTTCTATTGAACTGCAGATCTAAAACCTCTCACTGCCCATAGGAGCACCCAGCCCTTCTGGCATTGCTCTCAATTAGCTTCAACACCAGAATTTATCCCCTCTAGTGCTCAAGTGACTTAATCCCCCTAGAACCTAAAATATGTAATGTTAAGTTGATATTTCTAATAATTGGCCACCACAAGGAGGTGATGTGGACTGAAAACACCCAGTGGAGGTAGGCTGAAGGG
Organism: Calotriton arnoldi; assembly: GCA_963921515.1. Taxonomy (NCBI): domain Eukaryota; kingdom Metazoa; phylum Chordata; class Amphibia; order Caudata; family Salamandridae; genus Calotriton; species Calotriton arnoldi. Next base: position 345,028 of record CAWUFW010008438.1, on the reverse strand, counting down.
AAATGTGTGTCACAGGCAGCTGCTCCTGTAACCAGCATCAGACAGCTGCAGGCCATTGGGGACTGCATGGTCCAATGCTGGTTTTGAACCAGGATCTCTGAAACTATCCTGCCCTCAGGGTAAAGAGAGCTGTCACAGCCTAACAGCTCATAATGCAGTGGGCCTGGACATCTGCTGTTAGGTTTGCATTCTTTCATATTCCTTCCTTAAGAAATTATAATCCAAAGAAGAGCTGATTTATCATGTTCAAAAACTCTAAAATATGATAGGGATTCAATACCTAATTGTGTCTGGTGTTGTCAATGTGAAAATAAAGGCAAATTCAGTTTTCATGCATGTTGATCTAGGGGTTGATCTAGGGGTTGATCTAGGGGTCGAACATGTTTTAAAAAAGATAATAAAAAAATAAAAATACCAATGCACACATTGTCCTCCCTAAACTGGGCATTAGAAAGCCCCGTTATGTGTGAAGACAAGCATTTACTGCAGCACTGTGATAGGTTATGCCACCGTGACAGTGACAAAATGGACCCTCACAAATATGGCAAATGCTCCCTTACATAATCCACATGCATCCTGTCAGAAGGAGTCAATCCCATCATAGTCCCTTTTTAATAGCCTTTGGTCCAGGTATTTACCCCACTGCAAAATGAGGTAAACATGAATTCATTAATTAGAAATAAAAACACTGATTCTACGGAAGCAGCTTCTGCCCTCTGCACCATGAGTCTATTTGCAATATTGTCCCAATTTAAGAAATACCTACTTTGCTTGACCCAACTGCTCTTTATCCCAGGATGGGCAAGTTCAATGCACCGCATTGTAATGTTTTATTCACTTTCCAAGACTTCATTTATTGTGATAGATTTCACATGAATTTATAGGTTATTTCACATGCACATGTTTATATAGATTCGCTTTGTTGTCTACTACCACTCGTTTTAATTTGCTTTTCATTTAATCGGGTTCACAGTTTGAGATAGTTAGGGTTAGTTAGGGGTAGGCATTATTTTCAGTGCGCAAGCATAGGTCTAAATAGGTCACGTGATATTGTTTCAATCAGGGATTAATCGGGTGAACGTGGGCAAGCAGGTCTTAAGAGAAGATTTGTGTGGGAGGGAAGTTAATGATTTTTTTAAACACGGAGGAAGGCGCGTACACCTCAAACTGCTGGTTGCAGCTTCATTAGGTAAAATAATACATTTTGCTTTTTGTAAACGTTAGGTAAAGGGGTTGGAGCATGGATTTTGTGGCACTTAGCATTTCATTTATTTTTGAGTACAAGCACTTGTGTGGGTTGATAACGAGGGGTGATACGGGAGAATTTGGGAAGAGCAACTGTTGTTGACATTAAGATTTATATGTATTAAGCACATTGTGGTTTTGAATTTCTTTTTATGTATTTTTTTGTTAATGTGAGCACCCACGAGGTGGGTTAAGGAGGGAAATTATGGGGATACATCAGAATGGTTTTTGCTGATATCATTATTTACAGGTATTAAGCGTGTTGTTTATGAACCTTTTTCTGATTTATTGCAGTACCCCTGACGAAGAACTAAAAAGTTTGAAATGCATTGGGTTATTTTACTGTGTTGGCTCGAAGGAAGGTTGACAGCACGTGTCTATGTTTAAGCTTGGATTGGCAGCATACGGCATTTGAAAATGCGGAATAAAGTATTCTATCTCAACCTAACTGTCTCTGGAGCGATCTAATAAACATGGAATACATGGATTACTTGATAGTTATAAATTTGTGGATTACTATGGATTACTGTGTTTAAAGTGGAAAAATTTGGTTTACTTCAAGAGGAAAAGTTCCTCACTTCAGCTGTGCAGCAGCTGGGGGCGCCAGTGTCGCCCTCTTGGCAGTATCAAGTTCAATGCAAACCAGTCTACTGAGCAAAACAAATCGATCTCATCGGGCCCTTACATGTCACACCCAATGTACAACCAATCATCATATGAAAGAACAAAACTACCCTAAACGCAGCAGCTAGAATGGTCACTGGAATCAGGAAATACGACCACATCTCACCAGCACTCAGAGAACTAAAATGGCTCCCAGTCGAGTTGCGTGCCAGTTTCAGAACTGCCTGCCTCACACACAAAGCCCTGCACACAGGTAAACCTGAGTATTTGGCTGCTAAGCTCAAGAGGGCTGGTCAGACAAGGAACCTCAGGAGCTCCAACACCCTATTACTCATCCCTATGAAAACACGCAAACAAAAAACTGGCGCACGGTCCTTCGCCGGAAACGGACCCAAAATCTGGAACGCTATCCCAGTCGGTATCAGGACTATCTCATCCTTCACAGAATTCAAAAAACACCTAAAAGTCCTTTTCCTCAACCGCTCTCCCCAGAACGGATAACCGCTATCTAAACGCAAATCCCTGCTCGTCGTCTCTCCCAGACACTGTAGCTCCTAAGACTTACCTACTCCCTGCTATTTGACCCCTATCCGCTCCTCCCCCAACCTAAGTGGTTCAACCCCAAGACAACGTGCTCTCTATGAGGTTATCCCTGGACTCACGGACTACCTCAATGCTGCTCAGCACACTTGGACCTCCGAACCTATATGTAGAATACTGCTTTATTGTATCCACCCCCAGACAACGTGCACTCTTTGAGGTTATCTCAGGACTCATGTACTACCTCAATGCTGCTCAGCACACGCAGACTTTCCAAACCTATATGGAGAATACGGCTTTATTGTATGAATCTTGCTCAAAAACTGCTGTGAAGTGAATTTATATGTAGAAGGCTGCTTTATTGTATCAATCTTGCTCAAAAAACTGTTGTGAAGCGCTCTGATACCCTCGGGTCAGGCTAGCGCTATATAAAACTCCTTAATAAATAAATAAATAAAAAGAAAGAGGGCCTAACCTTCTTCAAGGTCATACACCAGACCACTGAGTACACAAAACTGGCAGACAGGGATTCAAGTATGAAAAGTTGATAATCAAACCTTATTGACTGTATATATCTCTTACAATACTAAATTGGATCTCATTAGAATAGAACTTTCCAACACCCCAAACTGGCTTCTTTTCAATCCACCCCCTGTCCCTCTTTCTACCTTGGTCTTATACAGATATCAATGGAAGTCTCGGGCTCACCCTCTTGATTGTATGAGATGCCCAATGTTTCATGACCATCAACCAGTAAAAGAGATCTGTAACATCTGTCTACTTTTGATCTGTTTCTACTCACTCAAAGAAATTGTTTACCAAACACATCACCCTATGATGATGAGCCCTTCTCACAATCAATCAATGATGCCTTGGCAATTATGCCCAAAAACGACATAAGTGCCCTCTTCAGCAGCCTTTTACACTTCAACCTCCTCCAACACAATCTACTCACACTGAAATAAAAATGTCTTTCTAACCTAAGCCATTTTGGTTACCCTCCTAAATGGCAACAATATCCACCCTTAGAACCAGGTCCCTGGCCAAGAGAGAGGTGTGGCCCTCATTGAACAAATTCAATTCACCTGCAGAGAATGTGTCCACATAATAAATCCTTGAGACACCTCCTTAGTAACTATGCACCTTGTTGATTGTCTTCCATAACTTACATAATCCAAAACCACTCTCCAGACACAATCATTGAATCTTTCCCCAGCATAGTCCTCAACCCCAGTCCCTTTCTAGTCCTTGGGTTTCCGAGCACCCCACCTCTTCCACCAGTAGTCTTTGGTGTTTAAAGCCCATTCTCTAGGGTGACTTGTTCTTCATTGTCTTTTCAGGTTTCTTTTCTAACTGTCTTTTGTCACTGTGCCTATGATAGCCCTAGTCTAGTCAACCACAGGGGACAAAACATTGACTTTCTAGAAACATGCACTTCTGTTCAAGTAGTTACATTCTAGATGACTAATATCTATTGAAGTTACACTTGTATTACAACACGTGAGATCATATTCTCTCAACAGACTATTGCTCATTTCAAGTTAACTGTTTTTACCAATGCCTATTGTACCTTACCCTGCCAACACCACCTAATTTTTACACTACATCATTTTTTCCAGAAATATATGCTAAAAATGTGAAGTAATTAATGTAATAAATGGTTTGTTATATTTTTCATTCTGTTTACCCTTCTATGCCTTCTGTCTGGTGACTTACAAACAACCTTTTCATATGCATTTGTTTTTGTTCCTATCAGTATACCCAAGGTCTGGGGCATTTCTTGAGTAATTCAAAATAATACTATAGTGAACTACTTTCATTTCCTCAAATTAATAATTTTTTGTTATATTATAATTTCCCCGGTTCATTCGGTTATTGGGCCTGCCGTGTTTTTCGCTACATTCTCCTGGACCATCTTTTGACATCTATCATTCCTTCTTCAGATTGATTCTTAACATTTAGGCGAATGACTTTTAGTATAGCTACACACAAGCAATTGTGCAAAACACGGACAGCATGCACATAACAACTAAGTAAACTTCCACACGTGCTACTGGTTGTACCATCAACGTGTTCTCACCAGTCTCAAACCGTGACATCACAAAGTATACCAGATAGCATTGCATTAAATAAATACCTCTACATTACCTAGTGGCGGTTGCCACTAGGTAGTTATAGTTAGGTCTGCTTAACCATAGATGGAGCGTTTTTTGGTTTGCTAATAGCTTTGTCCCTGTTTGACAAATCTTCACTAAACTTTCCCAAAAAACTTTCCCTCAGCTTCTTCCTTGAAAGTGTCAGGATGATTTGTCAAGCGGGAATGAGAAAAAAGGGGGTCTAAAGTACAAAATCCCCATGCATTTTCCATAGACTTCTTTAGACAAGGCTTTAGAAAAAACTGCTGAATGGAATTACACCAAATACGACAGGAAGCTAGATCTTGGTCTGCAAATTTGTACTTTGGTGTAAATCCATTCAGTAGTTTTTGAGATGTTAATGGTAAAAATATATTGATATGTGGACGGTTGGGCTCGCGACAGTCTCACTAGCATCCCATGAGAGCGCAGATTAAAAAATGGAGCCCTGTGATTGGGTGAGAGGCCCATTTTCCCCATGAACCTTCACGCTCTCGCAAGAACTCTGATTGGCTGGCTGTTGGAATTTTAGAAATGAAATGGTCGCCATTACTGTTTACTGTGAAAAATTGCAGGTGTTGTGGAAATGAAGGTAAAAAAGCTGTATAACAGGGCAGCAGAAAGGCATCCTGTCCCAATAGATTTGGAGAGGTCTCTAAGACATAACTGCTTTGATAAAAATAAATGTATATTGTTTTTTTTTTTAAATGATGGTCTTGCTGGGCTCTCACGTGATTGTGAATAGTAAAAATGAGTATGTAAGTAGGCAACACACTTTATTAGTAGACATGCATATTGTGGTGCTTGTTATTGAGAGGAAGTGTGTAAGGCATAAGTACAGTGATGAGTAGAAGGTTAATTCTTTTTCCAAAAATGTTTATGATCTCACAAGACTCTTACGGGATTTTGAAAAATAGGAAGGAGTAGGTGATCTTTGAATACACTCTGGTATGCACACTTGTTACTGTAGGAAGGAGTCTTAGTGGAGATGGTGTTTATCTGAATCTACTATTTACACCCATTGGCTTGAGAAGAGTTGTGAGTAAGGCTCTTTCCACACCCTACTATGCACACCCATCCTCACCATGAGATGGGTCTCAACAGAGAGGCTAGTCCCTCCACACACCCTACTATGCATACCTGTCATCCGAGAGAGAGGTCTGAAAGGAGAGGGCAGTCCCTCCTCACACCCTAGTATGTACACCTGTCATCTGAGATAGAGGTTTCGAAGGAGAGGCCAGTCCATCCACACACCTTACAACGCACATCTGTCATCTGAGAGAGAGGTCTTGAAGGAAAGGGTGGTCTATGTGTACACTCTGCTATGCACACCCGTTATGTGAGAGAGAGGTCTGAAAGGAGAGGCCAGTTGTTACAGTTAAAAGAAAGATAAGTAGTCCGGTGTTGTGGTTCAGGATCACAGCTTTATTCTTCAGATAGGATCCATATTAAGTCTCATGCTAGGCCTCATACAATGCCCCACCAGGAGCAGCCTCCTGCCGCTCAGCCCTTCCACACCAACTGATTCCTTCTTCCACTCAAACACTCTCAACATTCTGATGACATCACATAGACTGAGCAGCAAGGCAAGAGGGCAACAATAAAGGGGATGCATTAATCACTTGCTAGATTACAACACATCCCCCTCATTAAAATTGTAAAAATACCAGCATGCAAGATCATAGTACATACATGCTTGTAAAAATACCAGCATGCAAGATCATAGTACATACATGCAAGATCATAGAACACACATGCAAGATCACAGTACATACATGCAATATGACTAAAAAAACAAATGTGCGGAGGTGGACATACACACATACGAAAAGTCAAGAGCTTCAAGAATAACATCAAACTTAAAAACATCGTCAAACACCACATCCCCATCCCATTTAGAAAAGACGAGAGAAACACAAAAGCGTTGTATTCTCCAAATCACACGCCTAAACTCCAAGGCGTTACACTCTAAGGGTAATTTTACAACCCCTAAACACAGGGTACTACGTAAACCCCAACCAAAACCAACGGTAAATCCAGAGAAGCTTCGGAGTCTTCTCATATTCCCAAACAGTGAGAAAACAATACTCTCATAATAACCACAAGGGTAAAGACACCAATTTGCCTATAGGGTGACGAACCTATGTCAACCCACAACCAAGGACAGCGGCAGGACTAGGGACAACCCTCTACTGCACACGCTTGCAGGACTAGGGACACTGCAGAACTCCCCTACTGCACTCACACACAACTGCGCTGCATACACTTGCAGGACACGTTGCTAACGGGGTGGCAGGACTAGGGATACGTTGCTAACGGGGTGGCAGGACTAGGGACATAACATACTCCCCTTCTGCACACACTAACAGGACTAGGGACACAACCCATGTCAACCCACAACCAAGGACAGCGGCAGGACTAGGGACAACCCTCTACTGCACACGCTTGCAGGACTAGGGACACTGCAGAACTCCCCTACTGCACTCACACACAACTGCGCTGCATACCCTTGCAGGACACGTTGCTAACGGGGTGGCAGGACTAGGGATACGTTGCTAACGGGGTGGCAGGACTAGGGACATAACATACTCCCCTTCTGCATACACTAACAGGACTAGGGACACAGCATACTCCCCCTTCTGCATACACTAACAGGACTAGAGATAAACCCCTCTACTGCATACACACACAACTCACGACAGAACAGGTCAAACCTCAAAAGAAAAGGGTAAGGCCTAGCCCATACTTTAACAGGATATCTTTAAACCGATCACAATCAAAGGGTATCCCTAAACTCAATACATTCCCACTAAGACAAGAAACTTCAGAAAAATGTAGTACCCAACGCACAGTCTGAACACGTCACCCGAGCCAACAATCACACACAGGGTATATAATAACCCCCAAACAGTTTGGAAATCCCCTCAAACAGTGGTACCCCCACTGTCACAACAGCATGACAGAGACACAAATTTCCTTCTCCGGTGAGCGACCATCTCACCCGAACAATGTTTCCTCAGTATCCCCGATTCAGGTCAGCACAACACCTCATAACATTACAGTCTTGGAAGCGAACGACATCCACATTTGTAAAATGTACCTTGTCTTGAATCTGGGGAATCTTGTAGAAACTGCCTCCAAAATGTCCAAGAAATGAAGAACAGATGAGCACTGTCAAGGCTATTAAAAATTATGAAGAAAAAACACGAAAATGAGACAGTGCCTGCTGGTGTAACGAGCACAGCAGTAGAACGGATTCCAGGCGAAGGTCTGACAGAGTTGCAGCTACGTGAAAACGTGAACATCACCTAAGATGGCCGCACGTAAACAACGCCGAGCCGGATGGCTCTCTGCACGTCCTTGCAGCAGAGCGTCCCTATGCAGCTCAGGAAACGTGTCAGCATCCAAAGACGTCACAGTGAACAACTGCGACACCGCACGAGGACATCACGCCAGGTAAGGTGCACACGCACAGTTTTGATTTAAATTTGAACTTATCAGATAAAACGGCTACACAGCAGCTGCGATTCTTGAATAAATTGACACAAGTTTCTCACTCAACTATTGTCAAGTCGCTCCTCTGTACAATCCTTTTCCTTTTAGCACAGCATCGTTCCCAAATCTCATGAACTTGCCCCACAAGAGTGGTGCACAACGCTGCTAACTCCAGAAAGACAAGTTAGTAACCCTCCCACACAAAACCAGTGAATACATTTCACTTCGTGACAGGGATACTTCTTCACTCCAAGCACTCCTTCTTGCTCGTCGGTTGCAAGAGACCGCAGGACAGCAGGGAGGTAGAGAGATCTGAGGACAAAGATTATTTGTGCTCAGAGCGCAGGACAGAAACAGTTCATCTAAAACAGGCAGGCTTTAAGACAACGAAGGAAACTGGCACTTACAGGTTGGGGCGACCGATGAAGTGGTCACTGGTGGGGCCTTAGGGTGCCAGGTTTCTCAAAATCCACAGGTTGTAGTTTCATTAGAAGTATTGGTTCATTTACTTGGAGTTCCTTTAGTTTCTTTAGTTTTAAAAGTCCATTCTCCACAGAAGTAGCACGCAGGTTCTTTAAAATCGTCGCCAGTGTTACAGTTAAAAGAAAGATAAGTAGTCCGGTGTTGTGGTTCAGGATCACAGCTTTATTCTTCAGATAGGATCCATATTAAGTCTCATGCTAGGCCTCATACAATGCCCCACCAGGAGCAGCCTCCTGCCGCTCAGCCCTTCCACACCAACTGATTCCTTCTTCCACTCAAACACTCTCAACATTCTGATGACATCACATAGACTGAGCAGCAAGGCAAAGGGCAACAATAAAGGGGATGCATTAATCACTTGCTAGATTACAACACCAGTCCATCCACAAACCCTACTACGCACACCTGTTAATGCATGAGAGAGGTCTCAAATGAGAGGCCAGTCCCTTCCCACTCACTACAACGCACACCCTTCATCTGAGAGAGAGAGGTCTGAGCGGAGAGGCCAGTCCCTTCCCACTTCCTAATATACACATCCATCATCCAAGAGAGGGGTCTCAGCAGAAAAGCCAGTTCCTCCATACACCCTACTATGCATACCTATCATCCGAGAGAGAGCTTTGAAAGGAGAGGGTAGTCCCTCCTCAAACCCTAGTATGAACACCCATTATGCAAGAGAGGGTTGTCATTGGAGAGGCTAGTCCTTTCTATATACTACTATTTCCCTAGAATACTGCTACAATCTCAAGAGAGCCCTGAAAAAGTAGAACGCAAGCTTCTGGCAATGAAGCTTGCTGCATGAAGCTCGTTAGGTCCAGCAAGACTCTCACGAGATCCACATGGAATATTACTGGGCCTGCCACAAGGTGTTTTACGATCCCATGAGAATCTCAGGAGATCTTTTGGGGAGAAGAAGAAAAAAAGAGCCAAACTCAACCAATAATTAGCATTCTTATTAAACGGTGGAAGAAATGATGTGATTGGCTGCAGAGCCAGAGATAGCTCTGATTGTCCTTGGTGCTTGGGAGAAGAAGAAAGTCTGTTTGAGTTGTGCTCAGCAGATGTGACTTACTTTGGAGCTGAAAGAGACTGGTGTTTTCAACTGCATTTAAGAAACAGCTCCAAGTTCAGGTATTTAATAATATATTTTATGAACTTTGTTGAGAGGTGTCAGTAAGTGCGCTACTGTAAACTTATTCTATGTGTTTACTGAGTGAAAAGCTGTTTGTATAGGTGTAGATTTCTAAATTTAGCTTTTAAGAAGTAGAGATTAGAATGTAAAGAGATATCAGCAAGTATTGCACTATGTGTTATGAAATTAACTGTTTAATGTGTATGTAGTCGTAAGTAAAAGAGGCAGTGTTTCTCTAAGTATAAAACAAGAATTCTGCAATCTGTTAATACAATCCCTAGTGTTTTTATTACCCTTACTGTACACCTATTTAAGCCCTATGAGATGTCTGAGTGGATATATTGCTATTTCTAGAGTAAAACACCATGCTCACTGTTAGGAAAGATGTGTCAAGTGTCAAGAGGAATATTTTACTTTATAAACTTTTATGGAACCAGGGTTGTTGGCATGTTATGATTTAGTTGTGAAAAAAGAATGCACTGGTTGAGAGTGTGGAATTGTCTAGGAGAAAGGAATACTATATTAGTGATACACTAGATATAAATATGTGATTGTGGGTAAAAGATGTAGAAAAGTTTAGAGAATATAGTGATGAATGACTGTTATCAATTACTGACCAATATGTAAGTTTTAATTTTCTGGTTATTTTGTCTTTTTATAGGAGGAAAATAGAATACACAGATTGTGAAAAAGAAAAGTACCATGTCAAAAAATATATGGAGTGGAAAAAGAAAAGTTGTTCACTTTTAAATCAAATAAAAAAATACTTTTTTAGACAATCAAGTCCCATTAAAGTGCCAAGTGCCATAAAAAGATAGACAGAAGAATCATCACATAATTGTAGCCATGTTATGTTAAAAATTATTTGCAGAAAACCAGCTTCTCAATCGTACAGGTTCAATCAATTCATTTAGAGGAGTTGTTTTAGAGAGCGTTTTGATGGAAAAAGCTTGTGCTGTGTAAAATGTACATTTTCGATAACATAAAAGGCAGATAGTTTTCACTAACGGTGATAAAATTCCAGCGCCTTTTGAGGTAAACATAACATGATAGTCAATGCGCTTTTCTAATTGCAGCCATATAATTTAAGCACATCATTAATAAACAGAGAATAAAATCTTGAGAAATCGAAACATATAAACGAGCCAATTATTTCTATTTACTCTGCGTGTTTTTGTGTTAGCAGTGCGGTTGATGAAAAACTGTGGTCTGAATAAAACCAGTTATCTATAAAAGACTTCTTGGCTGCATAATTTGTAATTGTAGCTCTAAAAGCTCACCCTTAGACGCTGCAGCCTTTAAAACTATGGGGCCGATTCACAGAAGTAATCTGAGACAAAATCCTAAACGTACTACTTTTGGTATTTACAGAAGGCATTTAGCAGTAGTAAAGTTAGGATTCCTAACTTTACTACTACTTAACTGAGACAAAATCCTAACTTTACGACTTTCGGTATTCACAAAAGGCATTTAGTAGTAGTAAAGTTAGGAATGCTAAATGCCTTCTGTGAATACCAAAAGTAGTACGTTTAGGATTTTGTCTCAGATTACTTTTGTGAATCGGGCCCAATGTTTTTTTACTTAATGATTTGTCTGCTATGTCCAAAAAAGTTTATAAGTTTGGAAATCGCCTGTGGCTGAGCATTTTGCGAGACATAATTAACAGCCGCTGGAAGTGTCCGTGACCCCTCTTTAATCAGCAGATGCCGGAGAAATCTTCTATGATCCTTCAGGAGAGTAGGACAGATGCAGAGCAGGTGTGATAAATATTTCTGAAACAGGCCACATAGTCGGCATGTTTTAGTGTCAGGTGTACATGCCAATGGGGGTAGTCAGTTTATTGATAAAAAAACAACCCATCCAGACTTGGCAGAATTTTACTTTATAATATGGTGAAAACGGTTCCACAATGTATTTATGGGGCCCTCTTCTGGCATAGCTGGTGAGAACTAAAACAGCATGTTCTCTTTTGGCAAAAGCCCGGTGATCTGATGCAAAAGATAAACATTTTACCTTTCTGTTCAAGGCTGCTTGGAACTGTGAATGCGGTAGTTTTAAGTTCCACAGATCTACTGCATTTATTAGCTCCAGTGCGTCAGAAAGGGGGTAGGCCCAAACGTTTAATTGACATGAGCTATTGGCGAACAAAACTTCCAGCCAAATGAGATTTTTCAACAATCCTGGCTTTGCTACACGTGCTGAGTGCATGCACTTCAAGATACAAGCCTTCTGAATAATTAGTTGGTCACTTAATGCAAATTCTATCCTAATTTGGGCTGGAGAGGTGTCATGCGGTAATTTGAATAGTGATCTAAATACTGTACTCTGTGAGCTGTTCAGGAAGGCACCCAATTTCCCTGGGAAAGCCTCTGTCCCGTATGCCAGCATTGGAATGAGTTTGACAGTAACTATTTTCAGCATCAATTCAAAGGAGAACCTTTTTGTGCTTTTAAAAATCATGAGAAAGGCAGATTGTAATGAAGCCAATTTAGGTTTGAATAAATTTAGGTGTAGTAAGTGACCTCCCTTGTCATCTAGCCAGCATCCCAAATATTTATATTTATTAAATATAGTCAGATGATGGGTGTTAAGGTGCCAATGGCCTCGTTTTATCTTTTTCTGTCCAAAAATTACGATGTTGGTTTTTTACGTAATTTATTGTCATATCATTTGCACAGCAGTGATTATATAAAACATCTAACGGTCTTTGGAGCCCCATCAGAGTTTGGCTTAAAAGAACGACATCGTCCGCATAAAAGTGCGAGATGATATACTGATTTGCTAATTTCGGTGCATGACTGATTGCTCTGTTTAATGCGGGTATCAGGTCACTCGTACAAATTAAAAAGAGCTGGTGCTAATACTTATTTTATCAGAAACAGCTGTGTGAGATCCCAGTTTTACTTTGGCCCATGTATTAGAATAGAGCAGCAGAATGCCTCGTAGTAGTGGTTCCGGGATTTGCCAGGCTATGAGTTTGGACCACTGAAGTTGGCGATTAACATGGTCGAAAGCCTTGCTATAGTCCATAAAACAAAAATGAAGCTGTTCCTTCTTCTTAATTTGTTTTACTGCAAGCATCCTTATGGCCACAAGGTCTTCACTGGTGTCAGTCAGTGTTCTAAAACCAGTTTGGTTGAAAGGCAGCATGTTGTTTGTAGCTGCCCATTCTTCTAAATCCTCCAACAGGAGTGACGCAAAGTATTTTGCCTTAACATCCAGCATTGAGATGTATCTGTAGATGTCGGGAAACAAGATGGGACCTTTTTAGGTCGAGCTTAGATTCAGCAGGCATGCGCTGCTCTGCGAAATCTGATGTTTCTACAATAGGGCTTTAACCAAGCCCATGGCTTGCCATTGGTTCTTTATTATGCCAGTCTGAAATGCTGGCTTTCTATTGGTCTATTGCTTTCAATTGTCCTGCCTTTGGGTGCCCAGGAGATTTCACTCGTTGTTTATTTTATTTGGCCATCCAATGTTCACGGTTCCTACTGGCCCAGTGCGAGATGGCCCCTCCTCCCATCTTGGAATTTACGTTAGCCAAAGCTCCGCCACCTCCTGCTGTCTGCTTTAGGCCAACAATCATCAGCTCTGGTTACCATCTCTTGTTTCATGGTGCTCGGTCCTCCCCAGTGCTGCTTACACTGACTGCCGGACCGCCTGCGCTGTGGGGGCTATAAGGTAAATGCTGACTGCTGCCCGCCTGTGAATATTAATTGATTTCTGAGCCCCGCCAGCCCAAGGAGAAAGTCAAAGCAGTGACGTCGTCAGTCAAGTGACTGACCATCAACTGCACCCGCGCACCCAGGCAGCTAGCAGGACCTCACCGATGCCGATTGCCGGGGTGGCTCACTCGCGGGCTGTCCTGAGCCTGCCAGCACAGCAGCTGCCTTGTTTAATTTCCAGCTGCAGCCAGTGATGCCTTAGACGGCTGGCTTCATAAAGTGACTGGGCCCCTAAAAGTCAAACATTTCTGCATGGCCCGGTCTCGGCCTGCATTGTCTGGTCCCATTTATGAACTAAAGTCAGTCTTGTTGGGATACCAGAACTCCTGTTATACCACAGCTATCGATCATCCGTAGTCCTATCTCTCTGCCTAGGATGGGATCCCCTGACTGAAACCGGATCTCCGGTTACGTGGTGCAGCCCAGGCTGTACGAGTTGGGATGCGGGCTGACAGCAGGAGGAGTTCCTTGAAGAGCAGGAAAGTATAGAAGGAAAGATTCTCATTGTCTGAGTAGTTCCTAGTGGAAGTAGCGCTGTTAAGATCAGCACTGCTACCCCCTCCTTTCTAGACCTATACAGTTTACAACCCAAACCTCTGCCCCTTGACAAGTCCAGGGGGTCGGCTTCGTAAATCTTGCCACTACTCACTGCTCCAACTTGCCCAAAATTCCTAACGCAGGTAGCAAGTCCACTCCTGGACCAGGTATTCTATGGATCAACACCTTAAACAGACCTCGCAGGTCCTTTATCTCTTTCGTTACGGTGGCTAAAAGTGTTTCTGGGCTGCTACATATGTTGTCCCTTTCTCTTGCAGACTTTTGATGCCCTATACCAGTTTATCAGCTGCTGCCAGGTTAACCTGTAGCTTTATATGTGAAATTTAGGGGATTTCTAATGCCATCGACCTTCACACATATCCTGCTGCTATATTTTCCATATTTGGACGTACTAAACGATGTCACCAGCTGCATAGTGTTTGTAAGCATTATATCTTGACAGTGGGTGCCTTATGGTGTGACATTCCTGTAGGAGCTTTATTTTTGCAGTTTAAGCTGTTCTTTTCTTCCAGATTTAAAAATGTGTCTAAGAAATAGGATGTCCATACATAAAAACCTAGGAATGGGAGAATAGACCAGCTGGTGTAGTAAATTGGACAACATATGATGACATAAGTTTGTGGTGTAGTGTTAGTTTGCAGAAGCCTCATGGAGGAGAGGAAGTAGAACAGGCATATAATCTTGATTTCTTGACAGGATTGGCCTGGGCTGCACCTTCCCCCACACCCAACCCCCGAATCCCCGCCTCCGGAAGCAAGAGTATATTTTTGTATTTTAGCTGAGTTTTTATTTGTGTTTTCAGCTGATGCGCACCAGGCAATTTACAGTAATTGTGCTGGATCCCACAGATTGCAGCATACATGTAACAGGAGGAAACAAAATACCAAAGGTTTTAATGCATAGCATTTATGTTGGCAATGTACACAACAGAGCCATACACTTGAATGCTATGCAGACACAAATAGCTGTAGGAACATTTCGTCTGCGTGACAGAATGTTTCATGTTCTTTATTCAGGCATTACAGTGCTCCCCTACTGTCTAACTTCTCAAGAATGTCCCAAACTATTCTCATGACTGTCAGCAAGTTCCCCATATGAAAGGTAAAGCCCTGTAACAGCAGAAGGGCATCTAATGCCTTGCGACACCGAATGGCCAGGGCCTTGGATATAGTGCGTGCCAAACTTATCAGCACGCTTGTAAACTGTGATAAATAATTCAGGGGCAAAGAATGCTCCTGCAACTGCTGGCTGGGATCATCGGGAAGCATTATCTTGATTTATATATGTATTCTGATTTCTTTTCTGAGGTTTTTTAAAATGTGAACTATGCCCCAGAGTGTGTTGAAGTACTTTGTATGGTTTTAGGATGCAGTGCCAGGCCTTCTATGAAGGGCTTTTCAAGCCTCACAAATTAAGTGATTAAAAGTACCATTCTACAAAACTGTTGATCATGATTACCTAAAAAGCACCTCTCACAGGTAGACTGGAAGGAGGCTTCATTATACAGCTGTCGAAGCCTGGAACTTGCCCTTTGATTACTCTTGTATTGCCCTGTCATTGAGTTACAGGGAGCCTATGTCTTTACACGCCATGTGTGTAGCTTTTCATACCAGTCCCCATTTGCCAGCGTGTCTTCATGCTCACATTTGCGACACTGGAGAAAAGGGAGGCAGTACAGAGCTACTTCACTTTTGAAGGGCTGGTAGTTTTGATGATAATGTTGGGTCTCGTTTCATCAAATGGACTGTTATCAAAAAGGAGGCAACCAATACCAGGATATTCACTTACACATTACCTGTTATTGTTCTAGATCCTAAATGAATGGCTGTTGTGCAATCAATGAGTTTGAAACTAAGATTTGTATTGCCTAAAGACAGGCCCAAAGTTATTGACAAAGACAATGCCAATAGCTCTTGGGTTGCCAAGAATTATTGGCTTCGCACTCAGGATAATGTGATGCATGGCTAAACACTTACAAAGTCCAAAAGGTGAGACCTATTGGCTATGCCAATGCTTGTTATAAATGAGATGTAAGATTGAACCTTGCCAGGAATGGATTCACTGAATATGCAGCAATTGAACAAATTTTCCAGAGCTTCGGACCAATAATTTTTGTCATGTTTGCAAACTGATGCTGGGATGCTGTTGGGGCCTGGGGCACTTTCATCTCTGCTTTTCCAGATTAATGTTGCTATTCTCATAGTGTTGAAAGTTATCGCATATTGGCGAAAATTTACATCCATTGCCACAGATTTCTGTTGTGCGATCAGTTTTCAAAAAAAGGAAAGAATAACTGTGTGCAAAACAGGAAAAAAACTATTGATTAAAGAAGTGATTATGTTCTTATTGCCTAGGAGATCATTTGTAATCTTGCACAACTGTGTCCTGTGCAGGTCTACTTGTCTCTAATGAAAAAATTATCTGCTTACATGAGCAGTAAAAAAAGAGCCCTATTAAGTGAAGCAGGGTTATTGTGTTGTACCTGAGCAGGCACAGTGTATCCAGATTGAAAATATGTGGAAGCACATAACAAGCTCTTCAGTTTAACAGCACAAGCTGACTATGCCCGAGCTATCCTTTGTGAACTTTAAAAAAAAATCTGTACACATAAACTTTGCTAAGACTTTTTTACACCTGGCCTCACATCAAAAAACAAATATTCTTTGGCAGGCTGAGGTGGCTGAGGTGCTGCAACTACACCAGGCTGCTCATCATAATCTGACGAAGGCATTATAATTGATTGAAGTTGATTATTTTGTTTGTTCTACAGTTGCTGAAAAAGTTTATTAATGTAGGTGTTGTAGTTGGGTGATGTTAAATTGTGTTATAGTAATAAAAAAAGTTTAAGTTACTACTGATTTGTTTATTTAATAGCTGTAATAGGAGTTTAATATTATTACAGTATTGTAATGTTGAGTAAAACTGTCAATTCCATCTTTAGTAAGTGCAGAAGTGCTCCTGCATGTATATGTAGCTATATGGTACTATAAACATTTTTTATGCTACAAAGAGTTGGTAATGGAGAAGTCACTTATTTGAATACCCTAGAAAGTGAGGTCTCAGTAGAGAGATCAGTCATTGTCCACACTGCCGTATAGATACCTCTCATACAAGAGAGAGGTCTTGACACAGAGGCCAGTGCGTCTTTATACTCTACAATGCGCTGCTATCAGCTGTTGCAGACGTGATAGTAGAGAGGGGAGCTCTTTTTCACACGTTACTATATGTGTTTGTGACTCTGGAGAGAAGTTTCAGTGGAGAGGTCTATCTCTGTCTATACCCTACTGCGCATGCCTGTCCTCACAGGGAGATTGTGCCCTTACAATCAAATATGCACACTAGTTGTCCAAGAGACAATTCACAGCAGAGAGGCTACTTCATTTTATACCCTACTATGAACATTCATCCTCATAAAGGTATGAGCAGGGAGAGCAGTCTCTATCCATTGCCTACTTTGTACATGTGTTAGTCTGGGGAGATGTTTGACTTGATAGGGCACCCTAGTCTCTATAGTTGTTATGCAAGATAGACTTTTTAGCATAGCGGTAAACTCTTTCCAACACCTTACTTGAACATCTGTTATCTTGAGGAGAGCTGCGACTAGAGAGGTAAGCCCCTTTTCGCGCACTAATTTGCACACCCATCATCCAAGAGACACGTCACAGCAGAGGGACCAGTGTCTTTTTACATTCTACTATGCAGACATCACCCAAGAGAGATGTATCAAGGCAGTTTGTCCCCACACCCTACTATGTATACCTGTCAGCATGGGAAGCGCTATGAGCAGAGAGGTAAGTTTTTCTCAAAGAGTGCCACAGGCACCTGTCATCCTCGGGGGATGTATTAGTGGACAGGCCACTGCCTTTACAGACAGTACTGTGTATCCTTGTTGATCTAGGGAGAGGTGTCAGCAGAGTGGCCACTCGTTGCCCACACCATACTGCACATCCATGTTCTCCTGGAGATAGGTGTTAGTGGGGAGGAGAATGTTTCCCTACACAGTACTGTGTATGTGTTTCATTCTGGAGCAAGGTGTCATTGGACAGGCAAATCCATTCCCACACCATATTATAGATGGTTATTGACATGAGGAGAGTTCTCAGTGGAGAGGCCAGTACAGCTAATAATTGCTATGTAATACATAGGTCTTACACGTGAGGCGAACACCTTCTGCACCATACTATGCATACTGCTGAGCCTGGAGAAAGATATAAGTACAGTGGTAGTGTCTTTTTACACCCTACTCTACATACTGGTCACCTTGATGCAACTACTGTACACTCCTGTTATACTCTGGATAGCTCTGAATGGAGATGTCACTGTCGCTCTATACCATAGTAGTATGAACTATAAAGTATAAGTACTGTAATCAAAAAGAGTGTAAATTCTATCCCCTAAAAATGTTTACGATCTCACGAGACTCTTGCGGGATCATAAAAAATTAGGGAGGGGTAGAGAAAATCTGACTGAAGAGAGAGGTCTCAGCATAGAAACGTGTGTGTTTGCATGCTCTACTACCAACACCCAGGAAAACAGGACTGTTATCCATGAGATTTATTCTAAGTGTTTGAGCTTCCAAGACTCTCACGAAAGTCGGGCAAATATACAGGTGGATGCAGGCGTTTGGGTGCTCCCACTCTTGGGTGTCAGTTTCCTAACAAAAAATTTAGTTATAACAAGCAATAATATAATGTAGGAATAGGGTGGCTCTGACAAGAGCCTTTGTGTTTCTAGTGTGTAGTGTTCAGTTACACATAGAACTGGATGCATTCCTTGATGTTATTGAAGAAGATCATGTTCCCTTCTATAGTGAAGTGTACTCATCTCACCTACAGACACCTGGCATATCAAAACAGATGTTGTTATGATATATAGAGCCCATGCCATGGTCACAAAGAAATGCAGAAACTGTTTTATTGACATGCTTCTGGGATTCACTCATTCTTAGGAAAAAACTCTTTTGGCCAGTGCCATTTTTGCCTTTGACGTATATTAGAATATACAAAGGCAGAGTGAGGACAGAGAGACATCAATTTATAAAAGGTCTCCTTAATTTGAATTTCAAGTGCAAGATAAAGTTATATTGTTATTATGAACTATGCTAGCTGTAAAATGTGTTGAATAGGGTCAATGTTGTACATGATGGTTGTTTTCAGAATGTAAGGGAGTTCTACCGACGATGGTACTCATAATAGCTGATATTCTCTTGAGCTATTTTGTACTTTCTGTCAGGCCTCTAATTCCATAGTAATTGTAGGAGAGTAGGATCTGCCTCTTATGTTGCCCCCACTTTTTTTCTGATGTTTACACTGGTTTCTGGCTATAGTCTGGCTGGGACCCTGCCAATCAGGGCCCCAGCCTCTCTGTTCTCTCTAAACGACTTGGAGTGCACTCTAGGTGCACTAGTGATTGGATACTGTGGTACCTTATGAGTTCCTAGTATATGGTACCTTAGGTACCAAGGGCATAGGTACTTCACAGGCCTACCAGGCGCTGAAGCATGTATTATGCCACCCCTGGGAAGCAGACTAAATCTGACACCACAGGCCTGCTACTGCAGCCTGGGTGAGGAGGTGCTAGCACCCCTCACTGAGATATAGGTTCCCTATATCTCCCTGCACACACATTTAAACCTATCAGTCACCCCTAAGGCAGGCCCTATCAATCCTGAGGGCAGGGTGCTTAGTTTCTATGTGAGAGGGTGCCTCTGCCTGAGCAGGGCCCCTCTGCAGCTCTCAGAGTCCATTCTCTGGGGCTGTTTGTGAATGCGGTCAAACCATATACTCTTAAGTGCATTATAACCTCGCGGTTAATGCTAACTTTGGAATGGCTGCATCAAAACATGTTGTGTTTGGTGTCAAACACCTTGGAATCATACCCCCACACCAGTAGCTGGTGTGGGAGTATGATCCCACCCTTCTAGAGGGATAGACATGTACCTACTGTGGAAACGCAGTAGAATCCTGAAGAGCCCTGGCATCACAAAATGGATGCCACCAGTCACAGACACTGGGCTGCCCTCCTGCTGATGACCGAAACTCGCAGTGGAGGAGGCCCAACAATAGGTATCCTGTCACAGGGAGGTGTGACCACCTCCCAGACAGGGTTTAGTGTATTGGGGCTGGGTGGGTGCACTCCTAGAGTGCTTTGAAGTCCTGCACTGGGGAGCAGAAGGCTCCTCTGTGCATACACCAGTTCAAACCGGCTCAGGGGCTACCTGCCCCTGCTCTGGCATGAAACTGGACAAAGGGAAGTGGGTGTAGCCACCTACTCCCCTGACCCTCCCATAGGTGGGGTCATAGAGCTAGTCCCTCCCTTCCTTTTAGTATAAGATAGGGAACCCTTGACCTTGCAAAGTAGATATCCCTGGATGATGCTCTAAAGAAGAATCCCGGACCTTCGACGTTCCACTACCTCTGGAAGACTGAAGAATCTCCCTTGGAGTCAAGGAGTGACTCCCCTGCTTGGCAGGCACCAAAAACTGCAACAATGATCGCAAACGATGCCGCTCCCGCCGGAGCCCGTAGTCCCTGCAGCCCAGGAAGAGGATTTCCTGACTTCTCCAAGGCCATCGTGAGTCCCCAGCGAAGCTGAGGCAAGTGAACCCCACGAGTGACGAGAAACCGCAGTCCCTGGGTACTGTGCACTATTTTCGAGTGCAACCCCTTCACGACGATCTACGAATCTGTGCTTTGGACCACGTATGGTTCCACCCTCTAGCAGAGATCCCTCCCAATATCAGAGGCCTACCCTGTCCCGAGTGACCGTGGGCCCCTGTTGAAGGAATCCTCCCAAGGCATCTTTGCAATCCCTTGCCAGCCGGCTTGTGGGTCCCCTGAAGACTTTTCTACAAATCCAAGGGCTCCCCTGATTGCTCCAGGCCTGCCCTGACTTACCCTCGCTGGGTGAGTCCCCCAGACCTTGCTGGTCTGCACCATTGACTTTTGTTCTTTCCACAAGACTTGCTGCTACCAAGGCTTGTTGGCTCCAATCGGGTCGCCGACACCGCAGTCAGCTGAAGACTTTGTGGGACACGCTGAATCCAGCTCCTGGTTGTCCTTGACACCTCCTGGACCTCGTGGCTGAAGAGTCAAGACACCCGTGAACGACCTGAATCTGTCGACGACGGTGGGCATTCATCTTCCTTGCCCGGGTCACTGCCAAGTGACTTTGAACACTGTCCCCTCTGCTTTCAGGTCTTCCTTCTTCCGAATCCAGGCTTGGATTCCACCGGACACTTCTTCTGGCTTCACAAGCAGCAAGTCTTCATTGGCTCCCATTGAAAACGGCGCTGCGACCCGACACCAAAGGACACCTATGCACCCGGCTTCCCTGGGTGAGGTAACTCCAGCACTATGGTGCTCCTGTGGGTGTTGGCCCTAGAACTACTTACCCTGTAAGTGACTTGCTTGTAGCTACTCCCGAAGTGCCCTTAAACTCTTAATTTCCAACCGCGACTTGCCCCATTGAAGTCTACGGCGATCCGCGCCTGTGTTCCCTCACTGCACGCGTCCCCGTGGGTCCTTTACTTACCTGCCTTGGGTGGTTTCGTGAGGCCCCAGCACTTCTGAAGGCCCTAGGCCTTGTCCCTTTGCAAGTCGTTGTTCTTAAGTCTCTTTTTTAGTATATGGTCTGTTACGCCCCTAGGGCCCCAGCCATAGTTGTGCTCAATTTGTTGTGAAACGTTGATTTGTGCATATGTTCCTGACTTCTAATCTCACAAGAGATTAGTAGAGAGTTGTTTAGTAATAAATACATATATATTTGATATATATACCTGTGTGGTGTCTTTTCATTTGGTGATTCAAGAGATTGTGTGGTAAAACAAGCTGCTTTACATTCCTCAAGACTTAGCCTGAAGGCTGCTCTCCACAGCTACCACTAGGATAGCTTTCTGTAAAGGTTGTCTTAAACCTACCTACCATAAGAGTCGAATTGTACTGGTGCAAGGTGTCCACTTTAACTAGTGAACAGCATATACCAGGCCAACTTCTCACATTGGTGGCAGCGTGTGGGATTCCAGCTTGCTATTGTTTTACCAGAAAATCTCTATTTGAATTACTAACTGAAAACCACTATAGGTACTCAAGGTACATATAAAGTCAAGCTTAGTATCAATAAGTTCTACTGAACTTAGAGCTGTGTGCCAAGGGATAGCACACCCTTTCTACAGCTCAAGCTAGTATCAGTAGGCCACAAACTAGTGTAGATAGTACAACACTGCACAACACTAGAATGTCCTTAAGGGTTGGACCCAGTGGATCCACTCAGCCTCAGTATAAGGACATGACTTTCTTTGACTTGAAAGCCATGTGTGCTGCAAGGCACCTGAAGATAGGACAGAGTCCCTCCACACTACACCTGATAGATCTGCTGACAGCAGATGATCTTAGATTAGCTCTAGGAGCTAATGGGTCTGAATCAGTGAGTGGGTCAATTACAGTGTCTGGGTCAGATGATGGACATCAGGATGACCAAGACTCTGTGGTTGTAGGGCCAGGTCCCAAGGGGTCTGAACAGGACAGAGGAATTCTCCCTAAGAGAACTGACATAGTGGAGGAGAGGCCTAGGTCCCTTTCTAGGGAATCTGACCACTCCTATCACTCTGGCAGAGAATCTGTCTACCAGAGGAACTCCTACTTCCCAAGAAGAGAGACCTCCTCTGACAGAATGTACAAACTGCTGCAGTATGAGGAAGCAAGATTTGCCCTCAAAACCAAGCAGTTGGCATTAGATAGAGAAGCCCTGGAGCTCCAGAGAGCTTCTAGAAAAGAGGGTTAGAACCCCCTGGTAGCAGCAACAGTGTCCCTAGAGGCAGAGAATATATTCCAGACCATAGGAACCTGAGCAAGGTTGTTCCTCCCTACCAGAGTGGGGATGATATCCATAAGTGGGTAACTGCTATGGAAAGGGCCTGTAGAGTACAACAGGTCCCCCAAAAGCAGTGGGCAGCAATCTTGTGGCTCTCCTTTTCAGATAAAGGTAGAGACAAGCTCCTCACTGTTAGAGAAGAGGATGCTGATGACTATGAAGTCCTGAAGAGTGCACTGAT
Source organism: Calotriton arnoldi (assembly GCA_963921515.1). Lineage (NCBI taxonomy): Eukaryota > Metazoa > Chordata > Amphibia > Caudata > Salamandridae > Calotriton > Calotriton arnoldi. The sequence goes on along the minus strand of CAWUFW010008438.1, from coordinate 322,039 downwards.
AGATGGGTTTGGCTTAACCACTGAGCAGTACAGGTTGAAGTTCAGAGACACCCAGAAGGCACAGACTCAGGACTGGACTGACTTTGTAGATTGTGCAACCAAGGCTCTGGAGGGTTGGCTGGTTGGCAGTAGGGTTACTGATTTCAAGGGATTGTATAATCTAATGATGAGAGAACAGATCCTTAATAATTGCCAGAACCAGTTGTTGCATCAATACCTGGTGGACTCAGATCTGACCTCTCCCCAAGAATTGGGAAAGAAGGCAGACAAGTGGGTCAGAACCAGGGTGAGGCAGAAAACCCAGAACCAAGGGGTGACACAAAGAAGCAGGATTCTAAGGGCTCTGAGAAAAGTGGGGATAAGTCAAAAGACCAGAAGTCTTCACAAGGGCCCCAAAAATCTGCATCTGGTGGGGAGTCACAATCCAACAAGGGAAAAGGCCAAAAGAAGCCCTGGTGCAAATTCTGTAAACAGAAAGGGCACTGGACTTCTGATTGTAACAAGTCCAAAGACCAAACCACCACCACTCCTGCCCCTAAGGCAACTGTTCCCCCTAGTTCAGCTACTGGTGGAGGTGGTACTCAGAATAAGGGTGTAGTAGGGTTGACCCTGGGTTCTGAAGTGGACTCTGGCCTAGTCAGAGTACCCACTCAGGCAATGCTGATTTGTGATGGAGACATTGACATGTCCTTCCTGGTGAGCCCCAGTAATCTGGGCAAATACAAACAGCAGCCTGTAATAAATGGCAAACAGGCTTTGGCATTTAGGGACACAGGTGCTAGTGTCACCATGGTGGCAGAGGATCTTGTGGACCCTGGACAGATCATCCTGGGCGAAATGTACCAGGTGACCAATGCAAGCAATGTCAGGACCAACCATAGTCTGGCAGTTGTGAATTTCTCCTGGGGAGGGGTAACTGGCCTCAAGAAGGTTGTAGTCAGTGCAGACCTCCCTGTAGAATGTCTATTGGGCAATGATCTAGAAACTTCAGCCTGGTCTGAAGTAGAGTTATGGACTCATGCTGAGATGTTGGGCATCCCTGCAGAAGGTATTTGCTGTGACCAGGTCACAGGCCAAAATGCATGACACTGAACCAGCTCTGGATCCTGAAACCATGGACCAGATGCTTCCCAAGAAGAGGAGCAGTAGGGGTAAGGCAGTGCCTTCCCCTCTGTCTCAGATCACTGATTCCCCTCTTGAGGGAGGAGGAGCAGATCCTGAAGAAGGAACTGCCCCAGAGGAACTTGAGCCTGATCAGGTTGAGTTCTTGGGGGCAGGGGGCCCTTCTAGGGAAGATCTGAGTAAGGAGCAACAGTGCTGCCCCTCTCTTGAACCCCTCAGACAGCAGGCTGCTGCTGAGGCTGCTGGGAGTGCTAGTGGGTCCCATAAAGTTTATTGGGATGAGGGACTCCTATATTCTGAGGTAGAGATCCAGCCCCTGGAGCCACCAGGAGGTTGGTAATACCTCAGAAGTTTAGGGGTTCCTCTTGACCTAGCACATGATATCCCTTTAGCAGGTCACTTGGGCCAAAACAAGACCTGGGACAGGCTTGTTCCACATTTTCATTGGCCACATATGTCAGAGGACACAAAGGAGTTTTGTCGCTCCTGTGTCACATGCCAAGCCAGTGGCAAGGCAGGTGGCACCACAAAGGCCCCCTGATACCACTACCTGTGGTGGGGGTACCCTTTGAAAGGGTAGGGATTGACATTGTTGGTCCCCTTGACCCTCAAACTGCATCTGGGCACAGATTTATCCTGGTGGTAGTGGATCATGCCACCAGGTACCCAGAGGCAATTCCCTGAGGACCACCACAGCCCCTGTGGTGGCAAGAGCCCTCATTGGAGTTTTCTCCAGAGTGGGTTTCCCAAAGGAGGTCATCTCTGACAGAGTTACAAACTTCATGTCAGGATATTTGAAAGCAATGTGGAAGGAGTGTGGTGTAACTTATAAGTTCACCACCCCTATCACCCACAATGCAATGGGTTGGTTGAACGTTTCAACAAAACCCTTAAGGGAATGATTAAAGGACTCCCAGAGAAGCTTAGGCGGAAATGGGACCTTCTTCTTCCCTGCCTGTTGTTTGCATACAGAGAGGTTCCACAGAAGGGGGTTGGTTACAGCCCATTTGAGCTTCTGTTTGGGCATCCTGTAAGAGGTCCATTATGTTTGGTAAAGAGGGCTGGGAGTTACCTCTCAAACCCCCAAACAGGATGTGATGGACTATGTACTTGGTCTCCGCTCCAGGATGGCCGAATACATGAAGAAGGCAACCAAAAACCTGGAGGCCAGCCAAGAATTACAAAAAGCTTGGCATGACCAAAAGGCTGTGCTGACTGTGTACCAGCCAGGACAGAAAGTGTGGGTGTTGGAGCCTGTGGCCCCAGCAGCCCTCCAAGACAAATGGAGTGGCCCCCATACAATAGTTGAGCAAAAGGGAGAAGTCACCTATCTGGTGAATCTTGGAACTCCCAGGAGCCCCTGAGGGTGCTCCATGTCAACAGATTGAAACCATATGTTGACAGGGCTGACATGGGCTTGCTCATGGCAGCTGATGAGGAACAGGAGGAGGAGAGTGACCCTCTCCCTGACCTGCTCTCACAGAACCCTGATGATGGGTCAGTCGATGGTGTTGCTTTGGCAAGCAGCCTCACTGACCATCAGCAAACTGAGTGCAGACAAGTTCTGCAGCAGTACAGACATATGTTTAGCCTGACCCCTAGTCAGACTACCTGGTGCACCCATGAGGTGGACACTGGGGACAGTCTGCCTGTCAAGAGTAAAATCTACAGGCAACCTGACCATGTCAGGGACTGTATCAGGACTGAAGTCCAGAAAATGTTGGAGTTAGGTGTGATTGAGCCTTCAGATAGCCCTTGGGCTAGCCCAGTAGTCCTAGTACCCAAGCCTCATACCCAGGGTGGTAAGAAAGAAATGAGGTTTTGTGTAGACTACAGAGGCCTCAATGCAGTCACCAGGACTGATGCCTATCCCATACCAAGGGCAGATGAGCTGATTGATACTTTGGCCTCAGCCAAGTATCTGAGTACATTTGACCTAACAGCTGGCTACTGGCAGATCAGGTTAGCTGATGATGCAAAAGCCAAAACAGCATTTTCGACCCCTGGTGGGTACTACCACTTTGTGGTGATGCCCTTTGGATTGAAAAATGCACCTGCCACTTTTCAGAGGTTGGTGAACAAAGTTCTGGCAGGGATGGAAACTTATTGCTCAGCTTATCTAGATGATATTGCTGTCTTTAGTTCCTCCTGGCAGGATCACCTGGTCCACCTCAGAAATGTTTTGGAGGCTCTGCAGAAAGCAGGCCTCACTATCAAGGCCACTAAGTGCCAGATAGGGCAGAGTCAGGTTGTGTACCTGGGCCACCTTGTGGGTGGAGGCCAGGTTCAGCCTTTACAGAGCAAAATCCAAACCATAATGGAATGGGTTGCTCCAACCACCCAGACACAGGTGAGAGCCTTCTTAGGCCTGACTGGGTACTATAGGAGGTTTGTGAAGGGATATGGATCTATAGTGACCCCCTTGAATGATCTGACCTCAAAGAAAATGCCAAAAGGTTCAGTGGACAGCTAGCTGTCAGAAGGCATTTGAAGACCTAAAGCAGGCCATGTGCACTGCCCCCATCTTACAGAGTCCAGACTACACCAAAAGTTCATTGTCCAAACAGATGCTTCTGAGCTGGGTGTGGGAGCTGTACTGTCTCAACTGAATGATGAAGGTCAAGACCAGCCAGTAGCTTTTATTAGCAGGAGGCTGACCCCTAGAGAGAAACGTTGGTCAGCTATAGAGAGGAGGCCTTTGCTGTGGTGTGGGCCCTGAAGAAGCTGAGGCCATACTTGTTTGGCACTCACTTCATAGTTCAGACTGACCACAAGCCCCTCCTATGGCTGAAACAGATGAAAGGTGAAAACCCAAAACTTTTAAGGTGGTCCATTTCCCTACAGGGGATGGACTATACAGTGGAACATAGGCCTGGGACCCAACATGCCAATGCAGATGGACTCTCAAGGTATTTCCACTTAGAGCACGAAGACTCAACTGGTCAAGGTTAGTTTAGTGTCCCTGCGTTTGGGGGGTTGTGTAGGAGAGTAGGATCTGCCTCTTATGTTGCCCCCACTTTTTTTCTGATGTTTACACTGGTTTCTGGCTATAGTCTGGCTGGGACCCTGCCAATCAGGGCCCCAGCCTCTCTGTTCTCTCTAAACGACTTGGAGTGCACTCTAGGTGCACTAGTGATTGGATACTGTGGTACCTTATGAGTCCCTAGTATATGGTACCTTAGGTACCAAGGGCATAGGTACTTCACAGGCCTACCAGGGGCTGAAGCATGTATTATGCCACCCCTGGGAAGCAGACTAAATCTGACACCACAGGCCTGCTACTGCAGCCTGGGTGAGGAGGTGCTAGCACCCCTCACTGAGATATGAGGTTCCCTATATCTCTCCTGCACACACATTTAAACCTATCAGTCACCCCTAAGGCAGGCCCTATCAATCCTGAGGGCAGGGTGCTTAGTTTCTATGTGAGAGGGTGCCTCTGCCTGAGCAGGGCCCCTCTGCAGCTCTCAGAGTCCATTCTCTGGGACTGTTTGTGAATGCGGTCAAACCATATACTCTTAAGTGCATTATAACCTCGCGGTTAATGCTAACTTTGGAATGGCTGCATCAAAACATGTCGTGTTTGGTGTCAAACACCTTGGAATCATACCCCCACACCAGTACCTGGTGTGCGAGTATGATCCCACCCTTCTAGAGGGATAGACATGTACCTACTGTGGAAACGCGGTAGAATCCTGAAGAGCCCTGGCATCATAAAATGGATGCCACCAGTCACAGACACTGGGCTGCCCTCCTGCTGATGACCGAAACTCGCAGTGGAGGAGGCCCAACAATAGGTATCCTGTCACAGGGAGGTGTGACCACCTCCCAGACAGGGTTTAGTGTATTGGGGCTGGGTGGGTGCACTCCTAGAGTGCTTTGAAGTCCTGCACTGGGGGAGCAGAAGGCTCCTCTGTGCATACACCAGTTCAAACCGGCTCAGGGGCTACCTGCCCCTGCTCTGGCGCGAAACTGGACAAAGGGAAGTGGGTGTAGCCACCTACTCCCCTGACCCTCCCATAGGTGGGGTCATAGAGCTAGTCCCTCCCTTCCTTTTAGTATAAGATAGGGAACCCTTGACCTTGCAAACTAGATATCCCTGGACGACGCTCTAAAGAAGAATCCCGGACCTTCGATGTTCTACTACCTCTGGAAGACTGAAGAATCTCCCTTGGAGTCAAGCAGTGACTCCCCTGCTTGGCAGTCACCAAAAACTGCAAAGACGGTCGCAAACTACGCCGCTCCCGCTGGAGCCCAAAGTCCCTGCAGCCCAGGAAGAGGATTTCTTGACTTCTCCAAGGCCATCGTGAGTCCCCAGTGAAGCTGAGGCAAGTGGACCCCACGAGTGACGAGGAACCGCAGTCCCTGGGTACCATGCACTATTTTCAAGTGCAACCCCTTCATGACGTTCTACGAACCTGTGCTTTGGACCACGTGTGGTCCCAGCCTCTAGCAGAGATCCCTCTCAAGATCAGAGGCCTACCCCATCCCGGGTGACCGTGGGCCCCTGTTGAAAGAATCCTCCTGAGGCGTCTTTGCGATCCCTTTCCAGCTGGCTTGTGGGTCCCCTGAAGACTTTTCTACAAATCCAAAGGGCTCCCCTGATTGCTCCAGGCCTGCCCTGACTTACCCTCGCTGGGTTAGTCCCCCATACCTTGCTGGTCTGCACCATTGACTTTTTGTTCTTTCCACGAGACTTGCTGCTACCAAGGCTTGTTGGCTCCAATCGGGTCGCCGACACCGCAGTCAGCTGCAGACTTTGTGGGACACGCTGAATCCAGCTCCTGGTTGTCCTCGACACCTCCTGGACCTCGTGGCCGAAGAGTCAAGACACCTGTGAATGACCTGAATCTGTCGACGACGGTGGGCATTCATCTTCCTTGCACCGGGTCACTGCCAAGTGACTTTGAACACTGTCCCCTCTGCTTTCAGGTCTTCCTTCTTCCGAATCCAGGCTTGGATTCCACCGGACACTTCTTCTGGCTTCACAAGCAGCAAGTCTTCATTGGCTCCCATTGAAAACGACGCCGCGACCCGACACCAAAGGACACCTATGCACCCGGCTTCCCTGGGTGAGGTAACTCCAGCACTATGGTGCTCCTGTGGGTGTTGGCCCTAGAACTACTTACCCTGTAAGTGACTTGCTTGTAGCTACTCCCGAAGTGCCCTTAAACTCTTAATTTCCAACTGTGACTTGCCCCATTGAAGTCTACGGCGATCCGCGCCTGTGTTCCCTAACTGCACGCGTCCCCCGTGGGTCCTTTCCCTTTGGTGGTTTCGTGAGGCCCCAGCACTTCTGAAGGCCCTAGGCCTTGTCCCTTTGCAAGTCGTTGTTCTTAAGTCTCTTTTTTAGTATATGGTCTGGTACGCCCCTAGGGCCCCAGCCATATTTGTGCTCAATTTGTTGCGAAACGTTGATTTGTGCATATGTTCCTGACTTCTAATCTCACGAGAGATTAGTAGAGAGTTGTTTAGTCATAAATACATATATATTTGATATATATACCTGTGTGGTGTCTTTTCATTTGGTGATTCAAGAGATTGTGTGGTAAAACAAGCTGCTTTATATTCCTCCAAGACTTAGCCTGAAGGCTGCTCTCCACAGCTACCACTAGGATAGCTTTCTGTAAAGGTTGTCTTAAACCTACCTACGATAAGAGTCGAATTGTACTGGTGCAAGGTGTCCACTTTAACTAGTGAACAGCATATACCAGGCCAACTTCTCACAGTAATTTATAGAGCAATATGGGAAACACAAGCTTGGATGAGTTCATCAGTGATGTCATCAATGATGTTATTTGAGATGTCATCACTGGTGTCATAAATGATGTCATAGAACATGTCATGAGTGATGTCATATGTGAGGTCAAGAGCTGTCCATGGCAGGGGCGCAAGTTATAGTTAGTGCTCCTAACTATGTCTGACATTTTTAGGTGTTTTTTTAGTTCAAAATGTTAATGTTGTCACTGAGAAATTCACCTAACTATAACGTTACTTTAACCTTTGTTTTTTCTAGTGAATATATACATATATACATACTATCTCTTTCAATGCGCTATAAAGAGTCAAGATGCAGATGCAGAGCGACTCAGTTGTAGCAATTATTAGTTAGCAGAAAAGGAATTTATGTCAGGAAAATGCATGAAAACTTAAGTTTTGCTACAAACTTACCCCGACACCAACGGTAGGTTGGGAACTTTATGGTGGAAAGATTCAGTATGATGGTGAAGACCCGCCATTTTCTGAATATCATGGTATTAATACTTAAAACATGGAAACTGTGTGAAAACTAATAGGTTCACAGTATAAAGTCAGAGAGCCACATGAATAAACACTAGGCAGGATCCACAAAGAAAACTGGAATTTTATGAGTGGACATAATTTTCGAACATTTTGGAATTCACCATAATTCTCAGAAGGACACCTGGAAAGGTGCACCATGCATAGATTGTCATGCTTAGCTTTGGAAAGGTAATGAGACATTTTTTTTTTCACAGACAAAATGTTTGTTCTCATGGAGAAGCTCCTCTACTAGCTCCCCTACTTGCACTCCTGTTGGTCTTGTGGCAAGAATTTCCCCTTCGCACCCTGGAAAGAAATTAATGTAATTAGGTTTTAAAAGGCTACTTCAGTGGGTGGCACAATGAGTGCTGCAGTCCCACTTGCAATGGTGGCTGGTAATTTGAGGATAAGGGTGATGTACAGGACATACACACACATCTGCACACTCACTCACACCCATGCATTCACAAGCAAACAGACCCATTCACAGCACTCACTTACAAATACACATACATTCATACATAGACACACACACACGCACCAAGCAATAAAAATATAAAATGTATCATCTACCTCATCATGGGTGGCAGGAGAGAAGCCTCAGAGGTTCGAGCAGGGTTAGGAGTGCTAACTCTTCTCATTGGCTGACCTTTAGTCCAATGAGAGGAGCCAGCAGTCCCTGACTAGTCAGCAGAGTGGGATGGGGTCAGTGAGACATGCTGACCCTACCCCACTCTGTGACAAAGTGTCAGTCAAGCTTAAAATTGATGCGCCCAGGTCCGAGCCTATCAGTTATAACCCCCCCCCTTTTCATGAGGGGGAGGTACTCCAGGCACTTTGCTGGGCTGGGGAGGTCACGTTCACAGGGCTGTGGCATCTTCAGCCCACGAGAGTTCCATTCCAGCAGCCAAGCCTCTGTGCATTTAGTGCATGTATAGCGCCTGGCTGTCTGTCCTGAACAAGGCCTTTGCTGAGCCTGACAGGCACACTTCACTGTGGGGAAAGTAGGGGGTGGGGCCCCTCTGCCCTCAAGGATGAGACGTTGCTGTTCACTTGCAGCATTTAAGTTACAGGCCTTGGGTACATGTAGTACCATATACTAGCGGCATAAAGTACATTAAATGTGCCAATTAGGTTTAGGCTAACTTTACCATGTTTTAAGGGGAGAGCACAAGCACTTTACCACTGCTTAGCAGGGAAAAGTGCACAGAGCCCTAATGCCAACAAAAACGGGTTCAGCAACAGAAGGCAAAAATCTAGGGTAGACCCTACAAAAAGGGCCAGGTCCAACACCATCTTATTCTTTAAGTAAGTGTCAAAAGTTTAGAGATTTAAACCATATTTCCCACCACCCCCCCCTTCTCAGATTTCTCAGATGTGGTTTATTTTGAGGATGAAACTCCATAAAACACACAGATAAATAAATACATGATATGAATAATGCCATACATCACAGAGTAAATAATTTAGAAGTCTAAAAAATCATGTGCACATAAAATAGTGCAGGTCTTTATTAACAGTGCACCAGTTAATAGGAAACATTGTCAACCAATATTTAAATCTCCAACTAGCTGCAGTAGAAAATTGCCTATAGTGCCAGTCCTTGCTGTTTTCTAATAATCCAACATTATATATTAACCTGCTTGGGGAGAACACAATGGGCAAAGAAGTATCAAATTGGACAATTCTCATGGTTGGGGGATAATGTCGCAAGCCCAAATAGACACATATAGGTTGGATCCATTGCCTCCTAACTGCGATGTAGAGCGGACAGAAGCACACTAAATTTTGTATATTTTCTGTTTCCTAGCGTTTGCACAACAAACATAAAGTGGTAGAAGATTGAGCCAGAGGCCACCTAGATGTAAAGGTTTGAATTCTAAGGGTACCAACCCATAATTTCAATTAGAGGCTCTTTGCTAAGGGGGGGACAGATTTCATCAACAAATGCCTCTAATATGGGTAGAGGCTTAAATTCCAAACATTTGGCTGTAAGACTTCCCCCTTGTTCGCTCACTTGAATCTGGCCCACTACATAATCCCAATATACATTTTTTAGGGTGTCTTTAGAGGCTGATGTTAAGGAGATGGGTTCTGTTCATTAACTATCCACCCTAAGTGTGCTTAGCCAAGATTTGACATGGCGAGCCCAAGGTAAGACATCAGAGGGATCACGTTTTAGAATTTCAAAGCCCCTTCTCATTCCTGTCCTCTTTTCTCTCAAGGTCCCCAGGCCCACTATTTTTTTAGATATATTGTTGTTCATAAATGAAAATAAAATCATCCTGTACTTTTCAAATGCCTATAACCTAGGCTACCAAAATGAGTCCTTCAGAGCAATCTCTCAAAAATAACACGATTTCAGTGCTCTTGCCCAAACTAGTGGAAAATCATCAGACAAATATACAAACTACAGTATAACTTGCAGACTTGTGGTATCCTACATTTATATAATTCTTGATTAAACCATTCTGCATTTTGTGTTTATGTAATCATTTGTTCCTGGCTGTGTTCGCTTGATATAATATGCATTATACATGCTGTCTCAATAAATCTCAAGAAACCCTTCCTACATAATACCCTGGTGGTTATGGTGAACTTGCACCACTACAAGACTTTCAATGTAAAGGCAGGTAGAGTTACTTTCTTATTTGTTCAATCAAGAAGTAGTAGATGGGCAGTCCCTCTCATGCCAATTTCTCATCACTTTATCAGGGCCATCTGGCAATGAGTTGCATCTGGACCTGCAACCAGTCTGCATTCGTTTGTTACTTTATTACTTTTGTCTTTAAGATCAGAGCCTATGACTCCTGGATTGCATTGAAAAGGATTCTGTCTGTTTGTTGAGACTGCTCATTTTATGGTTGTTATGTTATGCTACATTGATTTGTATAGTGCGCTAAAGAACTCAAGAAGTGAGTAGAAGGCTCTGGTGTGTTGAGGGAGATCGTACCATGACTTGGGTGCAATGCAGGAGAATGAGCAACCTCCAGGTTTGTTTTTTCATATGCTGGGAATGTGTGAGGCAGAGCATAGGTCTCTGGTGTGTTGGTGAAAGTGTATAGGTCTGTTCCGGTATTCTGGTCCTGTGTTGTGTAGGTTTTTGTATGTGTGCGTGAGAAGTTTGAATTAGCTGCTCTTGTAAATGGGGAGCCAGTGGAGCTTCTTGAGGTGTGGTTTGATATGGTCGCGGCATGGGAGGTCAAGTATGAGTCTTGCAACTGTGTTCTGGATGTTCTGGAGTCTGTGTAGGAATTGTTTGGAGATTCTGGCATAAAGAGTGTTGACATAATCTACCCCGCTGGTGATGAGTGCTTGAGTGATGGTCCGTCTGTGGGTCTGAGGCCACCATTTGAAGATTTCTTGCAGCATGCATAGGATGTGGAAGCAGGGGGTGCACACTGCGTTGACTTGAGCCGTAATGTTGAGCTTGTCGACTAGGATGATCACTAGATTTCTTGTGTGGTCTGTAAGTGTTGGTCCTAATGCTATGTTGCATATAGGTACCCCAATATAGGCTCAGGTAGTCACCTAACCTTTCACCTATATTCTCCCCTACCATTACACTACATAACGGTTCTTGGGACTGACCTTTTACCTAGTTACGGTACTGCTTACAGGACGTGGGGCTTCCCCTGAAAACTAGCCTCATCCATTATGCATGAGGATTCTTGGAAACTCAGCAGGACTACCATCTCCTGCATAATAACTATGTATAAGGGTCATTCCTTCCGTCATCCTAAGTCCGACATGACACAGCAAGGTACAACCCCTGAGGCATTCTTCACTGTAGCAGGCGCGCTTGCGCGCGAGCGCACACTGTCTTTTCCCAGCGCGCACTCACTCTCACAAAGCGCGCACATCACAGCTTCACGTGAGACAATTTAACAGCCGCAGCTATTGTACTTTGATGCACATCGCAGACCACTGAGCAGGTGGCTGCTACAGATGCCGCTTGCTCTCTATTAGTGTCGGAGGTGGGGGCCTGCAAGGTGTGCAGCAGCAGCTTCCGGGCCATGATGCATGAATGGTGCATGTATTGGTGGCAGTGGCACTGATCCTCACCTAGGATACCACAATATTTTACACTAATTTCAGGTTTATTGGCACGTTTAAAGGTCTGCTAGGCTGTTTATTAGGCCTGGTAGATACAGCTCCCCACTGTGTATTTTCGGGAGCTGGGCTCGAAATCCACGCACTGGCTGCTCGCATTCCTGTGAATCCCAACAATGTTTTAAAAAAAACATGTAACGTAGTCTGTGTTCGTTGTTAAGCGCTGTTATGTACTTGGGCATGGTTTGCAATCTGGAAACCTACCTGAAATAGAATTTGGATTATGCCTCTCGCCCAAACGCTAATTTCATCCTCCAAGAATTAAACTCAACGTGTTAACATTTGATGGCAGAGAGATATACCAAGAACTCGGCTGAATTGCGCATTGTGCAGCTGGAAAATCTGGGTTCAATCTCAGCTTTCCAGCTTGACCAAAATGTGTGATCCTTGGCAATACTTTATTTCGCAGAGAATCCTTGTACATTATCACATATGAGAACACCTTAAAAGACAAAGTGCATGATCTCCGCTGTACAAAAAAGCTCTGGTGTTTGATTTGTTAGCCATAAAGTTGCTCTATCTATAAAGAATGAGAGGATGAGGGCTCTGCAGGAGCTGAACAATGAGTGAGGGAAGGGGTGTAGATGGTGACCCTGGCATGATTCTGTACAGGATCCACTATGGGGACAGACTCAGCTTCAGCAGCAGGGGTCCTTGTCCAGCCTCCCTTGGTCCAGCAGCAAAGTGGTGGGCTGCCAGCCTGCATTATAGAGGTACACCAGTGCCTTGGCCCAGGCTAGGAATGGACAGGGAGTGACCCAGATCACCCTTGGCGTCCTTCTCTCCTCACATAGACCAGATCTGCTCCATAGGGAAAGAGCAGATTAAAGGCATCAACAACAAGTTTGTCTCCTTTATCAACAAGATGACTGCCAGCTTGTGGGGCCCGGAGGACACAGTCAAATGTAAACCTAATGCATTGCATAGGCTAGTAGGACTGGAGTAGAGAAGGCCATATATATATCTGGTGACTCAGAAAGGCTAATAAGGCTGGGTTTCGGTCAGTCACATCATGTGTAAACTTTATGCACCAGGAAGGACTGCACTCATGGTACAGTCAGCAAGGTGTACATGTGGTGTTTTTTTAAGGCAAATAGGGTTGTAGGTTTAGCTAACTAACTCTCACATTGCTGCTAATTGAGGCCGTCTGCGCTTGCGGTACCAGCAGCCGGGTCACAAGAACAAGTAAGTGCCTGTGGAAACCTCCAACCCTCAGCAAAGGAGATATTACATGAAGTGTCGCTTTCAATGTACAGGCCCGATTGCCACGTGTAACACCATTGGGGCCAGTCAAAACTGGGCTAGAGTGTGGTAAATAGTGTTTATTAATGTAGGCTGTTTACATTTACATGCTATATTCAAGCCAATGATTTATGCGCAGTTGTAAAAATTTCTGGCCCGTTATCCATTTCTGCGCAGAAAGTTATCACCGCCCTTCCCTCTCCCCCGAACTCTGGGCTCTAAGGCACTCAAGATCTTGGATTGCTGTTATTATGAAAGTCCTAGCAGTTTTAGAGCACGTACGCCTGTCCAGCTGAGTACAGTGACCATCCGGTTATATTGTGGTGTTAGGAAATATTGCGACATCTCGCTGCACGCATTAAAGAAGAGAGATGCAGGTAATGGCTGCTGTGTGCATTTCATTAATTATACCCAACCTGTAAGGGGTTGCGTGCTCAACATGTCCTTGCCATTGCACCCACAATATATATCTACATAACTGTACATAAATATTTGTTTTAAACTGTGGCTGTAAAACTGCACATCTTACTTTGTGCGCAGACTACAACTCATGCACCTTGTGACCTTAGCATATTGGATGCAGGGAAAGGTGGCAAAGATGCTGCTGAATAGGTTATACAAGGGAAGAGGATCAGTGTCAAGTTGTGTTCTATTCTCTTTTTTCCCCCTCTTCTTGCACAACTCTGTGGTGCCATTTATATGTTGATAAGGAAATCGTGATTCATTTTTAAGGTACACAACTAAGGGCAACCTTTCTCATACCACGAAAAGCCACATATCAATCCCGGCCTTGTCCTTTTTTATTTTTTATTGCCTTTTGTATTAGCTTTCTATATCAAATTCTAAATCATTAATTCCTCCCCCCAACCAGATTTAAAATATTTTGCCAATCAAACACAAATTTACTTTGGCATTTTGGATGACTGAAGAACATGTCGTTGCGGTGTAGCGTTTTCACTGCACAATAAACACTCTTCACCACAAGTGCATCTTTTGTCTCATGCAACAGAACCTGTTTGTGGATGGTCCTCCTGTCAAAAGACTTCACCCTCCAGCCCCTGACCTCTAATCTTGTGTTCTTACCTTTTAAGTGTTCCTCCCCATGTCTCTGTTTGTAAAATTGCTTTGAATATAAGCATTTGTACTGAAAAGAGAGTATAATCTACAGGTATCTGCATAATGTTTATTTTCAATAGCTGTGCCCCGTGCTACTTCATTAGCAGTGCAATGTCCTTGTCTTTACAGAACTTGAAGAACCATATAGCTCCTTGTCATTACTCACAGCTTAGGCAATAAATATTCATATCTGAACCTTATGAGACCTGTTAATCTTTTTGTTTTTGCTGATTCTGAATGGACCTTTTGTTCAAGTGTTAAATCACATACAATACAAAGAAAGTTTATATTTTTTGCCCATTATGAATGCTGCTGATATTTTTGTTAATACTTACATTTTCAAGTGAAGCATCCTTACAGTGTTCATCTTCTGGGGACATCTAATGCCTTTCTTATGCTTTTAATTCATTTTCAAAGCCTCATCTCCTTCCACCTTGTCACTGGCCATAATCCTATCTTTACTACGTATAAAGCCTATGCTTCCTAAAACCTAAGGTTTATACGGTCTACCATACTATTCACTGACCCACATTGCCATTCCTCTTCACTACCACTTAGCAATTCTATGATCACTCATAACAATGCCTCCTTGCACCCAGAACTAGCAATCTCATCTACCCACTGATACACTCCACCAAACCAGTGAGTTTTCACCTCTAATGAACTCTCAGTCACTTTGGCTGTGTGGGCTCAATCTTTCATGAAATGTCCATACCACTGACTATTTTCATTCTCACAACCCCCACTCCATAGCTGTGCCATCAATAAATCTGGGTCAATTACAAGGATTTAATCACACTTACCAATATGCATAGAAACCTTGCCAAATCAACAACTGCAAGGTGGAGGAGTTAGTATCCTCCTCAGTTTGATTCTTAAAACCATTCCCACTCTCATACAAGCCACCTCCCCATGTTCCTTTGAATATCATTCTATATTTTCTTTTTAGGCAAACATTACACATGTCCATCATCATTCCCTTTCCGGCACAATTCTGTCAAATCATCCATCTTGTCAAGTTCACTCAATAATCAACTGCAATACAGCAACATTTCATAACTTATCGCTGACCACTTGCTCATTAACTCTCACTAATGTTTTCCTGGGGAAACATCAATATCCCATACTGGTATCAATATGTGTGAAATGCACCTGTTTTCACTCTTGTTGTAACAAATGTTTTGAGTGGAAATTGCCACTGATTTATATAGCTGAGCGCTGCACTCACATTCATGATCAGTTCATTGGTGCACACAGCCTTTGCAGCAGCGCACAGAGATCTTTCACTGCCACACACAAATAAAAAAAATTAGAGGGAACATTGCCCTGAGGGTACCACTTTGGGTATATAAACACCATATCTTGCTGAGGTAGACAGAGGAGGGAAGGACTTCCATGCTGACACACTGACTCGAGACGCTGAGGTTCCTGCACGCAGACACTCCAGCTCGCTGTGGTCTGACATCCCTTGTGGGGGGTCCATCTCGAGACCAAGACGGGGTCCCACAGTCTCTCACTTCAGGTAATGGGGTTGACTTTATCCAAGAGGGATTCTTGGCTACACGCCCACATACATGCTAGGTACACTTAGGTACATCTAGTTAGGGTCGCATTGTAGGAGTACGCATTTTTACTGTCATGTATTTTAATACCTGCCTGTATTCATTGTCTTAGCATTATGGTAGAAATCTACCATCTTTTTACCCTGTTGGTGCTTATAATCATTTATATCTGTTTCTGTCTGATGGTTGTTTCAGCACACCTATTTTACACTAGAATGATGCTGCTTCAATAAATGCTTATTGGAAAACTTTCCCACCGTTTATTCTGTGTATCTCTCTGAGACAAAGTGAGCACAAGTGACTGAGCAAAAAGTATCGCACTGTTTCCATGATCCCTGATGGGACAGAGTTGTCATGTTCGATAGTTGCCAAGAACTATTCTCTCCCTGGTAAGAGGGGTTTCTAGTGGCACTGTGAGCTAGCTGGTATACAGGCAAACATACCCAGTAGGGATGTCTAGAATCAGTCTGGACACCAATCCCACAGTCTATGTTGTCTAAACGTGCAGATCCTATATAGGTTTATAGGAACTACACGACATGGCGCCCAATGTTGGTTTGGTTCTTATTTAATGGTCAAATCTGAGTAGTTCAGTCGTGCTATTCTCAGAGACCCCTACTCACATTTCCCCAGAGATGTCTGGAGTGGGAAGGGAACTATCCGCCACAGCTGAGTAGGCATATCCTATGTATTGGCTGTAGGTTTATCAAGCTTGAAGGACAAATTGTTCCTATTGTGCATAAAACCTTATCTCAGTTTCCTTGAAACCTTTTCCTTCTTCAAAATAATGGCTGACGAAGACGCCGTTGCACCAGCACAACCTACTGCAGCTAGGGAGGAAGAACAAGAAGGGGAAATCAACATTTCAGAAAATGTTAGAACTGCCCTTACTTTAAACCTAGCAGACTATGGAGTCACAGCTAGGGGTGGAACAGTCACATATGTGATTGAAGCACACGAATCATATAGAACAGAGTTATTCTATTCATGGGTTAAATTCCCACAAGCAGATGCACAATCAAATACATTTCATTGTTATAGTGAGGATGTAACACCAGATGAATACTGCCCGTACGAGGACATTGAAATTCCCCTCACCTACCAGGAGCACATAAACTGGTTTAAGGGCACCCTCCCACACACAAAAGAAAAGTGACACTCGGTCCGCTCGGAAGAGATGGAGCGACTTGGCCTGTCCTAGCGGCCTAAACACCACATCCAGACATTGACACAATGTCAGTAGCAGACTTACGTCCAATTCATAAAGAAATAATAAATCTTTACAGAAACCTGACAAAGTTTGTGATGAAAACACTCACACTTCAGCCAGCAAGGGCTACACAAGCAGGACAAATTCAGGGATCTACAACTAAAATAACACCTCAAACACTACACGCAGTTATGGGTAAAATGCCCACTAAACGTGAGCAAATGCCATTCTGGATAGCTCAAAAAATAACACAGCTGGAGGCAGTATTTCCACACACAAGTCCTCAAGAAAAACACAGAATGCTAACAATCTCCTTACCAATGGGGATAGCTACCCAGATAAAGGATTGTACCTCTTGGGGCACAGTTTTCGCTGTCATATATACCAGAACTCATGGTATCCCTTCATTAGCAGTAATACCAGATGTATTAAGACAAATACAGTATGAGTATGGAGCAGAACCTGCTCTGAACTTAGGGATGAAACTATTAGGTAATCTTGCCCAGGTATCAGCTATAATATTAGCAAACATAAAAGGGGAGGCAGCAGCAGTCGCAGTACGCCAAAGCCAGAGGGATTTCACTCCTTTACAACAGGAACGTGAATTACCTAAAATTATCGAAGACACCAATGCTGACCTTTTACCTAGTTATGGTATTGCTTACAGGACCTGGGGTTTTCCCTGAAAACTAGCCTCATCCATTATGCATAAGGATTCTTGGAAACTCAGCAGGACTACCATCTCCCGCATAATAACTATGTAAAAGGGTCATTCCTTCCGTCATCCTAAGTCCGACATGACATAGCAGGGTAGAACCCCTGAGGGTACCACTTTGGGTATATAATTATAAACACCATATCTTGCTGAGGTAGACAGAGGAGAAAAGGACTTCCATGCTGACACTGACGCAAGACGCTTAGGTTACTGCACGTAGACACTCCAGCTCACAGTGGTCTGACATCCCTTGCGGGGTGTCCATCTCGAGACCAAGACGGGTTCCCGCAGTCTCTCACTTCAGGTAATGGGGTGGACTTTATCCTAGAGGGATTCTTGGCTACACACCCACATACATGCTAGGTACACTTAGGTACATCTAGTTAGGGTCGCATCGTAGGAGTACACATTTTTACTGTCATGTATTTTAATACCTGCCTGTATTCATTGTCTTAGCACTATGGTAGAAATCTATCATCCTTTTACCCTGTTGGTGCTTATAACCATTTATATCGGTCTCTGTCTGATGGTTGTTTCAGCACACCTATTTTACACTAGAATGACGCTGGTTCAATAAATGCTTATTGGAAAACGAACCCACAGTTTATTCTGTGTATCTCTCTGAGATAAAGTGAGCACGAGTGACTGAGCGAAAAGTATTGCACTGTTTCCACGATCCCTGATGAGACAGAGTTGTCATGTTCGATAGTTGCCAAGAACAATTTTCTCCTTGGTAAGAGGGGTTTCTATTGGCACTGTGAGCAAGCTGGTATACAGGCAAACATACCCAGTAGGGGTGTCTAGGATCAGTCTGGACACCAATCCTACAGTCTATGTTTATAGGTTTATAGGAACTACACCAACTACTACGGTCATCAGGTGGAGTGCCATGGAGAGGTCTTTTGCCGAAGACCAGCACTTCCATCTTGTTGGAGATGACCTGCAGGCTGTTGGTTCACATCCAGTCTGCTAATATGGTCATGCAGTTGGTGAAGTTGGTTGTGGCGGTATTTGTTTTGTCTGTCATGGAGAAGATGAGTTGGGTGTCATCGGTATAGGAGATGACGGTGATATCTTGTGATCAGATTATGTTGGCAAGCGGTGTCATGTAGATGTTGAAAAGGGTGGGGCTGAGGGACGATCCCTGTGGGGCTCTGCATATCAATTTCTTGGTCCCTCATGTGAAGGGTGGCAGCCTGACCCTTTGGGCTCTTCCAGTGAGGAAGGAACATATCTATCTGAGAGAGGATCCTTGTATGCCAATCTTGTGGATTATATATATTTATCTTTCTGTTTGGGATTATCAATCAGGCTATGGTTGTTTGCCTTGTGGTGGTTTGGTGGAGACTATGATTACTGCGGGTGTTAACTCAAATGAACATGAGATGCTGCATTTTGCAACTGATGGCCCTGCCAATGTGCGGTACAATGCATGTTGTTCCTGTTTACCCAGTGAATTTTGCCTCCATGCGGTTCTCCTGGTACATATCTGTGCCTGTGTCTTTCCTGATGGTTTTCAGTACAAAACTGTGTGCAATGCCTTTACGTTCATCAGTGACTGACCACCCGATTTACACACCAATTGTCACAAAGGATTCTTCTGCTATTCTTTCAGTGGGCAGTGGCCCGTCTGTGTTTCTCTTCAAGTGTGAGATTGTGACTTTGAGGTTGGGTTGCGGCCCATAGCATGTGTCTTCTTAAAACTGCTTTACCAAGGTGGTGCAGTTCAGTGGAACCTGAACGATAGAAGGAAAGGAAATATTCAGGAACACTTGACACCACTGAAATAAAGGAAAGACTACTTTGATGTGATAAAAGACATAGAGAATACTTATTTATCTATGGAACTCTACACAACATGCTAGATGTTATTGGAGTTCATTAACTTGGATTCAATTAACTGCATGCTATCATGCAGTTTGCCCAATATAACAATCTGCATGTGTGGGAGAACTGGGTGGATATATAAACACGGAAG
Source organism: Calotriton arnoldi (assembly GCA_963921515.1). NCBI lineage: Eukaryota > Metazoa > Chordata > Amphibia > Caudata > Salamandridae > Calotriton > Calotriton arnoldi. The sequence goes on along the minus strand of CAWUFW010008438.1, from coordinate 302,702 downwards.
CTGGATAGAGTTTTGAATGGTCACATTTATTAATGATGCTGCATAAAGAAAGAAACCTGTGATGAGGATGGTAGCTGATAAATCGGTCTGTAATGGTCTTCTTTCCTTTTTACAGGGCTCTTCTTTTAAGATGGCGCCACCCAGTCTCAAAGAAATTTAAAAAGTGGTAAGTATTAGGAAGGAAATGCTTCTTTCTTCCCTCTTTATCCTTCACCACACCCATGTCGATGCTTTTACAGCTGGAGCAGGGGCGTTTGGGATAGGGTTGTGTCTGGGCATAAGGAAGACACGCATCTAGGTTGTTTGAGATTTTTGGGCCTGTAATGTGCCTCTGTTCCTTAGACTTCCAGCCCCTTTGTTTCTATAGGTCCCAGGGCTTAGGATCCGTGTCAGGTTAATGTCACCTGAAATCAAGGGCTCCCTTCTCTATATTGGTCGTGCCAGTACTTTTGAAATATAAGATCGAGCGCACCAGTACTTAAAAAAAATACAAGATCCAGTATGCCAGTACTTTTTAAAATACAAGATCCAGTGTGCCAGTGCTATGTCAGGGACTCTTGGTGTGCTACTCATTCAGTACATGAAGATCTGCATATCTACCCGGTTTAATCTGGATTCTCACAGATTCAGGTGGATCCACGGATTCAGACCCCAATAAAAAAACACATACACCCACTCACAGACCCACACACTCGCTCACTCACACACCCACTTAATACCCACAAAAACACTCAGACACTCACAGACTCCCAAAACCACTCAGACACCTACTGACAGACCCACACAGCCACTCACACAGCCGCTTACACAACCACTCACACACCCATACAGCCACTCACACACCCACTTGCACATGAGCACACCATCACAGCCACTCACACACCCATTTAGCCATTCACACACCCGCACAGTCACTCACACAGCCACTCATACACCCACACACAGGCAGTGATACGCTTATAGAAATTGCAATAGCATACGTTTGTATTAAATGTGTTGTTGTTTAAGAATTGAATGTGTGCAATATAACTGGTAGACCCCTTATTTGTCCGAGGATTCACAACGGATTTGCAGATCCATAAAATGAATTTAAAAAAAATAAAAACTTGGTGCATTGCATTTATAGAAAAACTATATAAATTTCCTTACTTTAATTTTAATTTTTTTGTTTGAAAATATATAATTAGAATGAATGTGTGAATAAAATGTGTTGATTAACTTGTGAAAAGGTATATTAATAAATTGAATTTATAGGTCAAATCCTAGTACAATTTATATTTTTAAAAATTTGTGAAATTCACTAAAAAACCAAAGGTTACAGGGACGTATAGTTAGGAAATAGCATTAAAAAACATAGAAATTCACTGGAAAAAACAAAGTTTACAGGGACGTTATAGTTAGGAAATAGCATTATAAAAACATAGAAATTCACAGAAAAAAAAGTTTAGAGGGACGTTATAGTTAGGACATAGAATATAAAAAAACCTTAGGAATTCAAGTAACTATGACTCATTCCCAAAGGCAACTATAACTCGCGCCCTCACCATGCACTGCTAATTACTCCACATATCATATAACTCATTACATCTTCTATGACATCATTGATAATATCACTCAACATTTGCAGTTAAATTATTGAAGAAAACTGTGCCTGGTGGGGGCGCGAGTTATAGTTATGTTAAGGCACGAGTTATATTTACTTGAGATAACTATAACTACTGAGTTTCTATGATTTTGTGTGTGTATAAAGTCTGAACCTAACTATAATGTCCAAACATCCCTGTAACCTTTTTTTCAGTCAATATATATATATATATAGATTAGGTTGACTTTCTATGAACTTTAGCTCTTTGCTCCAGCTGACCATTTTCTAGCAAGAGGCCTAGTCAGTTGAAATGGCAATTGTCTTGATTGTCTTCGAGCTTTTGATATGCTGCTTGCTCTATTTTTTTTATCACAATAAAGAAACATGTGTTGTAATTCCTGTAATTTCTTGCATGCACTGTAGACCTTTCCTTTACATTTTAGCTCCAGGACACTCAGAGCTTCAACCACCTATGGACATTACAAACGCTTTCTCCCAGCCTTGTAAAACCTTTTCTATCCAGAAACATTGTGGATTCAATCATGGTTACAGACAGAAAGGATGGCAACTTAAACGATAGACAGACTGCCTTATTTTGGGTAGCCCTTTTGATGTTTTTTCTATCAGCGCCATTTCACACAAAAGGGTATTCTTGATGGCCGGGTCAGCAGCAAATCCACTATTGGAATCACCACAAACCTCCACCTCGTAGATGAGGAGGTAGTTGGAGAGAAGAGCAGAAGTCCCATTACCACCCTGTTTTAAATGAAGTTCTTAGGGTGGGAGCAAGACTCCTTTTGTGCGGCTTTCAACTGGAGTCGCACCTGCATGTATGGCAGGAGCTATTAATGGGTGAAACAGCATGGCAGTGCCACTGCCAAGCGGTAGAAGCACAACAGCATGCTAAACTGTTGCCTCTTATGTGGTTTCGAAGGTGGACTCGGAGAGTTGGGATACCAATGGAAATGACCGTGGGATAGATGCTTTTTATTGGGCAGCTTCCTACAAGACCATTATTATCTGTACAAGTTCTGCTAAGTCTTTCTGATGGCAGAGTCAATGGCAGTTTCACTTCCTAGTACTCCACAAACTGGCATCCTCTAGATGTGGCAGAGGTTCAAGGAGATGGCGGATGGGAATTCAGTCCACTTTGTTTTTACAGAAGTCATGTTTCTGCCCTCCTTTAAGGCCTTATTTAAAGAACAACAGCAATGGTAGACCCACCTACAATTGCAGCTGTCCCAGTCACCATTTTCTTGGGTACCCCATCTCATTTGGAGGTTGGGGGGAACAGTGGATTTACCGTGGTCTCCATTCTCGGAAAAGTCTTTGGAGAAGAAACTATTGAAGGGGAGCAGAATTAAGGATGGGCCTTCTGAACTATTTCCACCAGGATACCGAATTCAAGCACTTGGAGAAAGTTTCCAACTCATGGAGGGCATTAGTTAAGTTTTTACTAAAGGTCATCCCCTGCTTTGGCAATCTTTCTTCATAAAACACCATAAGTGGATATAAGTTCACCCTGCCACTTGACATGATGGACTTGCCATCATGTTAGTAACCCCAAAGTGGCTCTAGCTTTGGTCCTGGGAACAGATTCGGGGGAAAAATAACTGGGTTACAAACTCTAAAATCTGCAGACTGGCTGTGACTGGGCCCAACATACAATAAATTAGGCTGTTCAAAAAAGAGAAATATATTTACTTTCTTCCTCAAAGTAGAAAGAATGTTCCTTATACTGAGCTGATTGGGAGGGCATTTCCAGAGCTTTGATGCTTGCGTTGAAAATACTTTGCCTCCTGAGCTGATGGAGTTAGAAGAAGGTTTGGAGGCATTGAGCTGCAGGCAGTGGGCAAAACAAAGGGGTTTTCAGGGGATTTCTTGGGTGATCTTGCAGAGACACAGGTGGTCCAACCTACAAAGCCCTCACAAATGTGTATGATTTGAAAGTTATTCTGACCACACCTGGGGAACAAGGATTTATGCCTGGCGTGCCCAGAGTGGTAATTAGTCCGGTGGGAATTTCAAAAGCTAAATTATGATTCTAGATGTGAGGATGAGGAGCCCAAAGTAGAATATGATAGCATATTTTACTCATCACCACACCAAGGCTTAAACTTTATATTTAAGTCTCTGGTAAGAATTGTTTAGAAAAGGCATGGTCTTATATTAGCCAACAATAAAAGTTATTTGCAACACTGCACCATTTTGGGTGGAGGGTAAATTTTGATGAAGGATCTTTTGTATTGCGTGTCTAATTTCTTTGTTCCTTAGGCTGTAAATAATTGGATTCACAAGTGGTGTCAAGACGGAATAAACCACGGCCAGCGACTTATCATAGTGAACACCATAGCTCTTTGTAAGTCGAACATACATGAAACTTACACTGCCGAAAAACAGGAAGACCACTATAAGGTGAGCCGCACAAGTAGAAAATGCCTTCTGCCTCCCCTCTGAACTTTGGATTTGTAAAATAACTCGGATGATTTTTATGTAAGAAAAAAGAATGAAGATTATAGTAGCCATTACCATAGAAGAGTTGAGAGCAAAGCCCACAGAGATACTGAGTGAGGTTTCAGTGCAAGCCAAGCTCATCAGTGGGTGCAAGTCACAAAAGATATGTTCAATGTGATTCGGGCCACAGAAAGGCATCTTTGAAATTAAAATAATCTCAGTGACTGGGTAAACAAAACCACAAAGCCAACAACTGGCAGTCAGCTTCACTGAAAACGTGGACGTCATGATAGCTGAATAGAGCAAAGGATTGCAAATGGCCAGGTATCGGTCGTACGCCATTACAGTAAGTAGCAATGTTTCTGTAATTCCCAGGGACTGGAAAAAATAAATCTGCAACAGGCAGCCAATGAAGGAGATGCTCTTCTTGGACACTATGAGGTTGGCCAACATTTTTGGTATTGTTACAGCTGTGTACCAGATCTCGAGGAAAGATAAAACACTGATGAAAAAATACATGGGTGACTGCAGAGCTGGACTGAGCCTGATGACAAAGAACACCACTATGTTTCCTGTGATGATGAGCAGGTAAGTGAGAAGTAAAAGTATGAAAAGTAAACTTTCTATATGCTCGAGATTGGGGAACCCGACAATAATAAACTCTGTGACCCGTGACTGGTTTCTGCTTTCCATTTTTCTTGCTTTTTGTGTCTGCAAAAAAAATTTGATTATTAACTTACTTACATGAAGAATGGTAAATCACAGAAAAATGTATTGTAAACATTTTTCACAAGTCTGAACTTCCATCTGCATTTCAAACAGCGCTGACTTTTTCTAAGTGTGTTGCAGATCCGTCTTAATGCTTCTGGGAGGCTGTGTGCATGGACCAACTGAAGATTGGAAATGACCTTATAACTCAAAAAAATAGCTTCTGCTGAATGCTATTTAAATCTTGGATACATTTAAAAAGCTACACTTGTTTCCCTAGACTACAGATTCCAGAATGCATTAAGAAGTATTTATGAAATCCAAGCAACCAATTGCTAGAAATGGGGTTTCTGGTTGGCTAGGGTATGCACCTAAGCCAGGCAGAACCCACCACTCTATTCAGGGTAAGGGAGTTACACACCCAGGATAGAGCAGTCAGGCCTATCCCAGAGGCAATGTGTAAAGCCTTTGCGCAACATATACATGCACCAGTGACACAATAAATACACCACAAAAGGGAAACCACACAGTAGTATATAAAAATACAGATCTGTATTGCATATAAACATAGACCAAAACAACATGAACCAATAGTCACTTTGCCAATTAGGCAATTTTCATAACATCACAGTTAGTGTAATAAAGTAAAGACTTCTATGTTAAACACGTCATGAAAACACCATCACTGCGCACATAATGTACATCCTGACATAATACCCATTATCATGTCAATGCAATGCAATGCATAAAACGACATAAGTCATAAATCAGGGCATAAAATGTAGCAGTTAGGTGTGGGAGAGAAAACATGAATCACCATACATTACTAGTAGTACCTAACTCCTAGAGTTTCAGGGTAAACACATTCATACAGTACGAGCACATGGATCCCTGGACATCTGCCCTTCCATTAGCAGGATTATGGCGCTCACTCCTGGCTCGCTGACTAAATGTTCTGATAGTACAGAGTAGTGCGCTAGGGCATCTGCGCACCTACTAGTGATAATGCAGTAATTTAAAGGGCTTCCTCATGGCAACAGTTCATCTGGACCTCAATCGAGGATCCGACCAATCAAACAAGTGCTCCCAGACCAACAAGGTTCAGGGCCCTCCCAGGTAAGCCCACGGGGAGGGGGAGACCCCACACAATGTGGACTTCCGGCGGGTACACCTCCCTTGGTCCCCCACGTGCCACTTAGAGACAGGCAGCTACCCAGGAAGGAAGCACAGGACTACCACACAACTCCTCAGAGGATGTGTTGATTTCCTCTGCCCAGTAAGCGGGCAACAGGGTTACAGTGATCTGTGTCAGCCCTTTGGCTCGTGCCTTCACACAGGCGACTTTTCCTCCAATGCGTGCTGAGCCACACTAGGATTGGCTCGTTCCCCTTTGGAGAGTTACCAGGCTGTGCTGAGCGGTCTTTGTGGGTAACAGCTGATCCTGGTAAGTGGTGATTGGACACAGTAGCCGTCTTGCTTTTCTATTGTTTTTAGTCGACATGCTGCAGAATAGCATTTCCTTCCTGGCGGCAGCCGATACTTGGCACCCCCAAATCCAGGATGAGTTGTGGCACAGCTGATCACGGTCTCTCTACCTCCAAGCAGAGCGCTGTTCTGTAGAACCGATAAACAGGTGACCCAGAGTGCTCTGTCTCTAATCAGTTGCAGACAGAGCGCTCAACACAGGGGTAAGAAAGGGAAGTGAAGCACTCCCGAGGCGTTATCTTTGTGGAGACCAGGAGCACAACCAGTACCCACCACACGTTGGGCTTCCTCGGTAAACAACTGGGGCAAACATGCAGCGCTCACTACATGGTTGATCAGCCCACAAAGTCGAGCACTCACCAGGCGCTGGCCTTTCAAATAACACAGGGCAGGCAACCAAGCCCTGGGAGATCACTGGGGCACACAGGCAGGACTGCAGGCAGGTCAACACACAGGGTCCTTTGAAGGTGAAGAGGCAGTCCTTCTTAGCAGGGCAGAACTGCAAAGCAAATTCCAAGTGGTGGTTTCTCCTGACAGCCCAATAGTCCTCTGGTGCAGCATGTAGAGCCAGCAGTGTCTGGTCACAAGTCCTACGCAGTGTCTAAAAACATGGGGTCAGAGCCCCTGTACTTATATCCAAAATTCCTTTAATGTGGAGGTAACTTCAAACAAACTTTAGAAGTGCAAAACACCCCCTTTCAGTCCACAGCCCTTGCGCCAGACACAATACAGGAGTGTGGAGACAGCATTGTAAGAGGACATGCAGAGACCTATTCAGGTGTCAGTGACAACTCCTCCTACCCCTCTAGCTCAGGAAGGCCCAACAGCCGGGTGAATGACCATCAGGATATGCAGGGCACACCTCAACTCCTTTTGTGTGACTGTCTAAAATGAATGCACAAACAGGCCCCTGTCAGTCTAAACCAGACGTTGATTGGAGTCAGGCTGCAAAGCACAAAGAGTCATAAGCACACAGAAATGCCCACTTTCTAAAAGCGCCATTTAAAAAAAGTTGTGAAAAATCTACCTTCATCAATAAGCAGGATTTAGCACCACTATTCCAAACATATCAAACATGGGAACGCAACTTCTTTCAGATCAGAAATTACCACTGAACGCACATATCAGGTAATTCCCAATGCAAGCCTATGAGAAGGCGCAGGCCTTACAGCAGTTAGAAACCAAATAGGATTTTGTCACTACCAGGACATGCCACACAATGAAGGCACATGTCCTACCTATTATCTACACAGCACCCTGCCCATAGGGCTACCTAGGACCTACCTTAGGCGTGACCTATATGTAGTAAAAGGGGAGTTCCAGGCTTGGCAAGTAACTTTAAATGCCAAGCCACTGTGGCAGTAAACTGCGTACACAGGCCCTGCAGTGGCAGAGGCCTGAGACAGGTTTGAAGGCTACTTCTGTGGGTGGCGTAAGCAGCGCTGCAGGCCCACTAGTGGCATTTAATATTCAGTCCCTGTGTATATGGAATACCACTGTACAAGGGACTTACAGGTAAATTAAATATGCCAAACAGGTGTAGACCAATCATGCTAACTTTAAAGGAGAGAGCACATGCACTTTAGCAATGATCAGCAGTGGTAAAGTGCCCAGAGTCGTAAAGCCAACAAAAACACGTCAGAACAAATACAGGGGAAAGGCAACAAGTTTGGGGATAACCCTGCAAAAAGGCCAAGGTCCAACACCCGTCTCCCATACTTACAATAATACTAGTTTTGCTATTCCTCAGCACTGGATTTTGTGTTTTAGGACTTGTGAAGAGAATGGGATTACACACACCTGTGGCTAGTTTTGTGCAGTCACATATTTGACTTCACGTTGGACTTACTGCTGCCTGGCCACTGCTCATAATCAGCCACTGCCTAAAGCTCCTTGTTCATGCATTGCTTGATAAATGTCTGTGTATTGGACCTCTTTTTGCCTGTTAGTTACCCAGTTTCTGTCTTTCTTATGCCAGTCTTCTCCTGTGCCAGTCCAACTTACTGTAGATTTCTCACTGCCATTCACAGCATTTTGCTTTCTTCTCTTTTTTGTCTTTAATCTTCAGTCAATTGCAGCCCATTAGAAGATCCCTCTGTGTTTTGCATCTTAGTTTGTTCTCTCTTTTCCCATGTGCATCTCTCCTTTCTTCCTATCTTGTTTCCCAGTGTTGGTGATCCAGCTGTCCATTATGCTTATGCCTTTTGTTTCTGCCCTTGGCTCTGTATCTGCTCCCTAGTGCCTCTGTGTTTGCCCTTGTTGTTTATACTCATTGCTTGTGACTCCTCTCTAGTTTCTAGATTACCTCGCAGTCCAGTTCTATTGCTTGCTACATTTCCCAGATTTCTTGAAACTTTTTCAGCTTTGCCCTGTCACACTTGTTAAGTTCTTTATTCCCTATGCTTTTTGATGGACTAACCTGCCTGCCAAACTCTAAATCAAGCCTTTAGTCTCTATTTTTGCCCTGTCTTATTTATACAGCTACACGGCTTATGGTACTTGAGGTGCTTTGTTTGTTCTCCAATTGTTCCAGGCTACCTTACTCTCTTACTCTTGTTATACTTTTTAGGCTCCTTGTGCTTGGTCTGCTCCATTTGATTTCTAGTTTTGCCTTGCTAGTACCATGCTTGCATTCCAGTTTTTTCTGGCTCATCTGTGCTTGTTTACTGTGGTCAAGTTTCTCTCTATTGCTCGCTTTGTACCCCTCTTAGGCTATTAGGACATCATTATGAGTTGCATGGACAACTACAAGTTTCATGCTGTCGTCCGGCCCAGACTTTTCAGGTCTGTAACCTCCAGACCCGACAATTCTGGGCTAGGCACGTTATTTGCTTTCATGTGAATAAGCAAAAGTTTGGGCAAATTCTGCGAAATACACAGAACTGTGAGAATTGCAAATCCATCCTTTAACATTATATATTAGTATAAAATACATCCTTGCGTCAATTTTTGACACAAGAACACAGTTCAAACTAGCAAATAGTCGGAAAAACACAATTAACACAAACAAATGTTGCACATGTTCTGGTTGTTCACTTTGTTCCTGCTCTCCTGCACTATAATTTTGCCACAAACTGTGGCATAATTACGCAGTATAGCTTAATGGCATACATTCAGGAATTTTGCATTACAAGTATAACACAAAATTTCCACCACTATAACAACATAATTTACATTTTATCTGAGCCTATTCTGGGCCCAGACTGGACCTGGACTACTCAGCAGAGCTGTGGACAACTGCTGTGCCCAACCCCACCTATCCACAAGCTGCAGCATGGGTAGACAAGAAAACGTTATCACCCCTGAAGGTAAATGGCCTCTGTCCTCCCTCTACCTTCTGCCCTACTTCCACCTCCAAAAAAACAAACCCCAGGTGATAAATGTATGTGAAGTTGGGCATGTTATTTCCCCAGAATGGGGGGAAAAAAGCACAAATAGATCTAGTATTTTCAGGGCTACATATTATGGCCCATTCCCTTTGGAATAACTTTTAATTCCTCTTAACTCACGGGGAGAAATGGAAGGAACCATTAATGCCAGCACCGGTACCTCCTTGCAGAGTTAAAAGGGAACTCAAATGAGGTATTTTGGTAAATGTTCTAATTTGTTCTCACCTCTGTATAACATCATTTCTTCTGTATAGAGAGTGGCTCTTTAATTCCGAAAGACAATCCGTGCAATCCCTTTTCCCTCCTTTTTCTTGAGTAATATGTAGTCTTAAGTGCCTTCATTGTTAATAGGTGATGTTGCTGTTTTCTTAGGAATCCCAACTATGGGCATATTTACCAGCACCTATCGCCACAGGAGGTGTACCTTCCTGCACATAAACAATAATTTTAAAAATGACAAGTTGCAACTTCTATGTGTGCTGCACACATAGAAGTTACAAATCGCCATTTATGATTGTTTATGAGCAGGAAGGGACACCTTCCTGCACATAAACAATCATTCCCACAATGCACTTTCGTGCAAGGGTACCTGCGTTGGCGCTAGGCATCTAAATTTAGCACCGAAACGCAGGGCTGCACCGTATTGTTGTAAATACAGTGCAGCCCAGCATTTCTAAAGTGACAGAGCATGGCGTTAGGCTCCTTGGCTTAACCCCATGCTCCGCCACTTTAATTGTAAATAAGCCTCTATGTTTCTAGTTGGATCCATAGTGGCATGCTCGTGCATATAGAGAGTCATAACTGTGGCATTAACCAAGTGTGTCTGTCCACTTATTGACTCCTCTTCCTACCTGTACACATTAGGGTTGCCTTGCCTTCTCTATCATATTCCTAGTTTACTACCATGCTTGCACCTATTTTCTGGTGTGTGTGTAATTCCCTGCTCCTCTACACCTGTCCGTTTATTGCATTGTTGTTTATATCTTGGCCTGAAGGGGTACTTCCTCTGAGCCCCTTAACAATGTGTCTAAATCAATGATTTGTCCACTGAAAACTATTAAGATGCTTTATAATATGACAGAGCATTGTGACCTACCCAATGCTGAAAGGTGTTTTTGGGTGTTGTTTAAAGGATGCAAAACCAATAAGGCAGGTTTGAAATTTAGCATCTGGACATGCTGATAGCTAGGAGAAACTCCCATTACTTTATCATGGAACACTCATGGCCCCCCTTCACTGGCCAAGTTGAGTAAGGCTGTGATATACTAGTTAGACAAAACCGATCTATACAGTGAAGAAAAGAGAGGCCAGAGGAAACATCTGCTATCCCAGAAGAGGGAGAAACTGGTTTTATCTTTAACAAATAGCAACACATATGCCACCTTGAGTTCTGAGACTTAGGGCCTGATTCTGATGCGGTTAGGAAAGCATTCCCACCTAGGGCCTGCTTCTGATGCGGTTAGGAAGGCCTCCTAATGGCATTTGCTCCTTCTAAATCGGATCGGGAACGTGTCTTCCCGACCCAGAGCCCAATTATGATGCGGTTAGGAACATATGCTCCCATTGAAGTCAATAGGAGTCCAACCAAATCGTATCTGGAAGCATCCGGATGCATCGTACTCCGTCGGTCGGACTCTCCCGATCCGAGTGGGTCGGAAACCATTTCCAAACCGATTCGGTCGGGAAGCTTTCCAACCCGCATCAGAATCAGGCCCTTAGAAAGATTAGGCCCAATTCACAAAAGTAAATATACACATGCAGATTTACTTGTGGACATTGATTACTACAGCAGAGTATAAATCTATATTTTCTTGTTATTCACCATTTCTGTGTATCGATTTAGACCTAAATATAGACTTACGTGTCTCCACCCCCTGGCGGAGCCTCCTACCACATGATTTACGAGTGTAAAGTTACGACCAATAACTGTTCAAACAATGGTGAAGATATCCGCCACTGTGTCAGAGATCTCCACATGGGAAGATATAGGAACAAATTGTAAAGTTAATTATTGTTTTAAAACATTATTAAAAATATTTTAATGTACAATATAAATGTAAAATAATTTCAAATATTTATTATAACCCTTGAACTCACACAATACATTATTACAGCAGTACAATATATAAATTATATTTTTAAAGAATGATTTTAAAACAAAATTCCCAACCACAGGTGCATTCTTATTTTCATTCAATATGTGTGCAATGTTATTAAAAGGCACATTTAATATTAATGTTCATTTACATTTTTTAAATATTTTAACACAAGTTGGAAAGTTTAATTTACTTTAAATATTTTATACTAAATGTGTTATTTAATTCTAAACATTTTGTAATAATCATGTATATTTTTACCATTAAACAATATTTATATACGTTTTAAAAATTGAAATATTTGTATTTATTAACATTAGGCCCAATTCACAAAAGTAAATATACACATGCAGATTTACTTGTGGACATTGATTACTACAGCAGGGTATAAATCTACATTTTCTTGTTATTCACCATTTCTGTGTATCGATTTAGACCTAAATATAGACTTACGTGTCTCCACCCCCTGGCGGAGCCTCCTACCACATGATTTATGAGTGTAAAGTTACGACCAATAACTGTTCAAACAATGGTGAAGATCTCCAGCACTGTGTCACAGATCTCCACATGAGAAAATATAGGAACAAATTGTAAAGTTTATTATTCTTTTAAAACATTATTAAAAATATTTTAATGTTCAATATAAATGTAAAATAATTTCAAAGATTTATTATAACCCTTGAACTTACACAATACATTATTACAGCAGTACAATCTAAAAATTATATTTTTAAAGAATGATTTTAAAACAAAATTCCCAACCACAGGTGCATTCTTATTTTCATTCAATATGTGTTCAATGGTAGTAAAAGGCACATTTAGGAGCCAATTCCGATCTCGGCCGGTAGTGCTCCGGATCGGATTCGGATTTACCGGATCCGATTCGGAGCCCTGTTTCCCGACCGAATCGTACGCGGGTCCGGCCGAGCGAGTACGATGCAGGCACCCGCGAAATCTCCGACCGACTCGAACGCGGCTTCAACACGCTCCGACCGACTCGCATGGACACGACTCGCACCGCGCTATGGAGACGTTTCCCGGCCAGGTAAGTACGATGCGCGCCGCGACCACTCCGATCAACTCGCGCCGTCCGGCTCGAAAAAGCTGTCGGAGCCGGACTTTGGGGGTCCACGTTTCGGTCGGGAAGCTTTCCAACCCGCATCAGAATCAAGCCCTTAGAAAGATTAGGCCCAATTCACAAAAGTAAATATACACATGCAGATTTACTTGTGGACATTGATTACTACAGCAGAGTATAAATCTACATTTTCTTGTTATTCACCATTTCTGTGTATCGATTTAGACCTAAATATAGACTTACGTGTCTCCACCCCCTGGCGGAGCCTCCTACCACATGATTTACGAGTGTAAAGTTACGACCAATAACTGTTCAAACAATGGTGAAGATATCCGCCACTGTGTCAGAGATCTCCACATGGGAAGATATAGGAACAAATTGTAAAGTTTATTATTCTTTTAAAACATTACTGAAAATATTTTAATGTACAATATAAATGTAAAATAATTTTAAATATTTATTATAACCCTTGAACTCACACAATACATTATTACAGCAGTACAATCTATAAATTATATTTTTAAAGAATGATTTTAAAACAAAATTCCCAACCACAGGTGCATTCTTAATTTCATTCAATATGTGTGCAATGTTATTAAAAGGCACATTTAATATTAATGTTCATTTACATTTTTTAAAATATTTTAACACAAGTTGGAAAGTTTAATTTAATTTAAATATTTTATACTAAATGTGCTATTTAATTCTAAACATTTTGTAATAATCATGTATATTTTTACCATTAAACAATATTTATGTACGTTTTAAAAATTGAAATATTTTTATTTATTAACATTTATTTCCTATGGGGTGTTATTATAAGGCCCTGCTTCCTTTATTTTCTATGGTAGTGCATTGCAGTACATGTGAGTGGCCATATGTGGTGCTTGATTTACTCCAAGGCTGTGCAGAAGAACACTTACTACTGTTTTGTCACCTTTACGGTGGTAGTCACTTGAGAAATGTAGTTTCTGAAAAGCAAAGGCCTCTAATGTGGATGGGTGTTTGTAGGAGCTTGTCTTTTTTCAAAAATCCATCCTTATTTTTCCCTAAACGCCTCCCATTTTGTAGTAAGTATTCCCCATTTTCCAGTCACTCCTCCTTATCTCTCCCACATTTTGGCCCTCATTACTATGGCAGTCGGACGAGCGTACAGCTAACGTATCATGATGGAGACCCCCGACAAGTAGTTTCAGGCAGTCGGAAACATGCCATTTTTTATTGCGGCCTATGCTGCAGCCTGGAAAAGGGCCACAGCACAAGCCGCAGTAGAAAAAGTAATGTTTTAAACATCCATGCACCGTGTGCAAGGCACCAAATGGTGCCTTGCACACGGTGCATGGATGTTTGGGGGGGCACCACATGTGCCACTTGGGAGAACGGGGCCCCCAAAGTCACTTTCTGACAGCCTTTTTATGGCGGTCGGACCGCCATGAAAAGGCTGTCAGAAACTGACATCCTAATCCCTATGGCGGTGCCTCCATTGTAGGGATTAGGATCCGATCACCGCCCGACGGACTCCGTGAGCCTGTCGGAGGCGGAGGTCTTTCCCCTGCCCGATGCACTCCGACTGCTGGTATCCTAATCCGGTGGTAGGACGGCTGCCTCAGATGTCGGACGTACCACCACCAACATCATAATTAGGCCCTTGATTATATTTTATTATATTTAAATTAATTGAAAAGAAATTCAAAATTAACTTAATAGTGCTGTAGGATTTTTTTTATTTTGTTACATTAAAAGTAAATATATAAGCTTAATTTACAATAATATTAAATGTAAAATATTTTTACTAATTTATTATAAGTTTAATACACTTTTTAACTTGTTCCTATAGTTTACCAAAGGGAGATCTCCACCCTGACTGTGGAGTCTCTGAATAGCAAAGTATATGGAAAAGTAAAAAAACGTCTATGTAACTCAATAAAATGGTAAAAATATATTTATGTTTAATATTAAGGCAAAGCTCTGAGCTGGAGTAATTTACTGTTGTTGTGGGTCCCTTTTTGGCTATAGGAACTTCTTAAGTAGTTTGTGAACAGCAATAGACTTACCTTTTTTGGGGGTGGGTGCATGTCCCTCACTAAACTCCTGCCTCATCCTTCCTAAACGACTCCTTAATCTTCCCTAAGCACCCCTTATGCCAGCCAATGCCCCTAGTGCCTTCCACATTTACTGCTAAGTAATATTTACATGTGTTAGGATCTCCCCATAGAGAAGATAGGAGAGATGGAGGTGGAGATTTACACTTGAAGGTTTGTGAGTAGCATTTTGTAGTACGCTTGGAAGTACTAGTGTAGGCTAAATGTACTCCAAAATGCACAGTCAGCAAGGGAACCACATCTGTGCATACACGTCACACTTAGGGCCCTATTACGACCGCGGGCGGAGTTTCCTCTGCCCGACATCGTCTCAGTTAAGGGACCCGACCGACTAATTCAAATGTGACGAACTCTGTTCGGTCGCACTCCTATACTTTACAATGGGAGCATTTATTCCGACCGTAATTGTAAAAATGTGAGGTGAAGTTCATTCCTGCACCCCGTGGCAGGCACCTTAAGGTGCCTGCCACAAGGTGCAGGGATTAACAGGGGGGGCTCGGCCTCCAAAATGAGGCCGTGCACCAAAGGGGGCCATGCTGGGGGCCCCCAAAATCGAATTTCGACAGCCTTTCTGTGTCGGAAAGGCCGGCACAGAAAGGCTGTCTCCACCCGACATCGTAATCCCCCGGGCGGAAAGAGCCACCCTTGGGATTACTGAAAGCATTCCGACTGACAGACGGGCTCTCTGAGCCCATCAGAAGCGAGTCGGAATCACCCCTCCCATTCCTTTCCTACTGACTCCATCATAATGGGTCGGTCAGAAAGGAATCCGACCGGCTGATTACAAGAGCCGTTCCGACCGCATCGTAATCGGCCCCTTAGTGCGGCAACTGCAACAACGTGATCAATGTAATGCTTGAATTAATCTCAGCCACTGACAATTGCTCAGGGCTGCATTCCAGTCCATTGTTTTCCCCCACCCTGGCACCTCAGTTTGGTACCAGTCATTTGCAAATCAGTCTTGACCTTGCTCCAATAAGAACAGTCCAGCCTGAACTGCCAGGCCAGGTCCTCACTGAATGGGAACACAAGACTGGTTTTGCCCTGATTGAGGCTCTTCAGTTGGGTGTCGCTTGGCTCTAGTGGCACAGTGAACATAGGACCATGTCTGCGCATACACCTTGCACTTAGAGTGGCAACTGCAGCAACAACAAGAAGGTGACGGACGGTGTTCTTGAATTAATCTAAGCCACAGGCAATCGTTTGGTGCCACACACCAGTCCATCGTTTTTCACCCATCATACCACCTCAGTTTGGACACGGGCATATGCAAATCAGTCCCTTGTAAGAAATTGGGTTATTGGCTGAGTAGGTGGAAGCCCCACTCAGACAACAACTATAATCTTTGTCAGGGTGAACCACAAAAGTCAATAAATGAATCTGTGCTTAACCCTCTGGTAGCTTGGCACAAAATCAGTCAGGGGTTTAGAGGCCATGTGTAAAGTATTTTTGAAGCACACAAACAGTAAGAACACAACACAAGAATATCCCAAACCAAATTAGAAAGCTAGAGTATAATTAAATTAATAAATGACACCAAAATGAATTAAGTCTAATCAGTGAAGCCCGAGTTATGAATTTTAAAGCTTTTAGTGCAAAATAACACCTAAAAGATCAACCGACCAACCAGGTATCTGGCAGCACGAGATCGGGGCAAAGTAAAAAGTTAAGGCCGACCACGATGGTGGGCAGGTTGGATACATGAGATCGATTAGACCTGGTCTCAGCTTACCTTTGGACTCAGAAGAAATTTCGAAGAAAAGCTCCCAAGTAAGTAGAGTTCAGCGTGGCAAGCCAGCTTGCGGTTTGTGAGGAGGAGACGTTGTCGTCGTCGTCGTGGAGCCGCTGGAGGATGTTCCAGTGAAGATTTTCACATTCGGACTTTGGCACTTTTTTTGAAGTCGAAAATCTCCAGTGGAACAAAGTTGCAGACTGTAGCTGACAAGGGTTCCTTGAGGTTGGATACCTTTGCTGTGAGGTCCCGCTGAACAGGATTTATTCGCTACCGCAAACTCAGACCAACCTACGAGGCCCCTTGAGAAGATTGGCTGACAGGTAGTAGGTCCCAGTCTTCTGTCAGCTCTCAGGGCACATTTTGGTGAAAAGTTTTCTAAGTTCTAAGTTTTAGGGTTAGGCAGGAGCAGCACCTCTAAAACCACTTACAAGTGTCTAGGACCTGGGGGGGGGCACTTCGGAGGTTAGGACTCACTCCAGCAGAGGCCAGGTGCAGAGTTCAAGGCCTCAGGAGCTTGTTATGTTCCTGTAGCTCACACAGGAGGCCAGCCAATTAGACCCTTGAGTCACTTCTGATAGTAAATTCAAGGAGATGGCCCATTTCTCTTTCAAGCAGCAAGGCAGGCTTTCAAGCAGCAGCACAGTCCTCTGATAGCAGCAGGGCTGTCCGCTGGGGGTCCAGGCAGTCCTTATGAAGTATTCCACAAGTTCAGGAGCACACTGAAGAGGTGTTCTGTGGGTCCAATATTTATATCTGGTGCCAACCTTTGACGTTGGGGACTTCCCCATACTATGCCCACATCTGCTTCTTGAAAGTTCTTCCCTTCCCCAGTCAAGGCTCCAAGTAGTCTGGGGATATGACAGTGTTGGGTTCCTTTGTGTGTGCTGGAGGCAAGCATTTTGAGGTGTAAGTGGGGTTGGGAACAGTTCCACCTCAGCCATTCTGCCGGGATGACCCATCCTGTACACACCTAGTCCCCATTTGTCTCACTGTTTGGGAGAAATACACAAAGCCCCAAAACTGAGCCATTTAGAATCATATGACCTAGGACACTGGCAGAAGTACAAATGGTTAGGGCTAGAAAATGCTAACTTTCTAAAAGTGGCCTTTTCAGAATTGTGACTTAAAGTCCAACTTTACCATTCTAGAGGATTTTAAATTACAATTCATTTCAGTCTAAATATGACATTTCTACCTACTCCCAAACAAAGGTTAGCAATTATTAAATGTCATAAGGTAGCCTAAAGTTATCTAATGGTAGAGGTAGGCCTTACAGCAGTGAAAAACAAATGTAGGATTTTTTTCACTACCAGGACATGTAAAACATAATCACACAGCATCTCCAATGCACTACCCTATTTCTCACTCTATACCTCTCTAAATATACCCTCTACCTCCACTCTCTGACTCATCCCAAACCCCATTCTACTACTATGATTCCCAAATTAACCTGTTCTAGACTCTTCCCTCCTCTACCCCTTCTTTAATTATCTCATTCCTCTTACTAGTCAGATCTCCCAAACAAGCCTTTCTAAACCCTTCCCTCTGACTCTTCCTCCTCCACCTCTCCTTTACTCATCCCAAACCTCCTCCTACTGCTATGAGCTAAAAGAAAAAACACTTTCTAGACCCTTCCCTCTGTCCATCCACTATCCTTTTCAGTCCAACTAGCAGACTGATATGTCCACCGCTCAAATTAATTTCATATTTCCCTATACTAATCCTGCTTGGGTTCCAGAGTAGTGTGCTACCCGCCGAAAGTGATTCAACACCTCATCAGGGGTAGCAAGTGCTATATAAATGCAAACCCTTCCCTCTTCTATCCCTCCATTAACCTTTTTCAATCCAAATAACAAATTCACAGTAGCGTGCTACTCACTGAAAAAGCACTTTGATGCCTCGTCAGGGCTAGTAAGTGCTATACAAATGCAATTACAATTACAATTACATGTCTTACTTTATAAATGCAATGCACCTCGTTCTATGGGCCTTTAGGACCTACTTTAGGAGAGACTTATATGTATTAAAAAGGAAGGACTAGGCCTGGCAAAAGGCTTTGTTTTGCCAAGTTGAAATGACAGTTTAAAACTGCACTACAGGCTGCAACATCAGGCTTGAGACAAGTTTTCAAGTGTTACTTTCGTGGGTGTCACACTGAGGTGTTGCACGCCCACTAGTAGCTCTTATTTACAGACACTGGGTACCATGTAGCACCATATACTAGGAACGTGTAAGTAAATGTAATGTTCCAATCAGGTGCAGACCATATTTATCATGTTTTAGGGAGGGAGCACAAGCACTTTAGCACTGGGCAGCAGTGAAAAAGTGCCCAAAGTTCTAATGCCTACAAAAACAAATTCAGAAAACAGGAGGGGGTGAAGGCAAAAGGTTTGGGGGACGACCACACCAAGGATGTCAGGTCTAAAAACTCTGCTACCATAGGATTAGTCCAGCCAAAACTTCCAGGCCAGATCCTTAATGAACTGCAACACAAGCAACCCAAGACTGGTTTTGCCCTGATTGGGGCTCTTCAGTCTGGTGTATCTTGGTTCCAGTGACACAGTGAGCACAAGGCCTACATCTAGGAATATCTGTCGCACTTAGGGCAGCAACTACAACAAGGTGATAGATGGAACGGTTGAATTAATCTCATACACAGCTAATTGCTCGGGCCGCACTCAAGTCCAACATTTTTCAGACAGAGCAAAGTACTGAGGAAACCTGGGGAAAGAACAAGGCAGGAACAAGCACAAAGATACTAGGAACTGGACTGTAACACACTCGACATGGAAAGTTAAAGACTAAATACTTCAGGAAAGAGACTGGAATTTGTAACACACAAGAGAAAAGTACTGCAAGGTTACTAGAGATTACGAGAGAGGAAATACAAGCAATTGGCAACCATTACAAGGAGCAAAAATAGAGAGACTTGGTGCAGATATAGGAGCAAAGGACAGAGCAACTGCATCTGAAACAATGATACAAGAGAGGAAGCCAATGGAAACGGTAGCAGGAACATAAGGAGTAAATTAGGAACAAATTAGATAGGGAGCAGCCCACAGCCTGCACCTCATTGTAGGCTGAGAAAGTGATTAATTAATTGAAGTGGATTGATGTCCATCACAGGTAGCAAAGTCGCTACCTTATTAGGTTCGGTCAAACTTTCACTAATTTAAACCTGACCTCATCCCCTGATAGCTGTAGCAGAGAGTAGACAGGCTTAACTTAGAGAAAATATGCAAAGCATTTAAAAGTACCCAAACAGTTAAACAGTCAAAGACACAACACAGTGAAAATTTCACTTCAATTTATAAAAATAAAGAACATTTAAATATTCAAAATTACACCAAAGAAACAAAAATTCGAACCAGGGGAACCGGACACATACATTTTTAAAGACTTAAGAGGAAAAAGTGTAAAGTGCTGATTATAGTCATTGGCCACAGTAGACAAGTAAAAAGGTGCAATTTCAGGACAATCATGATGTAGCTTGTGTAAGCCACACCAAGTGCATTGGTCCCAGTGAAAGTTTGGTAGTGAAAAACGTTTGAAAAAGAGGTCCGAAGGAAAAGTTTTCAAAGGTTTCTAAACTTTCATCTGGTGCCCAAACAGCCACCAAAATAGTACACTTCTAAGGCCCCCAGGGCCTCCGGGAGATACACTCAGAGACTCACAGGGTGTTAGGCAGAGGCGAACAGCAGGGTCCATTCCATGTCCAGTTGCTGCAGGTCAGGTGGGCACTTTAGGAAAAAAGGCCTCTTGCAGCTTGCTGTGTCCCTGTAGTCACGCAAAAGGTCACCTAATCCATGGAGTCCACTTCTTTGTAAAGGGTAACTTTCTAAAAGTTTATTTTCCTAAAAAGGTTTTTAAAAATCTGACTAGACACGAGGGGGCATTTTTGCGCTAAGAAATATTGCTAAATGCAGAATTACTCTTCTTGCATAATTCAAGCGAAATCTTGCTGAATTTTTAGGTAATTCCACATGATCACACTACACTGAATTGGGCAAGTTACTCCCACCCCTAGCTACAAGGCCTACATAGGGGTTACTAATATTTAAAAGGGAGGTTTTTACTTGTCAAAAAAGGCCATTTTAACAGGTCGCACTGCAGGTTTTACATTGCTGCAGCCAGGCTGCAATGGTACACCTCAAATATGTTTTCCTTTGTCATACTAGTGGAAGACACAATAAGGGCTGCAGCCCACAGGTGACATTTACCTTTTCATATACCATAGACTATGACCATATAAGGGAATTAAATATGTCAATGAGAGATTAGCCAATTTCTACTTGTTTTAGGGGTCAGAGCACATACTCTGGGGACTAAACAGCAGTTGCTCGGTGACTATGCAAAAAGGGACTTTTTCTCACATAGACTAAAAGCAGGTATGAGAATAAAGGCAATGCAGGGCTATGAGAATTGGGCAACAAGCTGTATTGGAACAGGAGACAGATTCTGGCAGAAGCACAACAGTAATTGACCAGCAAAAAGTGAAGTGTTCAGATATAAAAAGGCTCAACCATGGGTCCATGGACAATGAGCTTTAGGCTATGATAGTTTATAAGCAGTTCTAGGTGGCAACAAGCCCAAAGGCAGAGTCACTAGACTGCACAAGATTAGTCACAGTTGTGTGTAATTCCATGCTCTAACAAGTCCTAAAAGAGAGAATCCATTGCTGGGGAATAGTAACATTCAAGGCATTGCATAATGGATGCAAGGATTTTGCAAATGCTTAAAGCACATTAATGGATGCGTCTTCGTGTAAGAAAATGCACGTTTTCCAATGTGTTTAAAATTGAAATTGCATGCATGGTGGTGATTTACAGGGTGCAGTTGGTTTATGCACTGTGCCTCTCAGAGACAGAGAGACTGAATTGTAACATCTGCATTCTCTCATAAGCAAAGCTGAACACTACCTCTGCCTCAAAGGTTCTCTTTCCCGCCTGAAACCTTCTAGTCCAAACAAAACCACCCTAGTGTACCTTAGGTAGTGCCTGTATCTTCTGTCCATTAAACCACTCCACCTCCTTGTGCACCCAAAATGTGCATCCCATCTCCGATCTCTACTCATGTTCCTCTAACTATCCACGAATGGCAGTAGTTCCACTTATGCATTCTCACCTCTTCGTGACACAACACCTGTATATGGAGAATTTGGGGCCCCATCACGAAACCAACATCTCTGTCGCCCCGAGTCTGACAACTTCTCTTCTTCCCAACCCCAAAACTCTCCACCTCTTCCTGAGTCTTGCCAGTCGTACACCCCCTTCCACAGGACACTAGATTTTCTTGACCAATAGCCCACACCCACTGTCACTCCATCATTCCACTTTTCAGTGGCCTTCTGTGATACTTTTTGTCCCTCTGCGTGCTTGCCACTCCAGGCCACACATATTAACCACATCCTTTTGCCCTTCAATGTTCCATAATGTGGACCTCCGAATCGGACCCCTACCATTTCAACCATCACAATCTCCTTGGCCGCCTGGCCAGTTCATGTCCTCTGGCCACCGAACCCTCCATTTATAGGGTAGGACTGCTTCACAGTGCAGCTTTATGTGCAGTCATTGCAAGTCACCAAACTCTTCCCATCTTATTTACGATCTGGCCAATTTCTGACCCCCCAACTCCCACGCCCAATGTACACTAACCAACCAGGATTGGGTGTCTTAGATAATAAGCTTTGGTAAAGCCAACACGTTTCGCCTTTGTGAACTATTGGTTGCAATGGTTTGTAGCTATGTTGTACAGCATCAGCTGTGGGACACATCAGACTTAGGCACCTCTACTGAGTATGTCTGGCATCAGACATGTGAGCTAGAACTCTCACACAAAAATGGCACAGCAGTCACACTCGTAGACACGCAGTGCGATCATCTGATGCTCAGATGAATTACTGCGCACTGAGATCTTTCTCTATAAAAAGAAAAACAACCCCTTGAATCTAAACGGTAGCCTGACACCCAGGCAACGAAGCAATCCCTTCACAAAGTACTAGCTTCTGAGGAATCCAAAGTACACTGCCTCTATTTTGATAGTCATAATGGCTTTCAGCGATTTATGTCTTGTGCTAGCCGTGACCTGCATGCCAACCCAGCAGTAGGGTGCCCATGCACTAGGCAGATTAGGGGGGCACCTCAACTTCAAGTAATATTTGTACTTAAGGGCCGAACAATAGTGAAATGAAGACCAGCAGCACCATATGTCTTTCTTGTCGTACTTGCTGCTGTGTTTGAAGAACCTCCTTACCTTGAGTTCAGCTTCATTAATTTTTACTGCCACTGCTCCAAATCATCTTAAAATTTCACAAGGACAGACTTGGTGGTTTGCAGCCTGTTTTCTCAACAAGATGTCTTTCTTCTCAGAATGCCAGACATTGCAGGGCACTGGTGGGATGTACTATTTTTCCAGTTTTTTTAGTTTTACCTACAGACAGCTGTAGAAGATTGCACGTTATCAATAAAGTACAACACACATATTCAGACATACACACATACTGTTCAGAGAGTGGGCTTTTGATCAGCCCCCTTTGGCATTTTAGTGGTTTTTAGGAGTTGCCATTGGCTGCGCCAGCCGTCCTTGAAGCCCTGGCAGCATTTTGTGTGAAGTTGCAGGGGGCTCTTAGGGCCAGATGTACGACCATTTGCTTTTGCGACTCGCAAATTGCGAAAAATTGCGAGTCGCAATTTGCGAGTCGCAAAAGAAAATGTACAACAGTGTCAGAGACACTGTTAGCGATTCTCAATGGGGTCGCAAAATGCAAGGCTCATGAATATTAATGAGCCACTCGCAATTTGCGACCCCATTGGGAATGGCTGGCCCTCCCAGGGATGGTGGCCCGCTGGGCTCAGCAGACCTCCATGTCTGGGACTGCTTTTAAATAAAGCAAATTTTTTTAAATTAAATGCAGCCTGTTTTCCTTAAAGGAAAACGGGATGCATTTTAAAAAAATTAAACGTTTTCGGTTCATTTCTTAAGGGCAAGTAGTGGTCCCTGGGACCACTGCCTGCCCTTAAAAAATATTTTTGGAGCCAGTCACAAAGGGGAAGGGGTCCCCGAGTGACCCCTTCCCATTTACGACTCCATTACCACCCTCTTGAAGAGGGCGGTAATTTGCAAGTGTTTTGCGACCGGGGTGGTCAAGATAGAGGCAATGTTTTCATATTTAGGGTGCTTTAGGCAAATCTAGCAACTGACTTTAGAGCTATTCAGGGAGGGGCATGTCAGATATCAGGCAGGTCTGCACAAAAGGTAATTCCTTAGTCATGTCTTGTCAGCAGATAGATCAGTGCCTGTATAGTAAACGTCATGTCAGTCTCAGGAATACATTTGTTATACTTTTTTGGAGTTGAAGCTTGTGCTGGCCATTCTTGGAGAGCATTAGAATATGACTTTGTATCTGTAGTCTGTCATCAAGATAAAACATGGGGATTTGAAGTTGTTCAGTGTAGCAGATACTTGGCCTCGTATACTCAATCAATGTTCCATAGGGTTGAGAAGTAGTTTTGTGGTCAATGGCATCAAAAACCATGGCCACATCTAGTGCAATACAGAGGAAGAGGTTATCAGCATAGGATGAGAAGAGTGTTGTCAACTATGTGAAGCACATCAGTTTCTGTACTAAATCCTGGCTGGAACATTGATTGCTGCTCATCAAGAAGGTTCTTGCTCTTTGGTTAGCAATCAGCACAGTTCTCAAAACTGCTGGGCAGAGATGTTGCATTTGTCTATATCTGTATGGGGTTCTTAAATGTGGTTCAATCAGTCCGAGAGAGAAGAGTTCAAAAGGCTAGTCCAGCAGACACTCAAGTAATCACAAACTGATTTGGGGGGTGAAGGGCACAGGGACCAGTAATAGCTCAAAGGTTTCAAGTTGGTGATAGTTCTGGCAATGTCCAATGTTTCCCTGGCTCACATTTAGGGGCCGATTCCGATCTCGGCCGGTAGTGCTCCGAATCGGATTCGGCTTTACCGGATCCGATTCGGAGCCCTGTTTCCCGACCGAACCGTACGCGGGTCCGGCCGAGCGAGTACGATGCGAAATCGCCGACCGACTCGTCCGGGCGTCCCGACCGCTCCGACCGACTTCGCTCCCGGCTCGAACCACTCCGACCGACTTCGCTCGGACTCGACTCGCACCGCGCAATGGAGACGTTTCCCGGCCGGGTAAGTACGATGCGCGCCGCGAGCAGTCCGACCGAGCCGCGCACTCCGGCTCGAAAGAGCTGTCGGAGCCGTACTTTGGGGGTCCGTGTCGGACCCCTGTATGCGTAGCCGCGCGAGTCGCACACAGGGGGGACCCATGGGTCCCCCTACCTGTGCGTGTACGGCGCGAATCGCTTCGCCGCGTACCCGCTGTAGGGGGCGCACTTGTCCGACTCGCACCCATTGAGTCAATGGGAGCCCGCGTACGCGTTGTGCGACCGGCTCCCATTGACTTCAATGGGAGTCCGACCGACTCGAGTCCGATAACATACGGCCGCATCGTACTCGTTCGGTCGGACTGCACGGGTCCGATTCGGTCGGAAGTCTCTCCGGGTCCGGCTCGGTCGGAGAAATTTCCGGCCCGAATCGGAATCGACCCCTTAGTCTATGGCCCTCATAACGAGTTAAGGGCTAAATTTGATCCCTTTACAAACACATTTTTTTTAAAGATTTTTTTATTAACTTTAACAGTTGCACAGTTACATTTATTAACATACGATTATCAGCTATACATTGCTTTATGAATCATGTACATTTGAAGCATTCATGTAAACCCATATTTCTGGTCAGAAATGTCTGTTTCTTCGTTGTTCCCGCATCTACATCTCCACAGTGGGAGAGATACATATCTCCCCCTATTAATGCTGCCCCACTTCTTGGGGCAGCCTCTAGATTTAAATACTTCCTTTTCGGCTATCATACATTTATCCATTTCTTTTGCCTACCTCCCCGTAGTTGGTACTTCCGTTGCCCCCCACTGCATTGCAATAGAACATTTTACCAGTGTGTAGCCCAGGGTGACCCATTGCTGTTCCACAGCTGTGAGATCCGTTGCTTCCCATGTATTCAGGAGCCCCAATTTCGGTGTCAGAGGTATATTTTTCCCCAAGGCGTTATGCATATGCCTTGTGGACCCCACCCATAGAGTCTTAATGAGCGAGCATTCCCATAGAGTGTGGTAAAGAGTGGCCTCTTCAGAGCAGCGTCGGAAACAGAGTGCGTCTTCTCTACGCCCGATCTTGCTAAGTACAGCCCCAGTGAAATATGACCTATGGAATATCTTCAAATGGATAAGTCGTAATATAAGAGGAATGGCCGCTTCCATGGGAGACATAAGTGCAGATTGCCAATCGTCATCATCAATTGGACCTACATCCACTTGCAATTGTTCACGGAGGTACTTAAGTGGGTCCGGTAAATTATTGCTTAGCTTACGATACGTCAATGAGATCGCTTTACTCTGCAGGGGTTCAGAAAGTAGACGATCCTCGAGAGGAGACGATTCTGGTATATCCTCAGCCTCAGCAAGCGCTGCGTTTAGAGCATGGCGGATTTGTAAGTAGCGAAAGACCTCTCCGGGGGCCATATCATATTCCTTTACCAATTGAGCGAATGGAACCATTTTCCCCTTTTTCCAGAGGTTTCCAATGGAGGAGATACCGATACTGTCCCACCTATCAAACCCCGGTTGGTAACATAGTGTCCCCAATTTTGGTGTCGACCACAGAGGGGTGGCCTGAGTTAGGACTTCCAGCCAGCCCAGTTTTCTGTTAGCTTGCCACCAAACATCAATCGTTTGAGCAGTGGGGCCGACATACCGGCCTCTCCTCACCCTAGAGTACAGGGCCCCTAGATATCCCTCTGTCCCCATTTGATATTTGTCCAAAAGATAAGGCGGATCAGTCGGGAGGCGATATATCCAATGGTTCACTACCACTAGCTGAGATGCACAGTAGTAGAGGCGTATATCCGGGAGAGCGATACCTCCATCATACCAACTTCTGGTAAGTTTGTGCAAGGCTATGCGGGGCGCCCTCCCATCCCATAACAGGGATCTTATCTCACTCTCCACATTGTTAAAGTATGACTCCGGGATTTTATATGGGCAGCTCTGGAGTATATATAAAAACCGGGGGAGCGCAAGCATTTTAAATAGGGCTGCTCGGCCCAGCAGGGAGAGGGGCAGTGCCCTCCAGTTTTTGACATCGCTCCGCAGCCTACTCAATGGCGGTACTAGATTGTTGGTGTGAAAGACGCTAGGGTCTGGGGTAACATAGATTCCCAGGTATCCAAAGCCTCCCTCCGCCACCTCCAATTCACAACCTAGTGGAAGTCGTGGGGTCGACCCATGCAGGGGATAGAGCACCGATTTAGACCAATTGATCGAGTACCCCGAGTATTTCCCAAAGTTCGTGAAGATATTTAGGATTCTCTGGAGTGACCGCATGGGGGAGGCAAGATAGAGCAGGATATCATCTGCATAGATGGATATTCTATCTTCCTGTCCCTCAGCCCATTTTAATCCTCTTATTAGGACATCCCTTCGGACCCAATTCGCCAGGGGCTCCAATATCAATGAGAAAATCAAAGGGAACAGTGGGCATCCCTGCCTGGTGCCCCTTTTCAGTGGGAATATACGGGATGTGTGAAGGTTAACCCTAATTTGACCTTTGAGATCTGTATATAGTAGCCTGATCCATCCCATGAATTTCGGGCCAAACCCGAAGTGCCGCAGCACCTCAAAGAGGTATGGCCACGCGATCGAATCGAATGCCATTCTCGCATCCAGAGAGAGTATGATTGCGTCCTCTTTTATAACGTGTTTGCGGCCAAGCACATTATGTAACCTGCGGTGGTTAAGGGCCGTACTTCGGCCCGGTATAAAGCTGGATTGATCTGCATGCACCAGAGAGGTGAGCAGAGGGGCCAGCTGGGACACGAGCAGTTTCGCAAGGATTTTAGCCTCCGAGTTGATCAGAGATATCGGGCGATACGACCCGCAGAGATTCTTTGGTTTTACTGGTTTGCGAATTACTACTATGGATGCAAGCCTCTGGTCGTCCGGCAAAAACCCCTTTTCATAGCTCTCATTGTACATGTCTCTCAGATAAGGGGTTATTATTGAGGAAGTAGATTTGAGGAGCTCCACAGGGATCCCATTAGGGCCCATTGCCTTCCCGGATTGTATATTACCGATTGCTCTCTGGATCTCCTCATCGGTGATATCTTCCTCCAGCGAGTCTCTCTCGCTGGGGGACAGAGTAGGCAAGTTCATATCCTCCAAGAGCCGCCGAGTGTCTTCTGCGTCGGTGTTAACTGATGGAGTATAGATCTGTTCGAAATAGTCAGCAAAGGCCTCCGCAATTTTCTGTGGATCCAAAAGGGTCTGTGTACCATTGATATTCAGCTGAGGGACCCAAACCTCCTCTACCTCCCTTCTTTCCAACCATGCGAGCATCTTTCCAGCTCTATCTCTCAACTCATAGAGCCTATGACGCGTGGCTAACTGCGAGGCCCCGACCTTCTCCCGGACCATTGCTTTATATTCGAGCTGTTTAACCTGCAGTTTATGTCTCAAGGCTTCATCTGGGGAACGCGTATGTTCCGCTTCAAGTGTGTGGAGCTCGGTCTCTGTCTGCTCTATCTGCGCCCATTGGGGCATATTCTCAAGGACTCATCGCCGATTTATTGGCACTTTAGCGCCGCAAAAGTGGTGATAGATTTATCGCCCTATTCTCAAGCTGGTGCAAACTGCCGATATCGCCAGTTTTCCAGCGATAGCTGCCGCAAAAAACATCACCACGGATGAGTGCGACAACTAACGCTAATGATATGCAGAGTAGGCGTTCCCGTGCAAAAACACACGAAAACACCACTTCGCGATATTCACAAGGACCAGTCAGATCTGCGATGCGAACCAAGAACAGGCGATAAGGCCCGTTAGCAGCAGGGATTTAACACCTGCCTTTTACTGGTGTTAAGCAGGACGACCAACTGCAGTAGAAAGGGAGCCCAGCCCAGAGCCATATCTGAAGACCAACAGATGCCATGTAGACACTGATCATGCAGCTCGGAGACCCAAGAGGGCCACAACACCCACTGCCACCACCCCCTGGACCCCCCCCTCCGGACTACCACCAAGGCAGCGTAGGACAAGACAGCGGACCATCCGAAAACGGCATGACCCCTCAGCCACACAATTGCAGAATGTGGGGAGAAGTGGGAACCAAGTATGTGTGAAGGAGGCAACTCACCCATGAAGAAGAATGTCCCCAATGCCAAGTGTGGCGGTGATGTGCTGGACAGACCACAGAATGCAGAGCACAGACATGTCCATGTGGACATATACTACTGGTGTGTGTAGTTTTGTGGACAGTGGACTCAACCATGCCACCTCAGGCAGTGGGGAATACCCTGGACATGTAGCTGTGCCGTCCCCCTATGTAAGCGTAAGCGCAGTGGGCTGGGCTGGCGTACGCCACTCCAGCATAAGAGTGCTGATAAAAAGGCTGGGGCCCTGGGCGTGGTTCTCTTCCGTGATGGGCAACTCACCTGCCAGGGCGGCGCACCTCACCCTGCCACGAGTCCGCCGCCGTGACCTCCAGACTCCGCGACACAGGCCCCCAGCGCATCCAGCGGCACAGCAACACGGAGTCATGTGTGTGCCGGACACTGCCTTAGTCCTACACTGCGGTCAGCAGGTCCCACAATTCAAATCGTGCCACATTTCTGTTAATGGAGGAAACCACCAGTCAACAGACATTGCCCCCAGTGCGGCCCGCCCGGATGACGCATCATCGTCGGCTGCACACGCCCTGAGCGCTCCAGATGCCACTAACTCAGTGCACCACAAGTCATCGCCACGTGGATGTGGGCCCTCGCTGACCGCTGCCTCCGGCCTACACTGCGGTCAGCAGGTGCCCCAAGTCAAACGACGCATCATCGTTGGCTGTGCACCTGCTGAGCGCTCCAGGTGCCACTGACCCTGTGCAACACAAGCCGACGACACGTGGCAATATTGAGGCAGAATTCGGTAGGCGAAAAACATTGCACCCAGTGCGGCACGCACGGACGGCGCATCGTCGTTGGCTGTGCACCTGCTGAGCGCCCCAGGTGCCACTGACCCTGTGCAACACAAGCTGACGACACGTGGATGTGGGCCCGGCTGACCGCTGCCTCCGACCTACACTGCGGTCAGCAGATCCCCCAAGTCAAACAACGCATCATCGTTGGCTGTGCACCTGCTGAGCACTCCAGGTGCCACTGACCCTGTGCAACACAAGCCGACGACACGTGGATGGGGGCCCTTGCTGACCGCTGCCTCCGGCCTACTCTGCGGTCAGCAGGTCCCCCAAGTCAAACGACGCATCATCGTTGGCTGTGCACCTGCTGAGCGCTCCAGGTGCCACTGACCCTGTGCAACACAAGCCGATGACACTTGGCTGTGTGCCCTTTCTGACCGCTGCCCCCGGCCTACACTGCGGTCAGCAGGGCTCACAAACCAAATCCAATCCTGACATGCAAGAACACGCCATCATCGCTGGGACCACCTCCAACCAACAACTGCCAGAGTCGGAGGAGTGTCACAGCCAGCCCATCTAAGTTGCTCACACCTGTCTTGGATGCCATCATCAGCTTGATTCCCTGCTCAGCTCTTCAGATGCCACTAACTCAGTGCACCACAACACATGGACCCTTCATGATTGAGTTTTGTGCTGTGGACAGCGGACGCAACAATGTCACCTCAGGCAGTGGGGAAGACCTGGGACGATGATGATGAAGCTGAGGCAGGTGTACCACACCCCACTGCAGCTGCAGCAGGAATATCCCGAAGGGACCAAATCATTAACAATTCCTTCACATGAGCACGCTCAGCTCTGGTGCCCCTACCTCAGTGCACTGCAAGTCATGGACCCTTTATGATTGAATCTGTGTGTGTGATCCGATGATCACTGTTCTAGTTGTTGCCAGCACCAACCACTCCCTGAGGGCTGGCTTACACCCACCCCACACCCATCCAAACAGGCGTCACTGGACATGTGACCCTGGTAATCAAAAGGGGCCGGGCGCACGTGCCCGTAGCCAGTTCCACTATCTATCTAAGTGTGTCCGTGTGGTCATTATGTATGCATGATGGGCCAGGGCCCTACCACATTACATTGTGCTGTGGAAAGCGGACGCAACCATGCCACCTCAGGCAGTGGGGAAGACCCTGGACATGTAGCTGTGCCGTCCACCCCTGTAAGCGTAAGCGGAGTGGGCTGGGCCGGCGTATGCCAAGCCAGCATAGGGGTGTGAAGGATTTGCCCGGGGCTCTGGGTGTGGTTCAGTTCTGGCCTGGACAAGGAAGTAACTAATGAGTATGTCTCTGTTGTAGTGTCAGTGCCACCCAGCCCGCAATCGACAATGTTGCAATGTAGCATGCACCCGGAGGGCGGGCTCGCACGAACGGGGAAATGAAGGAGCGCAAGACCGCTCGGGGTCTTGGCTCATACATGCCAAGTGTTGTGTGTATCTGTATTGCCGCAGCATGAGCCAAATGCCTAGCCTTAACCGCAGCGCTTGTTCAGCCAGGCATGAACTCTACGTTTGTGTCCGCCCTATCCTTCCCACAGGCCTACACTCACGTGGCCGCCCACCTCCAACGGCCAACATCACAGTGTCGTTGTCAGGCTTGTGGACATGCGCAGACAGGCATGACAATGGTGTGCCGTAGGAGTGCCAGTGATGCAACCGCACAGCGCACACAAGTAAATAGGCTCGGGGGAGGGAGGAGCAGCTGAGAGGCAACGTAACACATAGTGATGCCGCTCATTTGCCACATGTCACACATGAATCCCAAAGTCGCACACATCCCACCCCACCCCCAACAAGCCACTACACAGTACCTGAATGCAAGCAGATGAGAAACTAACATTAGGGATGAATGCTCCTTTGTCTGTGCTATCAGGCGGAAGCACATCTGCACCTCCGACCTCGGAATTACATGTGCCCGGCACCCCCTGACAGATACTATAGCAGCTGATGACGACACTACGCACAGCCCGACGAGAGACCACCGTATACACACCCCACACACAGAAGTCCTTGCTCGAAGTTATCTTGCATGGAATGGCCTTCACACTTACGCCCACATTAACCCAGGCGTACAACCGTTGCACACTAAAACAACTCATTGCTCCGAGCTGTGGCATTTCATCCACAGAACTGGCGCAGGCCAGAACAGTGCCTCTTCAACCAGAGCCACTAACGCAATGGCAGACCATCACGGACACTTGCACAACCCCTGTCAGGTGGAACTGTA
The DNA here is from genome assembly GCA_963921515.1 of Calotriton arnoldi. Classification (NCBI taxonomy): domain Eukaryota; kingdom Metazoa; phylum Chordata; class Amphibia; order Caudata; family Salamandridae; genus Calotriton; species Calotriton arnoldi. The sequence continues at coordinate 270,778 of CAWUFW010008438.1, read as the reverse complement.
CCGTGCACGTATGCTGCATTTACTGGGGGCACTGCCATTGGTAGTGCTGCGGATCAGTTACCGGTTGAGCTTCCGCCTTGCCAACGTCACCTGCGTGCAGCCTGTGTTGCAATGTCGCTCGTGCATATTCGAGTGGCCCATGGATGTCTGCCTATCCAACAGGACGGTAGCCAAACTGGATTTCGACATGTGTGTGCGCCCCCTGTTGGCCCACAACCATCAGTGTCACCGTGACACCCGTCTATGGGATGCCTGGATACTTGGCATACATGCTGGCAGCTGGACCTGGGAGATTGCAGAACTCCTCGTGTGCAGTGAGCAAATTGAGCCGCTCCCCTATTGAGCTGTAGTGCTAATTGGTGTAAGGGGGTGGACGCAGCACATCTGTCCGGACCTGCTAATGGTTAGCCTAGCCATCCTGTTCGATGAAGTCGACGATGACCTCATGTTGGAAATAATTGCCGACGAGGCTGCACTAGCTTTCATGGACGTGTAACTACGTACCTGCAGACACTACATTTTGGAACACATTGCACATGTCCCGACAACTTGTTGGAACTTGCGGTTCTGGTCACATCTCCCACAGTGACAGTGGACATGTCTGCATTCGCCTGGACTCCGAATACATGAGCGGACAACAACGCGGGTTAACACACACCTGTGAAAGGTGAGGCACTCCCCTGGAGTGGACAGCGGCACTTGGCAACGTTCTACGTTCTGACATACTGCTGCATTGGTCTGCATGTTGTGGCACTAATCTTGCCCGTACTGACACGCATATGCTAATAAAGTCTACGCACCTTCACTTGTATTCAATTGTGATGAGTGTTGATTTGTATGACAATGTGTGTCTCACTGCCTATCTGGGTCACGGCCATACATGCATTACTACACCATCAGGGATGTGGGGTTGTACTAGTACATCATCATCTCACAGTTTCCAGCTATGCCACATGCGAATGGCCATTTTCCACACACAAGCGGCAGCAGATGTGTCCTCTGTTCTGTTGTGCTCGTGTTGCTGTTTGTTCAACATTGTTGTAAATGTTGCGGTGCTCTGGATCTTATATGTGTGTGCTGCATTGTAGGTGAGTTGCCCCTTCAGCTCTGATTTGGCTGGCCCTTATCCCTTTCAGGCGGTGTGGCTTTCACTTCTGTGCTTATGCAGTGCTGTGATGTTGCAGACTTGGGTAACTTGGGCTCTTGGTTGGTGTTGTGACTCTTGGCCATGGTTTGTCCGCAGATGTGCTCTACTTAATTGTGCATGTGTGCCATTGTGCCCATCTCACCCCATCCCCCCAGTCCCTGGTGGTTACTCACCCTGTTGCTGTTGTGTCGGGTCATGTTGAGCAGTGTCCGGTCCCCCAACTCCTGCCACCGTCTCCACACTGATGACTGTGGTCACCATTTCCTCCATCTCATCCAGCTCCTCCTGTGGTGCTGGTCTCCCACCTCAAGTCTGCATTGCTGCCTTCTGGTTGTCTGCGAGTTTCTGCTTGGTCTTGCGCATCACATCATTCCAGCGCCTCTTGAGCTCATCCATTGTCCTCCTCAGCGCTCCGACTGCATTCGCCTTGTCCAGGATGGACTGCCATATTGTATTTTTTGTTGCCAATGACACAGTGGAGGTGACGTACAGTTGTTGATGGAGTTCTATCCGTGATCAGGATCCTGTTTTCCTGCAGACTGAGCCGCGTCTTCCTCTTCTTCTTCTCCTTGCCCTTCCCTGACCCCGAGGTCCCAGGCTGGTACTCCGTGGGGCTTGTGGGGTTCTGGCTGTCCTCTGTGCTTGCTCCGCCTACCTCCATGGTGCTTCGCAGTTGTTTGTGTTTTGTGTTGCCGCTTTTATTGTGCTTTTTGCAGCCTGACTTGTGGGACTTGCAGGCCTGGCGGTGCTTCTCGCTGGATTTTTTATCGCGGTTGGGCCCATCGCAACTTTTTTCGCGCTCGGGTTTGGATTTTCATTGCCATCCCGGTAGTGTTATCGCAGACATTTGCCTCGTTATTGGGGTACTATCGCATGTTACCGCCGTGTTGTGAATGTCACGTTAACACGGGGTTATTTTCCCGCGATAGACGGCGATATGTAAACTTGCGTTAACCTATTTTGGCGATGTTTATCACACGTTCTTGAGAATATCCCCCATTGTTTTTTGTTGTACCCCACCTTAAGTGACAAGGCCACCCCCTTCACCACAGTCTTGTATGCCTTCCATATTGTCTGAGCCGATTCAACAGAGCCGACATTCTCCCGAAAGTAATGTTCCATTGCTCCTGTATGCTTTCTTTAATGTCTGGAATCTTGAGTAGCCAAGGGTTAATTGAGAAGGCGTTTCTTTAACTTTGATTATGGTATGTGAATTCGGCCGAGACTGGTGAGTGATCTGAAATTCCGCATGGAAGACAGCGCGGCTCCCGGAACCCAGCTATATTAACCCCGTGTGTTAAAAGGTAGTCTATACGGGAAAAGCTATTATGGGCGCAAGAGTAATACGTAAAGCCTGTCCTGTCGGGATGAAAATGGCGCCATATATCAGTGATACCCAAGGCAGTGAGAAACTCTGCCATATGTGTGTCGGGCCGTGATAAGGGGCGTGGTGGTTGACGGTCTAGCTGATCATTTACCGTCATATTATAATATCCCCCTAGGATCAGCGTACCCAGTGGGAGATCAAGCAAGACCCTCCCCAGATCTGTTAGCGTTTCTTTACCTAGAGCTGATGGGGCATAAACGGAGACAATATTGATAGGCCTCCCCTCCCAAACTGCCTCCCCCACCGCAAACCTACACTGGGGGTCTGCCCATATACTTTGCTGAGTCAATGCAAGAGTTTTCTTAATTGAAATGCCCATGCCCTGGACCCCGAGGTGTATCCCGCATGGACCCAAAGCTTATAACCCCATCTGGACAAGGCCTTACACCTATTGCCCACCAGGTGCGTTTCTTGTAGGAGGATTATATCTGGGGCCAGTCTTTTAAGGTATTGCATTACGATCCCACGTTTAATTTTATCGCCCAACCCATTGACGTTCCACGTTAGGATTGTCACTGACGTTTTAATTTGATGAGTAGCCATCACGTCAGACCTTGGGAAACATCTGGACCAGGGGCCATATCCGAATGATCAATGATATTAACACTAACTCTGGGCATCAGGCATACCCGTGAGTGGGGAACAGAAGCCCCCTCTGTCTTGATAAGTAAATAACTATAATGGCTGTTTGCGGTGAGGCGAGACAAATATGGCCTATGTGGATAACATGAGTAGAACTGTGCATAACAAGCTAAACTAAACCTTCCCCTCCCTCCCACCCAATCCCCCCACCCTGCCCCCCTGCCAGTGGATTTCAAACTACCCACTCCCCAACAAGGCAGAGTGCCTTTCGCCCCCCCACTATGATAAGGTGCCTGGAGAGCAGCCTTCCTTCCCCCGCCCCACTCCAAAGACCTCCATAGGATATTAAAGTGAACACGTAAATGTGGACCCCAGCCCAGTTAGGCCTAATTGGCCAACTTCAAGGTTTTATGGTTACCCTTCATCCTCCACGGGGATCAAATCTCTGTCCCGTCCGGGATCCCGAAGGGAGACCCCAACAACACTCTCCCCAGTGTACTTGTGGGCAAACCCCCCGCACTTATCTGTACAATAGGTCTTCCGCCATTAGAATCGGCTCAAAGTCCGCTCAGCTGCCAGGATTCACGTCTGCTCCTCCTTCCGGTGGACCGCTGACCCCCCCTCGAGAAGGGTCGGATTTGGATCCATGTGATCTGGTGGGTCTCTCTCTCCTGAGATTACCCACTTGTCTCCAACCCTCCAGCCAGTCCCAAGCTTCCTCTGGTGAGAGGAAGAACCAGGTCTTGCCGTCTGCTGCAATGCGCAGCTTGGCTGGGAAGAGCATGGAATACTTCACGTTTTTGTTTTGGTGCGCCCTCTTGACCTCCAGGAAGCTGCGCCGTTGGTTCTGGACTTTCGTTGTAAAGTCTGGGAAGAAGGAAATCTCACTATTCTCCAATGAGACCGTTGGTGTATTACGTGCCGTCTGGAGTATTACGTCCCAGTCCCGGAAGTTGAAGACCCTAGCAATTATCGGTCGGGGAGAGCCCCAGGCTTAGGACGCCCCCCAGGGACTCGGTGTGCTCGTTCAATTGAAAAATAGTGTGAAAGGCGTGTTGGTCGAAGGTGTTTCGTAATTAACTCCTCAACGAAGAGGTCCGTGGCTGGCCCCTCTGCACGTTCCGGAACCCCTAGGATACGCACATTGTTGCTGCGTGCTCTGCCTTCGTAGTTGTCCAGCTGCGCTTCCATTTTAGCCTGGTTTTCCATTAATTGTTGCACCTGTTGCTTGAGTCGGGAGGTGTCCGTAGAGATCGTTTTGGTGGCCTCCTCCACCTCTTTGACTCTCCCGTCCATATTTCGGAGATCAGCCCGTATGAGGGAGACCTCAATGTTTACGGAATCCAGCCTGGACTCCAGAGACGATCGTACCCCATTAATGGCTGCCATTATGTCCTGTAGGGTTAGATCAGACTGATCATGGGGAGACTGTGTCTTGTTCTGATCAACACTCTTAGTAGTCACTGGATCATCTCCATTTTCATTCCATGCAAATCTATAAATTTTGGTCTGCAATGATGTTTTGGTACCTTTCCCGCCAGCCATCGTAACTCAGACCAGGATTCTCTCCCTCGGATTTGGCCTGATACTCCCCGCCGCCTGCCTGGGCGCAGCTTGTCACCCGCGGCCTGTCGGGTTTCCAAGGCAAAGACCGCCATTCCGTCAACCCCTGGTGTTGTCAGGTGGCTATCGTAGTGTTTCTGAGCTCTTTTCAAATGCTTGTGAAGTGTTGTCTATTCAAAGTGGAATATACTCCCTTGATCTCATTAACAACAGCCCCCTAGGGGAGGCGCCCCGCGCTGGTACCCTCACTCACACAACAACTCAGCGCGGTCTGTGGCTGATGGGGTTGACTTGCAGGGCTGAGCCCTCCACGACCAGTAATCATGCACTGTCCTTGGGCCTCAAGTCCTTGTGTGGTTGGACTATGTGGTGGTGAATTGCATGCCTTGTTGTCCGCCTCCTTGTCACATTAGATACAAAGCAGGGCCCCAACCGGCTAGCGTAGCTCCTACACCTACTTGTGCCCTGTCCAGGCTGGAGCGCTTGCAATGCAGACTCCCGGGGCCCCACGAATCCCGCACTTTACTCCAGACTGGGCTGTCCGCCAGCCTAAGTGTGCCAGCAACTGTCTCTTGGTGCCTTGGTCAGGCAGGGGAGCACCCGCGGCCCGATCGGTGGCAGATTCGGGCTTCTGCTCCCGCGCGCACTGCTCATACCACGTCACAGCCTTTTATCCTGGGAATCCGCTGCGGACGCCCGATCTCCTCTCCCGGGGTCTCCGGGCGGCCCTGAGACTCCCACCGCCGCCCGAGTGTCTGCTAACAGGGACCCTTGGTCGATCTCGTTTCCGGGAGGCTCCGCTCCCTCAGCTCGGAGTGCCACTCCTCTGCCGGGAAGCCGCTTTCTCCGCAAGCACTGCTGGCAGGTCCCGAGGCGCAGGAGACCTCTCCTCTCTACGCTACAGCGGCATAAGGGCGCGAAGCGCTTACTTTTTATCCAGGGCAGCCAGAACACGGGAGGCGCGCGGGAGGTGCTCGGCGGTTTGGTCGAGTGCTTCTCTCCCAAGATTACGCCATTACTGATGCCGCCATTTTGTACCACTTCACCGCCGCAGCAATCTCCTCCCTGCTCGCCGTGACGTTAGCTAAACGATCCGTTTTCACCCGGTGTGCTGGTGCCAGCAATGCCGGGGGCTGTGGTCCCGCCAGACATGGGTCTTTTGTCTTAAAATGAAACAGGATATTTGCTGGATATCGGGCGAGGGCTACATAGCTAGTGAGCGGCCCTTCTCGTCGGCTGCGAGCCACGCCCCCTCTACAAACACATTTTGAACAGGGATCGAAATTACGAGTTGTGTGATAATTATAAGATACTCTGAGTTTTCCCCTGATAAATTCTGACAGGTCAACCCTGTCAAAGTTTATCGGGGTGGAGGGAATGCCTGTCAAAAAGGGAAAACATGTTAAAAATCAATTCCACATGCTATGCGCCACTTTCCTTTAAAAAAGAAATTGGAGGTATTAACACATGTGGTAAATACCTCAACACAGGGTAATGGCATTTATCACATGTGGTAAATACCCCACTCTATTCCAACAGACTCATAATGAGGGCTCAGGTGACTGATAGTGGGAACAGATGTGTATATAACAGAAGGGGTAGATGTGAGAGAATTAAAAGCCTAATTTGGGTGTGGGTACTCCGTCATAAACGAGCATATAGCCCATCTGCATTATTACAAGTGCATTGCTTCTTAATTGCACTTGTAGTAAGGCAAAAAGGATTTCCGCTATGTTTGAAACAGAATACCTACCCGCCAAACCCTATATCAAGCCCTAAAATTTTGTTTGTAGATGTTGGCACATTTTTCGCATTTTATTGGTGCGTCATCAAGCAATACTGTGGATATGGGTTTAAGACTTGATGGACTACCTCTTATATTCTTGACCTATTGTCAGCAAAGTCAGTAGCATTTAATACAAATAACTTTTTTTCAAAAATGCTATTTGCTCCTTGAGTTGAGCTTGGTGGCAAGGGGGGAAACTGGGGTGCATCACCACGGTCAATCTAAGGCTCGAGTTTGTTTTTTCTGTTCATTTAATGCTAGAGAGTATCAATGCCTGATTGCTTTGCTATCCATGTACTTTGTTTGTTAGGGGCAAGGAGCTGTTTGTAAGATTCCATGATTGAATTGTGGTCAGTTATGAGATTAGTGCTTTCTACAAGAGAGTGATTGTGAAGAAGGGCTGAGCCCTGTGATCTGAGCACTTTTGGATCAATATTTTAAGCATTGTATTTTCTTTGTCGAGTTACCTCAGTAGAGATTCAAATCACCCATAAACATGTTGTGAGGTGACTGTTCAATGCACTGTTCAAGAAAGATTGTGTTCTTTCCAAGAGGATATTTAGCTTCAATCAGTGGCGTAGGAAGGGGAGTGCGGTGGGTGCGGGCCGTCCCGGGTGTCATCACTGAGGTGGGTGACAAAATGGCAAAAATATGTGTTTTAAACACATATTTTTGCCATTTTGTCAAGCCGGGGGTGACAACAAATTTTCCGCACCGGGTACCACCTGACCTACTGGCTTCAACAAGCATTAAGGTTTCTTGATCTCCATTAAAAGGCAATGCAATTCACTGAATGTGGATTTTATAAGTAATGACATTTGGAATACTTTTGCAACAAATGTGAATCACCAGCAATTCTGCTTACTCTGATTCTGATCTTTTTAACTGTATGTTAATCAATAACTTGTGTCCAGTTTATCGAAGGCTTTGCGCTAGAACTTCTTTTGCTCTTGCCTTCCTGCTCAAACTATTATAATTTTTATTCAGATTTTGCCTTTCTATCTGTTGTTTCCTCCTCAAAACAACAACTACTGTGAACTCTAACCAGTAAATCCCAAGAGTAGCCCTGGCCAATTCTGGACCCCCTCTGAAGAGACCTACCCCCAGACCTGAACCCCCCTCCACCATTCGTAGGTCTGATCGTCGCTTCTTTGCTCTGAAGTCAGATCTATGCTTTATAAATCTACATGCATTCAACAGATATTAATTGCCAAACATTAATGGTGCCTCACAACTGCACTAGTGAAGAGCCATCGAAACCCTTTTGTGGGGATGTGTGGCTTAGTCGAAGCAAATATCGATCATTTTTCATAGTGTTCCAGTTCTTCAGTTTAAATATTATTTTGAAATGGAATGCTCAGCTATCGTAACCAGTGCATGAGCAGAAGACCTCACGATTCTCCTGCCTCTGAAATAATTGGCCAAGTGGTGCATGAGACAGAGAGTTTGGGTTCACTGGCTGAGAGTGCAGAGAGCCAAAGAAACTTAGCTCCTGCCTAAGGGAGGGTAGCCTTTGGCTCATCACAGTGTAGTGTTCGGCGATGCTGCGTTACTCAGTAGAGATACTATGGGGCATATTCACAAGCCCCTATCGCCACAGGAAAGTCACTTTTCTCGACGTTCCTATGGCGATAGGGGCTTCCTCTACTCACAAGGCAGCGTTAAGCCACTTAACGTGGCTTAACGCTGCCTTGTGAATAAGGCCCCCTTCACGCTATACTTAGCATGAAAGGGGAGGGCAATGGGTGTTGCTGTGGGCGTTCCACTGCAACACCCATTGCTTCTGACGCTGCCTCCTATTCACAAGAGCAGCGTAAATAGGAGGCAGCGCCAGAATTAAGACCAGGGAAAACCTGGTCTTAACCTGGTGAAGCGAGGAGAAATGTTTAATTTCTCCTCGTTTTTGCTGTTTACGTGTGTGCTGCGTTGTGCAGCACACATGAAAACAGCAAAAGGCCAATGATTGTGTATGTACAGGAAGGTCCCCCTTCAACAAATGCCGTTTTGCAACTTCTGTGTGTGCTGCATTAAGCTGCACACATAGAAGTCACAAAACGGCATTTCAAGATTGTTTATTTGCAGGAAGGGGGACCTTCCTGTACATACACAATCTTCCCTTGCACGCAGACACCCTTGCACCATGGTGCAAGGGTGCCTGCGTTGGCACTAAGCTGTTACACTTAGCGCCAGCGCAGTGGGAAACGCAAGGCTGCACCATATCCTTGTGAATATGGTGCAGCCTTGCGTTTCTGAAGTGGCGAAGTGAGGCGTTAAGCCATGACGGCCAAAGCCTCACTTCACCACTTCCTTGTGAATATGCCCCTATCTGTAGAATAAAACCTCAGAGAAGTAGTTGGAGAGCACAGACAGATGCCCATTGTGAAGTCCCCCAACTCACTCCAGCAAACAATAACTTCTAATAAATGCCCGTTGTCTATGAATCGGAAGCTCTGGTGCCCTTCCGCATCAGTGAAAAGTGAATATTGTTATACCAGAGTTTAGTAATGCGAAAAAAGTACGTGGAGAAAAGCAAGGAGCACATAAATGCGCATAAATTAAACAAGAGATGTAGTAGATTGTGCACACAGAGGGGGATATTCACAAGAACGTGCGATAAACATCGCCAAAATAGGCTAACGCAATTTTCCACATCGCTGCCTATCGCGGGAAAATAACTCTGTGTTAGTGTCTTATTCCCAACACGGCGGTAACATGCGATAGTTTCCCGAGAACGCCACAAATGTCCGCGTTACAACCACCGCGACGGCGCTAAAAAAGGAAACCCGAACGTGAAAAAAGTTGCGATGGGCCCAACCGCGATAGAAAAATCGGGGACAAGCAGCGCCAGGCTTGCAATTCCCACGTCAGGTGGGAAAAATCACCATAAAAGCAGCAAAAAAAGAAAAGAAAAGAAAACACATAACAACTGCGAAGCACAATGGCGGGAGTAGGAGCAAGTACAGAGGACAACCCAGACCCCACAAGCCCCACGAAGGACCAGCCTGGGACCTCGGGGTCAGGGAAGGGCAAGGAGAAGAAGAAGAGGAAGGCGCGTTTCAGTCCACAGGAAAACAGGATCCTGATTACGCAGGTGACAGAACACCATCAACATCTGTTCGTCACCTCCACTGTGTCATTGGCAACAAAAAATGGAATATGGCAGTCCATCGTGGACAAGGTGAATGCAGTCGGAGTGCTGAGGAGGACAATGGATGAGGTCAAGAGGCTCTGGAATGAAGTGAAGCGCAAAACCAAGCAGAAACTCGCAGACAACCGCAAAGCAGCAATGCAGACAGGGGGTGGGAGTCCTGCGCCACAGGAGGAGCTGGATGAGATGGAGGAATTGGTGTCCACAGTCATCAGTGTGGAGACGGTGGCAGGAGTCGGGGGACCGGACACTGCTCAACATGACCTTACACAACAGCAACAGGGTGAGTAATCACCAGGGACTGGGGGGACGGGGGGAGATGGGCACAATGGCACACATGCACAATGGAGTATAGCACACTGCACAACCACAATGACTCTGGATCATGTCCCTGATCTCCTTGCCATACTGCAGCACACATAGTAACAGCAAGTAGTCCCCCGTCCACAATGTGCCCAGAGGGGGCCCTCCCCACACATCACCAATTTCACAACAAACCCATGCACATGTGCTGAACCCAGCAAAGCTGCAGATCCGTGAGCCCCACTGACAATGCAAGTGACACTGCATGACGATGAGCATGTCTGCAGGCCACTCATCATGACATGTTGCACGCCACGACACCGAGGTGGCTGAGTGTGGTCCACATCCGGATAGGAGCAGGTCACACACTGACACATCCACGTGCACAAACAACCCCTGACGGCAACAAGACATCTGCGGACAAACCATGCCCAAGAGTCCCAACTCCCACCAAGAGCCCAATTTACCCAACTATGCAACATCTCAGCACTGCATAAGCACAGAAGTCAAAGGCACACCGCCTGAAAGGGAGAAGGCCAAGCAAAGTCTGAGCTACAGGGGCGACTCTCCCACAATGCAGCACACACACAAGAATCAGAGCACATCAACATTGACAACAATGTAGTACAAACTGCAACACTTTCACAACAGAACAGAGGACACAACTGCTGCCGCTTGTGTGTAGAAACTGGCCAATCACATTTGGCATAGCAGGAAACTGTGACATGATAATGGACAAGTACAACCTCACATCCCTGATGGTGCACATCTGTCCACTGTCCCGCTTCAAATAGGCAGCACATCCTAAACAGTCACAATGTACATTGTCATGCAGTCTGTTTTGATACTTGGCCAATGCGTGAACATACATGGAACACACTGTTAAACTGCATCTCCCCTTTACATTGCAGAGGGAGAATCATCTACTCCTGCAGAGCAGACCGAACACCTCCTCACTGATGACGAGGAGGACCACCCCACCTTCGACACCGACACCCTCCAGGAGCTCATCGACAACTTCGGCACCCCACCCCCAGGAGCAGGGCAGCCCAGCTGCATCGAGGAGACCCCACCCCCTGCAAAGACCACACAGCAGGAGGCACCCACCACCCCGGCTGTCTCCCAGGCCCCCCACAAACAACACATGGCCTTCCAATGCCGTGTGTTAGAGGGCCAGAAGGAGATGGCTGATCAGGTGCAGGTGGGGTTGGACCTCATGGCAGCCAAACTAGATGCCATCCATGGGTGTCTACGTCCCATCAGGGACCACTTACAGTCCATAACGGACACCCACAGTCCGCTCCATGGTCTCCAACGAGCCCTGGCTGACATCACTGGAGTCCTGACTCGGAGACAAGAACACCTGTCTGGTCAGAGTGGCTCCAGCGATCTCAGCCGGGAGATGGGACACATGCGGAGGCTCATGGAGGACATGGTGCGGATGGAGGCGGAAAGGATGGCGGCCAAGGCTGCACATCAGCGAGATGTAGCTGGGATCTACCATGCCCTGCAGATCCTCATCATGGCATTGCTACCACAAGGCCTGGCACAGATGAATACTGCTGCTCCTACACCATCCACATCTCTGCCCCCTGATGTGTCAGTGCCCCACAGTGCGGCAGACATTCCACCTCCGGCACCTGATGTGTCACTGCCACACAGTGCTGCAGCCGAAACACCATCACCGCCAGGTGAGGCACATCACACATCAGAGGACGAAGATGCAGATGAATCTGCCTTAGTGGTAAGGAGGAGGCGGTAGCATCCATCTCTGCCATATGGCCTGTTTCTGCTTGGTTCGGCCCTTTGCATCATCACCTTCCACTGTCCCCAGATGCACTCTGCGGCACTCACCTTGGACCTCGACATGGACTGCCATATACTGTTTGGTTACCAATGACACAGCAATCAGACTGCAGACTGAACTCTTCCTCTTCCGATGAACTTGTCCTTCCCTAAAGGACTCTGGCTGGCCCTCCACGGGGCAACAATGTCAAGTGGGGTGTGCATGGCTCTGTGCTGCTCCAGCTGCTACCCTCCAATGAATGTGAATAAAACATTCAAATTCACACAGATGTGTCATGTCTATGAACCTTCAAGTATGACAGTATGGATGAATGTTGGGTCACTGATTCACCCTCACGTCCATTTTGCACATGTTGTGGGGCTTGGGTCACATGGTGCCACATTGCCGATTGCGGTCCGGGTGGCGCAGACACTACAACGGAGACACACGCAATGGTTACTTCCTTGTCCAGGCCAGAACTGAACCACGCCCAGAGCCCCGGGCTCATCGTTCACACCCCTACGCTGGGATGGCATACGCCAGGCCAGCCCACTCCGCTTACGCTCACAGGGGGTGATGACACAGCTACATGTCCCAGGTCTTCCCTGTAGTGATCTGTTGGTCACTGGTCTAGTTGTCAGCATGCCACAGCCACTCCCTGAGGGTTGGTTTACACCCACACCACACCCATCCAGCACAGGCGTCACGGGACATGTGACCCTGCCAATATAAGGGGCCCACCACAGCACATCCCCCACTGCCGGAGGTGACATGATGGCGTCCGCACCACGAGACTCAATCATGAGGGGGCTGTGACTTGCGTTGCACTGAGTTAGTGGCACCCGATGGCCGGCATCCGGCACGGGCCGTGGCGATGACTTGCGTTGCACAGAGTTAGTGGCACCCGATGGCCTGCGTCCGGCACGGGCCTACCGCCACGTGGCGATGACTTGCTTTGCACTGAGTTAGGCCCACCTGAAGAGCTGAGCGGGTGTGCAGCCTGCGATGATGCGTTGGCCTCGATACGGCATCCAGCGAATTAAGACTCGAATTGAACTGTGTGCCCTGCTGGACTGCAGTGTACGCGCAGGCAGCAGTCAGCACACACATGACTCCACGGTGCGGTGCAGCCGGGTGCTCTGGGGGGCTGTGGCGCGGAAACCAGCGACCGGCTGAGGAGGTTGCACCGGCACGTGGAGGGCCCTCTTGGAGACACGCCGGTGTCTGCAGGTGAGCATTTAGGCCTGGGTGCGCAGGGGCAGGCAGTCATCCTTGGGCGGTGGACCGGTCTGGGGACCAGGGATGGGGTGCAGCAGGCGCACAGGATCGCACAGGCACCCCCGGTCACGGCGGCGGCCACTTGGCTGGGTGGGGGGCGCCGCCCTGGCAGACACGAGCCTGCATGCACTGACGAGATGTACGCGGTTGGCTTGGGACGTAGTCACCTCGTCTCCAGTGTGAATACGGCCGTTGAATGTGGTCGGGCACGTGTGTGTAGGCCTATGGTCACGATATGGCGGACACAGAGGCACACGCAGTAGTTACTGTGGTGGCCATCCCGGAAGTGGACAACGCCCAGGGCCCCGGGCTATTAATTCGCGACATACGCCGGCCAAGGCCGCTCCGCTCAGGCTTACAGGGAGGGACCACATGGCTACATGTCCAAGGTCTTCCACACTGCCTGGGGTAACCTGTTTGCATCCACTGTCCACTACACTGCATACACCAGCAGTAGATGTCCACATGGACCTGTCTGTGCTCTGCATACTGCAGTCTGTCCAGCACATCTCCGCCACACTTCGCATTGTGTCCTTTCTTATTGCTGGGGCACTTGCCTCCTTCGCACATTCTTGGTTCCCACCTCTCCCCACATTCTGCAATTGTGTGGCAGAGGGGCTCTGCCTTTGTGGATGGTTTGTCTACATGTCTGTCCCCTGTTACCACGGTTACTTGTGTTGTCGTGTCCGGTAGTTGGGCCTGTTGTTTGGCATGTTGTATGTGATTTTGTTACGTTTGCTCTCCCACAGTTGTGAGTTGTAAGGTTGTGGAGTTGAGGTGTGTGGTGTGTTCAGTTAGTACTTACCAATGAGCAGTGCATTGCCATGGGTGCCATCCTGGAAGCGCTGGTTGATGATGGACTGTTGGAAGATGTATGTATCATGCACACTGCCTGTGAAGTTGGCGACGACATTGGGGAGCTGTCCCCGGTGGTCCACTATCGCCTGCACATTGATGGAATGCGTGTGCTTTCTGTGGCGGTTGTTGTGTGCAGGGTCGGCAGGGGGCACAAGTGGTACATGTGTACAGTCAATTGCCCCCGACATGTGCGGTAAGGCAGCTATGGCGTAGTTCCCTTGCATGGTCTCCAGCTGTTCATGCACAGCGTGGGGGAAGTGAAGGTGCAGGGTGCAGATGATACAAACCGTGATGTTTACAGGTATGATGAATCCTGCATGATGAGACCGTTACAGATGTTTGTGTGGTCGTCACCTTCCTTTTCTTTCCTGCGGAGGTTACGTGCACACGGACTTCTGCTACAGTATGTTTGGACTGGATTCATCATACCTGTATGCATTCCGGTTTGTCCAAGTGCAATACACTGTGCCAGATTACGTTTGTGACTATGGGGACACTTGACCATTGTCACCATTTCTCCAACAGGTTTCTGACTACTGATTTCGGGATGTGGAATGGTATTGGGGAGTTCCCGCAGCATTTACAGTTTTTGGATCCACACGTTGCCCTGGTGAAGTTCCCCGTTGGGAATGGAACGCGTTGGCTGAGCTTTTCGTCTTGTTGTTTATGTATTTGTAATAAAGTTCTGTTTTTCCACTACCGTTGACTGCTGGACTTCATGACCTGGGGGGGAGGGTCTGGGGGGTGGTTGTGGTGGGTGCTGTGGCCTTCTTGGGTCTCCCAGCTGCATGATCAGTAGCTCCATGACATGTGTTGGTCTTCAGATGTGGCTCTAGGCTGGGCCCCCTTTCATGCTGCAGGTTGTCGTCCTGCTTGACACCAGTGAGAGGCAGGTGTTGGATACCTGCTGCTAACGCGCCTTATCGCCTATTTTTGTCCGGCATCGCAGATCTGGCTGGTCGTTGAGAATATCGCAAAGTGGTGTTTTCGTGTGTTTTTGCACGGGAACGCCTACTCTGCATGTCATTAGCGTTAATTGTCGCTCTCATCCGTGGCAATGTGTTTTGCGGCAGCTATCGCGGGAAAATTGGCGATGTCGGCAGTTTGCACCAGCTTGTGAATGGGGCGATAAGTCTATCGCCACTTTTGCGGTGCTAAAGTGCCGATAAATCGGCGATAAGTCCTTGAGAATATGCCCCACAGTTTGTAGATAATTATTTTCAGCACTCTTTTTAAATAATATGTCAATACTGTGGCCCATATTTATCATAGTGTTGCATCGCCCTTGCCCCACGCAAGGGGGTGCAAGGGCGACGCAACATTAATGCCAGATTTATCAAACCACGTAAGGCCACCTTGCGTGCCCCTGCATGACTTGATAAATCGGGAGTGACGCAAGGCTGCGCAAATCGCTGCCTTGCGTTACTGTGCCCTAGGGAATCATTCCATGGGTGGAGCATGGGTATTCCTACGCATTCACCCATGGATTTTGGTGCATTCCCAGAGTTATCATTAGTGCTGGACCTGGGAATGATTGAAAATGCTTCGCCTCCCCAGAGGAGACGTAACGAGGAGAAATATCTTTATTTCTCCTCGTTTTTTTTCCTCTTTCTATTTGTGCTGCAGAAAGCAGCACAAACAGAAAGAGGAAAATGCCTCTCATGATTGTTTTTGTGCAGGAAGGTGTCCCTTACTGCATAAAACCAATCCTGCTTACAACACAGGCATCCTTGCACCATGGTGCAACAGTGCCTGCGTTGGCACTAGGCAGCGAAAAGTGAACCAGCGCATTGAAAAGGATAGGAATACACCGTATTATGTTAAATACAGCGCATTCCTGCCCTTTCAAGCAGGCAGAGCAGCAAGGTGGCTCGCTGCATTGCGCTGCGTGAAAGTAGGATAAATATGCCCCAGTATTACTAACCACAAACAAGAGAATAATTTGGTTGAGCAAGTTTACCTACCAAAAAAGCATGGGCTGCGTGCCCTTTGGATTTAGTGATGTGCCAATGATAAAGCACAAGACCTGCAGCATGCGACCCTGATAGTGGGCACACGTGACGGCAGCCAGGATCTAGAAAGAAATGACATTAACTGTTACCAGTTATTGGCTCAGTACTATGCAATATTTTAATCTCTGGGAGACACTGCTGATGCACTTTACTCTTTATGTAATCCTGCTGTTCTGCTCGGCAGTACATTAATTAAAATAATCCCAAAAAACATAACCAAGCAATGCCTTTAGACTGTGGAACTGACCTCCAGCAGACATTCATATAGAGCCGTATGTATCACTATTAAAAACGTGCCCTTGTTGTGACTTTCTTCATTGGTGTGCCTGGCTCTTCTTAAAATATGTTTTATTGAATGACTTTCAAGTGTATTCTCTTTATCACATACCTGCTCTGCAGACCAAGCCAACACTACGAAAAACAGAAGGATAGGCAGCTTGGAGTGAGTGAATGATGAGAACGCCATTAAATAGCAACTTCAGCAGCTATTGACATGCAAAATCATCAGAAATGGGGTGGGAATTTCCCCACCTCTATTATGGTTTGGCTACTAACCTGTCATCCACCTGGACACACCATTCAAACTTTTCCTGACTTGGTGGACCCTCCTGCTTTCCCATATTCAACCTTTGCCATCAGTTCGTTCATCAATATCTGGCTAGTAGCGTCCCACGGTGACTCGCTCATCTCTTTTCTGGGTGCTGTGCTTGATGACAAGATACTCTGGAGCTTTTTGGGTTTGAAAAATGTATCTCCCTACGTTGCTCCCCTAGGGCTAATTTCATCAATTCTGTCCTTTCCCACTGGTTCAGTTCCCAACTTTTGTGTAGAAGGGGTGGTTGTACCTTTATTGAAGAAACCAAATCTACACCAATATGTTGATGCTCTGAAAATGGTCGATGAAGGTCAGGCAATATTATTTGTCCTGCTGGACCAGTTTGTGGCCTTTCATGCCAAGGAACATATCAGCCTTCTTTTTCGACTGATCATGTTTGTCAAGGCTGCTTCTTCTGCTCTGAAGTAGTTTACATGGTTTTTAGCTTACGGGTCTCAGCAGATCAAGACAAGGGCCTCATTTACAAAACAAATAACACAGCACGGTGCCGCAAGCCATCTTGCTACGCCGAGCTGCATAATTTTAAAAGCACAGAGATGCGTTGTATTAACAACAATATGACACATCCATGTGCTTTCCCCTGCGCTGGCGCACAATTGGCTGGCATGCGCCAGCGCAGGCACCCTTGCATCATGTTGCAAGGGTGCCTGCACTGCGGGTATGATTGTTTTTGTGCAGGAAGGCACACCTTCCTGCACAAAAACAATCATTGATAGCATTTTCCTCTTTCCATGCAATGAGGAAAAATAAAAACATTTCTCCTTGTTGCGCCTCTCCTACGCCTCCCCTGGGAGGTGTAGGATTCTGACGCATTCCTCGCTTTACAAAACTTTGTAAATCTGGGAATGTGTCAGGTTCAATGGATGTTGCGTGGGAACACCCACAGCCACACCCATGGAATGCCCCTTTCCCACAGAGTAATGCATGAAAGGGGTCAATATTTACAAGGCAATAAAAAGCCACATGTAGTGACTTTACGTACCCTTGTAAATATGGGCAGTCACACTGTGCAAGCAGTGCGTAAAAAAAATGACGCACTGGCAGCACATTGGCTTTGTAAATTAGTCTGATACTCTTTTATCTCCGACTCCTCTCTGATCACCAGTAACGTTCCTCAAGGATCTCTAATATCTCCAGCACTTTCAAAGGTACATAGAGCGCCATAATTTAGTAATATCAATATATACCCCATTGGATGCTATTAGTAAGGTGATGAACACCATCTTTACATCCGGGTTAGCAGTGCAGAGAAAGATATTGCTTCTTTGTAATACTGTCTTTTTAAGACAAAAATATCTGACGTTAAAGAGACATAAGTCAGAAAAATCCTGTTGGGTCATGCCAGCACGGTGGTACGTAAAGGTTACATACAACCACACAGCCTGAAAAAAGGTTATCCTGTACCTTCTTTCCTCCATAAGGCCATTTCAGTGGATTCATTGCTTGGTTTTTGCCTTGATAATGCTCAGACTTTATGTATTACTCACCTGAATAGCCTGCAAAAGCTCAAAATAATTCAGTAAAAGATCGCTGCCCTTCAAAAATGAAATCATGCCATGTAGGTGAGGAGCCGGGGAGTCAGGAGCGCATTCAAAATAGCTTATCTAACCATTGGGGGCAGATTTTCTATTAACTCCAAATGGGGGATTTTTTCTAGACGATATTTAGGATATAATATTTATGTCAGAGGATATCTCTGCATACAGTATTCTGGTACTACATTCCATTGAACATTGATCACGTCTTATACTCCTCTGTATTTACATCTTTATCCCCAGCGTCATACTAACTTCTAGATGGAAACGCTGCTTCGCCTCCGTAAGGTATATATGCATCCAATAAATTGCTCGTATTTAAGCGTCCCCCTCTCAGAGTACTTGTTCCGAAAGCAGTTTACATCATCAGGGCTTAGAAACCCAAAAGAATACAGGGTGGCAAACAAGTGATCTTAGTAAGTCAGAAAATGGATTCAAAGTGTTTGTGTGGAAAGTGGTCACATTTTTCAAAATTCATACACTTATCTCTAGCCACAATAAAATATAAGATATACATTCCTGTGGTGTTTCACTTACACCCATCCGCCAAGAGCGGTCTCTCCAGAATGATTGTATAAGAGTCAGGTATATATTCCCAAATATCCAATTCAAAGACTATGCATCTTTACATATAGCAAAATCCCCCGACTTCCCGCGAAGGCTCCGACATATGTTTTGGTTGTGAACTACAGATTCTGCTAACTTGGTGCACGGTCTTGGTGACGACGTCCGGTTCGATAGGCACGTGCTTTACGCGTCTTCTCAACGTTTAAATCAAATTCTGCCTTCCCTGCTCGACATAGGATATTTAAGCAGTCTCTAACAAGCTTTGGGACTCACTCAACCTTGTAATTAAGCAAGTCCTTTGAGAGTCTGGTTTCCTCAAAGGCCTCTGGGTGTATCCCGAATCCCAACAGATCACAGGACATAGTTAGATCCCTCCCGACCCAAATGAATTGTGAGTTTCAGATTGCAAGTAAGACATTTTCAAGGCAGGGTGTTTTATTCACAAAGCTATTCGGCTGTTTAGGCTCAGTTTACATGCAAAAATGGCTGGGTTTAAGAGTGCAAACTCACCTTTTGTTTTGCTATATCTTTAAATTTACACTTACAAATCTATTACTCACATGTACAATCACATAATTTCAGTGTAATATTACATAGAAGACTTTTCCCGTGGACAGAGAGTGAGTGTTCCCGAGAAAGAAAGGTTGGCCTCGAAAGCTGCTGCACAAACATAGAGATATGAGTTTTACTCAGGCCATTAACACCCTGGCAATTGTCGGAGATTTACTCCTGCTGAGGGAGGGAATAGAAATTAAACACCCTCAAAAATTGTTGGGGATGTATAAGATGGGGATGCTTCCCTGTGAAAAAATTTCACCACCTGGACAAAACAATTAGAAAGTGCATCTGTGCTTATCCTGAGTTTTTCGCATGAGCAAATTTATAGGTCTATATTTCAGTAAGTGAAAAGTGAATTAACAATTAATTGCAGGAGCTCTTCTGTGAGAACTGGGACAGGACAGCTTACCAGGAATTGAAACCTTTGTGAATACCAAAGAAGTTTGAATCTTACTCCAAATGCAGAAGGAAACCTGTGCTGGTAAATGCTAACTGTTTCTTGACAATGACGTCCAGGACCTGGAAGTGATTCAGAGTTCATACTAATAATGTAGCTACAGGAATAAAGCAAAGACTTGGGCTGCCATGGTTCGATCAGTGTACGTGAGGCTGGTGACCTAGGGTGTTCACTCTTAAAACCATTATTGAGGACAGTCAGGGCTGGCTTTGGAGCTAAAAGCTGCTTTCTCGCTCATTTCTTGAGCATTAATAGGTTGCTACAAATCCACTCATGCCGTTCTAATAAAATAGTGTTACTGGAAAGAATTATTAAGGGCAATGCTAATGCCATAATTTAGGTGGTCCAGAACAGAAGCTATCAAGCAGATCAGGGAGATCAGACAGAAATTGATTAAAGAAAAAGCATGCTAAAAATGCCCTCAGTTGGTCAGTTTCTACATGACACCCTAAGCTGGGGGCACCTAGGGTAGACCTTAGCAGTGACTTATATGTAAAAATAAGATCGCTTAATACTTTTGAAGTGCCTTTAAATCTAAAGTCGAATGTGCATGTAATTTCAATCTAAAAGCAGCTTGTAATGCAGTGTTGACTTTTAAAATGTCATCAGGCAACACAGCAGTGCGCACTTAAGTGCTTCAAATCTGCTGGGCCTCTAAACCTACATGCCCTATCATATGACTGAGAAAAGAAAAGAAATAACCAAGAATTAGACCCAATGCAACACAATCTGCCCCTCACAGATGAGGACGATGCAGACGCAAAACAAATTGCACCAAACTTTAGAAATACAGTCACCCTGAAACTACTAGCGCATGGTTTATCAGCTAGGGGTGGCATAATAGTTTTTGTGATTGAGGCACACGAATCAAACAAAACAGAGGTATTTTATTCGAGGATTACATTCCCAGCAGCAAATGGGAGAACAAAAACATTTCACTCCTACACAGATGGAGATGCACCAGCGGAATATTATCCGTTCGAGAATATAGAGGTTCCGCTCACATACCAGGAACACTTATAATGGTTTAAAGGCGCCCTACCCCACATAAAAAGAAGAGTAAGACTCGGCCCGCTCGCAAGAGAAGGGGCAACATGGCCAATATTAGCGGCCTACACACCACATCCTGACATTGACACAATGCCACCAGGAGACTTACTCATACAACATAAAGATTTAATCAAAATCTATAGGAACTTGACGCAATTCGTCATGAGGACACTCACAGTCAACCAGCAATAGTTGCAACAAATGGAACTCAAATTCAGGGTACAGCAACTAAAATTACACCACAAACATTACACGCAGTAATGGGTAAAATTCCCACAAAACGTGAACAAATACCATTCTGGGTAGCTCAGAAAATAACTCAGCTAGAGGCAGTATTCCCGAATACCACCCTGTATGAAAAACACAGAATGCTAACAATCTGCTTGCGCATGGGGATAACACCACAATTAGATGATTATACCACTTGGGGAACAGTCTTTGCTGCCATTTATACCAGAACACATGGAATCCCATCATTAGCAGTAGTACCTGATGTATTGAGACAGATACAAAATGAGTACGGAGAAGAACCTGCCCTGAACTTCGGGATGAAGTTACTAGGTAACTATGCCCAGGTATCAGCCATAATACTAGCTAACATTAAGGGGGAAGCAGCTTCAGTGGCCATCCGCAAACGCCTGAGGGAGTTCGATCCTTTAGAACAGGAACACGAACTACCCAAAATAATTGAAACTGCGTATGCAGAATTAGGCAGAGACAGTTTGGGTGGGAAAGCTTTAAAACCACAACTGATGGGCAGTCCTGAAAAGGACACTACTAAGCAGACACCTGCTTCAACTAAGAAGAAGTGGGACAATAAAAAACAAAACTTTAAAGAAAACAGATCTCAATCCCGAGGTAGATCTCCTCCACAGGAGCCCTCCGAAAAGAGGTATAACCTCAGGAATAGGGATAATATTAGGAAACCTGACAGGTATCAGGATACTGATACACGTTCCTCTCGTTCCTTTCAGGGTTCATCAAAAAACTCAGAGAGGGAAGGACGGTCAGAAAGACAAGAAGAGCGTACAAAGTCCAGAGACAAGCAGCACGCCCTAGATTACACTTCTAAAAAATAAGAAAACCAAAGCAAAAGCCACAGTTCAAAAAGAAGAAAGTAGCAGGTCTAAAGATCAGACATGCCCAGAATTCTGAGGACTCGACTACTGAACGGGGAATGGGCTCTGACGATGCTAGACAGTGAGGCAGAAATAACAATAGGTCGCCAGAACCTGAAGGAATTTTTGGTGACAGCGGACTTGAATGATTATATCACGGTAGAAACACCCGATACTAGGGTAAGCGTCCCACATAAAGTATATGAAATAATGCTCCAAATGGAGGGGGACAAATGTAGAACAGTAAGAGGTCTTTTTTGGGAGAACCTGATGTTTGGCTATGATATTTTATTAGCTGAACAAGATTGGCCGCCAGCATTCGTCATGGATTGCCCTAAAGGAGAAACAGTAATTCTTCCGGCCTTCTCAGATTATATTCCCAGGCACTTGCAATACACATATGCGCAGTAGTGTGTGGTAGCCCTGCTCCGGCATTATATAAAAACCATGTTGGATGGGATGAGGATTCCACCCACCACATAATTCCTATACAAAATACTCCAACTGCACAGAGGCAGTATCCAGTAAAGCAAGAAGCTAAAAAACAGGTCAGGGAGATCTTAGATCAACTTGAATACCAAGGGGTGATTGAAACCTGCACCTCACCAATGAACAATCCTTTGTTTCCTGTCATGAAACCTGACAATACATATTGTCTAGTTTTAGATTACAGACATTTAAACACTTGCACTAAGACATTTGCAGTCCAAAATGCACATAGTGCTGCATTAATGAATAACATTGTGCGGAAAAAATATAAAACAACACTTGATATCTCAAATGGATTTTTCTGCCAAAATATAGCACCTGAAAGCAGGCATCTGACAGCCTTCTCAGCGCTAGGGACCCAACGTCAATTTTGTCGACTCCCCCTGGGGTATAAAAACAGCCCGAGGTTGTTTTCGGCCAGAGTAGCTGAGTTACTTCAAAATTTGGACGAAGAGGCATTGTCCTATGTGGATGATATTTATCTGACGGACGATGACCTAGAGGAACACTTGAACAGAGTGAATACCATTATTTTGGGATTTGCATCTGAGGGCTACAAATTCAACTTTAAAAAATCAAAAATTGCCCATCTCAGTGTCCTGTTGTTAGGATATGAGCTTTCAAGTGAAGGAAAAAGCCTGGCAGCCAATTTTTTAGAAAAATGCACGCTGCTCCAACCTCCAAAATCATTGAAAAATTTACATTCAATTCTGGGATTCCTAAATTTTGGTCGAACATACATTTTAGATTACGCAGAAAGAGTGAAACCTTTCTACGATTTAATAAAACCTGATTTTTCAGTAAAACAATGGACACAGGAACATACAGATACACTTCGTTCCTTACAAGCTGACATGATAGCTTCCAAACACTTACAGACACATGTAAACGTACGCAACCTGGTGATCCGTATAGTTGCGGGTCAATCTGGTTACACCTATCTAACATATAATGAAGGTGAAACAGTACCAATTGCATACAAATCACATTTGTACACAAATGCTGAGATGCGCCTCGCATCTACAGAAAAAATTCTAACAGCAGTACAGACTGCTGTAGTGAGAGAAAGAGCACTGGCTCAGGGGAAACGAATAATAGTAGTGACTCCAGTTCCAGCCTTAGAGGCTGCGACAAAGGCAAGCGTTCCTAATGCTAAAGATTTACATCTGAGATGGATACAATGGGCTAATTCTCTCAATGCAACAGATGTAGAATACAGGTACGACCCAAATTTAAAGACACAAGCATTCCTGCAATACGAATAAGAATATCCTCTTCCAAACGAAATAATGCCTCTAGATCAGTATGAATATATAATTTACACTGACGGATCTGCTCAACCGGCCATAGGGAGTAAGCAACAATATAGCGCAGCATGTGCAATTGTTAAAGGTCGCATGCGGGATGGAAAGTTCCACCCGAGTTGCACAAAGACGCAGTCCCTAGGAGACTGCACGGCACAGCTGGCAGAGTTAAAAGCCTTGATACTGGCACTAGGAAATACAGATCGAGAATTCCTTTTACTGTGTGCAGTCTTACAATGAATATTTGCAGTACAGGGTTCAAAATGGGTTCAAAGATGCAAAAGGTGGCGCAATTAAGCATAAAATGCTATGGGAACAGGTAGTGGAGTTGAAAAACGAACTACTGAGGGCTCACGTGATACATACACTGAGTCATCAGCGTGGTGGCGTTCACGTTGAAGGGAATTCATTGGCTGATGAAGCCGCAAAGGGGGCTGTACGCAAGGCTTCCGTAGCTGCAATCACTCGTTCTAAAACGAGAATAGACTGTGAGATTATGGTAGCTATTATTGCAACCCGCAAAAACAGCGGAGCAGTACCAAAAAGGTTTCCACTCAAGTACTCCTACAAGTTAGATGCCAATAACATTCCATTTGCTCAGATTCCTGGAGTGGGGGATAGAGTAATTCCAAACATGGATCGTAGGTTAGGTTGAATTCAAGCCGCACACGAAGGGATGGGTTCTGTACATGCAGGAGCTGCGGCAACAGTTTCTTTTCTGAAACAAAGCTATTTGTGGCCAGGATTAACAAAGCAGACCAAAGACTTTGTCTTAAACTGCGACATCTGTCAACAGATAAATGGAGCCATCATATCTCGCCCAGCACATGTCCCATTATTAGACAGCATCAGACAGACCATTTTCGGTCACTTACCTGGACCACTGCGGCCCCTTAAAATGTGAAGGGGCTTACAGGTATATCATGGTTGCAGTAGATTCCTGCTCAAGATTCCTATGGGTGTGGCCCCAGCGCTCGGCTGACGCTCGAACTGTTATAAAAGATTTGCGAGTCTTCATAGGGACATATGCAATTGGTACATTACATTCTGACCAGGGCCCTGCGTTTAGCTCTAGGGCTTACAAAGAGGCTATGTGAGGATTGGGTGTAGCATTGCGGTACTCATCTCCGTACCATCCCGAGGGAAATTCGGTAGTGGAGAGAAAAAACAGAGACTTAAAGCAATCTTTAACAGCTAGAGTACTAGGCACGGGTGAAAGTTGGGTAAAACATCTGTATGGAGTGCAGCGTGCTCTTAACAACATGCCAAGAAATTCTCTAGGGGGTGTCACTCCATATGAGGTCCTATTTGGGACAAGAATGTGGGTACCTGATCTTGATTGTGAAGGCATAGTGGCGGATAAAAAAGCCTTTTGACATCCATGATCGTTTGGCTGTTTTACAGGATCTAAATGAATCCAGGACACAACAAAGTAATGTCCATCTGAAGCAGACCGCCACTGGGGAAGTCAAATCAGTCACGGCAAGACCTGTCTGGATCCCAAAAGTCGGGGATCTGATCAGAGAGAAAATAGCGGACAAGAAAGAATTTGGGCCATCATACAGAAAGCCTGTACCGGTCCTAGCAATTGAAGGAACAAGAATTGTACTTCTGCCGCCTCTTGCCGGAAAAAAGGAGAAAAGATTTGTCTCAATTGACCTAATCAAATCACACTATGTGGCCGATACTAAGCAGTAGGCCACGTGGACTCCAAAGTAGCAGATGCCCTCCTCTCGCTACAATCCAAGAAGTTCAAACGGAAAGACTCATCAGGTTCGAAGAGCCTCCAACACGGAATGATGGACTAAGCAACAATGCTATGGAACTCGTTCCCCTTGAACCTGAAGCTCAACTTCAAAATCAAACGCAAAATCAAATTGCTATTCAACCAAATACAGATGTCTACGTCAACATGCCTCGACAAGAGCAAACCGCGATTTCTACAAATCCTGATGCAATACCAACAATTGATTGAACTGCTTCTGGCTACTTCATGAACTTTGATACGTTTCTTCGGATCCACGCAAACCGGAAACGACGACAGCCAAAAAATCACGCAAACAGCAAATAAAAGACTTTCTGAACTTTCTTAAAAAGACTTACCTGGTGTCACCCTGGGTAGAACTAAGCATAAGCACGGGGATACTTTTCTTTCTTTTCTGGGTAGGCTTGGTAATAGTTTTTAGTATGCTTATTAATGGGAAATACATTCGACAAAGCTCTGCAGCCCAAAAGGTGAACTTACTTTTAAAACCACATCAAGGGGTGTGGCCAAGATGGCGGCTAGTTAGGACGCAGGATTGTGTCCCTCCGGCGCCGCCACTCTTTTGCTTTGTATTAGAGCCCATTCCCGGTTCTTCAGAGCACCGTAAAGGAACCGGGTGGCATCCGTGAGTGGCGAAGCACCTGCTGGCTGAGTTGCTAGTGGCGCCTCCGATCCCTGCCGGAGTTGGACCCGAAGGATGGAGCGGAGTCGCGGCGGCTGGCGCAGGGAGGCCCGCGGTCAGGCGAAGCACCCGAGCGGAGTGCCCCGGCTGTGGAGGAGCATGGAGCGGCCGGATTGAGGGTGCCGGCTGTGGATGGGTGGGGAGAGGTCCTCAGGATCTGTAGCGCTGTACCGGTTCCAGAGCCGACCTGCGACGAGTGTGAGCCAGAGAGAAGAGTGGCGCGGGAGCCGCCATATTTTGGGGAGACGACATTGCGGACCGCACCAGCGACGCCGGGAGCCGGCTGCAGACTGCGGTGTGACTCGAGGGGGCTGATCCCGGTCCGCAGAGCGGTGGTCTCCCAAAGAAGCCGTCCGCAGCAATGGCCCTTCATCTATGCTGGACAGCAAGGGAGCCTCACTTCAGGCCCGGCGGAACCCCGGGAGACGGGATGGGTCCTGCTGAGAGCAAAGGAGGAGCGGCGCGCGGGGCATCCTTGGCGTAGAGGCCCAGTACTGCACTGAACTGAGGGGAGCTTCGCAGGGGCTGGACTCGGCCCGCGTAGAAACGGCCCCATTCAGAGGCCAGCAGCGGCGGCGGCCTTTCATCTGCGTTTTTGAGCCTGGGGCCTCACATTGGGTCCAGCGGAGCCCCGGGGGACGGGGTGGGCCCGACGTGATTTGCGCATGGTGCATCCAGAGCGCTGAGGCCCAGGGCTGCTTTGGCCGGCCTTAGGAGGCAAAGAAGGGCCTAGACGGCAGTGCAAGACTTGTGCGCAGGGCAGCCATCTGCCCCCTGCCCATACGAAGGTGAGGCCCGACTGGATCGACGAGATCCTGTGACCGGCGACGAGGCGCCTGGGTGGTGTGGCGCGTGGGCCCTGGCCCGGTTGCCGCAGCTCCCCCATGATTGGATCTCCATGGCGGAGGCCTGCGAACTGGTAAGGAGGGTGTAACTCGCCAAGTGTGGCCGGTGAGCGAGAGTGGATTCACCATAGACTTGAAACCCGGGCACGGGCTCAGCTGGGGGTGCAGAGTTGGTTGTTCTGAGGACTCTTCTGGGGGCTCGTGCGGGGGCGGTGGTGACGGTGGCCTTCCCCACGATCAAGCGACAAGCCTGGATGGGGCAAGCCTGACTCCGGCGGGTGCGGTGGGCCGGTGTGGCTGCTTGCCGGGGTCGAGTCCTTCTCCGCAGTGGTGCCGGGGTGGGCCCGGCCCGCATAGACACAACGAGCCGGTGGTGAAGTACTCCCCGGGGCTCGCCTGGGAGGTGCACGAGGTGGTGCCCGGATGGCTCTGGGTCCCCGCCGCTGCCCAGCTGGGATAGGGGAACGGGCAAACAGCGCTCACGATATGGCAGCGGCACGCACCAAGAAAGATTAAACTCTGAAGGAGATGCTCCTGAAGCCACCTGGGCCCACCACACCAGCAGCTGAGAAACACGAAGGGGCACTAGAGGGGGTGATGGCCCGGCCACTAAGACCTTCATGATGGAACTATTCTCTGCCATAAAGGAAGATATCCAAGACCTCAAGGGCCAGCTCTCTGCCGATCTCAGGGAGGTGAGGCGCGACATTGATGAGGTGGGAGAACGGGTAGCCACTCTGGAAGAGCATGAACTCAGCCGGGAAGAGGAACTCCACCAGATGCAACAGGACCTGCTCCACCTCCAGGAGCAACATCTAGATCTACAGGCACATGCCGAAGATCTTGAGAACTGCTCTCGGTCGGATTCGAGGTGTACCCTGGTGAGAAGAGGGAGATGATCTCCGGTCTTATGTCAGGGCTCTGTTCCAGCAGATACTGGGTGAAGACGACTCGAAGGACATACAAATGGACCGTGTCCACAGGGTGGGCCTCCCCGAGGTGACAAAGCGCTGCCTCCGGACATCCTTGTGTGTGTCCATAACTTCCAACTCAAAGAAAAGATAATTCGCAAGGCGCGGGAGGTCCACCCGATCCAATTCCGGGGTCAGTCACCAGCCATTTTTCAAGATTTGGCGGCATCTACATTGACCAAACGGCGAGAATTCAGGGTGGTCACCTTCCATCTCCGTGAGCAAGGCATCCCATATTCCTGGGGCCATCCCTTCCGCATCATATTCAAACTTCAGGGGAAATTGCGACAGATTCGTTCTCTTACAGAGGCACTTGAAGTGCTTGGCCTTAATAGCACGACGACAGCGGAGCAGACGGAACGACCCAGAGAGCGAGCTCCTCGACGATCAACGCGATGGCAGCTGGTTGGCAAACCGGCCTCCAAGCTGAAGCCTGACCTGGCAACGATGGCCAAGGAGCGAGAGGCGGTGCTCTCCTCTCTGTGGCAGCCTTCGGAGCGCCCGGCTACCCCATGAACTATGCAACTGGATTACGCCGGATGGGGTGATGTAGCAGGCTGCCGGGGGACACGGGTGGTTGTCTCCGACACTCGCTAGCAAGCTTTTCGCTTGCGGTCTGGGACGGGCCACGTATTCCTCCCCACCTGATGATGAGAGAGCCATGTCCTCGCTGGTTTTCCATCCTGCGACAAACTTTTGTCTTTCCTTGTTTCCAGTAGCTGTTTTGCAATATGTTTTCTCTTTGATGTCATTGCAGGTTGTTGTTATTTCTTTTTGGGGTTTCCGCACCAGTCAGACCTCCTTCCATGTCTCTTCGCCGAGACATAGGGGCCTCCGGGGCACGGCAGGCCCAGATGGCAGGAGGCGGGCAAAGCAGAACGTTGTGCGTATACTCACTCCCGATGGGGAAAGCCCTCAAGATTGTTAGCTTGAATGTGCGCGGTCTAAACAACCCTGTGAAAAGATCAGCCGCCCTCTCCTTGCTCGAAAATTCTGGAGGCGATATATGTCTTCTCCAGGAGACGCACCTTCTTTCTAAGGACACTCCTCGCATGCGCACTAGACGCTTCCCGCAGCAATTCTGGTCCACGGGCCCGTCCAAGAAAAATGGGGTACCGATCTTAGTCAGAGCACACTTTCCGGGAAAAGTTATAGCAACTGTGGCGGAAATCAAGGGGTGCTTGCTGGCAGTTAGGGTGCAGTGGGGTGGTTCACACATTACACTGGCCTCACTCTATGCTCCCAACACACAACAAGAATCCTTTACCATTACCGCCCTCACAGAGGTGCTTACGACACATGACGCAGCGATACTGGTAGGGGGGACTTTAATTTAGTCATGGATGCTGATTTAAACAGATCAGGGCAAAGGTCAAATCAGGCTGGGGCACTCTCCTCACGGGGCCGGGAATGGCTGTCGGACAATGGCTTACATGACGTTTGGCGGGCCCAACACCCTGGGTTGAAGGACTACACGTACTACTCAGCAGCACACAAAACGTATGCGCGGCTTGACCATTTTCTGGCTTCTACTCCCTTAGCGCGTCAATTACACACCGCCACTATCGAACCCAGGTCCTTATCGGATCATGCACTCATCGCGGTACATGACCCTGTGCAGCCCTCCCAGGCGGTGCCCCCTGGTTGGCGTTTGCGGGAGAGCCTCCTGCATTCCTCCGAAACAGTGAAGCGCATTAAACAAAAGTTAGTTGACTATTTGCAACTTAATGACGTGGGCTCAGCATCGCTGTCGGCGGTTTGGGAAGTGCTGAAGTTGGTAATCAGGGGCGAATTCATCGCCATTTCTGCAGCCGAAAACAAACTGCGGAGAGAGAAGCGTAGCGAACTAGAGAAAGAGGTGGGGGAGCTAGAGTCCATACATAAAAGAACTGGGGCGCCGAGGGTGTGGAGGGAGCTGGAGAATCGCAGGCGTCTTCTGAAGCATCTGGACCTCGATAGGGCTGAGCATGCTCTTCTTCGACTTCGGCATAAATTCTATCTTAGCAGTGATAAGTGTGGTAGGCTCCTGGCCCAGAGGCTGCAGGCTAAAACACAGGCAGCTATGATCCAGGCGATTAGAGACCAGACTGGGGAGGAAAAGAGCACAGATACACACATAGTGGAAGCCTTCCGCTCCTTCTATTGCACCCTATACACTGGACAGGACCCACCGACATGGGACCCTCTCTTATATTTGGACACCGGTGCGATTTCTCCTCTCCCTAAAACAACGGCGGAACTGCTTGATTCCGCCATTCGCTTGGAGGAAGTGATTACGGCTATATCCCGATTGAAACTCGGCAAGTCGGGACCTGACGGCTTTTCAGCCCTCTTTTACAAATCCTTCTGTTGTGAGCTGGCTCCCTTTTTAACTAAACTGTTTAACTCCTTTCTGGAGGCGGGGGCGGTAACACCTTTCATGTCGGAGGCAGCTATTTCCGTTATCCTAAAGCCCTCCAAAGATCCAAGAGATTGTGGGTCCTACCGGCCCATATCTCTCCTAAATTTAGACACGAAGATCTTCGCTAGTATCCTTGCGGCGCGTTTAAATCCCCGAATGGCAGACTTAACCGATCCCGACCAAGCGGGTTTTATCCCTACAAGACAAGGAGGGGACAATACGAAACGCCTCTTCCACCTCATGGACAGCGTACAGAGATCGGGTAGACAGGCTTTCTTCCTCTCTATTGACGCCGAAAAGGCATTCGACAGAGTAAGCCGGGCTTACCTGTTTGATACCCTGCACTGCTTTGGGCTTGGGGAGAACTACACAAAGTGGATCAAATGCATTTACAGCGCGCCCAGGGCTTTCGTGAGAGTAAATGGCACCAGGTCGGCTACTTTCCCAATATCGCGGGGAACACGGCAAGGCTGCCCTCTGTCCTCCCTTTTATTTGCGCTTTACATGGAGCCACTGGCCCAACGTATAAGAGCTGACCCGCGCATCGAAGGCCTAAAATTCGGGGCTGATGTTCACAAGATCAGTCTATATGCTGACGATGTGATTCTATCCCTCACCAATCCTCAAACGACCTTGCCGGCTCTCCTTGAGGAGTTGCTCGCATTTGGGGAGGTATCGTGCTACTACTCTGAGAAAAACCGGACATCGGCCAGACCTCGAACACATCCCCCATCCGGCCTACCTATCAGGATACGGAATCTGTGAACCTACCTCTGACCGTGGAGACCTAGCTTTTTGACCGATGCCCGGTGGAGCTACTTGATAGCTAAAGAGGAGATGGGCTGTGGACTACCCCTTCGGCCGTCACCTACCCAGCCGGTCTTTGGGCAGAACGTACTTCGTCTCTCTGTTGTATTCTCCCTCCTACCCCTTTACTCCACCCCCTTTCTCCTTTACGCTCCATTTATCCCTCCTCTTTGCTCTTTAATTGTTTTCCTGTTGAGACCTAGCTGTTTGGCTGATGCCCGGTGGAGCTACCTGATAGCTAAAGAGGAGATGGGCTGTGGACTTCCCCCTCGGCCGTCACCTACCCAGCCGGACTTTGGGCAGACTCTCCTTCGTCTCTCCATCCTATGTCCCTCCTACCCCTTTACCCCACCCCCTTACCCTTCTAAGCTCCATTTATTTCGTCTTCTACGCTCTTGAAATGTTTTTCTAGTAACTGATGTAACTTGTAACTGATGTAATTTTGTGGAACCTTATGTAAAGCGCTCTGATACCTCCGGGTCGAGCCAGCGCTATATAAAACTCAAATAAATAAAATAAATAAATAAATAAATAAAAAATCTGGGTTTAAAATCAACCTGGGCAAATCACACATTCTGAACCTATCGATTCCCCCAGCTATGGTGGCCGGTCTGCAGCAACAATTCTCGTTCCAGTGGACCCAGCAAGACATATCGTACCTTGGCATATGCCTTGCGCCGACCATTGCCCGGACAGTAGCTTTAAACTATGCGACTCTATTAGAACACACGACCAAAGCGCTGGATGCCTGGACACGACTGCGATTGGCATGGTTTGGGAGGGTCGCGGCGGTGAAAATGACTGTTCTCCCTCGCATCTTTTATATATTTCAGACGACCCCTATGACGCCTCCGCCAAGGGCGTTAGCTCAATTGCAGTCCCTTATCAATAAATTTGTATGGGGAGGGAAGAAGGCGCCTCTCATTAACTCAAATGGTCCGTCCGAAGAACGAGGGAGGGGTGGGTCTTCCTTTGATTAGCGGCTACTATCAGGCGTCCTGCCTTCGCTATATCGTGGAATGGAACAGGCCCTTGTCCGGTAAGCACTGGAACTTTATGGACCAGGCGGTAGCTGGAATCAACATATGGCGAGAGCTCTGGTTGCCACGCAAGCATAGGGCCTGGGGGCTATACTCCTCACCAGTCACTTCCCCGACACTGAAAGTTTGGGATTTGGTGGCCATCAAAAAGGGCTGGACGACCTTTCCCTCGCCTATGACTCCAAGTGTAGATAACCCGGACTTCCCCCCAAGGGCAGGCCGACGTGATTTGCGCATGGTGCATCCAGAGCGCTGAGGCCCAGGGCTGCTTTGGCCGGCCTTAGGAGGCAAAGAAGGGCCTAGACGGCAGTGCAAGACTTGTGCGCAGGGCAGCCATCTGCCCCCTGCCCATACGAAGGTGAGGCCCGACTGGATCGACGAGATCCTGTGACCGGCGACGAGGCGCCTGGGTGGTGTGGCGCGTGGGCCCTGGCCCGGTTGCCGCAGCTCCCCCATGATTGGATCTCCATGGCGGAGGCCTGCGAACTGGTAAGGAGGGTGTAACTCGCCAAGTGTGGCCGGTGAGCGAGAGTGGATTCACCATAGACTTGAAACCCGGGCACGGGCTCAACTGGGGGTGCAGAGTTGGTTGTTCTGAGGACTCTTCTGGGGGCTCGTGCGGGGGCGGTGGTGACGGTGGCCTTCCCCACGATCAAGCGACAAGCCTGGATGGGGCAAGCCTGACTCCGGCGGGTGCGGTGGGCCGGTGTGGCTGCTTGCCGGGGTCAAGTCCTTCTCCGCGGTGGTGCCGGGGTGGGCCCGGCCCGCATAGACACAACGAGCCGGTGGTGAAGTACTCCCCGGGGCTCGCCTGGGAGGTGCACGAGGTGGTGCCCGGATGGCTCTGGGTCCCCGCCGCTGCCCAGCTGGGATAGGGGAACGGGCAAACAGCGCTCACGATATGGCAGCGGCACGCACCAAGAAAGATTAAACTCTGAAGGAGATGCTCCTGAAGCCACCTGGGCCCACCACACCAGCAGCTGAGAAACACGAAGGGGCACTAGAGGGGGTGATGGCCCGGCCACTAAGACCTTCATGATGGAACTATTCTCTGCCATAAAGGAAGATATCCAAGACCTCAAGGGCCAGCTCTCTGCCGATCTCAGGGAGGTGAGGCGCGACATTGATGAGGTGGGAGAACGGGTAGCCACTCTGGAAGAGCATGAACTCAGCCGGGAAGAGGAACTCCACCAGATGCAACAGGACCTGCTCCACCTCCAGGAGCAACATCTAGATCTACAGGCACATGCCGAAGATCTTGAGAACTGCTCTCGGTCGGATTCGAGGTGTACCCTGGTGAGAAGAGGGAGATGATCCCCGGTCTTATGTCAGGGCTCTGTTCCAGCAGATACTGGGTGAAGACGACTCGAAGGACATACAAATGGACCGTGTCCACAGGGTGGGCCTCCCCCGAGGTGACAAAGCGCTGCCTCCGGACATCCTTGTGTGTGTCCATAACTTCCAACTCAAAGAAAAGATAATTCGCAAGGCGCGGGAGGTCCACCCGATCCAATTCCGGGGTCAGTCACCAGCCATTTTTCAAGATTTGGCGGCATCTACATTGACCAAACGGCGAGAATTCAGGGTGGTCACCTTCCATCTCCGTGAGCAAGGCATCCCATATTCCTGGGGCCATCCCTTCCGCATCATATTCAAACTTCAGGGGAAATTGCGACAGATTCGTTCTCTTACAGAGGCACTTGAAGTGCTTGGCCTTAATAGCACGACGACAGCAGAGCAGACGGAACGACCCAGAGAGCGAGCTCCTCGACGATCAACGCGATGGCAGCTGGTTGGCAAACCGGCCTCCAAGCTGAAGCCTGACCTGGCAACGATGGCCAAGGAGCGAGAGGCGGTGCTCTCCTCTCTGTGGCAGCCTTCGGAGCGCCCGGCTACCCCATGAACTATGCAACTGGATTACGCCGGATGGGGTGATGTAGCAGGCTGCCGGGGGACACGGGTGGTTGTCTCCGACACTCGCTAGCAAGCTTTTCGCTTGCGGTCTGGGACGGGCCACGTATTCCTCCCCACCTGATGATGAGAGAGCCATGTCCTCGCTGGTTTTCCATCCTGCGACAAACTTTTGTCTTTCCTTGTTTCCAGTAGCTGTTTTGCAATATGTTTTCTCTTTGATGTCATTGCAGGTTGTTGTTATTTCTTTTTGGGGTTTCCGCACCAGTCAGACCTCCTTCCATGTCTCTTCGCCGAGACATAGGGGCCTCCGGGGCACGGCAGGCCCAGATGGCAGGAGGCGGGCAAAGCAGAACGTTGTGCGTATACTCACTCCCGATGGGGAAAGCCCTCAAGATTGTTAGCTTGAATGTGCGCGGTCTAAACAACCCTGTGAAAAGATCAGCCGCCCTCTCCTTGCTCGAAAATTCTGGAGGCGATATATGTCTTCTCCAGGAGACGCACCTTCTTTCTAAGGACACTCCTCGCATGCGCACTAGACGCTTCCCGCAGCAATTCTGGTCCACGGGCCCGTCCAAGAAAAATGGGGTACCGATCTTAGTCAGAGCACACTTTCCGGGAAAAGTTATACCAACTGTGGCGGAAATCAAGGGGTGCTTGCTGGCAGTTAGGGTGCAGTGGGGTGGTTCACACATTACACTGGCCTCACTCTATGCTCCCAACACACAACAAGAATCCTTTACCATTACCGCCCTCACAGAGGTGCTTACGACACATGACGCAGCGATACTGGTAGGGGGGACTTTAATTTAGTCATGGATGCTGATTTAAACAGATCAGGGCAAAGGTCAAATCAGGCTGGGGCACTCTCCTCACGGGGCCGGGAATGGCTGTCGGACAATGGCTTACATGACGTTTGGCGGGCCCAACACCCTGGGTTGAAGGACTACACGTACTACTCAGCAGCACACAAAACGTATGCGCGGCTTGACCATTTTCTGGCTTCTACTCCCTTAGCGCGTCAATTACACACCGCCACTATCGAACCCAGGTCCTTATCGGATCATGCACTCATCGCGGTACATGTCCCTGTGCAGCCCTCCCAGGCGGTGCCCCCTGGTTGGCGTTTGCGGGAGAGCCTCCTGCATTCCTCCGAAACAGTGAAGCGCATTAAACAAAAGTTAGTTGACTATTTGCAACTTAATGACGTGGGCTCAGCATCGCTGTCGGCGGTTTGGGAAGTGCTGAAGTTGGTAATCAGGGGCGAATTCATCGCCATTTCTGCAGCCGAAAACTAACTGCGGAGAGAGAAGCGTAGCGAACTAGAGAAAGAGGTGGGGGAGCTAGAGTCCATACATAAAAGAACTGGGGCGCCGAGGGTGTGGAGGGAGCTGGAGAATCGCAGGCGTCTTCTGAAGCATCTGGACCTCGATAGGGCTGAGCATGCTCTTCTTCGACTTCGGCATAAATTCTATCTTAGCAGTGATAAGTGTGGTAGGCTCCTGGCCCAGAGGCTGCAGGCTAAAACACAGGCAGCTATGATCCAGGCGATTAGAGACCAGACTGGGGAGGAACAGAGCACAGATACACACATAGTGGAAGCCTTCCGCTCCTTCTATTGCACCCTATACACTGGACAGGACCCACCGACATGGGACCCTCTCTTATATTTGGACACCGGTGCGATTTCTCCTCTCCCTAAAACAACGGCGGAACTGCTTGATTCCGCCATTCGCTTGGAGGAAGTGATTACGGCTATATCCCGATTGAAACTCGGCAAGTCGGGACCTGACGGCTTTTCAGCCCTCTTTTACAAATCCTTCTGTTGTGAGCTGGCTCCCTTTTTAACTAAACTGTTTAACTCCTTTCTGGAGGCGGGGGCGGTAACACCTTTCATGTCGGAGGCAGCTATTTCCGTTATCCTAAAGCCCTCCAAAGATCCAAGAGATTGTGGGTCCTACCGGCCCATATCTCTCCTAAATTTAGACACGAAGATCTTCGCTAGTATCCTTGCGGCGCGTTTAAATCCCCGAATGGCAGACTTAACCGATCCCGACCAAGCGGGTTTTATCCCTACAAGACAAGGAGGGGACAATACGAAACGCCTCTTCCACCTCATGGACAGCGTACAGAGATCGGGTAGACAGGCTTTCTTCCTCTCTATTGACGCCGAAAAGGCATTCGACAGAGTAAGCCGGGCTTACCTGTTTGATACCCTGCACTGCTTTGGGCTTGGGGAGAACTACACAAAGTGGATCAAATGCATTTACAGCGCGCCCAGGGCTTTCGTGAGAGTAAATGGCACCAGGTCGGCTACTTTCCCAATATCGCGGGGAACACGGCAAGGCTGCCCTCTGTCCTCCCTTTTATTTGCGCTTTACATGGAGCCACTGGCCCAACGTATAAGAGCTGACCCGCGCATCGAAGGCCTAAAATTCGGGGCTGATGTTCACAAGATCAGTCTATATGCTGACGATGTGATTCTATCCCTCACCAATCCTCAAACGACCTTGCCGGCTCTCCTTGAGGAGTTGCTCGCATTTGGGGAGGTATCGTGCTACTACTCTGAGAAAAACCGGACATCGGCCAGACCTCGAACACATCCCCCATCCGGCCTACCTATCAGGATACGGAATCTGTGAACCTACCTCTGACCGTGGAGACCTAGCTTTTTGACCGATGCCCGGTGGAGCTACTTGATAGCTAAAGAGGAGATGGGCTGTGGACTACCCCTTCGGCCGTCACCTACCCAGCCGGTCTTTGGGCAGAACGTACTTCGTCTCTCTGTTGTATTCTCCCTCCTACCCCTTTACTCCACCCCCTTTCTCCTTTACGCTCCATTTATCCCTCCTCTTTGCTCTTTAATTGTTTTCCTGTTGAGACCTAGCTGTTTGGCTGATGCCCGGTGGAGCTACCTGATAGCTAAAGAGGAGATGGGCTGTGGACTTCCCCTCGGCCGTCACCTACCCAGCCGGACTTTGGGCAGACTCTCCTTCGTCTCTCCATCCTATGTCCCTCCTACCCCTTTACCCCACCCCCTTACCCTTCTAAGCTCCATTTATTTCGTCTTCTACGCTCTTGAAATGTTTTTCTAGTAACTGATGTAACTTGTAACTGATGTAATTTTGTGGAACCTTATGTAAAGCGCTCTGATACCTCCGGGTCGAGCCAGCGCTATATAAAACTCAAATAAATAAAATAAATAAATAAATAAATAAAAAATCTGGGTTTAAAATCAACCTGGGCAAATCACACATTCTGAACCTATCGATTCCCCCAGCTATGGTGGCCGGTCTGCAGCAACAATTCTCGTTCCAGTGGACCCAGCAAGACATATCGTACCTTGGCATATGCCTTGCGCCGACCATTGCCCGGACAGTAGCTTTAAACTATGCGACTCTATTAGAACACACGACCAAAGCGCTGGATGCCTGGACACGACTGCGATTGGCATGGTTTGGGAGGGTCGCGGCGGTGAAAATGACTGTTCTCCCTCGCATCTTTTATATATTTCAGACGACCCCTATGACGCCTCCGCCAAGGGCGTTAGCTCAATTGCAGTCCCTTATCAATAAATTTGTATGGGGAGGGAAGAAGGCGCCTCTCATTAACTCAAATGGTCCGTCCGAAGAACGAGGGAGGGGTGGGTCTTCCTTTGATTAGCGGCTACTATCAGGCGTCCTGCCTTCGCTATATCGTGGAATGGAACAGGCCCTTGTCCGGTAAGCACTGGAACTTTATGGACCAGGCGGTAGCTGGAATCAACATATGGCGAGAGCTCTGGTTGCCACGCAAGCATAGGGCCTGGGGGCTATACTCCTCACCAGTCACTTCCCCGACACTGAAAGTTTGGGATTTGGTGGCCATCAAAAAGGGCTGGACGACCTTTCCCTCGCCTATGACTCCAAGTGTAGATAACCCGGACTTCCCCCCAAGGGCAGGCCGACGTGATTTGCGCATGGTGCATCCAGAGCGCTGAGGACCAGGGCTGCTTTGGCCGGCCTTAGGAGGCAAAGAAGGGCCTAGACGGCAGTGCAAGACTTGTGCGCAGGGCAGCCATCTGCCCCCTGCCCATACGAAGGTGAGGCCCGACTGGATCGACGAGATCCTGTGACCGGCGACGAGGCGCCTGGGTGGTGTGGCGCGTGGGCCCTGGCCCGGTTGCCGCAGCTCCCCCATGATTGGATCTCCATGGCGGAGGCCTGCGAACTGGTAAGGAGGGTGTAACTCGCCAAGTGTGGCCGGTGAGCGAGAGTGGATTCACCATAGACTTGAAACCCGGGCACGGGCTCAACTGGGGGTGCAGAGTTGGTTGTTCTGAGGACTCTTCTGGGGGCTCGTGCGGGGGCGGTGGTGACGGTGGCCTTCCCCACGATCAAGCGACAAGCCTGGATGGGGCAAGCCTGACTCCGGCGGGTGCGGTGGGCCGGTGTGGCTGCTTGCCGGGGTCGAGTCCTTCTCCGCGGTGGTGCCGGGGTGGGCCCGGCCCGCATAGACACAACGAGCCGGTGGTGAAGTACTCCCCGGGGCTCGCCTGGGAGGTGCACGAGGTGGTGCCCGGATGGCTCTGGGTCCCCGCCGCTGCCCAGCTGGGATAGGGGAACGGGCAAACAGCGCTCACGATATGGCAGCGGCACGCACCAAGAAAGATTAAACTCTGAAGGAGATGCTCCTGAAGCCACCTGGGCCCACCACACCAGCAGCTGAGAAACACGAAGGGGCACTAGAGGGGGTGATGGCCCGGCCACTAAGACCTTCATGATGGAACTATTCTCTGCCATAAAGGAAGATATCCAAGACCTCAAGGGCCAGCTCTCTGCCGATCTCAGGGAGGTGAGGCGCGACATTGATGAGGTGGGAGAACGGGTAGCCACTCTGGAAGAGCATGAACTCAGCCGGGAAGAGGAACTCCACCAGATGCAACAGGACCTGCTCCACCTCCAGGAGCAACATCTAGATCTACAGGCACATGCCGAAGATCTTGAGAACTGCTCTCGGTCGGATTCGAGGTGTACCCTGGTGAGAAGAGGGAGATGATCCCCGGTCTTATGTCAGGGCTCTGTTCCAGCAGATACTGGGTGAAGACGACTCGAAGGACATACAAATGGACCGTGTCCACAGGGTGGGCCTCCCCCGAGGTGACAAAGCGCTGCCTCCGGACATCCTTGTGTGTGTCCATAACTTCCAACTCAAAGAAAAGATAATTCGCAAGGCGCGGGAGGTCCACCCGATCCAATTCCGGGGTCAGTCACCAGCCATTTTTCAAGATTTGGCGGCATCTACATTGACCAAACGGCGAGAATTCAGGGTGGTCACCTTCCATCTCCGTGAGCAAGGCATCCCATATTCCTGGGGCCATCCCTTCCGCATCATATTCAAACTTCAGGGGAAATTGCGACAGATTCGTTCTCTTACAGAGGCACTTGAAGTGCTTGGCCTTAATAGCACGACGACAGCGGAGCAGACGGAACGACCCAGAGAGCGAGCTCCTCGACGATCAACGCGATGGCAGCTGGTTGGCAAACCGGCCTCCAAGCTGAAGCCTGACCTGGCAACGATGGCCAAGGAGCGAGAGGCGGTGCTCTCCTCTCTGTGGCAGCCTTCGGAGCGCCCGGCTACCCCATGAACTATGCAACTGGATTACGCCGGATGGGGTGATGTAGCAGGCTGCCGGGGGACACGGGTGGTTGTCTCCGACACTCGCTAGCAAGCTTTTCGCTTGCGGTCTGGGACGGGCCACGTATTCCTCCCCACCTGATGATGAGAGAGCCATGTCCTCGCTGGTTTTCCATCCTGCGACAAACTTTTGTCTTTCCTTGTTTCCAGTAGCTGTTTTGCAATATGTTTTCTCTTTGATGTCATTGCAGGTTGTTGTTATTTCTTTTTGGGGTTTCCGCACCAGTCAGACCTCCTTCCATGTCTCTTCGCCGAGACATAGGGGCCTCCGGGGCACGGCAGGCCCAGATGGCAGGAGGCGGGCAAAGCAGAACGCTGTGCGTATACTCACTCCCGATGGGGAAAGCCCTCAAGATTGTTAGCTTGAATGTGCGCGGTCTAAACAACCCTGTGAAAAGATCAGCCGCCCTCTCCTTGCTCGAAAATTCTGGAGGCGATATATGTCTTCTCCAGGAGACGCACCTTCTTTCTAAGGACACTCCTCGCATGCGCACTAGACGCTTCCCGCAGCAATTCTGGTCCACGGGCCCGTCCAAGAAAAATGGGGTACCGATCTTAGTCAGAGCACACTTTCCGGGAAAAGTTATAGCAACTGTGGCGGAAATCAAGGGGTGCTTGCTGGCAGTTAGGGTGCAGTGGGTGGGTCACACATTACACTGGCCTCACTCTATGCTCCCAACACACAACAAGAATCCTTTACCATTACCGCCCTCACAGAGGTGCTTACGACACATGACGCAGCGATACTGGTAGGGGGACTTTAATTTAGTCATGGATGCTGATTTAAACAGATCAGGGCAAAGGTCAAATCAGGCTGGGGCACTCTCCTCACGGGGCCGGGAATGGCTGTCGGACAATGGCTTACATGATGTTTGGCGGGCCCAACACCCTGGGTTGAAGGACTACACGTACTACTCAGCAGCACACAAAACGTATGCGCGGCTTGACCATTTTCTGGCTTCTACTCCCTTAGCGCGTCAATTACACACCGCCACTATCGAACCCAGGTCCTTATCGGATCATGCACTCATCGCGGTACATGTCCCTGTGCAGCCCTCCCAGGCGGTGCCCCCTGGTTGGCGTTTGCGGGAGAGCCTCCTGCATTCCTCCGAAACAGTGAAGCGCATTAAACAAAAGTTAGTTGACTATTTGCAACTTAATGACGTGGGCTCAGCATCGCTGTCGGCGGTTTGGGAAGTGCTGAAGTTGGTAATCAGGGGCGAATTCATCGCCATTTCTGCAGCCGAAAACAAACTGCGGAGAGAGAAGCGTAGCGAACTAGAGAAAGAGGTGGGGGAGCTAGAGTCCATACATAAAAGAACTGGGGCGCCGAGGGTGTGGAGGGAGCTGGAGAATCGCAGGCGTCTTCTGAAGCATCTGGACCTCGATAGGGCTGAGCATGCTCTTCTTCGACTTCGGCATAAATTCTATCTTAGCAGTGATAAGTGTGGTAGGCTCCTGGCCCAGAGGCTGCAGGCTAAAACACAGGCAGCTATGATCCAGGCGATTAGAGACCAGACTGGGGAGGAACAGAGCACAGATACACACATAGTGGAAGCCTTCCGCTCCTTCTATTGCACCCTATACACTGGACAGGACCCACCGACATGGGACCCTCTCTTATATTTGGACACCGGTGCGATTTCTCCTCTCCCTAAAACAACGGCGGAACTGCTTGATTCCGCCATTCGCTTGGAGGAAGTGATTACGGCTATATCCCGATTGAAACTCGGCAAGTCGGGACCTGACGGCTTTTCAGCCCTCTTTTACAAATCCTTCTGTTGTGAGCTGGCTCCCTTTTTAACTAAACTGTTTAACTCCTTTCTGGAGGCGGGGGCGGTAACACCTTTCATGTCGGAGGCAGCTATTTCCGTTATCCTAAAGCCCTCCAAAGATCCAAGAGATTGTGGGTCCTACTGGCCCATATCTCTCCTAAATTTAGACACGAAGATCTTCGCTAGTATCCTTGCGGCGCGTTTAAATCCCCGAATGGCAGACTTAACCGATCCCGACCAAGCGGGTTTTATCCCTACAAGACAAGGAGGGGACAATACGAAACGCCTCTTCCACCTCATGGACAGCGTACAGAGATCGGGTAGACAGGCTTTCTTCCTCTCTATTGACGCCGAAAAGGCATTCGACAGAGTAAGCCGGGCTTACCTGTTTGATACCCTGCACTGCTTTGGGCTTGGGGAGAACTACACAAAGTGGATCAAATGCATTTACAGCGCGCCCAGGGCTTTCGTGAGAGTAAATGGCACCAGGTCGGCTACTTTCCCAATATCGCGGGGAACACGGCAAGGCTGCCCTCTGTCCTCCCTTTTATTTGCGCTTTACATGGAGCCACTGGCCCAACGTATAAGAGCTGACCCGCGCATCGAAGGCCTAAAATTCGGGGCTGATGTTCACAAGATCAGTCTATATGCTGACGATGTGATTCTATCCCTCACCAATCCTCAAACGACCTTGCCGGCTCTCCTTGAGGAGTTGCTCGCATTTGGGGAGGTATCGTGCTACTACTCTGAGAAAAACCGGACATCGGCCAGACCTCGAACACATCCCCCATCCGGCCTACCTATCAGGATACGGAATCTGTGAACCTACCTCTGACCGTGGAGACCTAGCTTTTTGACCGATGCCCGGTGGAGCTACTTGATAGCTAAAGAGGAGATGGGCTGTGGACTACCCCTTCGGCCGTCACCTACCCAGCCGGTCTTTGGGCAGAACGTACTTCGTCTCTCTGTTGTATTCTCCCTCCTACCCCTTTACTCCACCCCCTTTCTCCTTTACGCTCCATTTATCCCTCCTCTTTGCTCTTTAATTGTTTTCCTGTTGAGACCTAGCTGTTTGGCTGATGCCCGGTGGAGCTACCTGATAGCTAAAGAGGAGATGGGCTGTGGACTTCCCCCTCGGCCGTCACCTACCCAGCCGGACTTTGGGCAGACTCTCCTTCGTCTCTCCATCCTATGTCCCTCCTACCCCTTTACCCCACCCCCTTACCCTTCTAAGCTCCATTTATTTCGTCTTCTACGCTCTTGAAATGTTTTTCTAGTAACTGATGTAACTTGTAACTGATGTAATTTTGTGGAACCTTATGTAAAGCGCTCTGATACCTCCGGGTCGAGCCAGCGCTATATAAAACTCAAATAAATAAAATAAATAAATAAATAAATAAAAATCTGGGTTTAAAATCAACCTGGGCAAATCACACATTCTGAACCTATCGATTCCCCCAGCTATGGTGGCCGGTCTGCAGCAACAATTCTCGTTCCAGTGGACCCAGCAAGACATATCGTACCTTGGCATATGCCTTGCGCCGACCATTGCCCGGACAGTAGCTTTAAACTATGCGACTCTATTAGAACACACGACCAAAGCGCTGGATGCCTGGACACGACTGCGATTGGCATGGTTTGGGAGGGTCGCGGCGGTGAAAATGACTGTTCTCCCTCGCATCTTTTATATATTTCAGACGACCCCTATGACGCCTCCGCCAAGGGCGTTAGCTCAATTGCAGTCCCTTATCAATAAATTTGTATGGGGAGGGAAGAAGGCGCCTCTCATTAACTCAAATGGTCCGTCCGAAGAACGAGGGAGGGGTGGGTCTTCCTTTGATTAGCGGCTACTATCAGGCGTCCTGCCTTCGCTATATCGTGGAATGGAACAGGCCCTTGTCCGGTAAGCACTGGAACTTTATGGACCAGGCGGTAGCTGGAATCAACATATGGCGAGAGCTCTGGTTGCCACGCAAGCATAGGGCCTGGGGGCTATACTCCTCACCAGTCACTTCCCCGACACTGAAAGTTTGGGATTTGGTGGCCATCAAAAAGGGCTGGACGACCTTTCCCTCGCCTATGACTCCAAGTGTAGATAACCCGGACTTCCCCCCAAGGGCAGGCCGACGTGATTTGCGCATGGTGCATCCAGAGCGCTGAGGCCCAGGGCTGCTTTGGCCGGCCTTAGGAGGCAAAGAAGGGCCTAGACGGCAGTGCAAGACTTGTGCGCAGGGCAGCCATCTGCCCCCTGCCCATACGAAGGTGAGGCCCGACTGGATCGACGAGATCCTGTGACCGGCGACGAGGCGCCTGGGTGGTGTGGCGCGTGGGCCCTGGCCCGGTTGCCGCAGCTCCCCCATGATTGGATCTCCATGGCGGAGGCCTGCGAACTGGTAAGGAGGGTGTAACTCGCCAAGTGTGGCCGGTGAGCGAGAGTGGATTCACCATAGACTTGAAACCCGGGCACGGGCTCAACTGGGGGTGCAGAGTTGGTTGTTCTGAGGACTCTTCTGGGGGCTCGTGCGGGGGCGGTGGTGACGGTGGCCTTCCCCACGATCAAGCGACAAGCCTGGATGGGGCAAGCCTGACTCCGGCGGGTGCGGTGGGCCGGTGTGGCTGCTTGCCGGGGTCGAGTCCTTCTCCGCGGTGGTGCCGGGGTGGGCCCGGCCCGCATAGACACAACGAGCCGGTGGTGAAGTACTCCCCGGGGCTCGCCTGGGAGGTGCACGAGGTGGTGCCCGGATGGCTCTGGGTCCCCGCCGCTGCCCAGCTGGGATAGGGGAACGGGCAAACAGCGCTCACGATATGGCAGCGGCACGCACCAAGAAAGATTAAACTCTGAAGGAGATGCTCCTGAAGCCACCTGGGCCCACCACACCAGCAGCTGAGAAACACGAAGGGGCACTAGAGGGGGTGATGGCCCGGCCACTAAGACCTTCATGATGGAACTATTCTCTGCCATAAAGGAAGATATCCAAGACCTCAAGGGCCAGCTCTCTGCCGATCTCAGGGAGGTGAGGCGCGACATTGATGAGGTGGGAGAACGGGTAGCCACTCTGGAAGAGCATGAACTCAGCCGGGAAGAGGAACTCCACCAGATGCAACAGGACCTGCTCCACCTCCAGGAGCAACATCTAGATCTACAGGCACATGCCGAAGATCTTGAGAACTGCTCTCGGTCGGATTCGAGGTGTA
The DNA here is from genome assembly GCA_963921515.1 of Calotriton arnoldi. Taxonomy (NCBI): domain Eukaryota; kingdom Metazoa; phylum Chordata; class Amphibia; order Caudata; family Salamandridae; genus Calotriton; species Calotriton arnoldi. The sequence continues at coordinate 226,166 of CAWUFW010008438.1, read as the reverse complement.
CCCTGGTGAGAAGAGGGAGATGATCTCCGGTCTTATGTCAGGGCTCTGTTCCAGCAGATACTGGGTGAAGACGACTCGAAGGACATACAAATGGACCGTGTCCACAGGGTGGGCCTCCCCGAGGTGACAAAGCGCTGCCTCCGGACATCCTTGTGTGTGTCCATAACTTCCAACTCAAAGAAAAGATAATTCGCAAGGCGCGGGAGGTCCACCCGATCCAATTCCGGGGTCAGTCACCAGCCATTTTTCAAGATTTGGCGGCATCTACATTGACCAAACGGCGAGAATTCAGGGTGGTCACCTTCCATCTCCGTGAGCAAGGCATCCCATATTCCTGGGGCCGTCCCTTCCGCATCATATTCAAACTTCAGGGGAAATTGCGACAGATTCGTTCTCTTACAGAGGCACTTGAAGTGCTTGGCCTTAATAGCACGACGACAGCGGAGCAGACGGAACGACCCAGAGAGCGAGCTCCTCGACGATCAACGCGATGGCAGCTGGTTGGCAAACCGGCCTCCAAGCTGAAGCCTGACCTGGCAACGATGGCCAAGGAGCGAGAGGCGGTGCTCTCCTCTCTGTGGCAGCCTTCGGAGCGCCCGGCTACCCCATGAACTATGCAACTGGATTACGCCGGATGGGGTGATGTAGCAGGCTGCCGGGGGACACGGGTGGTTGTCTCCGACACTCGCTAGCAAGCTTTTCGCTTGCGGTCTGGGACGGGCCACGTATTCCTCCCCACCTGATGATGAGAGAGCCATGTCCTCGCTGGTTTTCCATCCTGCGACAAACTTTTGTCTTTCCTTGTTTCCAGTAGCTGTTTTGCAATATGTTTTCTCTTTGATGTCATTGCAGGTTGTTGTTATTTCTTTTTGGGGTTTCCGCACCAGTCAGACCTCCTTCCATGTCTCTTCGCCGAGACATAGGGGCCTCCGGGGCACGGCAGGCCCAGATGGCAGGAGGCGGGCAAAGCAGAACGTTGTGCGTATACTCACTCCCGATGGGGAAAGCCCTCAAGATTGTTAGCTTGAATGTGCGCGGTCTAAACAACCCTGTGAAAAGATCAGCCGCCCTCTCCTTGCTCGAAAATTCTGGAGGCGATATATGTCTTCTCCAGGAGACGCACCTTCTTTCTAAGGACACTCCTCGCATGCGCACTAGACGCTTCCCGCAGCAATTCTGGTCCACGGGCCCGTCCAAGAAAAATGGGGTACCGATCTTAGTCAGAGCACACTTTCCGGGAAAAGTTATAGCAACTGTGGCGGAAATCAAGGGGTGCTTGCTGGCAGTTAGGGTGCAGTGGGGTGGTTCACACATTACACTGGCCTCACTCTATGCTCCCAACACACAACAAGAATCCTTTACCATTACCGCCCTCACAGAGGTGCTTACGACACATGACGCAGCGATACTGGTAGGGGGGACTTTAATTTAGTCATGGATGCTGATTTAAACAGATCAGGGCAAAGGTCAAATCAGGCTGGGGCACTCTCCTCACGGGGCCGGGAATGGCTGTCGGACAATGGCTTACATGACGTTTGGCGGGCCCAACACCCTGGGTTGAAGGACTACACGTACTACTCAGCAGCACACAAAACGTATGCGCGGCTTGACCATTTTCTGGCTTCTACTCCCTTAGCGCGTCAATTACACACCGCCACTATCGAACCCAGGTCCTTATCGGATCATGCACTCATCGCGGTACATGTCCCTGTGCAGCCCTCCCAGGCGGTGCCCCCTGGTTGGCGTTTGCGGGAGAGCCTCCTGCATTCCTCCGAAACAGTGAAGCGCATTAAACAAAAGTTAGTTGACTATTTGCAACTTAATGACGTGGGCTCAGCATCGCTGTCGGCGGTTTGGGAAGTGCTGAAGTTGGTAATCAGGGGCGAATTCATCGCCATTTCTGCAGCCGAAAACAAACTGCGGAGAGAGAAGCGTAGCGAACTAGAGAAAGAGGTGGGGGAGCTAGAGTCCATACATAAAAGAACTGGGGCGCCGAGGGTGTGGAGGGAGCTGGAGAATCGCAGGCGTCTTCTGAAGCATCTGGACCTCGATAGGGCTGAGCATGCTCTTCTTCGACTTCGGCATAAATTCTATCTTAGCAGTGATAAGTGTGGTAGGCTCCTGGCCCAGAGGCTGCAGGCTAAAACACAGGCAGCTATGATCCAGGCGATTAGAGACCAGACTGGGGAGGAACAGAGCACAGATACACACATAGTGGAAGCCTTCCGCTCCTTCTATTGCACCCTATACACTGGACAGGACCCACCGACATGGGACCCTCTCTTATATTTGGACACCGGTGCGATTTCTCCTCTCCCTAAAACAACGGCGGAACTGCTTGATTCCGCCATTCGCTTGGAGGAAGTGATTACGGCTATATCCCGATTGAAACTCGGCAAGTCGGGACCTGACGGCTTTTCAGCCCTCTTTTACAAATCCTTCTGTTGTGAGCTGGCTCCCTTTTTAACTAAACTGTTTAACTCCTTTCTGGAGGCGGGGGCGGTAACACCTTTCATGTCGGAGGCAGCTATTTCCGTTATCCTAAAGCCCTCCAAAGATCCAAGAGATTGTGGGTCCTACCGGCCCATATCTCTCCTAAATTTAGACACGAAGATCTTCGCTAGTATCCTTGCGGCGCGTTTAAATCCCCGAATGGCAGACTTAACCGATCCCGACCAAGCAGGTTTTATCCCTACAAGACAAGGAGGGGACAATACGAAACGCCTCTTCCACCTCATGGACAGCGTACAGAGATCGGGTAGACAGGCTTTCTTCCTCTCTATTGACGCCGAAAAGGCATTCGACAGAGTAAGCCGGGCTTACCTGTTTGATACCCTGCACTGCTTTGGGCTTGGGGAGAACTACACAAAGTGGATCAAATGCATTTACAGCGCGCCCAGGGCTTTCGTGAGAGTAAATGGCACCAGGTCGGCTACTTTCCCAATATCGCGGGGAACACGGCAAGGCTGCCCTCTGTCCTCCCTTTTATTTGCGCTTTACATGGAGCCACTGGCCCAACGTATAAGAGCTGACCCGCGCATCGAAGGCCTAAAATTCGGGGCTGATGTTCACAAGATCAGTCTATATGCTGACGATGTGATTCTATCCCTCACCAATCCTCAAACGACCTTGCCGGCTCTCCTTGAGGAGTTGCTCGCATTTGGGGAGGTATCGTGCTACTACTCTGAGAAAAAACCGGACATCGGCCAGACCTCGAACACATCCCCCATCCGGCCTACCTATCAGGATACGGAATCTGTGAACCTACCTCTGACCGTGGAGACCTAGCTTTTTGACCGATGCCCGGTGGAGCTACTTGATAGCTAAAGAGGAGATGGGCTGTGGACTACCCCTTCGGACGTCACCTACCCAGCCGGTCTTTGGGCAGAACGTACTTCGTCTCTCTGTTGTATTCTCCCTCCTACCCCTTTACTCCACCCCCTTTCTCCTTTACGCTCCATTTATCCCTCCTCTTTGCTCTTTAATTGTTTTCCTGTTGAGACCTAGCTGTTTGGCTGATGCCCGGTGGAGCTACCTGATAGCTAAAGAGGAGATGGGCTGTGGACTTCCCCTCGGCCGTCACCTACCCAGCCGGACTTTGGGCAGACTCTCCTTCGTCTCTCCATCCTATGTCCCTCCTACCCCTTTACCCCACCCCTTACCCTTCTAAGCTCCATTTATTTCGTCTTCTACGCTCTTGAAATGTTTTTCTAGTAACTGATGTAACTTGTAACTGATGTAATTTTGTGGAACCTTATGTAAAGCGCTCTGATACCTCCGGGTCGAGCCAGCGCTATATAAAACTCAAATAAATAAAATAAATAAATAAATAAATAAAAAATCTGGGTTTAAAATCAACCTGGGCAAATCACACATTCTGAACCTATCGATTCCCCCAGCTATGGTGGCCGGTCTGCAGCAACAATTCTCGTTCCAGTGGACCCAGCAAGACATATCGTACCTTGGCATATGCCTTGCGCCGACCATTGCCCGGACAGTAGCTTTAAACTATGCGACTCTATTAGAACACACGACCAAAGCGCTGGATGCCTGGACACGACTGCGATTGGCATGGTTTGGGAGGGTCGCGGCGGTGAAAATGACTGTTCTCCCTCGCATCTTTTATATATTTCAGACGACCCCTATGACGCCTCCGCCAAGGGCGTTAGCTCAATTGCAGTCCCTTATCAATAAATTTGTATGGGGAGGGAAGAAGGCGCCTCTCATTAACTCAAATGGTCCGTCCGAAGAACGAGGGAGGGGTGGGTCTTCCTTTGATTAGCGGCTACTATCAGGCGTCCTGCCTTCGCTATATCGTGGAATGGAACAGGCCCTTGTCCGGTAAGCACTGGAACTTTATGGACCAGGCGGTAGCTGGAATCAACATATGGCGAGAGCTCTGGTTGCCACGCAAGCATAGGGCCTGGGGGCTATACTCCTCACCAGTCACTTCCCCGACACTGAAAGTTTGGGATTTGGTGGCCATCGAAAAGGGCTGGACGACCTTTCCCTCGCCTATGACTCCAAGTGTAGATAACCCGGACTTCCCCCCAAGGGCAGGCCGACGTGATTTGCGCATGGTGCATCCAGAGCGCTAAGGCCCAGGGCTGCTTTGGCCGGCCTTAGGAGGCAAAGAAGGGCCTAGACGGCAGTGCAAGACTTGTGCGCAGGGCAGCCATCTGCCCCCTGCCCATACGAAGGTGAGGCCCGACTGGATCGACGAGATCCTGTGACCGGCGACGAGGCGCCTGGGTGGTGTGGCGCGTGGGCCCTGGCCCGGTTGCCGCAGCTCCCCCATGATTGGATCTCCATGGCGGAGGCCTGCGAACTGGTAAGGAGGGTGTAACTCGCCAAGTGTGGCCGGTGAGCGAGAGTGGATTCACCATAGACTTGAAACCCGGGCACGGGCTCAACTGGGGGTGCAGAGTTGGTTGTTCTGAGGACTCTTCTGGGGGCTCGTGCGGGGGCGGTGGTGACGGTGGCCTTCCCCACGATCAAGCGACAAGCCTGGATGGGGCAAGCCTGACTCCGGCGGGTGCGGTGGGCCGGTGTGGCTGCTTGCCGGGGTCGAGTCCTTCTCCGCGGTGGTGCCGGGGTGGGCCCGGCCCGCATAGACACAACGAGCCGGTGGTGAAGTACTCCCCGGGGCTCGCCTGGGAGGTGCACGAGGTGGTGCCCGGATGGCTCTGGGTCCCCGCCGCTGCCCAGCTGGGATAGGGGAACGGGCAAACAGCGCTCACGATATGGCAGCGGCACGCACCAAGAAAGATTAAACTCTGAAGGAGATGCTCCTGAAGCCACCTGGGCCCACCACACCAGCAGCTGAGAAACACGAAGGGGCACTAGAGGGGGTGATGGCCCGGCCACTAAGACCTTCATGATGGAACTATTCTCTGCCATAAAGGAAGATATCCAAGACCTCAAGGGCCAGCTCTCTGCCGATCTCAGGGAGGTGAGGCGCGACATTGATGAGGTGGGAGAACGGGTAGCCACTCTGGAAGAGCATGAACTCAGCCGGGAAGAGGAACTCCACCAGATGCAACAGGACCTGCTCCACCTCCAGGAGCAACATCTAGATCTACAGGCACATGCCGAAGATCTTGAGAACTGCTCTCGGTCGGATTCGAGGTGTACCCTGGTGAGAAGAGGGAGATGATCTCCGGTCTTATGTCAGGGCTCTGTTCCAGCAGATACTGGGTGAAGACGACTCGAAGGACATACAAATGGACCGTGTCCACAGGGTGGGCCTCCCCGAGGTGACAAAGCGCTGCCTCCGGACATCCTTGTGTGTGTCCATAACTTCCAACTCAAAGAAAAGATAATTCGCAAGGCGCGGGAGGTCCACCCGATCCAATTCCGGGGTCAGTCACCAGCCATTTTTCAAGATTTGGCGGCATCTACATTGACCAAACGGCGAGAATTCAGGGTGGTCACCTTCCATCTCCGTGAGCAAGGCATCCCATATTCCTGGGGCCATCCCTTCCGCATCATATTCAAACTTCAGGGGAAATTGCGACAGATTCGTTCTCTTACAGAGGCACTTGAAGTGCTTGGCCTTAATTTAATAGCACGACGACAGCGGAGCAGACGGAACGACCCAGAGAGCGAGCTCCTCGACGATCAACGCGATGGCAGCTGGTTGGCAAACCGGCCTCCAAGCTGAAGCCTGACCTGGCAACGATGGCCAAGGAGCGAGAGGCGGTGCTCTCCTCTCTGTGGCAGCCTTCGGAGCGCCCGGCTACCCCATGAACTATGCAACTGGATTACGCCGGATGGGGTGATGTAGCAGGCTGCCGGGGTACACGGGTGGTTGTCTCCGACACTCGCTAGCAAGCTTTTCGCTTGCGGTCTGGGACGGGCCACGTATTCCTCCCCACCTGATGATGAGAGAGCCATGTCCTCGCTGGTTTTCCATCCTGCGACAAACTTTTGTCTTTCCTTGTTTCCAGTAGCTGTTTTGCAATATGTTTTCTCTTTGATGTCATTGCAGGTTGTTGTTATTTCTTTTTGGGGTTTCCGCACCAGTCAGACCTCCTTCCATGTCTCTTCGCCGAGACATAGGGGCCTCCGGGGCACGGCAGGCCCAGATGGCAGGAGGCGGGCAAAGCAGAACGTTGTGCGTATACTCACTCCCGATGGGGAAAGCCCTCAAGATTGTTAGCTTGAATGTGCGCGGTCTAAACAACCCTGTGAAAAGATCAGCCGCCCTCTCCTTGCTCGAAAATTCTGGAGGCGATATATGTCTTCTCCAGGAGACGCACCTTCTTTCTAAGGACACTCCTCGCATGCGCACTAGACGCTTCCCGCAGCAATTCTGGTCCACGGGCCCGTCCAAGAAAAATGGGGTACCGATCTTAGTCAGAGCACACTTTCCGGGAAAAGTTATAGCAACTGTGGCGGAAATCAAGGGGTGCTTGCTGGCAGTTAGGGTGCAGTGGGGTGGTTCACACATTACACTGGCCTCACTCTATGCTCCCAACACACAACAAGAATCCTTTACCATTACCGCCCTCACAGAGGTGCTTACGACACATGACGCAGCGATACTGGTAGGGGGGACTTTAATTTAGTCATGGATGCTGATTTAAACAGATCAGGGCAAAGGTCAAATCAGGCTGGGGCACTCTCCTCACGGGGCCGGGAATGGCTGTCGGACAATGGCTTACATGACGTTTGGCGGGCCCAACACCCTGGGTTGAAGGACTACACGTACTACTCAGCAGCACACAAAACGTATGCGCGGCTTGATCATTTTCTGGCTTCTACTCCCTTAGCACGTCAATTACACACCGCCACTATCGAACCCAGGTCCTTATCGGATCATGCACTCATCGCGGTACATGTCCCTGTGCAGCCCTCCCAGGCGGTGCCCCCTGGTTGGCGTTTGCGGGAGAGCCTCCTGCATTCCTCCGAAACAGTGAAGCGCATTAAACAAAAGTTAGTTGACTATTTGCAACTTAATGACGTGGACTCAGCATCGCTGTCGGCGGTTTGGGAAGTGCTGAAGTTGGTAATCAGGGGCGAATTCATCGCCATTTCTGCAGCCGAAAACAAACTGCGGAGAGAGAAGCGTAGCGAACTAGAGAAAGAGGTGGGGGAGCTAGAGTCCATACATAAAAGAACTGGGGCGCCGAGGGTGTGGAGGGAGCTGGAGAATCGCAGGCGTCTTCTGAAGCATCTGGACCTCGATAGGGCTGAGCATGCTCTTCTTCGACTTCGGCATAAATTCTATCTTAGCAGTGATAAGTGTGGTAGGCTCCTGGCCCAGAGGCTGCAGGCTAAAACACAGGCAGCTATGATCCAGGCGATTAGAGACCAGACTGGGGAGGAACAGAGCACAGATACACACATAGTGGAAGCCTTCCGCTCCTTCTATTGCACCCTATACACTGGACAGGACCCACCGACATGGGACCCTCTCTTATATTTGGACACCGGTGCGATTTCTCCTCTCCCTAAAACAACGGCGGAACTGCTTGATTCCGCCATTCGCTTGGAGGAAGTGATTACGGCTATATCCCGATTGAAACTCGGCAAGTCGGGACCTGACGGCTTTTCTGCCCTCTTTTACAAATCCTTCTGTTGTGAGCTGGCTCCCTTTTTAACTAAACTGTTTAACTCCTTTCTGGAGGCGGGGGCGGTAACACCTTTCATGTCGGAGGCAGCTATTTCCGTTATCCTAAAGCCCTCCAAAGATCCAAGAGATTGTGGGTCCTACCGGCCCATATCTCTCCTAAATTTAGACACGAAGATCTTCGCTAGTATCCTTGCGGCGCGTTTAAATCCCCGAATGGCAGACTTAACCGATCCCGACCAAGCGGGTTTTATCCCTACAAGACAAGGAGGGGACAATACGAAACGCCTCTTCCACCTCATGGACAGCGTACAGAGATCGGGTAGACAGGCTTTCTTCCTCTCTATTGACGCCGAAAAGGCATTCGACAGAGTAAGCCGGGCTTACCTGTTTGATACCCTGCACTGCTTTGGGCTTGGGGAGAACTACACAAAGTGGATCAAATGCATTTACAGCGCGCCCAGGGCTTTCGTGAGAGTAAATGGCACCAGGTCGGCTACTTTCCCAATATCGCGGGGAACACGGCAAGGCTGCCCTCTGTCCTCCCTTTTATTTGCGCTTTACATGGAGCCACTGGCCCAACGTATAAGAGCTGACCCGCGCATCGAAGGCCTAAAATTCGGGGCTGATGTTCACAAGATCAGTCTATATGCTGACGATGTGATTCTATCCCTCACCAATCCTCAAACGACCTTGCCGGCTCTCCTTGAGGAGTTGCTCGCATTTGGGGAGGTATCGTGCTACTACTCTGAGAAAAACCGGACATCGGCCAGACCTCGAACACATCCCCCATCCGGCCTACCTATCAGGATACGGAATCTGTGAACCTACCTCTGACCGTGGAGACCTAGCTTTTTGACCGATGCCCGGTGGAGCTACTTGATAGCTAAAGAGGAGATGGGCTGTGGACTACCCCTTCGGCCGTCACCTACCCAGCCGGTCTTTGGGCAGAACGTACTTCGTCTCTCTGTTGTATTCTCCCTCCTACCCCTTTACTCCACCCCCTTTCTCCTTTACGCTCCATTTATCCCTCCTCTTTGCTCTTTAATTGTTTTCCTGTTGAGACCTAGCTGTTTGGCTGATGCCCGGTGGAGCTACCTGATAGCTAAAGAGGAGATGGGCTGTGGACTTCCCCTCGGCCGTCACCTACCCAGCCGGACTTTGGGCAGACTCTCCTTCGTCTCTCCATCCTATGTCCCTCCTACCCCTTTACCCCACCCCCTTACCCTTCTAAGCTCCATTTATTTCGTCTTCTACGCTCTTGAAATGTTTTTCTAGTAACTGATGTAACTTGTAACTGATGTAATTTTGTGGAACCTTATGTAAAGCGCTCTGATACCTCCGGGTCGAGCCAGCGCTATATAAAACTCAAATAAATAAAATAAATAAATAAATAAATAAAAAATCTGGGTTTAAAATCAACCTGGGCAAATCACACATTCTGAACCTATCGATTCCCCCAGCTATGGTGGCCGGTCTGCAGCAACAATTCTCGTTCCAGTGGACCCAGCAAGACATATCGTACCTTGGCATATGCCTTGCGCCGACCATTGCCCGGACAGTAGCTTTAAACTATGCGACTCTATTAGAACACACGACCAAAGCGCTGGATGCCTGGACACGACTGCGATTGGCATGGTTTGGGAGGGTCGCGGCGGTGAAAATGACTGTTCTCCCTCGCATCTTTTATATATTTCAGACGACCCCTATGACGCCTCCGCCAAGGGCGTTAGCTCAATTGCAGTCCCTTATCAATAAATTTGTATGGGGAGGGAAGAAGGCGCCTCTCATTAACTCAAATGGTCCGTCCGAAGAACGAGGGAGGGGTGGGTCTTCCTTTGATTAGCGGCTACTATCAGGCGTCCTGCCTTCGCTATATCGTGGAATGGAACAGGCCCTTGTCCGGTAAGCACTGGAACTTTATGGACCAGGCGGTAGCTGGAATCAACATATGGCGAGAGCTCTGGTTGCCACGCAAGCATAGGGCCTGGGGGCTATACTCCTCACCAGTCACTTCCCCGACACTGAAAGTTTGGGATTTGGTGGCCATCAAAAAGGGCTGGACGACCTTTCCCTCGCCTATGACTCCAAGTGTAGATAACCCGGACTTCCCCCAAGGGCAGGCCGACGTGATTTGCGCATGGTGCATCCAGAGCGCTGAGGCCCAGGGCTGCTTTGGCCGGCCTTAGGAGGCAAAGAAGGGCCTAGACGGCAGTGCAAGACTTGTGCGCAGGGCAGCCATCTGCCCCCTGCCCATACGAAGGTGAGGCCCGACTGGATCGACGAGATCCTGTGACCGGCGATGAGGCGCCTGGGTGGTGTGGCGCGTGGGCCCTGGCCCGGTTGCCGCAGCTCCCCCATGATTGGATCTCCATGGCGGAGGCCTGCGAACTGGTAAGGAGGGTGTAACTCGCCAAGTGTGGCCGGTGAGCGAGAGTGGATTCACCATAGACTTGAAACCGGGGCACGGGCTCAACTGGGGGTGCAGAGTTGGTTGTTCTGAGGACTCTTCTGGGGGCTCGTGCGGGGGCGGTGGTGACGGTGGCCTTCCCCACGATCAAGCGACAAGCCTGGATGGGGCAAGCCTGACTCCGGCGGGTGCGGTGGGCCGGTGTGGCTGCTTGCCGGGGTCGAGTCCTTCTCCGCGGTGGTGCCGGGGTGGGCCCGGCCCGCATAGACACAACGAGCCGGTGGTGAAGTACTCCCCGGGGCTCGCCTGGGAGGTGCACGAGGTGGTGCCCGGATGGCTCTGGGTCCCCGCCGCTGCCCAGCTGGGATAGGGGAACGGGCAAACAGCGCTCACGATATGGCAGCGGCACGCACCAAGAAAGATTAAACTCTGAAGGAGATGCTCCTGAAGCCACCTGGGCCCACCACACCAGCAGCTGAGAAACACGAAGGGGCACTAGAGGGGGTGATGGCCCGGCCACTAAGACCTTCATGATGGAACTATTCTCTGCCATAAAGGAAGATATCCAAGACCTCAAGGGCCAGCTCTCTGCCGATCTCAGGGAGGTGAGGCGCGACATTGATGAGGTGGGAGAACGGGTAGCCACTCTGGAAGAGCATGAACTCAGCCGGGAAGAGGAACTCCACCAGATGCAACAGGACCTGCTCCACCTCCAGGAGCAACATCTAGATCTACAGGCACATGCCGAAGATCTTGAGAACTGCTCTCGGTCGGATTCGAGGTGTACCCTGGTGAGAAGAGGGAGATGATCTCCGGTCTTATGTCAGGGCTCTGTTCCAGCAGATACTGGGTGAAGACGACTCGAAGGACATACAAATGGACCGTGTCCACAGGGTGGGCCTCCCCGAGGTGACAAAGCGCTGCCTCCGGACATCCTTGTGTGTGTCCATAACTTCCAACTCAAAGAAAAGATAATTCGCAAGGCGCGGGAGGTCCACCCGATCCAATTCCGGGGTCAGTCACCAGCCATTTTTCAAGATTTGGCGGCATCTACATTGACCAAACGGCGAGAATTCAGGGTGGTCACCTTCCATCTCCGTGAGCAAGGCATCCCATATTCCTGGGGCCGTCCCTTCCGCATCATATTCAAACTTCAGGGGAAATTGCGACAGATTCGTTCTCTTACAGAGGCACTTGAAGTGCTTGGCCTTAATAGCACGACGACAGCGGAGCAGACGGAACGACCCAGAGAGCGAGCTCCTCGACGATCAACGCGATGGCAGCTGGTTGGCAAACCGGCCTCCAAGCTGAAGCCTGACCTGGCAACGATGGCCAAGGAGCGAGAGGCGGTGCTCTCCTCTCTGTGGCAGCCTTCGGAGCGCCCGGCTACCCCATGAACTATGCAACTGGATTATGCCGGATGGGGTGATGTAGCAGGCTGCCGGGGGACACGGGTGGTTGTCTCCGACACTCGCTAGCAAGCTTTTCGCTTGCGGTCTGGGACGGGCCACGTATTCCTCCCCACCTGATGATGAGAGAGCCATGTCCTCGCTGGTTTTCCATCCTGCGACAAACTTTTGTCTTTCCTTGTTTCCAGTAGCTGTTTTGCGATATGTTTTCTCTTTGATGTCATTGCAGGTTGTTGTTATTTCTTTTTGGGGTTTCCGCACCAGTCAGACCTCCTTCCATGTCTCTTCGCCGAGACATAGGGGCCTCCGGGGCACGGCAGGCCCAGATGGCAGGAGGCGGGCAAAGCAGAACGTTGTGCGTATACTCACTCCCGATGGGGAAAGCCCTCAAGATTGTTAGCTTGAATGTGCGCGGTCTAAACAACCCTGTGAAAAGATCAGCCGCCCTCTCCTTGCTCGAAAATTCTGGAGGCGATATATGTCTTCTCCAGGAGACGCACCTTCTTTCTAAGGACACTCCTCGCATGCGCACTAGACGCTTCCCGCAGCAATTCTGGTCCACGGGCCCGTCCAAGAAAAATGGGGTACCGATCTTAGTCAGAGCACACTTTCCGGGAAAAGTTATAGCAACTGTGGCGGAAATCAAGGGGTGCTTGCTGGCAGTTAGGGTGCAGTGGGGTGGTTCACACATTACACTGGCCTCACTCTATGCTCCCAACACACAACAAGAATCCTTTACCATTACCGCCCTCACAGAGGTGCTTACGACACATGACGCAGCGATACTGGTAGGGGGGACTTTAATTTAGTCATGGATGCTGATTTAAACAGATCAGGGCAAAGGTCAAATCAGGCTGGGGCACTCTCCTCACGGGGCCGGGAATGGCTGTCGGACAATGGCTTACATGACGTTTGGCGGGCCCAACACCCTGGGTTGAAGGACTACACGTACTACTCAGCAGCACACAAAACGTATGCGCGGCTTGACCATTTTCTGGCTTCTACTCCCTTAGCGCGTCAATTACACACCGCCACTATCGAACCCAGGTCCTTATCGGATCATGCACTCATCGCGGTACATGTCCCTGTGCAGCCCTCCCAGGCGGTGCCCCCTGGTTGGCGTTTGCGGGAGAGCCTCCTGCATTCCTCCGAAACAGTGAAGCGCATTAAACAAAAGTTAGTTGACTATTTGCAACTTAATGACGTGGGCTCAGCATCGCTGTCGGCGGTTTGGGAAGTGCTGAAGTTGGTAATCAGGGGCGAATTCATCGCCATTTCTGCAGCCGAAAACAAACTGCGGAGAGAGAAGCGTAGCGAACTAGAGAAAGAGGTGGGGGAGCTAGAGTCCATACATAAAAGAACTGGGGCGCCGAGGGTGTGGAGGGAGCTGGAGAATCGCAGGCGTCTTCTGAAGCATCTGGACCTCGATAGGGCTGAGCATGCTCTTCTTCGACTTCGGCATAAATTCTATCTTAGCAGTGATAAGTGTGGTAGGCTCCTGGCCCAGAGGCTGCAGGCTAAAACACAGGCAGCTATGATCCAGGCGATTAGAGACCAGACTGGGGAGCAACAGAGCACAGATACACACATAGTGGAAGCCTTCCGCTCCTTCTATTGCACCCTATACACTGGACAGGACCCACCGACATGGGACCCTCTCTTATATTTGGACACCGGTGCGATTTCTCCTCTCCCTAAAACAACGGCGGAACTGCTTGATTCCGCCATTCGCTTGGAGGAAGTGATTACGGCTATATCCCGATTGAAACTCGGCAAGTCGGGACCTGACGGCTTTTCAGCCCTCTTTTACAAATCCTTCTGTTGTGAGCTGGCTCCCTTTTTAACTAAACTGTTTAACTCCTTTCTGGAGGCGGGGGCGGTAACACCTTTCATGTCGGAGGCAGCTATTTCCGTTATCCTAAAGCCCTCCAAAGATCCAAGAGATTGTGGGTCCTACCGGCCCATATCTCTCCTAAATTTAGACACGAAGCTCTTCGCTAGTATCCTTGCGGCGCGTTTAAATCCCCGAATGGCAGACTTAACCGATCCCGACCAAGCGGGTTTTATCCCTACAAGACAAGGAGGGGACAATACGAAACGCCTCTTCCACCTCATGGACAGCGTACAGAGATCGGGTAGACAGGCTTTCTTCCTCTCTATTGACGCCGAAAAGGCATTCGACAGAGTAAGCCGGGCTTACCTGTTTGATACCCTGCACTGCTTTGGGCTTGGGGAGAACTACACAAAGTGGATCAAATGCATTTACAGCGCGCCCAGGGCTTTCGTGAGAGTAAATGGCACCAGGTCGGCTACTTTCCCAATATCGCGGGGAACACGGCAAGGCTGCCCTCTGTCCTCCCTTTTATTTGCGCTTTACATGGAGCCACTGGCCCAACGTATAAGAGCTGACCCGCGCATCGAAGGCCTAAAATTCGGGGCTGATGTTCACAAGATCAGTCTATATGCTGACGATGTGATTCTATCCCTCACCAATCCTCAAACGACCTTGCCGGCTCTCCTTGAGGAGCTGCTCGCATTTGGGGAGGTATCGTGCTACTACTCTGAGAAAAACCGGACATCGGCCAGACCTCGAACACATCCCCCATCCGGCCTACCTATCAGGATACGGAATCTGTGAACCTACCTCTGACCGTGGAGACCTAGCTTTTTGACCGATGCCCGGTGGAGCTACTTGATAGCTAAAGAGGAGATGGGCTGTGGACTACCCCTTCGGACGTCACCTACCCAGCCGGTCTTTGGGCAGAACGTACTTCGTCTCTCTGTTGTATTCTCCCTCCTACCCCTTTACTCCACCCCCTTTCTCCTTTACGCTCCATTTATCCCTCCTCTTTGCTCTTTAATTGTTTTCCTGTTGAGACCTAGCTGTTTGGCTGATGCCCGGTGGAGCTACCTGATAGCTAAAGAGGAGATGGGCTGTGGACTTCCCCTCGGCCGTCACCTACCCAGCCGGACTTTGGGCAGACTCTCCTTCGTCTCTCCATCCTATGTCCCTCCTACCCCTTTACCCCACCCCCTTACCCTTCTAAGCTCCATTTATTTCGTCTTCTACGCTCTTGAAATGTTTTTCTAGTAACTGATGTAACTTGTAACTGATGTAATTTTGTGGAACCTTATGTAAAGCGCTCTGATACCTCCGGGTCGAGCCAGCGCTATATAAAACTCAAATAAATAAAATAAATAAATAAATAAATAAAAAATCTGGGTTTAAAATCAACCTGGGCAAATCACACATTCTGAACCTATCGATTCCCCCAGCTATGGTGGCCGGTCTGCAGCAACAATTCTCGTTCCAGTGGACCCAGCAAGACATATCGTACCTTGGCATATGCCTTGCGCCGACCATTGCCCGGACAGTAGCTTTAAACTATGCGACTCTATTAGAACACACGACCAAAGCGCTGGATGCCTGGACACGACTGCGATTGGCATGGTTTGGGAGGGTCGCGGCGGTGAAAATGACTGTTCTCCCTCGCATCTTTTATATATTTCAGACGACCCCTATGACGCCTCCGCCAAGGGCGTTAGCTCAATTGCAGTCCCTTATCAATAAATTTGTATGGGGAGGGAAGAAGGCGCCTCTCATTAACTCAAATGGTCCGTCCGAAGAACGAGGGAGGGGTGGGTCTTCCTTTGATTAGCGGCTACTATCAGGCGTCCTGCCTTCGCTATATCGTGGAATGGAACAGGCCCTTGTCCGGTAAGCACTGGAACTTTATGGACCAGGCGGTAGCTGGAATCAACATATGGCGAGAGCTCTGGTTGCCACGCAAGCATAGGGCCTGGGAGCTATACTCCTCACCAGTCACTTCCCCGACACTGAAAGTTTGGGATTTGGTGGCCATCGAAAAGGGCTGGACGACCTTTCCCTCGCCTATGACTCCAAGTGTAGATAACCCGGACTTCCCCCCAAGGGCAGGCCTCAGTGGTGTTCCAACGTTGGAGGGAGGAAGGATGCAAGAGAGTGGGATCTCTCTTTGACGCAGAAGGTTTGGCCCCGTTTGCTCAGCTTAGGCGAGACTACGATCTCCTAGCGACGGATGAATACGCATACCGCCAAGTATATCACTGGGTCACTATGCCCACTAATTACAATAGAATGTCCCGACCTCTTACCTCATTTGAAAAATGGCTGCTTCGCAAAAACGATGACCGTCGCCTTATCTCTGAACTGTATGCTTTGCTTATAGCGCGACCCGCTGAGCAGCGCACGAAGGCGCAAACCCGATGGGAGACGGAGCTGGGCAGGCCACTTTCTGCTAAAGAATGGGAGCACATACTTTACAGAGCACACCACACTGCGCACAACACTGCGGGGGCAGAATCCGCTTTTAAAGTCTTCTCATACTGGTACTATACCCCAATGCGAATACACAGCTGGGACAAAAGCAAATCTGAGTTATGCTGGAGGGGGTGTGGGATGTCTGGAACCCTATCGCACTTGTTATGGCATTGTCCTAAACTTCAGCGCTACTGGACTGAGGTCCTTAATAGCATTGACGAGGCGTTCGATACCGCCTTACCCCGGTCTCCGGAGTATACCCTCCTTGGACTGTCATGCTCACGGGTCTTCCCATTACGATCTATGAGAGGCAGGCAAATGGCACTAGCTTTGTTAGCAGCAAGGCAAGTTATCTTAGCCCAGTGGGGAACGAGGGCTATACCTGAGTTCACGACTTGGTTGCATCGCCTGTGGCATATTTTGGCTATGGAGCGCATGTCCCTAGTAGTGGACGGGAAGGGGAAGGCCTACGCTGAATTGTGGGCCCCATTTTTGCAGCTGCTGTCCAAAGATATGAGAGAAGTCACCTGCCCTAAATATCTGCAAATCCTTAAACTACTGCCACAGGATGCGCATGCTGCCGCACCTCTGACAACAACCTGAGAGGGACATGTTACCAACCTTTCTGTTTGTGGATCTTGGAGCTGATCTGGTAGAGTTGACTGGTGCGGAAGAGGGTGGGGGAGGGATAAGGGGGGCTTATGTTTGGGTACGTTCTTCTTGTTGTCTTTCCCTTTCATTTTTTCTCCTTTTCATTCTTGATGTGTTTTTTCATATTGAAAAGTATGAAGTCTCTGATCACCATGAAGAGCCATTCCTGCCACGACGCTGCCAGCCTCTGTGTTGTTGGCATAAAAGCTGTGTAGTGCTGTTTGAGGTAGGCTCTACCGGCCTGTGGATGTAGGCAGGAGGCTGTGTTTTCGCATTTTGACTTCGTACCAATAAACAGATTGGTTCCATAAAACCACATCAATCATCTCATTGAGAACAAAGAGACTTGTCATCAGTGAACATTACAGCAGTTCCTATACCTGATGGTATAGTGTGGGACAAGGTTAATTTCGATATATTTGGTCCAACCGAAATTTTAAGAATTCCACATTTATTTAAAATATCGTTGAGTGATATCATTACCTCAAGTACATTTTCCGATGATTGGGATTTTGAAACTGTTAATAACATGTTATCCGATTTGGAAAATCTGCTGCGTTTTCTAATAGTGAAACATTGGAAAGCACATCAGATTTCGAGGATATGTATTGTTATCAACATTATGATCATCATTTTTTGCATAAATCTGCAAACCCTAGAAATGTGTTCACATACCACCAGTGGGAACATTGTCCAACAACGCCGAAAGGCAGTTCAAAAACATTTACACAGAAGTTTCCATATTTTTCAGGGTTTAATATGTCTGATCCAGCCTCATACTATTATAAGGCAAAACCAAAGGGGATGATGGACGGAGTGTTGAACATTGCAAGCACTCACCCCCAGTCAACTGATCTGGGTTTAATCCATCATCATTCTTTAGCTCACTCCGCCACTCCAGTTCAGACATGGCCATATGCAAATCAGTCTGACCCTGTGCCTCATGGGAACAGTCCAGCCCGAACTGCCAAGCCATGTCTTCCCTGGACCGGAAACAAGCATCCTGGGACCGGTTTCTGGCTAATCAGCCGTCATCAGCCAGGCTAGCTTGAATCCAGTGGCAAAGTGAGCAAGGGACCCACGTCTGGGCATACCCTGCCAACTTAGGGCGAACAAAGCAAAACCAAAGGGGATGATGGACGGAGTGTTGAACATTGTAAGCACTCACCCCCAGTCAACTGATCTGGGTTTAATCCATCATCATTCTTTAGCTCACTCCGCCACCCCAGTTCAGACATGGCCATATGCAAATCAGTCTGACCCTGTGCCTCATGGGAACAGTCCAGCCCGAACTGCCAAGCCATGTCTTCCCTGGACCGGAAACAAGCATCCTGGGACCGGTTTCTGGCTAATCAGCCGTCATCAGCCAGGCTAGCTTGAATCCAGTGGCAAAGTGAGCAAGGGACCCACGTCTGGGCATACCCTGCCAACTTAGGGCGAACAAAGCAAAACCAAAGGGGATGATGGACGGAGTGTTGAACATTGCAAGCACTCACCCCCAGTCAACTGATCTGGGTTTAATCCATCATCATTCTTTAGCTCACTCCGCCACCCCAGTTCAGACATGGCCATATGCAAATCAGTCTGACCCTGTGCCTCATGGGAACAGTCCAGCCCGAACTGCCAAGCCATGTCTTCCCTGGACCGGAAACAAGCATCCTGGGACCGGTTTCTGGCTAATCAGCCGTCATGAGCCAGGCTAGCTTGAATCCAGTGGCAAAGTGAGCAAGGGACCCACGTCTGGGCATACCCTGCCAACTTAGGGCGAACAAAGCAAAACCAAAGGGGATGATGGACGGAGTGTTGAACATTGCAAGCACTCACCCCCAGTCAACTGATCTGGGTTTAATCCATCATCATTCTTTAGCTCACTCCGCCACCCCAGTTCAGACATGGCCATATGCAAATCAGTCTGACCCTGTGCCTCATGGGAACAGTCCAGCCCGAACTGCCAAGCCATGTCTTCCCTGGACCGGAAACAAGCATCCTGGGACCGGTTTCTGGCTAATCAGCCATCATCAGCCAGGCTAGCTTGAATCCAGTGGCAAAGTGAGCAATGGCATGGTGAGCAAAAAACGATGGATTTAGGCCCAGATCTCTGTACTGGGGTGAATGTATGACATTGTTCTGCATTCTGTCCATCAACTGTTGTTTTTGCATTTGTCACCCCGAGTGGGACGGGTATGCCCAGACGTGGGTCCCGTGCTCTCCATGCCACTGGAATCAAGCTATCCTGGCTGAAGAGGGTGAAACCCCGAAACCGGTCCTAGGATGCTTGTTTCCAGTCCAGGGAGGACCTGGCTTGGCAGTTCGGGCTGGACTGTTCCCATGAGGCACAGGATCAAGACTGATTTGCATATGGCTGGGTTCAAACTGGAATGGCATGGTGAGCAAAAAACGATGGATTTAGGCCCAGATCTCTGTACTGGGGTGAATGTATGACATTGTTCTGCATTCTGTCCATCAACTGTTGTTTTTGCATTTGTCACCCCAAGTGGGACGGGTATGCCCAGACGTGGGTCCCGTGCTCTCCATGCCACTGGAATCAAGCTATCCTGGCTGAAGAGGGGTGAAACCCCGAAACCGGTCCTAGGATGCTTGTTTCCAGTCCAGGGAGGACCTGGCTTGGCAGTTCGGGCTGGACTGTTCCCATGAGGCACAGGATCAAGACTGATTTGCATATGGCTGGGTTCAAACTGGAATGGCATGGTGAGCAAAAAACGATGGATTTAGGCCCAGATCTCTGTACTGGGGTGAATGTATGACATTGTTCTGCATTCTGTCCATCAACTGTTGTTTTTGCATTTGTCACCCCGAGTGGGACGGGTATGCCCAGACGTGGGTCCTGTGCTCTCCATGCCACTGGAATCAAGCTATCCTGGCTGAAGAGGGGTGAAACCCCGAAACCGGTCCTAGGATGCTTGTTTCCAGTCCAGGGAGGACCTGGCTTGGCAGTTCGGGCTGGACTGTTCCCATGAGGCACAGGATCAAGACTGATTTGCATATGGCTTGGTTCAAACTGGAATGGCATGGTGAGCAAAAAAACGATGGATTTAGGCCCAGATCTCTGAACTGGGGTGAATGTATGACATTGTTCTGCATTCTGTCCATCAACTGTTGTTTTTGCATTCATACTATTATAAGGTTGCACCAACATCAGCACAGAAGAATATGTTGACAAACACCAAACAGATTTACTCTGCTGCTTTTATTGCCCAGTTGTCCGAACAAGGTTTCGACTTATGGAAAGACACCATAGACTTAAAATCAGTCTGGGGTACTAGAGAATGGCAGGTACAGGGAACAGAAGCTTTGTTTAGAGCATGCCTCATCCCTCAACAAATCATGTTTTTGAACGAGACAGTGCAACAGATGTCTTGCCTTGGACTAGCTAAGAGCAAAGACTTGAACACACCTCGGTTGCCGACTCCAGCACACACCGAGGGCAACAAAACATCACAGGAAGAAATTACAGTAGATGACATTATACAATACAACAGATTAGACCCCGATTGGAGAAAATGGTTGATTTGGCCCACAGACATGAATAGTTGTCAAGCAAGATTCA
Organism: Calotriton arnoldi; assembly: GCA_963921515.1. Taxonomy (NCBI): domain Eukaryota; kingdom Metazoa; phylum Chordata; class Amphibia; order Caudata; family Salamandridae; genus Calotriton; species Calotriton arnoldi. Next base: position 205,754 of record CAWUFW010008438.1, on the reverse strand, counting down.
TGGGAAAAACTGAAGGGTTTAGTATCCATAGGCCAGATCCACGTTATGTACAAAGACAACATCCAGGGGTAGTGACATCCTACAGTGTTGGGAAGTTGTGCCTTGATTGGCTAAAAACCTCAACACTCACACAGGTGAACCAACACTTATCCTTACTCACACAGGATGTGGATCCTAGAGATTTTTTAATGGGTCCCAGGAAGCCACGTCAGAAACGTTTCTATTATGCTGTCTACAATGAAATTTGGAAAATATCCCAACAAGAGGCCGCAGAGAGACTACGGGAAATAGACTGTATAAATCTAGAAAAATCTCTAGCAGTGGTAGACAATGGGTTAACTACATTGACCTCCAGGATATATTCCTTAGGCAACATTGTATCTTCTGCGATAGACATACTAGAACAAGATTTGGCCATATTACAACACAGGCAATCACAGCTACGTTCTATTATGTTGTTAAACTGGACGCTGCAATCTTTGCGTGCAGGCTACGTGCCTTGGCGTTTTATCAACAGTACGTCTCTGTTTTCTGAATACAATCTAACAGATAAACAGATAGAAATGGCACAAAGGGGAGCAAAATATACAATGCTGCGTATCGAAAAACTGGATAGATTACCATTCACAGTGGCAGAATCGCCGTCTACAGAATGGCTAATCCATGGCCACATAACCCTACCGGTCACTACTTTTCAGTTTCAATATTGCCTTGAACAAAAGCAGGCAGGCAGATATGAATAAATGGGTAAGGAATACATTAAGGAATCTTGGGAATTACCATACAGCTTTCGATGCCGGAGTGGGGAAACGAAAAGTGTTTCTGAGCGGTACAAACTGCGAGAATGCTTTAAGTGGATCACTCATATGCCAGGATAATAAGTTGCACGGAGCTTGTAATGGTTCTGTAGCAAACCTGTCTTGTCATTTGAAGGGTGCCCCAGCTGTAGTGATTACTCCAGCATTCAGGCTACTTTCAAATGGGAGTTACTTGATTCTGAACGGTCAAGGCTGCTGTGGCATGCTCCCGGGCATCGCATATCTGGTAACCGTGAGCTTCAGGGTTACTTGTTGTATGCAAGTATTGTTTCCACCGACACATACGGTCAGGGAGGCGCCGTTATGGCCTTCACTGAATGTTTCCTTAATACGGTTTGATACTCTAAGCAGAATGAAAGCCATGCTTCTACAGAAGTCTGTGCCCTTAACCTCCGCTCGAGAGACTTTTGATCTTCAACTTGCAAGGTCCTCGGCAGAGATACAGGCGCTCATTCATACTAACTGCCCTTTCCATTTTGCAGAAATGGTGAATCGTATCTTTAACATGTCTGGTACGACAGGCATTGTCCACCTATTTAAGACCATAGGTTCTGGACTTCTGAGCACCTTTCAGATGGTACTTGGAGTTATACCAAACTTTATACATTCTGTATTCGGAAGCATCTTTGGAGGACTTCCGCTAATCCTGTTTCTAATAGCAGGTATCCTGATTGTTTTCTATTTGCTACGCAATGGACGTCCCAGTCACCAAGGCGATGGAAAGAACACTCCTGGAGCGTAAATACCGTGACCGCATGGTACAACTTCTAGGCACGCCTCGCCTAAGAGAACTAAGTGAATCTTGGTTCTTGTCATTTCGACCGGTCTGGATAGACTGCATCTTACCTGTCCTCCGATGCCTGTTTTGCGGAGAAGAATGCGTGTTAGACCTGTGTTTGACACTCCCATCATGTGCGCAACTGGACTTGAATGCGTTACTGGACCCAATAACGGCCCATGTTCTGCAGTGTCCTCAGCGTATTCCAATGTTGATGGCGGCAGTCCTTGAGCCCCCACGGGTAGTAACAGCACCTGTTGGTACGAATACCGGCTCCTCCACTGACACCCAGGCTTTGGACGTCACACAAGCTGCCCCAGCACCGGCTGTGGACAGCGTGGAACATCTGTGCTCAATTGATGTGCTCTGCGAGGTGCTACAGGGGCCGTCTACTGTGGAAGCAAGCAACGGAAATGTTGCGTCTACCAGCCAGGACACATAAACATTTGAACTCATTTGGCTCGTCGTGTGCTGGGAAAAAATTCGCCCTTTTTTAAACAAAGCTCAAATTTGGAACTATGGAATTAAATTGACATTCCTTTCATTTTTTGGGCATACATGGCTTTATAATGCTTATAGTGATCCGGACTATATCAACGGACATTTTAGAGCTAGGGCTTGCAAACTTTTTTTTTTAATCGTTTTTAAGTTTTTACGTTTTTTTAGAAGTTTTTAAACATTTTTAGTTCAAGAGATGTTTTTATAAACTTTGTGCATACCGCTATTTAGTCATATTAGTAGTACAGTAATAGGTTACATATGTCGTCCATTCGGAAGAGGAGTGGGTGTTATATTCCATATAAGTACCCTATATAGGCGCAGGTAACATCGCAACCTTTCACCTACATCCTTCCCTACATTATATACATAACGGTTCTTAGGCACTGACCTTTTACCTAGATATGACACTGCATCCAGAACGCGGGTTTTTCCCTGGTTCGATTCTCATACATTATGCATGAGGCTTCTTGGAAGCACAGCAGGACTAACAGTAGGATTACCATCTCCTGTATAATATCTCTGTATAGAGTTCAGGCCCGACGTCATCCTTTAGGCCGACACAGTAACACAGCAAGGTAGGACCCCTGGGGAGAGTGATGGGTATATATAAAGCACATCTTGCTTCGGAAGATAGAGGAGACCGTGACTTCCCGGCTGACACACTGACCAGAGATGCTGAGGTTCCTGCATGCAGACGCTCCAGCTATCAGTGGTCTAACATCCCTCGCTGGGTGTCCAACTCGAGACCAGGACGGGGTCCCACATTCTCTGAACTCTCAGGTAATGGGGTTGACTAAATCCTAGAGGGATTCTTGGCATAACACCTACATAGATGCTAGGTACATTTAGGTACATCTAGTTAGGGAGGCATCGTAGGAGTACGCACTTTTTATCATGTGTTTTATGTACATGTATATATTCATGATTTCTGCAAGATGGTAGAACTATACCATCCCTTTACTTTCATAGTATTGCTAATCATATATCTCTGCTACTGTCTAATGGTTGTTGCAGCTCATCTATTATACACTGGAATAACAACTGTTCAATAAATACTTATTGAAACGCCCAGACTGTTTATTCTGTGTAACTCTCTGAGACAAACTAAGTGAGCACGAGTGACTGAGCGAAGGGTAGTATATTGTTTCCACAATTCTGAGGGATCAGGGTTGTCATGTTCTGAGGTTGCCAAGAACTATTCTCTCCCCGATAAGAGGAGACTCTAGTGGCACTGTGAGCTAGCTAATACAGACAGGCTAACGTATCCGGTGGGGGTGCTCGGAATCCATCCGCCACCAATCCCACAGTTTATGTTATCCAAACGCGCAGATCCTGTATCAAGGGCCTGACTCATTAAAATGGAAATATTTCTCCAGTCTTTGCATGCATGTCCTCTTTTCAAGTGTAATGGGAGGATGTTTGGATGTGTGTGTGTGTGTTTGTGTGTGTATATATAGATATATATATATATATATTTATATATATATATATATATATATATATAGATAGATAGATAGATAGATAGATAGATAGATAGATAGATAGATAGATAGATAGATAGATAGATAGATAGATAGATAGATAGCAACAACAATGAGTTAAGCTCCTACTTGGGAGATAAGCACATTGTCGCTGCAATTTGAAATTCAGACTTTTTTCTATGCCCGCCACAACAACCTGCTCGTTTTGGATATATATATATATATATATACCTACCTACCTGCCACTAGGGGCCTCTTTTAGATCTTGGCAGATGGGTTACTCTGTCACAATGGTGACGGATAGCAGGCCTGCTGAAATTTAAATCCTATTACATCCTATGGGATTTATATTTTGGCGGACGGGCTATCCGTCACCGTTGTAACCCGTCCGGCAATATCTAAATCAGGCCCTAAGTAGTTATAGTTAGGTCTGCTTTTCCATAGAAAGAGTGTTTTTGGTTTGCTAATAACTTTGGCCCCATTTGATGAATCTTTACAAAACTTTTCCTTAAAAAATGTTCATCCACCTCAGTTCCTTTCTGGAAAGTTTCAGGGTGATCTCGCAAGCGGGGGATGAGAAAAAAAAGGGAGGTCCAAAAAAGTATACTCCCCATGTGTTTTTCATAGACTTCTTTAGACAGAAAAACTGCTGAATGGTATTATGCCAAATTTGGCCGGAAGCTAGATCTTGGTCTACAGACTATGCTTTTTGTGAATTGGGGTAATCCATTCAGTAGTTTTTGACTAGTTAAGGTTAAAAAACAATTGTGTATTTGGATGGTTGGGTCCACGAGAGTCCCATAACATTCTCTCTGGAACTGCAATTTAAAAATAAAGTGTTCCGATTGGCCCAGGGAGAATTTTTTGCCCAGGGTCATCTTGTTGACTCTGGAGCGAGCGCTCTGATTGGCTGCCAGCAACATCAGAAAAATGTTGCTGGTAGCCATTCCAAGAGTCGTGCACTTAGTCCCCTGTCCTGAAAAAAAAAATAGTATAAGGGGGCAGGGTATGGATACCCGAACCCCATAGGCCCCATGGGAGGAACCCAGAGGGACCGCACTGGGCCCCCCAAAAAACCCAGCAAAAGTGCTGTGCACCTGCAAGACTTTTGCAGAATCAAAAAAAAATGGCAGCCAGGCCATATTCAAGAATTCAATAATTTGAAGTCTGGGGCCTAAAATTTACAAAATGGGGTAGGAGGCCCTTCTCCCCCTGGGCCAGCTCAGATGCTTTGTTCCGAGAGCACACTCCCTGGGGCATAGCAGGTTTCCTGCCCGCAACTGCACAGGCAGGGAAACCTGCATTTGCTCTCACGTGGTGGGATCATTTTCAAAACTCCTACCAGCAGGTGCAAAAACCAAGTCCGCTTCCAGCAGGCAAGAGCTTTGAAAATGCTCCTGCACGTTGGGAGCAGACTTAGATCTTTTTCCCTGCCCGTAGTGATGCAGGTAGGGAACCAGATCAAAATACTGCTGCCGCTCACAAGGAGCTGCATTAGGAGCTGCGGGTGGCAATAATGGCAGCTGAATGTAGGAAGGCGGTTGGGGACATAGGGGCCTTGGAGCTCCTCCCACGGCCCCCAACAAGAGTATAGTGGGTACCCATATTTAACTTGAGGCCCCCAGGGAACAGGTTCACCGTGGTGGAAATCAGCCTGGGTGGTGGATGCATGCCCCCCACCCCCCTGCAATTGGCTCTGGGCCCCAGTGGATGGAGCCCTGCAGCCAAAAACGGCCCGGGAGGGGAACTGCTTGACCCCTTCCCCTACCAATGCCATCAGGGATGGGATCATCAGGTCCAAAATTGGCCCAGGAAGGATGGCTGTGTGCTCCCTCAGGCCACGAGTTCTAATACTTGAGATAACTATGGTTTGGCGTGTGTAAAATCTTAACCTACCTATAACGTACTTGTAACAATTGTTTATCTCAGTGAATTTCTAAGGTTTTTTTAATTCTATTTTCTAACTATAATGTCCCTGTAACCTTGGTATTTTACAGTGAATTTCTATGGTTTTTAATGCTATTTCCTAATTATAACATCCCTGTAACCTTTGTTTGTTTAGTGAATTTCACCGCTTTTTTACATATAAATTGTACTACGATTTGACCCATAAGTTCAATTTACTAATATACATTTTCACAAGTTTATAAATAAAAAAATTCACACATTCATTCTTACTATATATTTTAAAACTAAGAATTACAAAATGAAGGTAAAGTAACTTATGTAGTCTTTCTATAAATGCAATGCACCAAGTCCTTCTTTTTGTAAATTCATTTTATAGATCCACAGATCCGTTGTGACTTCTCAGACAAAAAAAGGAGTCTGTTGGCTATATTGCATACATTCAATCAATCAATCAATCAATCACAGAATTTGTAAAGCGCACTACTTACCCGCGAGGGTCTCAAGGCGCTAGGGAAAAAAGGGGGGGGGGTGCTGCTACTGGTCGAACAACCAGGTCTTGAGTAGCCTCCTGAAGGTCAGCAGGTCTTGGGTCTGTCGTAGGCTTAGTGGAAGGGTGTTCCAGGTCTTGGCGGCGAGGTGGGAGAAGGATCTGCCGCCGATGGTAGTTCTTTGAATGCGAGGGACGGTGGCGAGGGAGAGGTCGGCGGACCGGAGTTGGCGGTTGGGGACGTAGAAGAGGAGTCGGCTGTTGAGGTAGGCTGGGCCAGTCTTGTGGAGTGCCTTGTGTGCGTGGATGAGGAGTTTGAAGGTGATTCTCCTGTCGACGGGGAGCCAGTGCAGGTTCCTCAGGTGGGGGGTGATGTGGCTGTGGCGTGGTACATCGAGGATCAGGCGTGCGGAGCCGTTTTGTATGCGTTGCAGTCGCTTGATGAGCTTGGCCGGGGCTCCCGAGTAGAGGGCGTTCCCATAGTCAAGTCTGCTACTGACGAGGGCCTGGGTGACTGTTCTTCTTGTGTCTGTCGGGATCCACCTGTAGATACATTCAATACTAAACCAACAACACATTTAATACAAACATATGCTTTTGCAATTTCTAGAAGTGTATCACTGCCTGTGTGTGGGTGTGTGAGTGGATGTGTGTGAGTGGCTGGGTGAGTGGCTGGGTGGGTGTGTAAATGGGCATGGGAGTGGCTGTGTAGATGTGTGAGTAAGTCTGTGAGCGACTGTGTGGGTGTGTGAACGGGTTTATGGGTCTGTGAGTGGGTGTATAAGTGGGTGTGTGAGTGGCAGTGTGGGTCTGTGAGTGGGTGTGTGAGGGCTGTTGTGGCTGTGTGAGTGGGTGTGTGACTGGCTGAATGAGTGTGTGAGTGGTTATGTGGGTGAGTAAGTGGTTGTGTGAGTGTGTGAGTGGCTGTGTGGGTATGTGAGCAGGTGTGTGAGTGGTTTTGTGGGTTTGTGAGTGGCTATATGGGTATGTGAATTGCTGTGTGGGTGTGTAAGTAGGTGTATGTGTTTTTTTTTATTAGGGTCTTGATCCACGGATACACCTGAATGCCTGGATCTGTGAGGACCCAGGTGGATCTGTGGTTCCTTGTGCTCTAAAAAAACATTTTTGAACAATCTCTTGCTCATGAGGGGTCCCTCAAAGACTCCTCCATCAGTCCCATGGGGTCAGGGTACCTTTACCCTGACCCCTTCTATGACATTTACATTTTATTTTTGACCCTGGGAACCGTGTCCCAATGCCCTAAATGGCAGTCGCAACTTTCCTCTCAGGTTTTGACCAGCCGATCACGGCATTGCTGTTGGCGTGTGGAAAATGGAAGATCTGCAGTGGGTCCGCATCTCTAGATATACATAAATCTTTTTACTTTAATAACTCCAAAACTACTGAACAGATTTACACCAACTTACAAAAAGCACTCTTTCTGGACCAAGATCTAGGGGCACATGCATCAAGCTAATTACCGGTCGCAAACGGGCCAATTCGCAGATTTGGCCCCTTTGCGACCGATAATTAGCCTTTTAGGATGCATCAAGCCCAAAGCCATTCGCAAAATAGGTAATCGCAAGATTTGCGATTACCTATTTTGCGAATGCAGTTACGGAATTGCAATTTGCGATTCTCTAAATGCAATGCAAACAGCATTCTCAGAATGCGACTTTGCATTAAGGAATCGCATATTACCGTCAACTTCAAGTTGATGGTAATTTGCAATTCCTTAGAAAAAGGCACAAAACTGCATTTTTCTAAGTGCCATGTGTGTGCATGTGTGTGTGCCACATGTGCACACATGCCAATTTTGGGGGTGCATAAGGGTGGTCTTTTGGCCCCCCGGCATCCTTGAAATTGCATTTGCAATTTGCGACTACCTATTTGGTAATCGCAAATTACGAATGGTTTCCCATTCATTCCTATGGGCCTCCAGGCCCATAGAAATGAATGGGAAAGCATTCCCTAATAGCGAAGCGCAATTTGCGATTCGCTATTAGGAAATGTGTAGGAATCGCTATTTTTTTTGCGAAACCTACATGCATGGACAATTGCGATTCCTTAATAGCGATTCCTTAATAATCGCTATTAAGGAATCGCAATTGCTTAGCTTGATGCATGTGGCAGCTAGCTTTCATCCAAATTTGGTGTAATTCCATACAGCAGTTCGGGCTGTAGTCATGTCTAAAATCCCTATGAGAAACTGCATGGGTAAAATGGGTTTTGAGACGACCCTTTTTCCCAACCCCCTCTAGATGGATCACCCTTAAACTTTTTAGACAGCCGCTAAAGTGACTGGAAAAGTAGTTTTGAAAATGTCATGAAGATTCGTCAAACTGCGCCACTTGCAGTGTTCTGATGGTATTTGACCTAGATTACTATTACTGCGTAGGTGCTATAAAATGAGTGTTTCTTTCAGTGGCATGCTGGTAAATGGAGTATCTCCGGACTACTGGCATGAGTAGCCTGCATTTGAAAACACGCGCCAATACTGTAAACTGTTCCATCTGTGATCAAAGCTTGTGACTAATCCGAAACGCGTCAGGATTATTAGAGGATTTGCATGCTGCTGTTTTTATTTATGGAAATTAAAACAGTGGGAACTTTGACACAGGCTTCAAACGTCTCTTTTTCTTGTTAATTAATCTGAAACTGGAAGGTTAAATTACAAAGAGAACTTCAAAGGGTTTACATGCTTTTGTAGCCGCACACAGTGACACAATATTAAGTATTAGGAAGCGAGGAGGGGTGAGGGCCTTTAGCGTATTGCTGCATGGCGGCTGAGAGGTGTACCTTTTGAGGGATGAAGAGTCAGGTGTCCTGCGGACAGTGTGTATTTAATATCTATTTATTCTTATGTTAAGCATGTGATAGAGCATGGACACAGAGCTTTACCGCACCAGGAGCTCTTTGAAGACAAGGCGCTCTCCACAGAGCAGGGTGCTGCATGGGGTTAGATTGAAACATACAGTAGGCACTGCAATGCTCTGCCTTGGAGGTCCACAGTCTCTCGAGGCACACGGCAAGTGGCTCCATATCCCTTCTTTAAAAGTGTCCCACCATTAACTCTGCACATTTCTTGTCTTGCCCCGTAAGTTGTGATAGCACGTGTGATAGCGTGCTGCCAAACCAAACACTCTCCTTTTAAAGCAGCGCTTCTAACTTTCCAAAGAATATATCATTATATTTCCTCCAGCACTTTAAAACTCGGACTATGAGAGTGCTAACCATATTATGCCTTGCATTTCATTTGCAAAGCACAAATATGCCTTACAACACAGTGAACTTGTGTTCCAGCATTTGCATATGTAGTTATATAGCAATTACTTGCAGCTCTATCCTCAGTGCTTATTGTGATGGCAGATCCACTCAATGCATGCATTTAAACTCACTGCAGCCAGTGAATGACACATGAAAAAGTTATGAGTAATCATAAGACCTACCATGTTCTGCAACTACGGGCACCTGGCATCAGAGGCTGGCAATGTGCCCATTGTTTACACTCTGATTCCAGACTGTTAGAAATTGGGTTTCTGTTTGGCAGAGGTATGCACCATGTCTAAGCGGGAACCACTATCCTAGTCAGCGTATGTCAGATACACACCCTTAATTAACCTGTGTTCACCCTCTGGCAGCTTTGCACAGAGCACTCAGGCTTAACTTAAGAGGCAATGTAGAAAGTATTTGTGCAGTGCTTCAAACAGTAAAACAGTGAAAACACAGCACAAAAAGATACAACACCAAATTAGAAAAATAGAGCTTAATTTAATGAACTAATGAAATAAGTCCAAAATGACAAAAATTCAATAAGTAGAACCCGAGTTATTAGTTTTTAAACATTAAACTGAAATATAGCACTTAAAAGCATAAAGCGCCAACCGGAGCTATCCGGTCGTGCTAGACCGGGTCAAATCCAAAAGTTCAGGCCAACCGCAATGTAGAGTGGGTTGGATACAGGGATGAGCCATGGCTTGCTGAAACAGTACCTTGGTTTGGGGTTGCGTCGACGTCGACAACGCAAGGTGATGCGTCTGCATGGATCCTTAGGATGTAGATGATGCATGGGTTCCAAGCCACGCAAAGTTGGAGATACGTTGGGAATGGAGGCAATGCACCATACCGTCGGTCATGCGATGTCATCGAATCTTACAGCAGCGATGCATTGGCTTCAATGGAGATGCGCCGGTTCCAAGTCCCGCAATGGCATCAATGTGTGGATTTCTGCTGGAACAGCACTTTATACCCACTTCCAAGGTCCCAGGACTGGATTGGCACCACTTGCAAGGGCAAGACTCATGGATTGCAGAGTCCAGGTGCTGTAGCAGGATGGTCGGTAGTCTTTGATGCTTTGATGTCCCCGAGACTTCAGAACAGGAGGTCAGCAGACAAGCCCTTTGAGTCACTTTGGTTCTGGGTGGAGAGATGCAGGTCCAGTCCTTCTCACTCCCAGGCAAAAGGGCAGCAGACAGCAGTTCAGCACAGCAAAGCAGGAGTACAGCAGAGTAGCGGTTCAACAGAATGGAAGTCCTTATAACAGCACAACACAATGTAGAGAGTGGGGGACAGGGAGCTAATTGGAAATGAGAGGTCCAGTACCCGTGCTCCCAAGGAATCACGTAGTAATCACTAAGGGGTAACTGTTCCTATGAAACAGAGGACAACCTATTCTGGTTGAGCAGCTAAGGATACTAGAGTGTGGTCTCGTTTTTGCAAACGCGGTTGAATCTAGATGAAGGTGGGGGAATTTCTCCTTTTAGAAATAGTGCCCTCACACACCCTTGCAAGTGTCATGCTTCATCATCGGGCGTTTGCTCCTCGTGGGGGTGGCGCTGCTGTCCCCCACGGGCCCCGCGAGAGGGCTCTTTGTGGGAGATCTTTTAAGGGAGATGCCGCAGTTGTGCATGTGGGTGTGTGGGCCTTACAAGTCTGTGAGTGAGTTAAAATTACCTCGATGGTACCCGGAAAATAAGTTTTAATCAGGGGTCCGTAAGGTAAGATTAAAAGACAGAGGATAAGGAGAACCTCTTTCAAACAAATGTAGTAGAGGGATGAGTATTATCCTGCTGCTCTCTTATCCGTGCGTGCGGGTGAAAAATGAAATTAGGTCAACATGTTTCGCGCTCAATATTGGTCCCTAATGGATCCCGGTGCGCTTCTTCAGGACCGTGATGTGAAATAAAAATATATAAAAATAGGAATTAGGGATGGTGACACCCTATATTCCTATGGTACCTATAATCAGGTGTTTGAGCGTCTAAGCGCCTAATGAAACGCCTGATTCGCGTTCCTAGTTCCAACCTGGTAATGAGATAAAAAGAGACACATATGTAGAGACACACATGTAGAGAAAATGTGAATACAGCCATTTACTTCAATAGAATGCTGTCAACTTGGCATTCACATAGACGGATATTCATTAAGGCATGCTGGGTGTGACATGCCCCTTCCATCATTTTACAACATAACCGTGCGTGGCAGAATAGCTGCACTAATTGTGGTCAGTGCAGTATCACATACACAGGCAGTGTATGGGCCTGGGTGACACACTGCCTGTGTATGTGATACTGCACCGACCACAATTAGTGCAGCTATTCTGCCACGCACGGTTATGTTGTAAAATGATGGAAGGGGCATGTCACACCCAGCATGCCTTAATGAATATCCATCTATGTGAATGCCAAGTTGACAGCATTCTATTGAAGTAAATGGCTCTATTCACATTGTGTGTCTCTACATATGTGTCTCTTTTTATCTCATTACCAGGTTGGAACTAGGAACACGAATCAGATGTTTCATTAGGCGCTTATACGCTCAAACACCTGATTATAGGTACCATAGGAATATAGGGTGTCGCCGCCCCTAATTCCTTTTTTTATATACTTTTATTTCACATCACGGTCCTGAAGAAGCACACCGGGATCCATTAGGGACCAATATTGAGCGCGAAACATGTTGACCTAATTTCACTTTTCACCCGCACGCACGGATAAGAGAGCAGCAGGATAATACTCATCCCTCTACTACATTTGTTTGAAAGAGGTTCTCCTTATCCTCTGTCTTTTAATCTTACCTTACGGACCCCTGGTTAAAACTTGTTTTCTGGGTACCATCGAGGTAATTTTAACTCACTCACACACTTGTAAGGCCCACACACCCACATGCACAACTGCGATGTCTCCCCTAAAGATCTCCGACAAAGAGCCCTCTCGGGGCCCATGGGGACAGCAGCGCCACCCCACGAGGAGCAAACGCCCGATGATGAAGCATGACACTCGCAAGGGTGTGTGAGGGCACTATTTCTAAAAGGAGAAATTCCCCCACCTTCATCTAGATCCAACTGCGTTTGCAAAAACGAGACCACACTCTAGTATCCTTAGCTACTCAACCAGAATAGGTTGTCCTCTGTTTCATAGGAACAGTTACCCCTTAGTCCTTATAACAGCACAGCAGTCCTTCTTCCTGGCAGAATACCCACGGACCCAGAAGTGTACTGAGTTGGTGGTGTCAGAGGTCCAGTACTTCTACCCGGTTCTGTTTTTGAAGTGGTGGAGACTTCAAAAAGAGGCCTTTGAAGTGCACAGAGTCCCTGCCCTTCCTCTCCTGGCTCCAGGCACACTAAAGGGGGGTATGCAGCCCTTTGTGGAGGTACAGGACACAGTCTATTCAGGTGTAAAGATCAGCTCTTCACTCTCATCCTGCTCAGAATGGCTCATCAGGATGTGGATGGCCCATCAGTAACGCCTAAGTTCCCTTTGTGTGTTGCTGTCTAGAGGGAATGCACAAATCCCAGCTGTCGCCCACCCCAGATGTGTATTCAGAGACAGGCAGAAGGCACAAAATTACTAAAGTCAGAACATGCCAATGTTCTAAAAGTGGCATTTTCAGAATTACAATTTAAAATCCAACTTCACCATAAGTTGTGATTTTAAAGTGTGATTCCAGAGACACCAAACTTGAGGGTCCAATCTCTTCCCAATTGGAAATGACACATAAGATGTAATAAGGTAACCCCAATGTTAACCTATAGCAGAGATAGGCCTTGTAGTAATGAAAAATGAATTAAACAGTTTTTCACTACCAGGACATGTAAAACTTAAAAGTACATATCCTACTTTTTAAATACACTGCATCCTGCCCTTAGGCTGTCTAAGGCCCACCATATGAACTTATATGTATTAAAAAGCTAGGTTTTGGCCTGGAAAGAGGGTTAAATTGCCAGGTCGACATGACAGTTTAAAACAGCACACACAGGCTCTGCTGTGGCAGTTATGGGAGCGGTATCATATTGGACCAAGGAGCGCCAACTGAATTTATTCACCCAGCATCTGGCCCTATAATCATTTTGCCTGAGTACACCAGCACAAATTAGCTACAGTAGAGCTGTAAAAGAGGGGGATAAAAATCTCCCGCTAAGCTTCATACTTGTACCAAGAGCCGGGTATGCACAGACCTCAGTAGGTATATGGATGGTTGGTGGAACATTTTCCCACCTAATCATGTTTGTTTATGTCTCAATCAGTATTTTATTGATAAGTGTTATTCACTATAATATGTTTGTCTTTTCTTTGGTGATGTCCACACCTACTCTTTTTCATACCAATCACACCTGGGACCACAGAGCGTGAGTACAGGGCCTCCTTCCACTCGGCTCCCCGTGGGGCCTATAATAGTACCCGCCTGGGTAAGTTATATTACATACCATGTGTTCACTTATTATGCATGCATTCCCACTGTTCTCCCTCCTGAACTACGCTTGATCTTTAGCATATCCTAGAATACTAAAACTGATGTGTATGGAAATGTTCTAAGGTAGTCATAACTGTGAAACTAATGTATGATGACATGTCGCTAGTGCCATATATGGAATTCGACGTGGGCAATACACCAGCACATAAATTGCAGGTTGGTTGTATATATATAAAAAATTAGTATACACTCAGATGTGGATGGATCTATGTGCTACACACATTCTACCCTACACTAACAGAAATAATTGTTCCATTTCCCTATCTGTATTTGCCTCTAATTAGCCAAGTATTTATTGCCATCTGCATGCCTAATAATTTCACGGTGCATGCCTGATTGATTGTTTTAAGAAATACGTCAACTAGGGAGCACTAGCAAAAACAATCCCACCCTGACAAATTCATCAGACCGTGTTTGCCCAGTAGAGTAGGCAGAAACATGTTGGCACCATAATGGTCATAGGACCATTAAATCCCAATTGCCCCTTGACCTAGTCTTTTTTAACCTTTTCCATCCACCCCACTAATAAAGGGAAACCTTGGGAGTGGGTCAGGAATTATTAGCGTTAGCTCCTCTGACTATTTCTATAGAAAGAGCTCCCTGGCATACTGCCGAGACCACCCTGACCTTTAAGGTTATAAATGAAAGTTAGTTTAAATGATAAGCCACTGTTACCATGTTTTCACATGCACTTTAACACAGGCCAGCAGCGGTACAGTGCCCAGAGTCCTAAAGCCAGAAAAAACAAAGTCAGCAAAAACAGGATGTCTGAAGGCAAAAAGTCAGGGGAAACCACGCCTAGGATGCCAGGTCCAAAACAGACCCTTAAAAAAATCAAAAATATTAAATTAAAAAGCAGCATAGGTAGGGGTGTGATTGGGTGAAAGTGACAGCAAGGTTTGAAAGTAATCACGGACAACGGGAGGAAGGTGGTGAGGTGGTGAACAATGAGAGTGAGGAGGGCAAGGTATAGCAACATAAGGGAGCAGTAACAGTGGGATGAGTGCGTGGGGAGGGAGACGTACTGCAGATAATTGCATTCTGTCAGACTGAATGTTAAAAAGTGAAAAATAGAGTACCTGAAGTAGCTTGCGGGCAGTGGGAAGGGGTGGGAGCACACTGCTTCACCTCCCAGCACAGTTCGCCCCTTAGCATTATGGTAAATGCAGTTCATGTTACATGCTTACTTGAATATTTCCTGGAGTATTCCACCAAAGTTGGTGCAGGCTAGTGCTGTAAATCTCTAGACACGTGTTTCTGGATATCATCCGTCATCAGTAGAGATAAAAACGAATTTAATCTGGGGTTGCTGAGCAGGCTGCCACAATCCTTTCAGGTCTCAGTACCTCTCACAGGCGCACAGGTGCCTCTCCACAAGCTCGTCAGCTCAATGGCTCAAGGGAGCCTTTTCAAACAGGAAGGGGTGGGAGCACACTGCTTCACCTCCCAGCACAGTTCGCCCCTTAGCATTATGGTAAATGCAGTTCATGTTACATGCTTACTTGAATATTTCCTGGAGTATTCCACCAAAGTTGGTGCAGGTTAGTGCTGTAAATCTCTAGACACGTGTTTCTGGATATCATCCGTCATCAGTAGAGATAAAAACGAATTTAATCTGGGGTTGCTGAGCAGGCTGCCACAATCCTTTCAGGTCTCAGTACCTCTCACAGGCGCACAGGTGCCTCTCCACAAGCTCGTCAGCTCAATGGCTCAAGGGAGCCTTTTCAAACAAGAAGGGGTGGGAGCACACTGCTTCACCTCCCAGCACAGTTCGCCCCTTAGCATTATGGTAAATGCAGTTCATGTTACATGCTTACTTGAATATTTCCTGGAGTATTCCACAAAAGTTGGTGCAGGTTAGTGCTGTAAATCTCTAGTCACGTGTTTCTGGATATCATCCGTCATCAGTAGAGATAAAAACGAATTTAATCTGGGGTTGCTGAGCAGGCTGCCACAATCCTTTCAGGTCTCAGTACCTCTCACAGGCGCACAGGTGCCTCTCCACAAGCTCGTCAGCTCAATGGCTCAAGGGAGCCTTTTCAAACAGGAAGGGGTGGGAGCACACTGCTTCACCTCCCAGCACAGTTCGCCCCTTAGCATTATGGTAAATGCAGTTCATGTTACATGCTTACTTGAATATTTCCTGGAGTATTCCACCAAAGTTGGTGCAGGTTAGTGCTGTAAATCTCTAGACACGTGTTTCTGGATATCATCCGTCATCAGTAGAGATAAAAACGAATTTAATCTGGGGTTGCTGAAGTAGCTTGCGGGCAGTGTAAGGACTTTGGGCACAGGAAGCTGTACATGGTGCATGCTCCATGGCAGGATGAAGAGTCCAAGCCTAGGAGGAAGCCGGAGGCAAGGAGGAGCTGACAAATAGGTAGCAAGGAAACGTGGGAGCCAACCAATGGTAAGTAAAGGTAAGTAATGGGTGGGCTCTAAACCCCTTTTAACATTTTTTTTTTACAACAGATTTTGCAGCTGTGCAGGTGAAAACTAAAAAGCAGAGATGACGATGCTGTCGGGCGAGCACCAATAGCTGAGGATATCGACGTTCGGAAGTAGGGGAGCGCGAGTAGCACTGTGCTGAGGGAGAAAGGTGAGAGTATCTACCATTGGGGATCGAACGACCGTTGAGGAGCTGCGGACGCTATTGACCCCTCTGAATGTCAGCTCAGGCAGAGTTGTGAGGCATGCACAGAGGAAGAAAGGAATGTCTACCACTATGAAGGAATGAGCGCTGAGGAGCTGTGAACTCTTCTGATCCATTGGAAGTCGGAGAAGGCAGCATGTGCATCACTTGTTGAGGGAGAAAGGAATATGTACCTTTGAGAACAAATGAGCGTTGATGAGTTATGAACTATATTTACCCCAATGATAGTCGGCGAAGTCAGAGAGGTTCGGAGCATGGGTCACTGGATTGAAGCATGAGCTGAGGGAAGGAGATTCCTCTAATTAGATCCGGTGGCCTCCGGAACCTGATCTCCTGAGATGAAGTTGAACTGTCCACAGCAAAAGATGTTGAGGTGAAAGTTCCAGGGGCCATTTTCGATGCTTTCTTTCTTTTACTCAGTACACCACCATTAAGCTCTGAGTTCCAAAATGGCTGAAGACATAATTAACGATGTTTGAAAGTGGACTGAAAGGAAAAAGTGGTGGTCATCTTGGAGTAGTGTTCTCTTGTTTGCCCCCACCTTCTAGGCTCTCTTCCTACCAATTTATATACTGGTATGCGAGGCGGCCATATTGCATGAGGCAAATTGACAATCCTGCTGGTTTCAATCTTTCATATCTGCCGTTTTAAGGAAGTCGAATCCTTTGTGGCCTATAACTCCTCAAATTCTTTCAGAGAGTATGAAGACTATATAATTAGGTATTTGACTTCTCACTCCCACCCCTGACCTCCCTCCAGTATCTCATTACTGACCATTATTCATTTTGAAAGTCTGCACCATAAACAATTCACAGCGGCTTCTATTATGATCCAACTACTGGTTATTCTCCATCTGATGTCTTAAGCCAGATGACGACTTGTTTTCCTATCTTCAGACACCATCCATTCCCCTATCCAGTTCTTAGCTTTTCGCTCTGATATGGATCCTAACCACCTAAGAATACTGGACACAAATCTGGAGTTGGCCTGCCAAAATGCCTATAAAATCATCTACTCTCCCAATCTAACTAAAAATGCATCCAAAATTTTAAAACACAAACTCCTTAAGGCACATCCAGAAACTCTAATCTCTGATCCTTTCAGAGATCAGCTTGACAAAGCTAGAACCCGACCTAAAAAACTATTCGAGCAGGTCAAACTTCAATCGAATAGTTATCCCAATTTGACCCCCACCGGATCAAATCTGCAACCAAACTGCAAAAATTCTGCCTCATTCTTCCGGGAAAGAAAAAAATAATTGAAATTGAGCTACGGACAGCTCGGGAGCTCCTTCCGAATTCTCCACATCCCAGCCTCTCTCCCCACCCTTGATCGTGGAGCCTCTCTCAGGACTTTCTCCCAAAAACAACACCGTGTGGAGCTCTTTAAAATTTTATGAAGAAATCGACATTCTCAAAATTCTCACAGCGCAGAAACCCTCAAGCCACTTCAACGACCCACTGCCATTACATTTCTTTAATGACTTCAAATTGTCTGTGCTACCACTCTGGGCCAATATTGTTAATGCCTCTTTATATCAAGGCACTATCCCAGACTGCTTAAAGTCAGGTAACTCCTCTTATTAAGAAACCCATGTCAGATTATACGGGCCTAAATAACTTCCGCCCAATCACTAACATTCCGACCCTGGCTAAGCTAATGGAGAAACTAGCCGATCACATAGAACAATTGGAATTGTTAGCCCAATTCCAATAGGGCTTCCGCCAAGACCACAGCACTGAATCGTCCCTAATGCGTAGATGATGCGCTAAAAATGCTAGATCAAAATGAATCCTTGACCTATCATCAGCTTTTGACACGGTTAAACACGACAGACTCCTTAACCTTTTAGAACGGAGAATGAGAATATTAGGGTCCATCCTTATTTGGTTAATTTCCTACCCATACAACAAATCCGAAAGAATCAAGGTAAATCACTCCCTTTCTCCTTCCTCACCTGTCACACAGGAGGGTCCGTAGGAATCAATGCTCTCACACACCCTATTTAACCTGTTCATAGAGTCACTAACAGAAATCCTAAAGTTATCCAATATTTAGTATAACATGTATGCTGATGACACCCAATCATACTTGAAAATCTCTTCCCCTGAATATATACCATTCCTAAAATGTTACTCTCTAAAAAACGCAAAACTGGCTTACAAGCAACAATTTCAAACTAAATGCACAAAAACGGAATTCCTCTTACTTGCCCCTCCCAAACAATCATCTGATATCGGATGAAGCAACTAATAGCACTCAACTGCCTTCCACACATTAAAGATTCCACAAGATCACTTTGAATAACCCTTGACAAGAACCTAAATATGTAGGATCACATCAGCTCTGTAACTAAAGGTGCCAACTTCCAAATGAACATCATAATAAAAATTAAACCCTTCCTCCCCCTCAACGACTTCAAAGCAGTGGTTCAAGCCCTAGTCATTTCCAGGTTGGACTATGGTAGCACAACCCTCTGTGTCCTACCTAGATCAACACTGGCCCCTTTAAGGGCCTCCTTTAACTCTGCTACAAGGCTCATCACAGGATCCAAAAGATACAACCACATCACTCCTGATCTACTCGCTCTAAATTGGCTCCCATTTGAAGCAAAGATTGAGTTAAAAATCGCATGCACGACCCATAAAGCCCTACATCTTAACACTCCGTTGAACCTAGCACACAAATTGGAGCTATCTGGTGGCTGTAGATCTTCCAGAAACTCCAGCACTTTATTGCTAAAGCCACAGAAAGTCTGTAAAAAGAAAACTTACAATCGAGCTTTCTCTGGTATTGCCCCAAGAATCTGGAACTCCCTGCCCCCTGTAATCATTTAAAAAGGAAGTTAAAGCGCTACATAGAGCGAGTTGTTGCTCTAAGGCTCATGCACCTCAGTAGCTTTCAACATTCGCCTACACTTGCTATACTCATGTACAGTTCTGGCACAGCAAGTTCTCGGTTCCAATTGTGTTTTTTAAAAAAACACCCAAATTAATGGCATCTATAAGAGTTTATCAGGTAGCCATCCTTGATCTGAATCCTTTACCCCTACTACCGTTACCCTCAGGTTGCGAGAATATTGATAAATGAAATTAGGGAAAGAGTGGAGTAAATGCGCAATAGGATCCTACCACCCCTTCCACAAAGGAGGACCAGAACTGGAAAACAGTTTCTAATCCAGTCAGCAAGAGGAGCAGCAAACCTTGTGTGTCGCAGTTAGTCATGAGAGGAATTCAGAGTCTTCAGGATACAAGCCTGCATGGCAAGACCCATCCTTACTAATTAAGGGGCTTATTTACAAGGCCCTTGCTCCACTTTTGCGTCACTTTTAACATGGGGAAAGTGCCGCAAAAGTGGCGCAAGGGGCTTGTAAATCTGCCCCTAAGTATTTAGAAACTAGCGAATAGAAGATGGTGCAGGATTTCTTCACAGCTAAACTCAAACACAGCAAACATGTGGAAATCAAACATCAAAGAAAGAGACTGATTAACTAGACAAAAAGCAGCAGTATTGGATAATCTTGAGCATGTGGTCCTCCTATATGTCCCTTTTTCTATGTTTATTATTGACAAGGCTGCTGTATTGTGGTGTCTGACTCAAAGGCAAACAAACTAGTTGTCCAGAGTGAAAGGTCATGAAATTATATCCCCATGGAGTTGAAAGGGTCTAAAACATATTGTTAAAAGTAAAGGGATCATGTGAGTAGGTCTTGTCTTGTCATGACACTAGTTCTGCAAGGACTAAGAGAAAGACGAGGGATAATGAGGCAGGAGTTTTTATCTGTGTTGTCATAAGAAGCAAATGTAGGACCACAGTTTTGCTGGACAGTCCTGGAACTTAAAATATAGCGTCTATTTACTCAGCATTGCAAAGGCCCGCACGTTCAGAGCTAAAATACATACCATCACACGAGGGCCCATACAAACGTAATCAAATATGGCCCTAAGGATGTTCACGTATGCAGTGTGCATAACGCATGGTTCCTAAATTAATAATAATGAGGTTCATTGTATATTAGATGTATACCACACTACAACCATGAAACAACAGATAACCAAGAAATCCACACCTAAGAGAATACCTAATAGCATCAAGAAACAGTGACACTCCAAACTTGTAGATGAAAACTAAATTAATACTCGAATACACATTCCAAGTATCATGCTGAAGAAGCAGACTGAAAGATTGTGTATGATTTATTGAGGACAGAATGTAGCAAGAATATTAGTGGCAGGAGGAGACATCAACAACATTTATCTTATTTCTTTCTTTTTGTAGCTGGTGACCTAGGCCAGTATGCCGTTGTAGTGGTTAACCAATGAAAAAGATGTGGTACAGAGATAAACATTCAGGTTTTTATGGATACATCTCACGGATGAATTTAGGGAAATGTTTTACTTGCTTACCTTGGGACCTGGAGACCCGGATTTACACAGGTTTTGGCACTTGATTGAAAATAAATGTCGTACCGAGCAAATCACTTTATATCACAACATCTGCATTCTATAAACGTGTGTAACGATATACTTTTTAATGTTGTTAGTAAATTACATGTTCCCACTTCCCTCCCATCACATCCTGCTTTCCATAGCGGACACAACATACCGCTGCTCTATGTACAGCATCTCATGTTTTTTAATCTTCCTGTTAAAATCATGGTAACTGTTAAGAACACTTTTGCTGTTTGGGGGTGGGTCAGGGTCGTCACAAGGAGAGAGAAGCTAGGGGGTCTTTGCCGCAAGGCTCAGGCCCCTTACTTTACTCACTGGGAGCCTTGTATATCTTCTGGAGGATTTTTGGGGTCCTGGGTACGATATGCTTTGGGGGCCACTAAACAGTACAATTTCCACTTTTTTACCAATTTTCTGTGAGTTTAAACCCATATTATGCCAAAGAAACTTTCAAAAATGGGATCACACAAAAAAATTGAAATATGTCTTTTCAGGAGCCCCAAAAATCCTTAAGGTGGCACTGGGCAAAGAGAGACAGTCAGAATTTGAGGTAGGCATAGAGAAGGTGAGAGGGTGAGATACCGAAACAGACTGAAGTGAGATAGAGAGAGAAAGTTCTGTTTCCCAGGGGGCCCCATGGAAGGTGAAAGACCTGGGCTATTGCCCACTTTGCTTATGCACTAAAATGGCTCGCACTTGTGTTACAACATGTATTTACAGAATTAAAAGCCGGCCTGAATTATTTCTTCATGATACAGCTAACGCTGTAACATCACTTGATGCCACTAAACATTCTGCATTCAGTTTCTCCTTCATACTTGTTTTCTAAATTTAATGTTGCAACTTGGATGGGAAACCAATACGTTTCCCTCAAGATGGTTGTCTTCCTGCCGCACCAAAGTTTTTGACACGCCGGGGATTGGTCATTGCCATCTCTATTCCTAAATGTAATTTACCATTGAATAGAACAAGTTATGTAGTGAGGGGTTGTAAGCTGGCTTATATAAGCATATGGTGGTTTCTTGGATTTTTGGAGACCATGTTATCTTTGGCAGTCCAGCTGTCGCACTGGCTTTCTGGAGAAAGCCGCTATTGTAGCTGACATTTTACCTCTGAAAGGGCCACCGCTTGACAGGAGCAGCTTCAGGATAGTAGGAAATATGGAGGCAGATGAGGCATACCAGGGAGTCATAGCAGAATGTCATCACTTGCATGCCAGGAGATAGATCAAAAAATGAGGGATCCATTTCTAGGATCCACATGAGAGATGTCACTGAAGCACTGCAGGTTTCTCTGAGCTTGTGGGGGGTGTCTTAAAGTTTTTTCTGTCTAGGACCAGCGAGATTTCAGTGATACTGAGAGGGAAGAGACTGACAAAAATGACATCGCACAGACTTTAATTCCCCTGCTACTCCATTTCAGTCAGCGCCAGTTCCACCGAATAGCTATCACCATGTGGAACACCAGATACTGCCACCGTGCAGATTAGGTGATGATTGACACAGGTGAGTGATCGGCCCTCCTCAGCAGTTCACTTTAATATTGGTGGTCTGACTATGAAACAAGGAAGTGCCTCTGCCATACTAGTGCCTGCCAGCCTATCAAATTTAAAGTGGGGAGTAATTTTAATTATGCTGGTGTAACCGGAGTACTTTCAGTAATTCAGTGTTACTCTTTGATGCAGAATTACCGATTATAAATGTGATTATGCCTGCTAACATAATTAAGCTTAATTTGGGGGGAAACATCCTTTTTGTAGTCTTCATTAATATTCAAAGAATGCAAAACTGCAAACAAGACAGTACAATACAATGCAATGTGATACAGTGCAAGACAAGACAGGTGCTCCCCAGGAGCTACACCGCACAAATGCACAAGCCGGGGGTTAGGGAGTGTAGTACAACATCAGAGCATGAGAGAGGATGGTGGGCGAGTGAGCCGATGACCAACCACCCATCCCATGGCACAGAATTCCCCGTGCGAGGGTCTAACAACTGGGAAGCCAGAAATAGAGAATGGGAATGAGGGGCCAGGGAGCAATGAAAAGGGAGGTGTGGGGACGAGGGAAGGGGAGAAATCTTAATGCAAAAGCACATTTAGCGAGTGTGAGCACTGTTCCCGCTGCTATTTATGTTCGTTGCATGTAGCGCTTTTTTCTTAGCGCTCAATACATCCTGGTGTCTATTGCCCATTTTGGACATGAGAGTGAATCTTGCTCTAAGAAACTATTACTAAAATCCAGGAGTAAGTTGGGGGAAAATCCTATCCCAAGTGCACATTTAGCAAGTGCAAGTGGATGCTCTTTCAGCTATTCATGTACTGTTGCATTTAGTCCTATTTCTTAGCACAAAATGCATCCACACATCTATTTTGGACGACATGGGGCACTTTTGCACTAAGAAAATAGCACTAAATCCAGAACTAGTCTTCTTGCTTAATTCTGTGTAATCTCACAGAATTATTAGGTAATTCCATGTGATTACGCTACAAGGAATTAGACAAGAAAAAAGAATTGGTGGCAGGTCTATATACTAGAGCAGCATAGTGGAATAATAGTTACTATTTTGAGTTCTAGAGGTAGACCCCCAAATTGGGGGTCCATTTCAAAGACCCACTTTAGATAAATTCCCAATGCTCTGCAAGCTCTCCCCCAGCATGCAGTGATATTTTAAAGTTTTCTTTTTGGGACCACCATAATCATCCTGAATAGAAGAGATGTCAGCTAGAATGGTCCACTCTTAATTGGCCTGCCTCTCTGATGCCATTTCCATTGTCACCACATCTGCTGAAAGTGTGTTTTTGGAGGTTGAGGCAAACTGTAGCCTTCTAGAGGAGAGGAGGTAAACGAAAGCTACAATCAGTTTTTGGCAGGAGTCCTGTAGTAGTTTATGAAACTGCATTTTTCCTTGTGAAATGCTCACAAAACATACTAAACCACACACCAGTACCAGTGTTAAAACCAGGATACTTGCCTTCATAGTCTATTCAATATCACATTTGAGGAAAATGTCAGAAAGACAGACACTCACAAAATGCCTGTGAGTTACCAGCACAACAATTTACGAGAACCCTGGCGAAAAAGCTCACTAAGGAAAGCACTTCAGTGCTAAATGCTCTCAGGTTACGATGCCAACGAACACTCGCAAGACACAGGTAGGCAACCGCATACCCTTAGAAACAGCAGGAAACTCCAAGAAGTACATGTAGGCCAATGATCAGGAACTCCACAAGGTAAGAAAAACTTCCTACAGAACTAGCGTAACAAGATATTTGCCAAAAATTGAAAGATGTCCCATCCATCCTCCTCTTGGTTTCCTCACCTTATTTGCAGTTTTCGGGAACATGCTTTTCCCAGCTGTGGAGCCACCGTCGAAATAGGTTTTGTGGCAGGAAAGTGCAATGGGGCAATAGGAAAGGAAATGAAGGGAAATCACTATTTTGGCCCTGTTTATGAGTTTAGGTGTTGTTTATCGCATGTGATAAACAACGATACCATGTTATTTATCGGGTGTGATAAATAACATCTATCACGAGTTGGTGGGGAATATCCTGCGGATTTGGGTGTTTAGCCTCTCAAAATCCTCATGGTATGGTAAATACTGTATGATATTGCCTCGTTAAATTTTGGCAGGCTTGACCTGCCAAAATTTAATGACAGTTAAACACCTAACAATTCGTAATTCTTACCCATGCATAATCAGGTGTTTACCCATGGATCATGATTTACCAACCACCTCATAATCAGGGCTTTAGAGTGACCCAGCCACCAATATTGCTTTTGTCCCTGATGTCTGGGTCCAAAAGTCCAGAAAAGTGCTCCACAAGCTTATACATCACTCCAAAAACATAAGAGACATTAGTTATGTTTTTGTTGGAAGACGGACCTTCACTTAGGTCTAAGAAAAATTTCAATGACATGGCATGGCAGACGTGTCATTACATTTTTGTTTCCCCAAAGCTGGTACCAATGTGGAACCAGGAGCTGTTTCAGAGGGGAAAAGTGTCCACTAACTGCGTGGCAAACTCTAAACTCAGTGGGCTGTGTTTGGGTCCGCCAACCTGTAAATGAGGCATATTGTCTTCAAAAAATAAAAAATGTTTTACTCTCTTGCTGATTTACAAGAGAATGGCGTTAGTCCTGAGTTGAATGGGATGAGTGTGCCAGAGTTTTGATGCTGATGCTGTAAAGCCTCAATCATCCTGGTTGATGGAGTTGGAAAAGGGTGGGATGGCCTTCGGCGGCAGGTATTTGATGGGAGAACGATGTCTGCTGGGTAATCTTGCTGCAGAAGCAGAGGGTTTCAAGCCTGCAAAGCAGATGAAGATAAAGAACATGATATTGAATTTGAATTGGGCCCTCATTGCAAACCAAGCAATGCCACCACAATCACTTGTCACATGAGCAGTTTAAAAGCTGAGGTCTAGATTTTTTTCTGCATCTCTAGTTGGTATTTTGAAGGCTATTATAAAATGTGCCGTGGTGGTTTGTAGCTACCACTGCCATAGAACTCAAATCAGTCTCTGTCATCAAATCTTTGATCACAATTGTTTCGAAAATATAAAGAATTGCGATACAATATCCTGTTTTGTAGTTCCATACCTGAATCCCTAATAATAAGGTAATTTACAACACAGTAGCATTTTAGATGAAGGATAGATTTTGATGAAGGATCCTTTGTATTGCGTGTCTAATTTCTTTGTTTCTTAGGCTGTAGATAATTGGATTGACAAGTGGTGTCAATACAGAATACACCACAGCCATTGACTTATCATAGTGTACACCATAGCTCTTTGTGAGTCGAATATACATGAAACCTACACTCCCAAAAAATATGAAGACTACTATGAGGTGTGCCGCACACGTAGAAAATGCCTTCTGTCTCCCCTCTGAACTACGGATTTGCAAAATAACTCTGATGATCTTTATGTAGGAAAAAGAATGAAGAACATGGTACCAATGACCACACAAGAGTTAAGAGCAAACTCCACTGAGATACTAAGTGAGGTATCCGTGCAAGCCAAGCTCATCAATGGGTGCAAGTCACAAAAAATGTGCTCGATTTGATTTGGGCCACAGAAAGGCAGCTTTGAAATTAAAATAATCTCAGTCACTGGGTAAAGAAAACTGCAAAGCCAACAGCTGACAGCCAACTTAATTGAAAATGTGGATGTCATGATGGTTGAGTAGAGCAAAGGATTGCAAATGGCCAGGTAGCGGTCATACGCCATTACAATAAGGAGTGATGCTTCTGTGACTCCTAGGGACTGGAAAAAATATATCTGCAAGAGGCAGCCAATAAAGGTGATGCTCTTCTTTTCTGCTATGAGGTTGGCCAACATTTGTGGTATTGTCACAGCTGTGTACAAGATCTCGAGGAAAGATAAAACACAGATGAAAAAATACATGGGTGACTGCAGAGCTGGACTGAGCCTGATGACAGAGAACACAACTGTGTTTCCTGTGATGATGAGCAGGTAAGTGAGAAGCAGAAGTATGAAAAGTAAATTTTGGATGTGGTCCAGGTTGGGGAAACCCATGATAATAAACTCTTTGACGTTTGTCTTGTTTTTATTTTCCATTTTGTAGCACCATGTCTCTGCAAAATAAATGGAGTGTTAATTGTCAGCATCATGCATGATGAATGATTCACCACAGGAAAAAATCTATGAACTTATTACACACTTCTGACCTTCTACCTGCATTTCACATAATACTGACCATTTCTTAATGGGTCTTAAGCAGTGATATGTTAATTAAAATATTTTAGTCACATCAGAGGTTAAAGCACGGTTGAAGGTGAAGTGAAAAGAAGGAATAGGATGTGAAAGAAACCAAATAAGAAAGACTCAACATAAGGAAGGACATGTGGAAAGAAGCAATTGACAAATTAATAATTGAAGGAAAATGTTGGAAATTTGATACTCCTGCAGGGTCACCTGAGATTTTTTATCTTTTATCTGAACCCTATTTTTATTGGCTGTAAAACCCTTGGCACTTTACCCCTGCTATCCAGTGGTATATTGTTGGCACTCTCCTCTGTAGACAAGGTAATATTGATACACATCTAATTGGCACATTTAATTTACTTGTATGTCCCCAGTATATGGTAATACCTGTACCTAGGGTCGGTAAATTAAATGAGTTGCAGCACTTATTGTGCCACCCACTGCAGTTGTCCTGTACGGCATGTCTCTAGGCTTGCCACAGCAGCCTGGGCATCCAGTTTTAAACAACCATTTCGACCTAGCAAAATGAACCTTTTTCCAGGACCATTCCTCCCATTTTAATAGTTGTAACTCATCACTAATGTTGGCCTTAAAAGCCCACATGGCTGGGTGCATGGTATATAAAAGTAGGACATGTACAAATGTAAATTGTATTTATATAGCACATACTATCTCTGACAAGGCACTGAAGCCCATTGCAGCGAGTAGCACCCTACTCTGTAAACTAAGATTAGAGTTTAACAGTTAGTAGATTAGTAATGAATGTTTTAATTGTGTGCAATAGTTTTGTTAGGTTTGGACTCTGGATTTCTTCTGTGTTTAGTAGAGTTTTTCAAAAATTTACTTTAGGAGGAAAAGATATCAAATATATATTTATTCATTAAATTGCATTAGCAACCATATGATCAAAGACAAATGAATCTATTATATACCCAACAAATTCTAGCCCTTAACAAACAGTACAAATCCATACTCATAGATATTCCTGATTTAAAGTACATCATTAATTTCCTGACAATCGCTGCTGGACGATAGCTACATAACATTGTCCTTTCAAAATCAAAACCATTAGTTCATTACCAGTCTGAGAAAATATTACAGTATACCTGCCATTTATCATGATCATGAAATACAAAGCAAACATCAGCTATAATGTTTGCCTGCAGCATTATTTGAAACAAACAATCAAAAATTAATCATGTATTGCCAATTCAACACTGGTGTCCAAACACTGGCTCTCCCAGCCCTTTCTTATTTACCCTTACATTGATACTAATTCTCTTCAAACAAATATTTAAGTAAGAATCTAGATAACCAGGGGCCATAAGCTGGTTGCTCCAGTCTTAACAAGTTTGCTGCAATACTAATACGTTCAACTGCAATGGCCACAAAAATTGGGTAACGTTTAGCTGTATTTGTTATGTATTGAGTATCTACTCCCAATAATATTAAATGTGGAGTGAGTATGATCTGAGTTCTTAAGATGGTGCCAAAAAATCAGCAATTTTCCTCCAAAAATTTTACTACAAGTGGAAAACATGTACAATGACAGCATCGCCAAGTCCACAGCGAGAAGAACAAGAATCAAGTATTCTACCCCACCTAAACTGTTTATCCATGGTATAATACAAATTGTAGATTGTTTTATATGTTGACTCTTCAATATTGCTGACAATAATATCTTATAGACTGAATTCAAAGAAGTCTGAAAAATGACATCATTGCATTTATCTCCAGTCTTCTTGCCTAATTCACTGATTGCAATTCTATATCATCCACTAATCTAAAGGCCAATTATGTAATGTTTTCATTTTAGATCGACTGGAAGTTATCAGAGACTGAACAATTGAGACCAAGACCAAGAAATGGCCTAGTGTAGCATACTTTCTATGAAGAAAGGAAATATAAGTGAAACCAGGATCGGGGCTATTAAAAACCGCCATGCATCTGGTAGCCCATGTAATACCATAAAATGATACAATGCCTTAAAAACTTTAGGTTTACTTCCAACACAGGAATGTAATGATGACTAAAACCAGTTCCATGTGGCAATACAGATCCAAGCATATAACAAAAGGCGTAGGCCATAAAGCCAATTCTTTTCCCAAAAACTAGATAACTTCAGCATCTTCAATATTGGACCCATATATTGAACTGCTGGTAAATTTATACCCCAATTCCTGGCATTCAGCTATCACCCATATCCCAAGATCATCAGAGCTACTCCTGTTAATAGCAAATAGACTCTGTGTGGTGCAGCTCTGTAAACAATATCCTATGGTTGCCTATAAATATTACTTGGTGACTGGGATATGTGTTTTGATAAGATATTCCTCCAAAATCATAGGCTTTCTTCCTTCCATCCACACCTGAGAATCCCCATTGCCCATAGCGGTTAGCACTCGCATAATCACCTCACCTGCTAATTTCTGATTCACTTTAATATTTTCCTCCTTAGTTTTCTCCTCCCTACCTCCAACCTCCTCATTTTCCACACCCACACCCACCCACTCTCACCCACCCCTATGCAACCCACACACCCTCTCCCCCAACCATCCCTCCTTAACCCTCCCTCCATCAATGTGAAGAAGCCAAACCTACCATAGGTAGTCTGCGTGATGAAGTATAATACCCTACTCCCCCATAAGTGAGCCCAGAATCCCTACAGCACAACAAGTCTTAATACCATTAGTTCTTTGTCTCTAAATTAAAAGTACATGTCTTATTATTGAAAACAATCTTTAGCCTTGCTGGATTAAGAAAATAAGCTTCACCCTCTTTGTCCTGAAAAGGTCTGATCAGCTACCAAAGCCCCCACCGTCATTCTGCTGTCATATGACAGAAGTCCAGTCTCACATAGAAAAAATGGGCATTGATATTTCGCTTTGAATCAGTACATGCTTTCTCAAAAATTCTTTGTCTGAGCAAACAGTTTCCAAAAAAGACTTAGCCCTTGCTTTAGGATCACCTGGTGCGCCTTCTCAATATGATTGTTTCAACATAAGAGGAAACCTATAAGAATGTTAAATCTCATGCTCCCAGTTCCATCCTGTTAACGTTGGGAAGGTGAATGGAAACAGATTAATTACAGATCTGCTTCTGTCATTGTCTTCTGCACATTCTTTATTTCCAGGACTCTTCAATTAATCCTTCTTTGGTGATTATCAGTGTCTTCCAACTTCCATTGAACATGTACGAGTTGAGCCTCATGGGTGCTAGTCTGTTGCCTCATAGCAATAATGTCAGATTCCAAAGCCCATGTGCTTGTCTCTACCATTATGTCATAGCAAGTCTTAGAAATTTTCCAGATTGCCCCCTGTAATTCCCTTGTGGATGCCCAAGCTCTACTATTACAAAACAATGGGGGAACCCAGAAAGCCGTAGGACCTGGGTACGAAATGATACAAAACACAATTGGTCACAATGGAAATGCTTTTCTCTTGTATCCAAAAATTAGTAACACAGACTCAAAATACGAATGAATTCACAGTTTTATCATAAATTTAAAATTACAAATGCATTTAAGAAGATCTCTTACACATAAAGAAGTTGTTCAATGGTGAGTGAGAAATAGGAAGGTGACTAGGTAAGCGCTTGTGAAAAGATCAAGAAGGGGCGAGA
The DNA here is from genome assembly GCA_963921515.1 of Calotriton arnoldi. Classification (NCBI taxonomy): domain Eukaryota; kingdom Metazoa; phylum Chordata; class Amphibia; order Caudata; family Salamandridae; genus Calotriton; species Calotriton arnoldi. The sequence goes on along the minus strand of CAWUFW010008438.1, from coordinate 175,577 downwards.
ATTGAGTGCCATTATACAATAAATACAGAAAATATATACAAATGAATAAGAGAACGCCTGGCTGGAACTTCCTCGTAAGACTATCATTCACAATCTTATGATACACCCTATATTTTTCAAATTAGTTAAAACGTGGATAGTATCTCCAGTACAAGTGGATATGGTTATAGATGCCAACGTTGCGACCTCATGATGGTGGGCAGGCTGATCTTTCCTTAAGACGGGTTCTTCATCAGGACAGATAGGTGAGCCACCTAAACACCACTGATAGGAAATTGGTGGTGGGCCTTCTGCATTGGGCCGTATGGCTCCTAGAGGCCGGAAGACCAGCAAGTAATTCTTCAGAGGTCCAAATGGATCCGATCTCTGGATGTGCTAAGGGTTTTATTTCTTTAAACCTTGGTTGCACATCAGTAAAGATCTGGATTTTGTAAACATCAAGGGGATCTTCCTCTGGTTCTGTCTAATATTCGTAGGAGGGGGCTGGGGGGCTAGTATGGTCTGTAAATTCAAAAAAGTGTTCACATTCTAAGAAGATTATCTATTCTATCTAATATACAGTTGTCCCCAGCAGATTTTTTAAAATTTTCTTCGATTTCTTTGTTTTTGCTGCCCTTGTCCCTCCCTTCACGGCCTTTCTTTTCCCCATAGTCAAGAGAATGTGTGCCGTGAGTCAAGGTGTAGCTTGATTTTGATGGATGCAGATGTTAAGCTTGTATATGGAGAATCAAGTAAGCACTATTTCTCTCGGCCAACTTGAAAACTTATTAAGCAGTCAGCAAGAAGACAAATTGGCAAACTACAGTACCTCATTGCGAGGGATGGCTAACCTCAGTCCAGTCTCTTCTGGGATCTGACGGGCTTGGAAGAGTCCGCCATTGGCCCGGGTGCTGCGGGGATTCAGAGCACCTTTTGCGTTGTCGATAGAGGACCCGCCCACTCATGCAAGTGTCAGCACCTGCACCTCCTGGCGTGGTGACCTTTGGGGAAGTGAGTCCCCTATGATCCTTAGGGGTCAGGAAGGTGGTGTACCTGACGAATTGCAGGCAAGATGACCCGCGCTGTGAGAATTCAGAGCGCCATTAGCAGGGTGGATGGAGGGCCCACCCTGTGGGGCAAGTGTCAGCCACTGCGCCTCCTGGTACTATGACAGTTGGGGGAGTGAGTCCCCTGTGATCCTTAGGGGTCAGGAAGGTCGCGAGCCCGCAGAATTACAGGCAAAATGTAATAATATTAACAAGAACTTATTGGGGCCAGCAGAGACGTCTGCCGCGCCACTGGTGGTGGCGGTGTCACTTCCACCCGCCGCGACACCGGTGGTGGCACCCTACTCTGCCCAACTCTCTGATACCCTCTTCTTGCCCTTGAATGCTGATGAGAGAAATAATGAAAATAACAAAAATAGATTAGATGTACAGTTAATCTCATAGAAAATATTTTGAAAGGCAAAGGGAAATGCAGTAGCATATTGACATTACACTTTTCTAAATCAGATTGCCTATATTATCGAGTTGACCTATTACTAATTTCCAAAACCTTACCTAAGCCCTATTCCGAATTGCCTAAACTACATTTGGAAAGACTAATGTATTTAACAACGAATGATCTTTGCTTCATAAATCGCACCCCCTTTAATGGGCTAACTCAGTCAGTTTCCTTTTTCAATGCATAGATGCATATTTTGCATACTGAATCACTGGAAGATTGCTTGGGACTGTACAAGCTGCATAAAAAGAAAGACACAGAAAACGCTAACTCACTGATAATATATTACTACTACTACCACAGTACCACTATCTTAGTGACAGGACAACAGAGGAGTCAGCATAATTTCTTGAGTAATCAGCCCAAGCGAGCGCCTACAGCAACGAGCAGAACTAGGTAGCACCGAGCAGCTGGTTCGCTCAAATTGGATCACATAATTTCCGTAACGTTAAGTTATGTGAACTTAACTTACCTCTGAGTGTGAGTAGCATGCTATTTGAAAAAAGAAATTGGCATTATAGAATAGGACATAACAAAATTAGTAAAAATTACTAGTACTCACCAAGCCCCGCAACCTGGATGCCGGGCAGTTCAAGCAGGTCCCTCTCCCGGTCCAGGATATTGGCCCAATGGTGCATCAGCTGCTGATGGGTGCGCTGAACCGCAGCACATTGGTGAATGCAGTGGTGCACCCTCCATCACAACAACCGACGCTCCCGCAGGTTCAAATACAAAGTCCTTGAATCAAATTGTATATACTCAGTAGATAAAGAGAGTGGTTCTTCCAGCTCCAAATACAAATGTAAGTGACCAGGAGATGGACAAAGCACTAGGAGGACCCTGCTGGGCAGGAACAGGAAGTTGAAGTCTCAGGGGCACTTCTTTCCTTTTGGAAAAAAAAAGAAAAAAGGCTTCTCACACTAAAAAACAACTTGAACGGTCTCTTGGAGAAGAAAATCCACTCGAAAACCTCTTTTTCAGTACATTTAGCTGCTTCTCGAGCACAAAAGCTACTCGAGGTGAGTCCGTGAATAGCACTGTATTGGCGCCGTCACAGCCGGAAGCCGTGCAAGCGGGCACGAAATCTTGCACAGCTCGCTAGAGGCCCTAAAATATTGTGGCGCTCACTCACGAGTAACAAGCCAAATTTTGAGCACGCAAACGCAAACAAAAACTACGCTTCGCGCCGGAAGGTGGAATCCAGGAACTCCACGCTCTGCCGCAGAGTGCCCAAATTCCAAAAACTCCGCGAGCGGAGTGGAGTTTTTCACACGGGCCTAATATGTAGGAGGAGTCCAGAGGCAGTGTTCTGAAATCTCTGTAATCTTCTCATAGTTGATAAAGGTGAGCCGTGATACAGACCATTAGTATAATCAAATTTTAATAGGACAAGAGAGATGCTTGACCCTCAATCCTTGTGGAGAATCCTTGATTTAGCTACCTCATCCACTTGTGTATTCATTGACAGATTGGCATCCATGGTAATTTCAAGGTTTCTTACTTTCTTAGATATTTTTGGTGGTAGTCCTAGATCTTCAGGCCAGGCACAGAGAGGGTCATATGTTTTTCAGTCACCACATGTGAGTATTTCAGTTTTAGGGGCATATTATTTGAGGTGGCTCCATGTCATCTGTAACTCAACAGCCCTGACACAACTGGAGATTTTTCCTTTGTGCTTTCTACTTGCACAAGTATCCGTGTTATCTGCGTAGTTATAATGGGTGAAGTCAAAACCATTGCCCAGATCTGACAGTCATTTCATTTAGATGTTTAAAAGCATTGTTAAGATAATTAGGGCTAGAGGGACTCCTGCTTTAACGCTGTATGGTTTAGAAGAGAATGGAGGAAGATGTATAATATGTGTTCTTTTCTTAGGTACGATGTGAGACAAGTGAGACACGTGCCTTCAATTCCGGCTTCTTCAAGTCTTTGGATTGGTGTGTCATGATCCGCTGTGTCAAAGGCTGCTGGAAGGTCCAAGAGAAGAAGAGAAATAACCCCGTTCTTGTCTACTGTGTTTTTAAGATCATCCCAGATAGAGATTAGGGCAGATTCAGTACCTCTTCCTGGACGAAATCAAGTTTGGAAATCGGAAAGTATGGAATTGTCTTCAGTGAACTGTGACATCTGGGGAAAGCTATTCTTTCTGTAAGTATTCCCAGGAATGATCCGTTTGATATGGGTATGTAGTTGTAAGGGTCTTGATTGTCCTGATCAGTGTTTTTTAATAAAGAGCATATATGTGCCTTTTTAAGTCTTCTGAGGAAACTCCTTTCATTGTTGATGAGTGTTATAACTAGGATGACCACTGATGTTGAAAGTAGAATGTTTTTGAAGATTTTAGGTGGACAAGGGTCAGAGGGGCAGCCTGCTGGCTTGCAGCTTTGACAATATCCAGAAATGCAGTCTATGATAGTTCTTTGAAAGAGTGTAGAGGCTTTGTTTGTCTTTGTTTGCAGGGTTTTGTTGGATACAGGTTGGGCCTATTGGTTTATTTGTTCTTTAAGTAAGAATCCAACATGTTTGCTTTAGTTGTGTAATGATTTTCCAGTTTGTCACAAGAGTCTTGAAAAATAGGATTGGTAACTTCTGTACAGTTTGGCTTCTGAATTCTATGAGTATGTTATCAAATTCTTTATTGGCATGCTGTGCATCGTGGATTTGGCTGGAATGGTATATTTCTTTTGCCTTCTTGATGTTCACTTGTATATTCTTCTGTGTCTGTGTGTATGCATATCTTGTCTTAAGTGTTCTTTGTTTTGAGCCAGTTGTGTGGAAACTTAATAATTTGTTTTTAAAGTTTTTTTAATTCCTCATTAATCCAAGGATTGTGTTTTCTTTTGCTGTGCATAGATATTTTCAGAGGAATTAAAACATCAAAAGCTTTCTAAGTCATCCATAGGGTGTTTGTACAGAATTGATAGTGACCAGATCTGTGTTGGAGGTAAGCAGGTACTATAGTTACTCCAAATTCAGCTTGTTCCAAGGTTGATATGTAGTTGAGGGTAAGATGATTTTAGTTGGGGTGAATTGTGGTGTCTTGCATTGGAAGTAACCCTGGAACTAACTGTGACAAGATATGCAATGCCTGGCAGCATCCCACAAAAACCTTGATTTTTCAACATCAAGTAACTCCCATTCGAGAGCAGTTTGAACACTGGACGAACAACAGCAGCCGGGGATCCTTTCAAGTGGCAAGATAGGTTTGCAACTGAAGCATTGCAAGCTCTGTGAAGCATAATCTCCTGACAAATTAGAGACCCACTTAACAAATTCTTGCAGTCTGAACCGCTGAGAAAAATGTCAGTGTCCCCATTCCTGCATCTAAATCTGTAAGGTAACTCCCAGGATTCATGGATGTATTCCTTCCCTAACGCTTCATACCTGTCTACTTGATGGTACTCTAGGCAGTATTGAAATTGGAATGTTGTTACTGGCAATGTTATATGGCCATGGATTAACCATTCTGTGGATGGTGACTCAGCCACGGTGAAAGCTAATTGGCCCAATTTTTCAATGTGCAGCTTTGTATACTTCGCATCTCTCTGTGCCATTGTTGTCTGCCTTGTTGTTAAATTATAAGCAGAAAACAGAGACGTTCTGTTAATATATCGCCAGGGCACGTAACAAGAGCGCAATGATTTTAGCGTCCTGCTTAATAATAGAAGGATCGTAACTGTGATTGCTCATGTTGTAGGATGGACAGATCCTGTTCCATTATATCTATAGCAGAAGACACAATGTTGCCCAGTGAATAAATCCTGGATGTTAGTGTGGTCATGCCATTGACGACCACTGCCAAAGCCTTTTCTAGGTTAACCCCATCAATTTTACGCAACCTCTCCGCAGCTTCCTGTTGAGAGATTTACCAAACTTCGTTGTAAATGGCGTATAAGAAGAGTTTACGACGTGGTTTCTGGGGACCTAGCAAAAATCCCTCAGATCCATGTCATCTGAAAGTAAGGACAAGTGTTGTTTCACGTGGGACAGTGTTGATGTTTTCAGCCAATCTTGGCATAACTTTCCAACACTGCAGGATGTCACCTCCCCCGGATGTTCTCATTGTACATAGTAGTTGGTCAGACCTATGGATACTGAACCCTTCGGCGGTACCCTTGAATCTTGACTGACACCCATTTGTGTCGATAGGCCAAACTAACCATCCCTTCCAATTGCGGTCTGAAGAATTATATGAACCTCCATGTATAAAATCATCAAGTGTATTCTCACTACGTGATGTAGACTTTTGCCATCTCTCAAAGTGTGAAAGTGAGGGAATCAGAGGTGTGTTCAAGTCCTTAATCTTGGCTAGTCCAAGACAGGAAGTTTGTTGCACTGTATCGTTCAGGAAGATAATTTGCTGTGGTATGATGCATGCTCTAAATAACACCTCAGTTTCATGAACCTGCCAATCTTTAGTCCTCCAGACAAATTTTGTGTCTATAGTGTCCCTCCAAAAGTCGAAACCTTGTAATGGTGTGTTCAAGTCCTTAATCTTGGCTAGTCCAAGACAGGAAGTTTGTTGCACTGTATCGTTCAGGAAGATAATTTGCTGTGGTATGATGCATGCTCTAAATAACACCTCAGTTTCATGAACCTGCCAATCTTTAGTCCTCCAGACAAATTTTGTGTCTATAGTGTCCCTCCAAAAGTCGAAACCTTGTAAAGACCGCTGGGTAATAAAGGAAGCAGAGTATATCTGTTTCGTGTTGGTGAGCATATTTTTCTTTGCAGGTGTAGGTGCAAACTTATAATAATATGAGGTCAGGTTGAAGGTTAAACCCAGAAAAATAAGCAAACGTTTGTGCAAACGTTTGCGAACTACCTTTTGGTGGTGTTGGGCAATGTTCCCATTGATGGTAAGTAAAAACATTACGTGGAATACTTGTCTTGTGCAAGAAATGATGACCATAGTGTTGATATCAATACTTGGTGTCAAAATCTGATGTTTCATCATACAATTCATTTTTTTGAAAAAGCAGCACATTGTTCTAAATCAGACAGCCTGCTATTCACAGTTTAAAAGTCCCAATTTTCAGACAATATACTGGAGGTGATGATATCATTCAAAGAAATTTTAAATACATGTGATATTTTCAAAAGTTCAGTGGGACCAAATACATCATAGGAAACCCTGTCCCAAACTATTCCTTCAGGAACCGGAACTGCTGTAATGTTCACAAAGGACAGCTCTCTTTTTTCACGATGAGATGACGTTTGAGGTTTCAGGACCAAGTTCACATATTGTACTGCGGAGCATTCTGGGAGATAATGTCCATTCAGGAGCAGGAAAAAGACAGTCACTACACCCATCCAAAGGACTAGGAAGAGTAGACCAATTGCAATCCAGAGCTGTAGCCAAGGAGAAACAAAATAAGTCTTTTTCAGCCAAAGGTAGATGTTATATACTTTTTCTTTGCGGGAAATAGAAGCTGACGGTGACTCAGGTTCACTCGGAACTAGAGAGAAGATATCAAAATCGATGAAGTAGCCATATGCTGTTCGGTCTATCTTTGGTAGCTCAGCAGGTTATGTTGAACTGGCAGATGACTCGTTGTGAGACATATTCACATAGATGTCAGTATTAGGCCGAATTGAAATCTGTGTTTCATTTGTGTAAGACCTCCGACCCTCGGTCTAGGTTCACTCTCTCCCCGCTGCTCCGCTGTGCCGTCTCTTACCTCCAGACCCTGACCTCCTCCTTGGGAGGTTCGAGGCAGCTGCCCGCTCCTGCGCCTGCTGCCCGCTCCAACTGGGACCAGACTGCCTCCAACTACCGTAACCTTTCTCAGCCGTTTTTTTTCTTAATTTTTTCCCTTTTGTGCCACTGTTATTGTGCCCATTTGTGTCTTGCTCTAATTCCACACTGTTTTTATTTTCTCGTGCCTGCCTGTTCCTTTTGCCTTTCGCCGCTGCTGCCCCTGCGGCCCCTCCCCCCCCCCCAGAATTCCCGCCCGGAATTTCACCCCGGTATTCCCCCCAGAATTCCCCTGCTCCCGCCTCCCAGCCTCTCCTCCCTCCCACCTCCCCTACTTAATGACGGCCGCTGCGTGGTCGCGCAGCAGACGCACGCAGCGGGCATGCCGCTGGCCCGCCGAAGGCAAGCCTGTCTGCGCCCGTCCGCGACCCGACCGCGGCCAGCGCCAGGAACCCTGGACCTCTCACTACCCATCGCTACGACACCACCACCCTCCTCGCACTCAACCCTGGAAGACTTAGAGAATGCCAACAGGCCTCGCCGAACACGACCCACGGCCAGTTCTCCTGCCTCCACTGCCGCCAGACCCTCACCGCCACCCCGGCCTCCAACACCACCGACGCCAGCACCGGCGACACCCTAAAATGCATCCTCCTCAACGTACGCTCCGTACACAAACACGCCATGGAAATCTGGAACCTACTCGACTCTCTTTCGCCCGACATCGCCTTCTTCACAGAGACCTGGACCAACGCTTCCTCTGCCCCCGACATCAGCACCGCCATCCCAGACGGATACAAGATCCAGAGGAAAGACCGCTCCAACCACCCAGGAGGGGGCCTCGCCATCGCCCACAAGAGCACCCTCCACCTCACCACCTCCAGCGAAACCTTCCCCTCTGCCGAACACCTGCACTTCCAGATCCAGACCACCCCCAAAGCCACACTCCGAGGAGCCCTCGTCTACAGACCCCCAGGCCCCCGAACACCCTTCGCCACCACCATCACCGACTTCATCGCACCCCACGCCATCGCCTCAACAAACTACATACTCATTGGAGACCTGAACTTCCACCTCGACAACCCCAGCGACACCAACTCCACTATCCTTCGTGACAACCTCGCCAGCATCGGACTTAAACAACTCGTCAACACACCAACCCACAGAGCAGGACACACCCTCGACCCCATCTTTGCGGCAGGAAACAGCGTCCAATTCAGCCACACAACACAGCCACCATGGATCGACCACCACTGCGTACACTTCGCCATCAACAAACCCAAGGCACCCAAACCAGTACCACGCCCACCACGAAGGAACTGGAGCAAGGTTACCGTCGAGCAACTTAACTCCACCCTCACTCGAGACAACCACACCTGGGCACCTGACGCAAACGGCGCAAACGACGCAGCCAGAGAACACCTGGATCTCCAACTGCGCAGACGAGCTCGCCCCGCTACGCAACCCCGACAGACAACGCCCCAGGAAATCCGCCTGGTTCACAACCGCTCTCCAAGAAGCCAGACGCACCTGCAGACGCCTGGAGAAGAACTGGAGAAACACCAAGACAACCGAAAACCACACAACCTACAAGGACACCATGACGGACTACCACAACCAGATCAGAGCCACCAAGAGGAAGTTCATCAACAACAAAATCCTGGCCATCTCCACCAACTCGAAGGAACTTTTCAGTGTCATTCAAGAATTCACCAACCCACGCAGCGAAGCCACAGACATCACCCCATCCCAAGACCTCTGCGACAAGCTTGGAACCTATTTCCACCTCAAGATCAAAAACCTCTACGACAACTTCATCGACCATCCACCAGGCACCACAGACGGCCCCCGCCCCCCAGAAACACCAGCCAGCCCACCATATCCAACTGGACACCGATCACGGCCAAAGACACCGCCTCGACCATGAAAAGCATCCACTCAGGGGCCCCCACCAAATCCTGCCCCCCTCACATCTACCACAGAGCCGTGGCCGCCATCACACCCGAACTAAAACGCACCATCAACACCACCTTCAAAACAGGCACCTTCCCAGATGACTGGAAGCACGCAGAAGTCAGACCCCTGCTCAAGAAGCCCACAGCTGACCCCACCGACCTCAAGAACTATCGGCCCATCTCGCTCCTCCCCTTCGCAGCCAAAGTTGCAGAGAAAACAGTCAACAGGAAACTGACACGATTCATTGAAGAGAACGCCATCCTCGACCCGTCCCAATCCGGATTCCGAAGCAACCACAGCACAGAGACCGCCCTACTCGCCGCCACAGATGACATCCGCACCCTCCTGGACCAAGGCCACTCCACAGCCCTCATCCTACTCGACCTATCAGCGGCCTTTGACACCGTCTCCCATCGAACACTAGTCGCCAGACTACACGACGCAGGCATACAAGGAACAGCCCTGGACTGGATCCGATCATTCCTCACCGGAAGAAGCCAAAGGATCAGACTCCCACCCTTCCTCTCCGACCCCACGAAAATCACCTGCGGAGCACCACAGGGTTCATCACTGAGCCCCACCCTCTTCAACATTTACATGGCCCCCCTTGCAGCCATCGTCCGACAACACGGCCTCAACATCGTATCCTAAGCCGACGACACCCAGCTCATCCTCTCCCTCACCAAAGACCCCACCACTGCCAAACTCAGCTTCCAGAAAGGAATGCAAGACGTCGCAGTCTGGATGACCAACAGCTGCCTGAAGCTCAACGCCGAGAAGACAGAAGTCCTCGTCCTCGGTACCACCCCTTCTGCATGGGACAGCACCTGGTGGCCGACCGCCCTCGGAAGCCCACCTATCCCCTCAGACCATGCCAAGAACCTCGGCATCGTACTCGACTCATCACTCACCATGAACCGACAGGTCAACGCCGTCACCTCCAGCTGCTTCAACACCCTCCGCATCCTCTGCAAGACCTTCAAGTCGATCCCCCCTGAGTCAAGGAAGACAGTCACCCACACACTCATCACCAGCAGACTGGACTATGGAAACGCACTCTACGCCGGCATCAACAAGTCCCTACTCCGCAAACTCCAGACAGTACAGAACACCGCCGCCAGACTCGTCCTCGGCATCCCCTGACATGAACACATCAGCCAACACCTACGAAGTCTCCACTGGCTCCCCGTGGAGAAAAGAGTCACTTTCAAAATCCTCACTCACACCTACAAATGCCTACACAACAACGGACCCAAATACCTCAATGACAGAATCAACTTCCACGTACCCAAAAGAAACCTCCGTTCTTCCAACCTCGCACTGGCCGAAACCCCGCGCATCCACAGAGCCAGAGCAGGCGGAAGATCCTTCTCTCGCAGCCAAGACCTGGAATGAGCTACCGGCAGACATCAGACGCGCCCCCTCCCTGAACACCTTCAGGAAGACCCTCAAGACCTGGCTCTTCGGCTAAACAGATCTGCGGACCCCTCCCTCAGCACCTTGAGACCCTCATGGGTGAGTAGCGCGCTTACAATTCCCTGATTGATTGATTGATTTGTGCTTTGTTGTTCAATGTAAATAGGCACGAGTTCCATTCCATTATTGGCAACTCCGTTACTTCGTAGAGTAGAATCTTCAAACATTATTAGTCTTTCTGTCGGAACTTCCTGTATGGTAGTGAGAGGAGATTGGCGGCTACCCAGGAGCCCACACGGACTGCTATTGAGTATCGGCCACATAGTGTGATTTGATCAGATCTTTTTTGCCGGCAAGAGGCGGAAGAAGTACTGTTCTTGTTTCTTCGACAGCCAGGACAGGTACAGGCATTCTGTATGACGGCCCAAATTCTTTTTTGTCCATAATCTTTTCCCTGACCAGGTCCCTGAACTTCAGAAACCAGGCAGGTCTTGCCGAACCTGTTTTAACTTCCCCGGTGGTGGTACGTTTTACTTGGACGTTGCTTCGTAGTGCCCGGAATTCATTGGGTTCCTGTAAAACAGTCAAACGTTCATTGAGGTCAAATGCCTTTTCATCTGCCACTGTGCTGCCACCATCGAGGTCGGGTACCCGCATTCTCGTCCCAAAAAGGACTTCGTATGGAGTACGGCCTCACAGGGAGCTTCTTGGCATGTTAATAAGTGCCCTCTGGACCCCATTTAGGTGATTGACCCAACTGCCACCCGAGCCTAATACCCTTGCTGTTAAGGATTGCTTTAAGTCCCAGTTTTTCCTTTCCACAATCGAATTTCCCTTGGGATGATATGGAGAGGAGTACAGTAATGCCACACCCAAACTACCTACGTCTTCCTTGTAAGCCCGAGAGCTGAACATGGGGCCACGGTCAAAATGTAATGTGCAAATTGCGTATGTCCCTATGAAGACTCGCAAATCCTTTATAACAGTTTGGGCGACAGCCGAGCGCTGAGGCCAAACCCACAGGAATCTAGAGCATGAATCCACTGCCACCAAGATGTACTTGTAAACCCCATCAGATTGTATGGGGCCGCAGTGGTCCAAATAGACACAATAGAGGTCTGTCTGAAATCAGTAGTGGTGTTTGTGGTGGACATGCTATGGTGGAACCCTTCATCTGCTGACAGATGTCACACTTACGGAAAAATGCTTTTGTCTGTTTCTCTAGACCTGGCCACCAATAACGTTGTTTCAACAATGAAACTGTTGCAGTGATACCTGCGTGTGCTGAGCCCAGACCCTCGTGTGCAGCTAGTATTAAATCTGATCTGCGATCCATGTATGGTATTACTCTATCCCCCACTCCTGGAATTTGAGCATAGGATATATTTTCTTCATCTAACTTGTAGGAGTACTTGAGTGGAAAACCTTTTGGCAAGGCTGTGCTGTTTTTTCGCGAAGCGATGACAGCTCCCATTATCTGTTCGTCTACTCTCGTGCGAGAACGAGTGATTGCAGCAATGGCAGCAGTTCTCAATGTCACCTTGGCGGCTTCATCAGCCAATGAATTACCTTCAATGTGTACGCCAACATGTTGATGACTCACTGTATGAATCACGTGAGCCCGTGGCAAGCCCATTTTCAGCTCCGCCACTTGCTCCCATAGCAATTTATGCTTTATTGTGCAACCTTTTGAATCTTTAAATCTATTCTGGCCCCAGTAGTGAAGATATTCATTGTATGACTGGACACAATAAAATGAATCGCACACAATAAGTGTGGGGAATTCTCGATCCATATTTTTTAGTGCCAGTATCAGGGCTTTTAGTTCTGCCAGTTGTGCTGTGCAATTTCCTAGAGACTGCATCTGCGTATTGCTAGGATGGGCCTTACCGTCCCGCATACATCCCTTTACAATCGCACAAGCTGCGCTGTATTGCTGTTTACTTCCTACGGCTGGCTGAGCTGAACCATCAGTGTAAATAATATATATATACTGATCTAGAGGCATTATTTCATTTATCAGAGGATATTCTTGTTTGCATTGCGGAAATGCTTGAGTTTTTAATGTAGAATCAAATTTATAGTCTCCATCTGTTGCAGTGAGAGAATTAGGCCGTTGTATCCATTGTGGATGTAGTGCTTTAGCGTTTGGAAGGCTTGCTTTAGTAACAGCCTCTAAGGTTGGTTCCGGAGTTACGACAATTATTTGTTTCCCCTGAGCCAGTGCTCTTTCTCTCACTATAACAGTCTCTACTGCTGTCAGTATTTTTTCAGTTGATGCAAAATGCATTTCACCGTTTGTGTACAAATGTGATTTGTATGCAATAGGAACAGTTTCACCTTCATTGAAGGTGAGGTAAGTGTACCCGGATTGACCCGCGATTACACAGATCACCAAATTCGTAGTTTTTACACGTATGTGTTAGTCCTTGGAAGGTATCATGGCAGCTTGTAGGGAACGAAGTATCTCTGTGTGTTCCTGTGTCCAATGTCGAACTGAGAAATCAGGTCTAATTAAGTCATAGAAAGGTTTCACTCTTTCTGCGTAATGCAAAATATATGTTCTGCCAAAATTTAGGAATTCTAAAATGGATTGTAAGTTTTTCAGAGTCTTTGGAGGTTGGAGCAGCGCATACTCTTCTAAAAGGTTTGCTGCAAGGTTTTTCCCTTCACTTGAAAGCTCATATCCCAAAAATAGAACATTGAAATGGGCAATTTTTGATTTTTTAAATTTAAATTAGTAGCCCTCAGAGGCAAACCCTGAAAATTATGTTGTTCACCCTGGCCAAATGATCCAATAGTTCATCGTCTGTCAGATGAATATCATCTACATAGGACAATGCTTCCTCATCAACATTTTGAAGTAACTCTGATATTTTTGCGGAGAACAACCCTGGGCTATTCTTATATCCTTGGGGCAGTCTACAAAATTGACTCTGAGAGCCTAGGGCTGAGAATGCTGTCAAATATCTGCTTTCAGGTGCTATATTTTGGCAAAATAATCCATTTGAGATATCTAGTGTTGTTTTATATTTTTGCCGCACAATGTTATTCATTAATGCAGCACTGTGATTTTGTACTGCAAATGTTTTTGTGCATGTGTTCAAATGTCTGTAGTCTAAAACTAGACGTAATGAATTGTCGGGTTTCGCTACGGGAAACAAAGGATTGTTCATAGAGGAGGTGGAATTTTCTATCACACCTTGGTATTCAAGTTGATCTAACATCTCCCTGACTTGTTTTTTCGATTCATGTTTTATCGGGTACTGTCTCTGTGGTGTAGGAGTAGTTTTTACTGGGATTTCATGGTGAGGTGACTCAGCATCCCACCCTTCATGATTGTGGTATAACGCAGGAGCTAATACTACTGCCCACTCCTGCGCATATGAATGTTTTAGTGATTCTGGAACGAGGTCTGAGAAGGCTGGTAAAATGACTGTTTCTCCCTCTGGGCAGTATATAACAAACTCAGGCGGTCAATTTTTTTCTGCTAAAAAAATGTCGTATCCAAAGGACAGGTTCTCCCAAAAGAGACCTTTAACTTTCCTGGCTATGTCCCCCTCCATATGGAGTGTTATTTCATATAACCGATGTGGGACACTTACCCTAGTATCAGGTGTCTCCACCGTGATGTATTCATTCAACACCGCTGTCACCAGAAATTCCATCAGGTTCTGTTGAGCTATTGTTACCTCTGCTGCGCTGTCTAGCATCGTCAGAGCCCATTCCCCGTTCAGAAGTTGAGTCCTCAGCTGCCTGGGCATTTCTTATTTTAAGGCCTGCTACTTTCTTCTTTTTAAATTGAGGTTTTGATTTTGGTTTATCTTCTTTTTTTGATATTATAGTCTGAAGTGTGATGTGTGTCTCTTGGCTTGGCTCACTCTTCTGATCTGTGTTCTGACCTTCCTTCCCTCTCGGAGTTTCTTGGTTAACCCTGAAAGGAACGAGAGGAACGTGTGTCAGTATCCTGATACCTGTCAGGTTTTTTAATGTTATCACGGTTTCTAAGGCTATACCTCCTTTCGGAGGGCTCCTGTTGAGGAGATCCACCCTGTGATTGTGATGCATTTTGCTTATTTTTCTGCTGTTTATTATCCCATTTCTTTTTAGAAGGATCTTGTGTTTGCTTAGTGTTAACCTTTTCAGGATTTCCCATTACTTGTGGTTTCATAGGTCTAGCTAATTCAGTATCTTTGATAATTTTGGGTACATCTTGCTCCTGTTGTGCAGGAGTGCATTCCTCAGGCGTTGGCTTATAGCCACCACTACTGCCTCCCCTTTTATGTTAGCTAACATAATTGCAGATACGTGAGAAATATTGCCTATTAATTTCATCCCTAAGTTTGGAGCAGGTTCTGCTCCATACTCATTCTGTATTTGCCTTAATACTTCTAGTATCACTGCCATTGAAGGGGTGCCATGAGTCCTGGTATAGATGGCACAGAAGACTGTTCCCCAAGTGGTACAATCCTCTATCGGGGGAGCTATCCCCATTGGCAAGCAGATTGTCAATATTCTGTGTTTTTCTTGTGGGCCTATGTGTGGTAACACTGTCTCTAATAGTGCTATTTTCTGTGCTATCCAGAATGACATTTGCTCACATTTAGTGGGCATTCTTCCCATAACTGCATTCAGTGTTTGTAGGGTAGTTGACCAAGGGTCAGCCTTGTGGGCTGAAGTGTGAGTGTTCTCATAACGAACTGTGTTAGATTTCTATAAAGTTTTATTATTTCTTTGTGTTGTGGACGTAAGTCTGCTATTGGCAATGTGTCAACTTCTGGATGCAGTGTGTAAGCAGCCAGAACCGGCCAAGTCACTCTGTCTCTGCTGAGCGGACCGAGTCTCACTTTTTCTGTGGTGTATGGGAGGGCGCCTTTAAACCAATTTATATGCTCTTGGTACGTGAGCGGAACTTCTATGTCCTCGTATGGACAGTATTCTTCTGGTATTTCATCCGGAGTATAAGAATGAAATTTATTTGTGCGTGCATCTGCAGGTGGGAATTTAACCCATGAATAGAATACCTCTGTCCTAAATGACTCGTGTGCCTCAACCACGAATGTTACGGTCCCTCCTAGTGCTGAGAGACCAAATTTGTCTAATTTTGCAGCAAGTGCATTTTGGACATTTTCTGAAATGTTTATTGCACCTTCCTGCTCTGTCTCTGCATTTGCATGTAATGCTGTCGCTGCGTTATCTTCGACAGACATTGTTAGAAATAGTTTCAAGGACACTAAGATAAGGTTTTATGCATATTTTTCTTTTTATTTATAAAGTTTTGTATAGCGCGAACAAGACCTACTCGGGTATCAGAGCGCTTTACATTTAGGATAGTAAGGATACAGTCGAGGGAAAAGGACATTCGTTACAAATATGAGTATAGAGTGGCAACGCTGTCTACCCAGATGACCAACAATGTAGTAAACAATCATGGCATCAGAAGAGTGGACATGGAAATAAGCAGCAGAGCCAAGGCTCTTTAGGGAAGAAACTTGTTCATTAGTATTTTTTTCACTTCCTTTTTGAAAGAAGCGGTGGATGAGATTCGACGGACTTCTGGTGGAAGCGAATTCCAGATCTTCGGGGCAATTCCTGAGAAGGCACTGTGACTTGTTCTCTTTTTGTGGAAGATCTGTGGTTTCAGAAGCAGTCAACTTGCACTACGCGATGATCTGCAACCCCCGATAATTCTAGCTTTTGAGCCAGATAAATGGGGGTCTTGAAGTGTAAGGCTTTGTGAGTCAAGCAGACAATCTTGAGCTGTATTCTTGCTTCGTAAGGTAGCCAGTTTAGGGTTTTCAAAGTTGGGGATATGTGATCATTTCTATTTGTACGGGTAATCAATCTAGCTGCAGAATTAAAGGAAGCTCTTAGCGGGGCCAGGCTCTGTTTGGGAAGGCCATAAAGCATGGCGCTCCCATAGTCTAGCCTTGGGAGTACTAGAGATGGCACCGCCTGCTTAAAGTCATCCTGTGGGAGGAATGGTTTGAGATTCCTTAGTAAACTCATCTGGTATTGGGATCCCTTGGTTGCATTGCGTATATGATTCTTCATGTTCAAGTGCATGTCTATTGTGATTCCGGGGGATTTTGCTGACTCAATAATGTGGGGAGAGCAGTTGAAAGCTGAGATGTTTCATCCAGAGGTCGATCTTGGGAGTGTGATTCGGGGGAGAGATAAGGAGGAATTCCGTTTTGGAGGTGTTGAGCAAGAGGTGGTTCTCCGTAAGTCATTTTTGCGTGTTCAACAGGGTAGAGTTGAGTGTAATGAAGTCTTCTGGGGAGGTGATTTTCAGATATAGGTGGGTGTCATCCGCATACATATGAAAAAGAATGTTCGCGGAGTTCAGAGCATTTGATAGAGGTTCCAAGAATAAATTGAAGAGTATGGGTGACAGGGCAGACCCTTGAGGAACCCCCATGGTTACTGTAGAGGGCTGAGAGAGGGAATGATTCAACTTGACTCTTTGGGATCTGTTGTGTAGGAACGAAGTAAGCCACTGCAGCACAGTCCCTGAAAGGCCCATCCTGTGTTCAAGAATGGATAGAAGTTTGTCGTGATTAACAGTGTCAAAGGCAGATGATAGGTCAAGGAGAATCAGAAGGAAAGATTCATTTTGGTCTAGCATTTTTAAAATGTCATCCATAATGTGAGTGAGTA
Organism: Calotriton arnoldi; assembly: GCA_963921515.1. Classification (NCBI taxonomy): domain Eukaryota; kingdom Metazoa; phylum Chordata; class Amphibia; order Caudata; family Salamandridae; genus Calotriton; species Calotriton arnoldi. The sequence goes on along the minus strand of CAWUFW010008438.1, from coordinate 158,362 downwards.
ATTCTGTGCTATGCCCTCACCGAAAGTCAGATTAATAGTGGTCCAAGAGTTGGAATTTCTCAATGTGTATGCAGAGTTGCGATTGCGCACACTTTTCCAGGAGTTTTTCCAGAGTGGGAATGTTTGAGATAGGGCAGAAGTTGTTGAGGTCCGCCATGTCTGCGTCAGGTTTTTTTAGAATGGGGGTTACCTGTGCTGCTTTTAGGTAGTCGGGGATAGTGCCTTGCAATAGCGAAGCGTTAACAATCTTTGACCATAAGGGGAGAATGGCAGCTATTAATTCTTTGAAAATGGGAGGTGGGAGTGGGTCGCTGAAGTGTTCACATAATGTAGGGAACTATAATCCTTCAAGCGTGAACAAACCTTCAGCCAGTACATAGGATATACCTACTCAGCTGTGGCAGATTTTTCACTTTCCACTCCAGACGTCTCTGGGTAAATGTGAGTAGGGGTCTCTGAGAAAGCACGACTGAGCTACTCAGATTTGACCGTTAAAGAAGAACCAAACCAACGTTGGCGGCGGCAAGTCATGTAGTTCCTACAAATCTATATAGGATCTGCGTGTTTAGACAACATAAACTAAGGGTTTGGTGTCCAGACTGATTCCAGACACCCCAAAGGATATGTTAGGCTGTAGACCAGCTAGCTCACAGTGCCACTATGAGCCCCTCTTACCAAGGAGCGAATAGTTTCTGGCAACTATCAAACATGACAACCCTGACCCCTCAGGGATCGTGGAAACAGTACAGTACTTTTCGCTCTGTCACTCGTGCTCACTTTGTCTCAGAGACATACACAGAATAAACTGTTGTGACATTTTCAATAAGCATTCATTGAACCAGCGTCATTCTAGTATAAAATACGTGTGCTGCAACAACCATTAGACAGAAACAGATATATACTATTATGAGCACCAGTAGAGTAAAGAAAAGGTAGAATTCTACTGTAGTGCTAAAACGATGGATATATGCAGGCATATAGATACATGACAGTAACAATGTGTACTCCTACGATGCAAACCCTAACTAGATGTACCTAAGTGTACCTAGCATGTATGTAGGTGTATAGCCAAGAATCCCCTTAGGATAGAGCCAACCCCATTACCTGATGTGGGAGAGCGAAGGACCCCGTCTTGGTCTCAAGAAGGACACCCCGCGAGTGATGTCAGACCACTGCGTGCTGGAGTGTCTGCATGCAAGAACCTCAGCGTCTCGCGTCAGTGTGTCAGGATAAAAGTTTTTTTTTCCTGTCGCTTGCCCAGCGAAGGTGTAGTGCTTATATACTCGAACGGTACCCTCAGGGGTTCTACCTAGAAGTATATTATTAGGCATGTCTGGCAAGGATGACATTAGAGGTGACCCTTATACAGAGCTATTATGCAGAAGATGGTAATCCTGATGTGGTACTGAGAATCCTCATGCATAATACATGAGACTAGTTTTCGGAGAAAACCACACGACAGTCATGCAGCACCTAACTGGGTAAAAGGTCAGCGTCAGACCCGTTATGTAGAACAATGGTAGGACAGATGTAGGTAAAAGGTTGTGTAACTACCTAGGCCTATATTGGGGTACATTGGGGTTCATAACAGCAGCATGGTTGTGGTCTGAACATCTGACTGGAGTAATCTTTTGGAATGTGACTAAGTCTAGATTGGCGAAGATGATATCTAATGTGTGTGGGATTGGAAATGAGCTGTTGTAGGTTGTGTGTGTCTAGGAGAGGTGACAATGGTTTCGGGATGTGGCATATTAGGGTTGTCAAGCCATATGTTAAGGTCACCAAGGAGGCATAAGTTTGAGTATAAGTGAAAAATGGTTAGAAATTGTGTCTAGCAATGTGTCTGGGAAGGTTACATTGCTAGGTTTTGGGCTGTAGAGAAGGAGAAAGTAACATGAAAAGGTTGGAGTAGGGTTGCATCTGACATGCCTGGATGTCGCCAGCAGCCAGGCATTCTGCTCCCCCACTACCCCACAGGTTAGTTTACTCATGTGAAGCTTTGTTTGCTCTACGCTCTGAAGCTCCTTGTGGGAAACAAAACTGGCCCCCTGCTGCATGCCCCTCATACTGTAATTGGTGCAACTTCGAGGTCAGCCCTTGCCTGCGCTTTGTAGCTCCCACCCCCAATGCAAAGGATTATAAAATCTGCAGCCTAAACTACCGCTCTTTGGCCAAGCACTATGCAGAGGTATTTGACCTCCTACATGAAGGGTCCCCTGATGTTATATTCCTTACGGAGACGTGGCTCTCCGAGGACTCTGTTGCCATACCTGCCTTGGCCCTTCCTGCCGGCTACGCCATGAACAACTTGAATAGAATCGCTGGCAGAGGGGGGGGGGCATTGAAATCATACACAAAGTTACTTACACTTGTAGCCTTATCCCAAAAGTTATTTCCGACTGTGAATGCGCACTTTTCAAAATTGCTCTGGCGGACAATTTCACATTATCTGGGCTACTCATCTACCGCCCGCCTGGCCCTTCAAAAGCTTTTAGAGAAGCCCTAGCTAATGCTGTCACCACACTAGTGCTTCAGACAGCCAATTTTAACGTTAGAGGCGACCTGAACCTTCACTTGGAGTCACAAGAGGCCTCTGACATCATCAACTTCCTTGGGGACATGGCAGCCTGCCAACTGCTGCAACTGGTCCCGGTGCAGACATAGCTAGCTGGTCATCTCCTTGACCCTGTCTTCTCGAATCTTCAGTCCCTAGAGGTGCAGGCCCCCCTTACAATGTCCTGTACCGATCACTCCATCATCTCCCTGCGGATATCGCTAGATGGCCCCAAATCACAACCTCATCGCAACCCCTCGATTAAACGTCCATGGCATAAACTGGACCCGGCCGCCTTCAACATTGCCCGAAGCACCCAGCCCATAGAACGGCCCGCTAATATAGAAGCAGCCAACAAATCCTTCCTGGGGTGTGTCACTCAAGCACTGGATAATTGTATCCCGGTCAAACTAACCCACCCCAAACGCGCGCTGGCCAATGCCTGGTTTGATGAGTCATTAACATTAGCAAGAAAGAACTGTAGAGTCCTAGAACGGGCATGGAGACGGTCCTATGACCTCACAGCTAAAGCACAGTATAGAACCACCACTAAAGCGTACCATAAACTGGTCCGCAAGTCTAGGGCCGTACACTATGCCAATATGATCAATACCAGTAGCAACTCTACCAAAACCATTTTTACACTCTTGAAAGAGATGGTAAAATCCCCTTCTGTCCCTGACAGCACCATATCTTCCAACTTGCAGTGTGAAGTACTGGCTAAATTCTTCATTAATAAGGTTGAGCGTATCTACAGAAGTTTTTGCCCTGGGAATACTTCTCCCTGCCCTGGGAGGAGATCGCCCTTTGACCTTGAGACCCAGTCCCTTTCCTCGTTTTCTCCTATCTCCCCTAAAGCCCTGGAAGCTCTGTTTGTCAAGGTAAAGTCTGGGTCCCCAGATGACCCTCTGAAACCTGACCTTTTTTAAAATTCAAAAAACAAAGTCTCCTATTCCCAAATCATGGAAACACCCCAAAGTTGTTCCTTTGTTGAAAAAAACAACACTGGAGGTGTCCAAACCTGAAAATTTCCAGCCAATCTCTCTGCTCCCGTTCCTTGCTAAAATCACAGAATCATATGTCAACACTATTTTAACCCAACACCTGGAAGTTAATTCGATACTGGATCCATCTCAAAATGGTTTCCGGCCTCGAAATAGTACAGAGTACCCTTTGCTGGCGCTTACAGAGCAGCTACGGGCTTCTTTGGATGAGGGCAGAACCTTGGCACGGATTCTGCTTGATCTGAGTGCGGGGCTTCGACACGGTCGCCCATAAGATCTTGCTATACCGGCTGAGGGAGATCGGCATAGATGGCAAGGCCCTCTTCTGGTTCTCGTCTTTTCTGGCTGACCGGACCTTTCAAGTCATTGCCCCCCCCTCTTTCCTCCCTCACCCACCCGCTACGCTGTGGTTTCCCCCAAGGTTCTGCATTGAGCCCTACATTATTTAATGTCTACATCCGACATTTGGCTTTTTTGGTCAAAGCCCGGAACATCTCCTTGGTGTCATATGCGGATGGCACTCAGCTGGTGCTTACTTTTTCTAGCAACCCCAGTCAGGACTCAGCAAAATTTCAGGAAGATCTAACTGCTATCTCATTGGATGGCCAACAACTACTTCCAACTGAATTCCACCAAACATGAAGTCCTCTTGGTGGGCAGGGACTCCCATCTCTGGGGCAGCCTGTGGTGGCCCCCGCACTCGATGCTCCCCCCTTGCCTAAATCTGTGTTCAAGAACCTGGGAGTATGGGTGGATAGTGCCCTCTCCTCTGAGGCACATGCTAAATCAGTGGCAGGCACCTGTTTCAGATTACTACGTGGCCTAAAGCCTATCCTAGGACTTTTCAATCCTCACACCCAGCAGTTGATCGTCCAATCCACTGTCATGGCTAGATTAGACTATTGCAACGCATTGCTCTTAGGCTCCAACAAATCAGTGATCAAAAGGCTCCAACTTGCCCAGAACGTGGCATCTCGCGCTCTATTCGCACTCCCCAAGCACTGCCACGTCTACGACCTCCTTCACTGGTTACACTGGCTGCCAATGGCACAGAGAATTTACTTTAGAGCTCTCTGTATTATCCATAAGATCTTTGTGGGCCTTTACCCTGGGATTTTGAGCGCTATGTGCTCTCCTTATGTACCCACCCGCGCCTTGTGCTCAGCGGATCTGCATCTGGCCCGAGTGCCTCGGGTATGCAGGGCCAGAGCGAGTGGCCACTCGTTCAAGGCACTGATGCCTGCCCTTTGGAACTCTCTACCTCTTTCCATCCGTAGCATCTCTGATCACTGGATTTTTAGAAGGACTGTGAAGACTTGGCTATTCTCCAATCACTAAGCTGCCTCTGCCTCCCACTATACTAGACAGTTAGCGCTGGGACGCCCTGTTGCTAGGGCAGCCATGCGCTTTATAAATATTTTAACATAACATAATATGCAGGGCCTCACAAGCCTGTAAAGAAACATCCTCAGCTTTGGTGAGATTTGTTGTTTCTTTTAAATATGACGGCTACGCTGACTCCTTATTTGCTCGTACGATTTTGTGTTACAGTTTAATATCCTGGTGGAACAGCTTCATGCAGTACCGGTGCCATATCTTCCCTAGCCATGATTCAGTTATGAAAAGTAAGTCAGGTTCTGCGTCTATCACTAGGTCAAAAATCTGGTACTTATTTTGTTTATGGAACAAGCATTTATCAGTAGGCAGTCTAAAGAACCATTTTTGGAGGTGGTGTGAGTTTGTACTGCAGGAGAGTGAGTTTTGTCCTTTGAAGATATGATTTCTGTGCTATTGTTGGTGGTGTTAACTGCTGAACGACAGAGAAAGTGTGTTTTTTGTTAATCGTTGTCCTCCCCAAAAGGCTTAGAATATATGTTTTTGGGTCTAGTTGAGTGGGTGGAGGTGAGTCTGTTTGAAATTGAGGGGTTGGGCTGTGGAATTACGTATGTAAGGTAGGCTTGTTTTGCAATAGTACAGTTAAGTGGTAAAATCAGATTGGGAATAGCTCAAAGAATATTTCAAGGACTCATTTCAATGGTAATTTTTTAATCCAATTTAGTGGTCAAGTCAGATTTTATATTACTATTTTGGGAATAACACTTTTAGAAAGGTGACATATTCCTGCCTAAAACCAAAAGGCTTTCCTGCCAGCGACCTGCCATCACATGACCCTTGATAGCTCTGCTGTGATGAGATGTGTACTGCTCCCATACAGTGAGCAAAGGGCTCTGGATGTTGGTAGAGGGTCTCCTCCCTTGACAGGATGGCCTGGGGACTGTGTCCAGATACTTCCTGAGTTTCACAAATGCCAAACCTGTAACTGGCAGATGAAGCTTATATGTAGGCCTGCCCTCCTCGCCCTTTTGTCTCTCTAGTCAGGCTGGCGCGAATCCCAGTGGAAGGGGAGAACATGACCAGAACTGCTTATGGGGATGGACAAAGGATTGACGTTCACCCACAGGCTGGCACAGGCCGTAAAAGTGGACCCAACAGACACCTCTCCAGAACAGTCCTCAACCTGTGACGAATCAGAAGAAGGACTGCCCTGCTGTCTGGAGAACCTGAGGAAAGACTGGACCTGCCTGTCTTGAACCCAGGACCCTAGAAGTGACTCCAGTGGTTAGTTGGTTGACCTCCTGTTTGAGAGACAGAGAAAAACAAGATTCATCTCTCCCTGCCCAGCTCACCAGTTCCAACAGTGCCTGCCCTGGACCCTGCTGCTGGCCCTTGGCTGGTGTTAGAGTGTACTCCTCTTGTCCCCAAACTGCAAGAAGTGGGACTTTTGTCAAATTTTTGCAATGTTGAATTGCCAGTCAACCTCACCTTGCCGATTTGCCCTGCTGAAGAAGATCTAACTTCCAGAAAATTTCTAAGTCCAAAGGTAGAGGGTTTCACCAGAAGCAATGCTGAGCAGCAGTCAAACAATGTCTAGGCTTTCCTGGACACATACTTCAGACTTCATCCGCTCAGAACTTTTCTACTTTTGTCAATAACCACACAAGGACATTACTCTCCTGCAGCTCACTGTCGCCGAGACCTGCTTTGGATCCAGCTTGTAGCAGGCTCCACCAGGGACTCATCAAGACCACTTTTTCTCCATAAACGTTTGTAAATCAAAGGAAACTTTCTACTGGGATGAACCTGTTCCCTGTATCTGACCGGCGATCCATTGCAGCCGGGGTTAACTTTTGACTTTGATCCAGTCTAGCATGACTAGATACCTGGGGTGGGTGCTTTGTCCTTTTTGGAGCTATTTTAAATCAAACTCTAAAAATGTATAGCTTCGGTTCTACTTGTTGGACTTTTGTTGTTTTGGTGTCATTATATTTATTAAAATAGTCTCTATTTTTTAAATTGGTTTGGCATTTTTCTTCTTTTTTCACTTTATTACTGTTTGAGTGCTGCATTAATATCTTTCACATTGCTGTCAAGTTAAGTCTGACTGCTCTGTTCAAAGCTACCAGAGGGTTGAGCGCAGGTTTATTTAGTGACTGTAGTAGTACTCCCTGACAATGATTGCGATTATTATTTGAGGTGGGTTCTCAGCCCTCCCCCCCAACTAATACTCCAATTTTTTACAATGGTTGCAGCGGTGGGATTCAGTACTTGTGTTTGAGCAGTTGCACTCAGTGATTAGTGTAAAACCAAAAATACCTTTGTATAATCGAACATCAAAATAGATTTTTTAAATTGACAATTGATTTTTTAAATCGGCCAGTTTTTGATGCATCCCTACCCTCTAATTGTTTTCTGCACCTGTGGTTTTTGAGAATTGAGGTGAACCTGAGCAACATTGAGAGTTTCAACATAGCAGAACTGAAGAAGCTCTGCGAGGAGAGGGGACTGAAACTGGCAAAAAGAGCTAAAAAAGTGGAATACCAAATAGCACTCAGAGCCTGGAAGGAGGTCTGTTTGCCACAGGCTCACATATAGGAGCAAGAGGAGGATGGCTCAGAGGAGGAAGAAAGGATGGAGGAAGACAGAATAGAGGCAGAAAATGGATGACCCTGCATGAGCTCCAGTGCAAAAAAAAAGGATGAGCCTACAGTTGTCAGATCACCTGCCTTGCCCAGAGCAGGGAGCCTGGCCTCCACCAGCTCCCCGACCCAGTCAGAGCGGGAGGACAGACAAGACAAGAGGGCCCTGAAGCTGCCACTGTAACTGGCCACACTGGGAGTGGAGAAAAAAAAGCTGGCCATAGAGGAGAAAAAGCTGGCCATGGAGGAGAGGAAAGCTATGGCTGCAGCAACAAGAGCCCTAGCAGAAACAATGTTGGCTCTGGAGGAGAAGAAAATGTTGTTGGCTCATGAAGTGAGTCACAAGGAACTGACATAAAAGTTAGAAGGGACATAGATGATGGCAGTGACACAGATGTGCCTAGAAGAGATAAAAAGGATCTACATCCCTGAAGATCTAGCTTAGAGCTTGGGTATGACATTGACAAGTGGTTTGAGGTCTATGAGGTGGCCTTGTGCATGCACAGGGTCTCAGAGGGAGATATGGGGGGCAGTCTCTTAAAAGAATATGCCTGTCACCAGGAATGATACCCATTTGGCCCTGGATATAGCAGACAGGATGAGTAATAACCCATTAAAGACATCCTTGTTGTCAAGTTTGGTCTTACCCCAGAGTAATACCACTTGAAGTTCAGGGATAGCCAAATGTTGCCTCCCCAGTCCTAGGCTGACTTTGTGGATCTCTCCATTAAGGTATTATATGGTTCGGGGAAGGGCAGCAAAGTGATTAACTATGAGGGACTCTGCAATCTATTTATGAGAGAGAACTTGCTCAGAAACAGCTTTACAGAGTTGCACCAACACCTTATTGACTCTAAGCTCACTGTGCCCAGAGAGCTTGGAAATTAAGCTGGCCCCTCAATCAGTACCCGAGTGCCATAAAGGTACTGAGGAGGGACCCCAAGAAGGGTGGTTCAGGTCCCCCACAGCAAAGTAAGGGGGAGGTACAGGGTATAACAGGCAAAGCCCCAAAAGAGTCCCAAAACAATGTGGGGGCGGGGGAGAAGTGCCGTGACAGTTTTGAGAATAAGGGGAAGGTTATGATAGAAGAGAGCCCAGGGCACCCTTTTACCAACTCAAGTGCTTTGACTGTCTCCAGTTAGGACAAAGGCATGGGGGCTCTGTCCGTTCCAGGAAGCCACCTACAGGTGGCACTCCTCAGGCTTAGAGTGGAAGGCATCCTTAGGGGCAGAGGATAGAGCATGTGTTAATATCCCTTAGTTGGAACGTGCACCCAGTGGATGAGCTTGTGATCCCTTAGGGTGGAAGTTGTCGCTTCCATCAGATCACAGTGAATGGGCTCCCTGCCACTGCCTGCGCAAGTCAGACCATGGTGGTGAAAAGACTGATTTTCCCAGAGCATTATCTATGAGAAAAGGTATGCAGGGTAAACAAGCATAAGGGCAGGACTTTGTCTGCCCAGATGGCTCTGATCTCCTTGGAATGGGGTAGGCAGTCAGTCCCCAGATGCCACTTAATAGTATCCTGGAAAATTAACTACCACCAGTGACAGAAGAGCTGAGTGAGGCGGATGCCCTAGGCACCCCAAAAGCTCAGGTTTTTGGGGGTACTATTGCAAATGGAGAGTACAGAGGCCAAGATGGAGAGAAAGGGGTAGGAGATGGAGGAATTCAACAGTGGGAGGACCAGTGGATCATCGGTTACCCGTCCTGAGAGAAGAGCATCCCAAAAATGACCTTGTTGAGGCCACTTCTGACCTAGAGGTGCTGCCTGTGCTATTACAGAGACAGATGATATGAGACATGCACCAGGCAGACCCCTGAAAGACACAGAGAGTCATTCATGAGAGGGGGGTGTTTCCCCTCTGACTTTCCTGGGACTTGTTAAGCTTCAGGGTACAGACACTGGGCTAAGAGACCAGCCTCAGAATACCACACCTGAGATGGCAGAAGGGAGAGTGGAAGTAGGGTACCCATCACCCAGGGATGTGGTCCCCTGTTGGACCTGGCCTTCTCTGCAGGGTCACCTCAGATTCTTCCCTTTTTGTTCTGAATCGGGTTCTGTTGGCTTTTAGGCCTCTGTGCATTTTTCCCTACTATGCAGTGGTAAAGTGCTTGGGCTCTCTCCCTAAAACATGGTAAAATTGCCCTACAGCTTCTTGGTACATTTGATTTACTTGTAAGTCCCTAGTATATGGTACTACATGTATCCAGGGCCTGTAAATTAAATGCTACTAGTGGGCTGCAGCACTCACTGTGCCACCCACTAAAGTAGCCTTTTAACACATGTCTCAGGCATGCCACTGCAGCCTTTAGTGCAGTTTTAAACTGTCATTTATACCTGACAAAGAAACCTTTTGCCAGGCCTAAATCTTTCTTCTGAATATAGATGAGTCACCCTTAAGGTCAGCCCTAAAGGCTCATAAGACAGGGTGTATGGTATTTAAAAAATAGGATATGTGGGATTAAGTTTTACATGTTCTAGCAGGGTAAAACTCCTACAGTTTTTTCACTACTATAAGGCTATCTCTCCCATAGACCAACACTGGGTTACCTTATTACACTTAGGAGCCGATTACGATGTCGTTTGGAAACTGTTCCGAACTAATCGGTCTAGGACTCGTTTCAGAATGAATCGGGTCCTGATGACCAATTACGATGCTTCCCAACATCGTTCGGTTGGACTCGCATTGACTTCAATGGGAGCCTGTGTTCCGAACGAGAACACAGGCTCCCATTGAAAAAGGGGTGGTTGGAGAAAACCTTGTACTCTGTGGCGGGCACCCCATGGTGCCTGCCACATTGTGCATGTTTGGGAAGAGGGGTCCCTTGGGTACCCCCACAGGCCCCATTTGTACACCTTGCAGGGCCCCCAAAGACAGATTCCAACAGCCGTTTCATGTCGGGCAGACCGATTCGGAACAACTGTCCAAATCGGTCATCGTAATCGCTCGTCCGGAAACCATGTCCATAGAGCTGTACAAATCGGCTCTGAAAGACTCAGGCTGTCCAAATGCCTTTCAGAACCGATTCGGACTGCTCGAACGGTTTCCGGGCATCGTAATCGGTTGTTGGGAAATGTGTATGATTCGTTCGGAAACAAGGGTTCCGAATCGGATTCTGCAAAACCGAATAACGTTCGGAGCCTTTCCGAACAACATCGTAATCGGCCCCTTAATTGGTGATAATATCAGATTGGGCCCAGATAAAGAGATGGTGTTGACACTTAAATGAATGGTATTTTCAAATCCTATTGAAAGATTAAAGTCAAATTTTAAGTTACTATTCTGAAAATGCCTCTTTTAGAAAGTTGCTATCTTTCTGCATAAACCAAATGTGACTTTCTGTCAGTGTCCAGGGTCACATGACTGGACTGTGAATAGTTCTCCTCTGGTGTTTTGTGTATTCCTGCCAGACATGGGAACAAAAGAGCTGTGGGGCAGGGTGGTGCTCTCTTAAGCAGGATGTCGGGTGGGGGTTGTACTCAGCCTTCCTGAGTCCCCACCGAGCACGGCCGAAGGCCGTGTGCGGCGTGTGGTTAGGTGCATGTGTGTGGTTGGCCACAGGGCCTGGTTGTAAGCCAGGCCCTGTGGCGCACTCTCCACGGCACACGGCCAAAGGCCATGCACAGCGTGGGTTGCCTGCATGAGCGGGTTAGCTGCAGGGCCTGGCCACCAAACCCCAACCAAGTTAAACAAAAATAGAAATTCAATGAAAAAACAAAGGTCACAGGGACGTTAAAGATAGGAAATAGAATTTTAAAAATCTTAGACATTCACTAGAAAAGCAAAGGTTGCAGGGATGTTATAGTTAGATTCATAATTTACACTCACGAAACCACAGAAATTCAGCTGTTACAGTTAGAGTTATCTCAAGTAACTATAACTCATGCCCTAAGGTAACTATAACTGGCGCCTGTGTGTAAATTATGAACCTGTGTATGAGAGGTTGTATAGGAGTGTCAGTGGGTGTGTGAGTGGTTTTGTGAATATTGTCATCAGTGAAGTCATTTGAGATGTCAATTGTTATGTTATCAGTGAGGTCACTGACCATGTCATGAGTGGTGCAATATGTGAGGTCACAAGCAGTGCATTTCTGGGGCAAATTTTATAGTTAGCTCAGTTAACTATAACAGCTGAATTTCACTGGTTTTGTAACAGTGAGATCTGAGCCTATATAGATATATATTAACTGAAAAAAACAAAGTTTAAAGGGATGTTATAGTTAGGCTCAGATTTCACTCAAACAAGACCAGTAAAATTCAGCTGTTATAGTTAACTGAGCTAACGATAACATTTATACTATATATATATATACATATATATATGTATATATTTATGTATATATATCAACGAAAACTCTTCCATACTTGACGTAAAGAAGAGAGCAGCACATGATCCAACTAAATACGATTACTTTTATTAGTTTTCCTTTCAGTACTCACCAAAGTGTGGGAAAAGACGGCCGATGCATTTTGGTGGTTCCTACACATATATATTACATGCTGACGGTTACCAGGGGGTAGCTATAGTTAGGACCTAGTTTCCGTAGACTGAGCATTTTTTGTTTTGCTAATAACTTTAGTGCCGTTTGACAAATCTTCACGAAAGTTTCAAAACTACTTTGCCACTGTTGGAAATGGTATCTTTGTAGGGTTACCCCAAACTTTTTGCCTTCCTCTGCCTCTTTTTGCTGAATTTGTTTTGTTGGCTTTAGGACTCTGAGCACTTTGGTACTGATAACCAGTGCTAAAGTGCATGTGCTCCTCCCCTAAAACATGGTGACATTGGTATATACCTGCTTGGCATATTTAGTTTACCTGTAAGTTCCTTGTAAAGTGGTACACCATATACCCAGGGGCTGGACTCTAAATGCTATTAGTGGGCCTGCAGCACTGACTGTGCCACCCACACAAGTAGCCTCCCAAACCTGTTTCAGGCCAGCAATTGCAAGGCCTGTGTGTGCAGCAGTTTACTGCCACTTCGACTTGGCATTTAAAACCACTTGCCAAGCCTTACACTTACCTTTTATTACAAATAAGTCACCCCTATGATAGGTCCTAAGTAACCCTAAGGGCAGGATGCTGTGTAACTAAAAGGCAGGAGGTTCTTCTAAGATTTACCTGTCCTGGTGGTGACAAAAAGCAAAAATCGTTTTTCACTACTGTGAGACCTACTCCTCTCATAGACTAGAATTGGGAATTCTTAAAACACTTTTAAGCTGTAATTTCGGATTAGAAAGGAGTAGCTAAATCATGTTTCATATCTTTGGAATGGTAATGATAAATCCTCTTTAGTGGTAAAGTTGGATTTGACATCACTATTTTAGTCTGTGTGGCTGCAGCTTGTCTCCAATACATGCCTGGGCTGGGTGACTGCTACACGTAGTGCATTCCCTCTAGACAGCCACACACACAGGAAGGTAAGGCTCATCTGCATTCTGAACACTCATCTGCATTCATCTGCATTCTGCTAGCCTTCCTCTGCAGGAAGGGGGACAGGTGGCTCACACTTACATCTGAATAGGCTGTGGTCTGTCCTCATACAAAGGGCTGATTACCCCCACAGATAGCCTTGCAGACAGGACTCGGTTGAAAGTGATCCTTGTGCACTTCAGAGAATTCCTTTGAAGTCACCCCCTACATTAAAGGCACCTTTGAGTATAACCCTACCAAATCAGTACACTAGTGGACCTGGGAGGAACTCTGCTGGAGTAAAGACTGCTGTGCTGTAAGCATTGCTACTTTTCTGTGACTGACCAATATGAGGAACTGCTTCTCTGCTTTGGTGAGCTGCCCTGCTGATCTCTGCCCTCCTGAGAACAAGGACTGGAATCATCTCACTTGAACCCAGAGTGACTCCCAGGGTGTGCTTGCTTGCCTCCTGTTTTCTGAAGTCTCATGGGCACAAAAGACTTCCTGAAATCCAGCTGGTGCTGCTGGACTCTGCAATCTGTGAGTCCTAGCCTTGCCTGAGGTGCCCCCACCAGTACTGGGTCTCAGAAGTGTGTTCTGCAGCTGATTTCTGTAAAAACCGATGCATCGCCTCAACTGAGTGAGTGCCTCCTCCCCTGTAAATATAGTGGTGGGCCTGAGGGGATAGGGTCCCCGGGGCCAAAAACGGCCTGGGGATGGGGCTACATACACCCTACCATAACATAATGCACTGGGCCCTGGGGGATACGGCCCCTGGGACCAAAGGCAGCCCAGGGATGGGGACATATGGCCCCTCCCCACAAAATGTTACAGGCCCTGGGGTTCCCATGTCGAAATCGGCCAAGGGAGAGGGCTGTGTGGCCCCCCAAAAATGCACCAAGGGCATGGGGTCACTGGGCCAATAGCAGCCCGGGAAGGGGCCCGTGGGTTGCTGTCTTTGTGGCCAACACCCTCCTGCGCATGGCCAAAGGCCAAATGCAGCGTGGGGCTGGCTGCAGCAGCCAAACCCCTGCTGCACACGAGCATTTGCGGTGTGGGGTTGGGTGCATGTAGGGGGTTGGCTGCATGTAGGGGGTTGGCTACAGGGCCTGGCTGCAGACCAGGTCATTCAGCCAACGCTCGCTGCGCACGTCTGAAGGCCCCACACAGGCTGCAGAAAACAGAGAGACGCGCTACAGCATCCCAGGTGGTGCGTGCATATTTTAACTCCCCTACCAAACCTGCTTTTATTCCCGTTATTTAATCTTGTGATTAAAGTTGTTTGTTATGTTGTAAATTTTTGAATTTGATGCTATTATAGAAAAAAAGGCACATAACGGACTCAATTCACGGGGCATCCCTCCACACCACTTCCGCTGTGCGAACGCGGTCTAGTGGCCACGGGGGAAGTCAGCTGCTGCCTGCAGGGCTGATTGGCGGGGAGGGGCGAGGGACGAGAGACGCCTTAATTAGCACGCTGGAGCAGACGCGCAATACAGAGAGACGCGCTACAGCATCCCAGGTGGTGCGTGCATATTTTAACTCCCCTACCAAACCTGCTTTTATTCCCGTTTTTAGGTCTCGCCTACGCAGCGCGCATGCGCTGCATAGGAAAAAAGACCTTTTGTGATGGATTCGGCTTTTCAGCCAAACGTGCACGCGTTCCATTGCCTTCAATGGCAACGCGTGCACGTTCTCGATTCACTGCGAGGATCGAGCAGCTGGCGCCATATGGTAGCAATTATGCTCCTGGCGCCGCTCGCTCCCGCAAGGGAAACGCTTTCACTTTGTCAACAGTTTATTATGGGAAGGCGAGACTCGCAGTTGTCATGCTTAGATTCAGTTTGGGCTAGCACGATACTTTGGTTAGGCATTTTGTTTAGAGAAAAATGTGTACAGTAAGTTGTCTGAGATTGTTAATGCTTGTGACGAATTTTCAGATCACAGGTTCTAATCCTACATGTTTGCAAACCCTTTTATGTTTGTAAATAGATGAAATCAGTGCCAAAGATTTGGGTAATAACATCCGTTCCGTTGTATCGAAACTTCGGATCTGGAGCGCTCATCCAGTTATTTATTTACAAGCGGAGATACACGGTAGGTATTCCGAATATAATGCATACTGAGTCTGATGTATGTATTGTAGGAGGGCAGCGAAAGTCGTGCAGTGTCTTACATTTCTGACATTCAAATTTTAAGAACCTTAATAGCACATGACCACTGTCAGCTGTACCGTGGCTGGGTGCAAAGGAATTAAAAATAAAAACTACAGCAGACATGGAAAATAGTCTGCGTGGGACAAATCAGAGTTGAGACCTGGACCCAGAAGCTGAATCTGATTGCGTAGGTTGCGGTTTGTCGACGGCGAAGATGAGCACAAACGCACTAGTTCTGTTGAATTGAAATGTTGCGTTTAATGTTTGGCTTTTACTTAATAAGCTCAATGAAGATCGGTCATAGGTAGCGAGCGTATAAGAGAACGCTTTGTACATTTATGAACCGAAGGGAGAAATACGCTAGCATGTGTAAACCTGCCGTGCGCATTAATCATTCAAAGTGCCCTTAATCTGAAAAATCCAATATTTTTAAGTGACTGATCGTTCGTCCCGTATAACCACCCGGCTAATAAACCTTCTGCCAGTATATAATGGCGCCTCTATAACATTCTTCCCTTGAGGACTGGTGAACTCCTTTAGTTTGTATAGTTGGTTCTTCACAGATTGTACCAAAATGCTCCCCTGTCTGGAGTAATTTTGGAAACGTTCACCGTGGTCGTCTTGGACTTGTTTACTTTGTTCTCTTGCTTTGTAGTTTAAGGACAGCTGCACACCATCACCTGCTTTCTAATCATTGTCTAACAGTGACCTGGGGTGCTGCTTCTCCACTTGACACCATTGACTGTGAGTTGGGGTGCTACTATGAATACTTGTAGTCACACTTTTAAAATGCAAGCCTTTTGGGTTTAGGATTGACACGCTTGCTGCTAATCTTAATTGCTCAGAGTCCTGGTCTTCCTTGTCAGAGGCCTATTTTCCCACCCTTTTCCCCCTTTCAGATTTTCACTAGCAGGAATTGGAAAAACTTGGAAACAACAGGGAACAGTGACGAGGTGAAGCCTCTTTACTTGCTGTGGTTCTTCTGGAAGTAACACTGATTGGTGGTTTCGTTTTATTGTGTAAAACTTTTCCTTGGGTAGGTGAATTTCTGTCTGGTGCACCGGGGTGAGTTCATGTTGCAGGAGTGTGATTAGGAAGAATAACTAAGAGGTAATAGAGCCCACCTTGGAGTCAGGACTCTTTAGAAAATTATTTTGTAGCTGTTATCTGCACTTGCTCTCTATTTGTCTTTGAATTTCTGTAAATGTAAAAATATGGTGTTAAAAATATATTGGCTTTGGTGCTCCAGCCAAGTTCTCATATTTGGCTGTCACTAAAGGAGGGCAAGCCACAGAAGGCTTGATTCCGGCTCGAACCAGATGCTTGGCTCTGGCTCAGTTCGGGCTCCTCTTGGAACCTCAAATCCAAAACTAGCCGAACTTTCACAGGAGGTGATGTGGCTACAGCTGTGAAGTATGTAACATGGAGAACCAAGTTCAAATTCCGGCCTGTGTTCAGCATCATGTGAATGTGCTGAGGGGGGGAAAAGTGCAGCGCTCTTATGTCCTTAGGCAAGATTGCTCTATGTATAATGACCAAAAAAACAAGCATTGGCATAGCCAATAGGTCTCGCCTTTGGGATCTTATAAGTGTTTAGTTATCCAGCACAATATCCTTGGTGCAACAACATCAACTGTTGCATGGCTAAGCACTTATAAGGTCCCAAAGCGAACTACTGTATGCCAATGCTTGTTTAATCTTGTGACTAAAGCTGTTTGTTATGTTGTAAAGTTTTGAATTTGATGCTATGACAGAAACTAATGCACATTTCGGACTCAACTCACGGGGCATCCCTCCACACCACTTCCACTGTACGAACGCAGTCTAGTGGCCACGGGGGAAGTCAGCTGCTGTCTGCAGGGCTGATTGGCGGGGAGGGGCGAGGGACGAGAGACTCCTTAATTAGCGTGCTGAAGCGTACGCACGCACGCAGCGGGCGCGCCGCTGGCGCGTCTAAGGCAATACGGTCTGGGCCTGTCTGCGCCCGACCGGAACCAGGGGCCAGGACCCCTGGCCTAACACAGTCATACTCCGGGGAAGAGTTAAGGGCCCTAGCGCGCAGGGACCTCCCCCTGGAGCCACATGTAGAGAGTACACTCCTTGCCGAACAACTCCTCATCACGCAGGGAGGGGGAGAGGAGAGGGCGGCACTGCCCCAGATCCCCAAGGGCATAGGCCCTAGCTACAGTAAGCACCTAAAAACATTAGTACTCAACACGCGCTCACTCCAGAAACACTGCCTAGAGATCTTCACCCTCCTGCAAGAAGAGTCTCCCGACATCCTAGCAGTCACTGAAACTTGGCTTTACGGTGACTCAGGGCCGGACATAGTAGCAGCACTACCCTCAGGGTACGACGCCCTATGGCACAATAGGCTGGAAGGGAAAAGAGGAGGGGGGTGGCGCTACTCTATAATAACAAACTAATAATAGAAAAATTTGCTGGAGAAAATATGGAAGGAGCTGATATCTTAGTGGCTAAAGTATGCACCAACACATCATGTCTGGCAAAAATGGTGGTGTACCGTCCCCCGCGAGCGTCCCCCCGGTTCATTGACCACCTTACTGAAATTGTCACCAATCTATGCTCACGGTATCAGCAACTCCTGGTGGTGGGGGATTTTAACTACCATTGGGACCAGCAACTGAGAGAGGCACAGGCCTGGCAGCTAGAGGAAACTATGTCCACACTGGGGCTGCAGCAGCTCGTGGACACCCCCTCCCACGAGAAAGGTCACATTTTAGACCTCATCTGGTCCACTCAGCCACAGGTTAAATTGATGGATATTAAACCCTGTGGCTGGTCAGACCACTACTTGATTAGCCTCCAGATCTCCCAGGCTAGCCGCCCCATGCGCCCCCCCCAGAGTGGAAAATGGTGCGTAGCTGGAACAAAATCGAGGAGGATAGCGTGGGGGATGCTCTGTGGGGCAACTCGCCAAGGAGTCCTAGGCCAGAGGATCTCTAGGAGAGGAGTGAATCCATCTCCAACAAACTGAGAGTAGCCATCAACAGGCTAGCATCGGCCCGTAAAGTAAGAGTGGATAACAAGGGTAAGGGTGCCCCCTGGTTCACGGAAGAACTAAGGGGACTGAAACGGACCCTCCGTCAGTACGAAAGACAGTGGCGGAAAGCCTATGATCCACAGGCGCTTATAGAGTATAGGGCTAGACTAACCACCTGCAAAAAATCTATCCTTATAAGAAAGGCCGAATTCTATGAATCTAGGATTATGGAGGCAGACAACAAACAAAAAGAAACCTTTAGAATCCTGAAGGAGCTTGGCCGAAAGCAGATGCAAGAAGCTCCCACCTGCCAGGAACACTGTAACA
Source organism: Calotriton arnoldi (assembly GCA_963921515.1). Lineage (NCBI taxonomy): Eukaryota > Metazoa > Chordata > Amphibia > Caudata > Salamandridae > Calotriton > Calotriton arnoldi. The sequence goes on along the minus strand of CAWUFW010008438.1, from coordinate 139,928 downwards.
GGTTCCTGTCCTTCTTCCTAGACAAAGTAAAAGACATCCTAACAGACATACGCAACACCCCCTTCAACCAGCGCGCCATGGCTAGGGCGGAGCCACACGGGGACATGGAAGAGTCTATCACCTCCTTCCCAAGGCTTGACCATGAGTCTTTGCTCCACATTGCGACCAGAATTAAGTCAGGCTCACCCGCAGACCCATGTCCACCAAGGATACTCAAGTTGGCACTCCCTGCGATTGAGGGATCAACCTTTCGCTGGAAACAGGGAAGGTCCCCAGGAATTTTAAAGAAGCCAGAGTAACCCCCCTACTCAAAACGGTGGGAGCAGACACCACCAACATGAAAAACTACAGGCCCATTTCCCAACTTCCTTTCCTGGCTAAAATAATGGAACAGCACGTCCTCAAAACCCTATCGATGTTTATAGAGGAACATCAGCTACTTGGGGACAGGCAGGCAGGATTTAGAGCCCACCACAGCACTGAGCTGGTGATGCTGTCGATACTGCACGAAATCAGGCTCACAGCAGACAGCAAGAAGCCGTGCGCGCTGGTCCTCTTTGACCTCTCGGCGGCGTTCGACACGGTCAACCACGGTCAACTCTTGGTAAGAATCAGGGACATTGGTATCTGTGGGACGATACACCAATGGATCACCTCCTTCCTGACAGACCATACCCAAAGAATTCAGATGGGTGACTGTGTGTCCAACAGAGGGTCAATAACCTGTGGAGTCCCTCAAGGGTCAGCATTATCACCGCTTCTGTTTAACATCTATCTCAGACCGCTGGTGAGAGACTTGGCCCGGATGGACTGCCAGGTGTTCAATTACGCCGATGATACACAAATTATCTTACAAATTGACAACACCCCACAAGCCCACACACGTGTGCAAGATACACTTAGATACGTGGTCAACTGGATGACGGCCAACTCACTTAAGGTTAAACCAGATAAAACAGAGGTACTGGCCATCACTACAGGCAGCAACCCGTGGACCGACCACTTCTGGCCACAGGAGCTGGGAGACACACCATCTTCAGCCCCAGTTGTAAAAAGCCTGGGTATTAAAATCGATGACAAACTCACACTGACCAACCAAGTGGCCGCCGTGATCGGGACCTGCGTGGGCTTGCTGAGGCAGTTAAGGAAACTATCACCCCTCCTTTCATGTTCCACCATGCGGACGGTGGTGACCGCATTGATCATGTCGCGCCTAGACTATGGCAATGCGCTATACATTGGGCTACCGGAAAAGCTGCTAGGCAAACTACAAGTTGCGATGAATGATGCAGCTAGGCTGATCTTCAAGCTCCCCAGACGCGCAAAGGCCACTCCCCTGCTGCAAAAACTTCATTGGTGGCTCCCCGTCAAACAGCGGGCTAGATTTAAGGGCCTCTGTATCGCCCACAAGGCCCTCCAGGGGCAGGCCCCAAGATACATCAAAGAGCGACTGGGGAAATACGTCCCCGGCCGCACCCTTCGATCACCGAGGGAGGCCAATTGGCCTGCCCACGGTTTAACCACACGACTAAAGGAGGGCGAGCCTTCTGTGTCCTTATCCCACAACTGTGGAATAAGTTGCCTGGCCACCTGCGGTTAGAAAAAGCCCTTCTCCCCTTCAGGAAAAAACTGAAGACCCTCCTCTTCACAGAGGCCTGGGCATAACGCAGACTGATCAGGGGCTAACATTCACTCATGGGGGCGGGCTGTGGCTACTCTCTCTCAGCGCTTAGAGACCTGCCGGTATTAAGCGCTCTACAAATCGCAATTAACATAACATAACATACCATAACAGTGTGGGGTTGGCTGCATCGGTCATGTGCAGCGATGGTTGGATTAATGTATGGTAATTAAATATTACTTTAAGTTAAAGAAAAAAACAAGGGACATTATAGTTAGTTTCAGATTTTACACATGGAAAACCATAAAAATTCAGCAGTAATAGTTATAGTTATCTTAAGTAACTATAACTCGTGGCCCTAAGATAACTATAACCTCAATTACAGCTTGTGTTCAGGTATGAGAGCCCGATAAATGAAAGCAAAAAGTCTCCACTGTGCTATGTAACTTATCTCCTTTGTATATAGTCACTAATATGCACAATGCTGTTAAAAGTCGTTTGTCACTTACAAGCTGTCACTTCGTGATCAAGACAACAGTGGTTGCCAAAACCTGTTGCGGTTTATCCTTGCCATGAAATAAAGAAACAAGCTGGTTTACACCATCAACTGGAGTGTGTGTGCCTTTCTCACTGCAAAAACAGTGGTTCTTTGTAGTTCTTGATGTAGTTCGGTAATGGGTCAAATCCCGGGAACAGCTCATATGATGTGCTCACATCGGATTAACTGTTTCCCGGGATTTGAACCTTTTGATCTATGATTGCGGAAAGGATAATTAATTGCTGGATTATATATTCTATAGAAAGAGGCGTGAGAAAGCCTCAGGCTAGCGAGCCGTTTTGGGGGCAAAACATGATTCGGCTGCCCACAGAATATTACTAATGTGTGAAACTGCCTGCTGGAGTTGTTTACGTTGGAAGTAGCATTGTGTCGACAACTACAAATAAAACAGAAATCTCAAAGAGATAAACAAAAGACTCCGAGTATTTCCCATTCTCTTGGGTAGATACACCTAACACTATCTACAAGTATACTAACACAGAGGCTAAGTAGGTCCAAACCTCATTAAGTGGACTAACCCCCCCTTGGACTATGGGTATTACTCGATGGGAAGTCAGAGCTGGACCTTGATGCACATCATCATAACTAATGACTATGATCTGTTATATTTGGCACATCTATATAGCCATGCTGCCTTTTTTTTAACAACACTGAGGGGTCGATTCCGATTCGGGCCGGAAAAAGCACCGACCGACTCGGATCCGGAAATTATACCGACCGACACGTACCTGTGGCGCCCGACACGCCAAAGTACGATGCAAGGCGTGCAAAATCCGACCGACACGTACCGAACCCAAGTCGAGCGACCGAGCCGCACGGAAAACAGCAATCCGGTCGGAAAAACACGCAAATCCAACCGACCGACACGCACCCGGAACAAATCCGACCAAAGCGTACACGCGAACTCCAAACCGCAAAGTACGATGCAAGGCGCGAAAACCACGAGCGAGTCGGACGGAGGACAAGCCGTCACGACCGACACGCATACAAAACCGAGGCGAAGTAACACAAAACACCGCGACCGACGCGTACGCAGCATAGAAAACTGCACAAACACAGCGTGAGCGAAACGGAGAAGACCGTACGAGACAAATGCAGGGTCCGACTTCGGTCACAGAACGTTTCCAACATGCACAGACAGTACAAAGGAAAAATCACACAAAAAAGGCCAAACAAGCAATTACTAAGCCAATAAATACTGGGGGGTGGGGACAGAGAACAAAGACACACCCACAACTCCACCCATATAAAGGACACAAATCACAACCATGATCCTTTGCAAATGCCATTCCACTGCCAGCACCCAAGAGAAAGCAACCACACACCCACAGCTCATCCCTCACACAAGCCACACACCATCAGCACACCAACAAATACCTACCTCACATACACCCAGCAAAACACACACTCACACACCCTCACCTGCACACCAACACACACATCACTCACCATCACCACCCATCACCATGCCCCCAAGAAGGATCCCAAGTTCCTAGATTGTGAATTGGAAGTCATGGTAGGCGAGATCCTCAGGGTAGAGCCACAGCTGTTTGGCACACTGGTCCAACAGACCCCCATCTCCCAGAAAACCAAGATGTGGGAGAGGATCATCAACAGGGTGAACGCACAATCACCATGTCGGCGCACAAAGAGCGACATCCAGAACAGGTGGTATGACGTGCGCAGGAGGGTGCGGGACCTGCTCAAGAAAGACTACATCAACAGCCAATACACCGGCAGTGGCCCTCCTGCCAAGCCAATATACCTCAGGCCCTGGGAGGAGAAGGTGCAGGCCATCCTTCCGCCAGTGAGCATATATGGACTAGAGGACATCCCAGAGCCTGGTGAGTACACAACAAATGTACACAATATACTGCCACAAAACACACACACATCACTGTCAAGGGAGAGTCAAACCATGCACTCATAGCAATTACACAGCAACCAGAACAGAATCATCCCAAAATGAGTATGTCAGTCAGATAAACACAACACATGCCATCAAAAAGTCACATCCAACTGTGCCATCACATGTACAAACACAACTACAACTACAGCTAGGCAGTGGCACAAATAGAACTAACAAACACATCCAGACATGTAGCCACCACAACAACACCAACACACAGTGAAGACCACTCAAAGGAAGGAATTCTGTGTATGCTGGCCAAGTCAGTGTAGCCAACAGCATCATGGGAGTCGCAGTCACACATATTGCCCCCACAACTGTCCCATCAACACCACCATGAACCATGCGCACATCACAGGGAGTGGAGAAGGACTCACAAGATGGCTGACACTGGCTACTGCTGTGGGGAGCACAAGGCCCTGCTGGCAACTGTGCACCAACAAACAGCAGGACACCACTGACTGACATCCTGAGAGACAACTTCCACTCCCTGCAATGCAAGCACGTTCCATGGTGGGATAACTGGCTGGCTGGGTGGGTGGGAAGGAGGACTTGCAGCACTGACCATAGTCACAAGCACCTCCCCTCACACACTCCCCAACACAAACTCCACAGAACCCACCTGGTAGAATGCAATGCCCCCATCCTAACACAAGATCCCACAAAGAACCACCACCCTGGGTTATGTTGTGTGAAGCACAGGGACACTCTTGGGACTCTTAGCCAAACAACTGCCAGGACAACACTCCCAGCCATCCTGTCAGCACAGCCAGCCCACCCCACAGGGAAGCAGAGTCAAAAGGAAGGAAGCATGGGCATGCTGGGAAGGGGGTGGAGGCAATAGCATGATGGGAGTCGTAGTCACAGCTCTACATCCCCCACCACATGGCCCAGCAAGCTCACACTCACGCATGCACATCCCACAGAGAGTGGAAAGGCCCATCAAAGATGTCTGACACTGTTGCTGTGTTGTGGGGAGCACAAGGGCATGCTGGGAACTGCACACCAACCAACAGCAGGACACCACTGTCAGCCATCTTGCCATTGCTCTCACACCCACACACACTGAACTCCCCACAAAAGCAAGTAAGTATGGGAATGCTGGGAAGTGGGGTGGAGGCAATAGCATGATGGGAGTCATAGTCACAGACATAGCTCACCCCCACAACTGTCCCATCAACACCACCCTGAACCATGCTCACATCACAGGGAGTGGAGAAGGACTCACAAGATGGCTGACACTGGCTACTGCTGTGGGAGCACAAGGCCCTGCTGGCAACTGTGCACCAACAAACAGCAGGACACCACTGACTGACATCCTGAGAGACAACTTCCACTCCCTGCAATGCAAGCACGTTCCATGGTGGGATAACTGGCTGGCTGGGTGGGTGGGAAGGAGGACTTGCAGCACTGACCATAGTCACAAGCACCTCCCCTCACACACCCCCAACACAAACTCCACAGAACCCACCTGGGAGAATGCAATGCCCCCATCCTAACACAAGATCCCACAAAGAACCACCACCCTGGGTTATGTTGTGTGAAGCACAGGGACACTCTTGGGACTTTTAGCCAAACAACTGCCAGGACAACACTCCCAGCCATCCTGTCAGCACAGCCAGCCCACCCCACAGGGAAGCAGAGTCAAAAGGAAGGAAGCATGGGCATGCTGGGAAGGGGGTGGAGGCAATAGCCTGATGGGAGTCGTAGTCACTGATATTGGTCACCCCCACAACTGTCCCATCAACACCACCCTGAACCATGCTCACATCACAGGAAGTGGAGAAGGACTCACAAGATGGCTGACACTGGCTACTGCTGTGGGGAGCACAAGGCCCTGCTGGCAACTGTGCACCAACAAACAGCAGGACACCACTGACTGACATCCTGAGAGACAACTTCCACTCCCTGCAATGCAAGCACAGTCCATGGTGGGATAACTGACTGGCTGGGTGGGTGGGAAGGAGGGCCGGCTGTCAACCAAACACAACCAATGCAGACCATGTTCACACCCCAAAAAATACATAGAAATGCCCAAATAATGCAGGACAATGTGCCACACCAATATCAACCCCTGACTGTGACGACTTAGGACAATGCAATGTACAGTCCCGCACCCAGAGGCACAGTCACAACTGTCATGTGTGTCAACCATTGATGCCTGCAGAAACATAACATACATTGTGTGTGTCTCCCAAAAACAGGTGATGATGGGGACACAGCAGCAGACGCTGAGGAGTCCCAGTCCCAGGCTCAAGAGGATGCGGAGCTCACTGGCGTCGTACAGCCTCTGCCCTCCTCGGACAAAGAAGACCAACCTGGCACATCCGGTGCAAGTCTACATGCAGCACCAGCAGGACCACCAGCTGCAGCACCAGCAGGACCACCAGCTGCACCCCTGCACCCACCCCTCCAACGACTGTCACCACAAATACCATCCCTGCCGACATGGACAGAACAAGGAGCAACACCAGCACAGGGACCCTGGACCAACCTGGGGCCATGGACACCACCACCACCACCAACCCCCAAGGTGGACCAGGGTCATCTGTGCGTGCCACTGCACGCACTGCACATGTCAGCAGGGGTGGTGGGAGGGTGGGAGACAGAAGGTCGCTGCTTGCAGAGGTTGCTGGTGTGCATGATGACCCACAACTGGTACGCATAGCTGATGCGTACCAGTCCAGCACCGGAGACCTCAGCCAGGTAGTGGGGCTCCTCAGAGACATGAAACAGCAGCAGGCTGCCCATCATGCCCGCTTGGACTCTCACATGTCCCACGTGGAGTCACACATGTCCCGCGTGGACTCACACATGTCCGCGTGGAGTCCAAGTGGGATGCACTGCATGAGATGACGGCGGTGCACAGGGACATTTTACAATGCCTCCGCCAGATGAACAGCAACCAGTCCACACCTCCCTGTGTGCCAACAACATCTGGTGCCGAACAAACTGCAACTGCCACAGGGAGGGAGGATGACTCTGGCGGAGAGTCCCCTGCACCGCAGCAGCCTGTACTTGAGGGGCCCCCCAAGAAGAGGGGTCGTCCGAGGAGGGGCAAGTGAGAGGCCGATGGCCAAGCGCAACTCCCAGGAAGCCTGAACCTGTTCTGGATGTTCACCTTTGTGCACAGACTGTTCACCCTGTTGACGGCAACACTACTCCACACATTGCATGGGGAGTACAAGTTGGACCAATGTGTCAGACAACTGTGGCCCCGATACTGGGGATTCTGTCTACCAGGACTTTCAATTCACCTAGGAACTTCGGATTGCAAGATTTATGTACAGCACTACCCATCCTATGCACTATTCACACAAATGTATCACAATAAACACACTAATACACCATACTTGCCTCTGTTGTGATTCCAACGTGGGTGCTGTTATGGGGATGATGAACTGCAAAATTACACTGTGTATGCGAACTGCAACAGCAAGGACAACACAGGCATGTGAGTAAAGGCAACGTGACACATATGAGGGAGACACACCACCAGGGCTACACAACACATACACACCTAGGCCATCTGACTCATTGCCTACACTGATGTTGCCAGGGAAGACGGTGCAATGCACAGACACCACACCCATTCCCAGTTGTAGTCAAGTAGCCCACAGGTGCAGTAAGCAAATGGCAGTCAAATGTGTGACCACAGACAACGCACATCACAAAGTGAAGCACAGGTTTATTACACAGTTGCAACATGTCGTAACCACTACAGATGCAAGGTAATCCCACCTGGCAGCGGGCACACAGTCAACAACTGTAGACGGAAGGAAGTCCATGGGTGTGGCGCACATCACCTGTAGGGACACAACAGCTACCACCCTGGAAGTGCAATCAAGTCGTCGGTGGACACAGTTGACCAAACGAATCTGAAAGTACCCTGTGAAGGACAGAAATGACACACAGTCAAAAGCAGTGGAGTACAGGACAGAACAGCAAAACTCATGCACAATACATGTTACAAGATACCCACCCAGAACCAAGTTAGCATGTCAACACTGTTGGGGAGTACAGCCCACCTGTAAGTACACATCGCAACACACATCCAGTCAAGTAGCCCATGGACACACTCCAACAGCACCAGAGCACCACCTACACATCATGCCAACTCACATCATTGACATGACACCTCAGGATACTCACATTCAGCTAAAGAAGTTGGTGATGAGCTGTGTGCGGACATCACCCTCATCATCATCATCATCATCGTCACTGGCATCGTGGTCCAGGCCAGGATCCTCCACAGGTGGCGGATGTTGGTCATTGTCATCCTGGATGAGAGGCAACTCCTTCCGCACTGCCAGGTTGTGGAGCATGCAGCAGACGATGATAATCTTGCACACTTTCGCAGGGGCATATGGGAGGGACCCTCCCGGTCTTGTCCAGGCAGCGGAGCGGCTCTTCAGGAGACCAAATGTCCGCTCAATCACTCTCCTGGTCCGACCATGTGCCTCATTGTAGCGCATCTGGGCTGGTGTCACAGGGTTCCTGAGGGGTGTCAGCAACCACGGCATGTTGGGGTATCCCGAGTCACCTACGGACAGACAAGTGCACATTAGCTGACTTGGAAAAGTGGGGGAATACTACAGAACAGATCACACACAATGGCACAAAGTCAGTACACACCGACAAGCCAGGCACGCTGGTTCTGCATCTGTGCCATCATCCTGGAGATGCGACTACTCCTCATCACAAAGGCATCGTGTGCTGAACCAGGGAAACGGGCACACACGTGTGTGATGGTCATGTCTGCAAGACACACCACCAGTGCATTGACCGAGTGGTAGTGCTTGCGGTTCCTGTAGGCCTGCTCCTGGGCCTGTGGTGGTACCAAAGCCACATGTGTCCCATCAATGGAGCCAATGACATGCGGCATCCTCCCCAGGGCATAAAAGTCACTCTTCACGTCAGTGAGTCGTCGCAGTCTAGGGAAATAGATGTACCGGTTCAGGAATAGCAACATTGCCGCCAAAACATCGCGGAGCACACGGCTCAACATGGTCTGTAACATCCCACCAGCAGTCGCCACAGTATGTTGGAAGGTACCGGTGGCAAAGAAGTGTAGGGCTGCCATCACCTTCACCTTGGGGGTCAGCGCTGTAGGATATGGCCGGCCAGGCTGCAAATGTGGGGACAACTGCACTGCCAAATCCTCAATCAGCTGCCTGGTGAAGCGGTACCGTCGGATGCTGTCCCGTTCCACCATCGTTGCCAGGTCTGGGAATGCTCGATGGACAGCAGGAGCCCTGCAGTGCAGAGGAGAAGTAAGCAAGATTGTCAGTCACCCCACATATGTGGCATTGAACACACTCAATATCCCAACACACATCATTATGAGGCACAACTACATGAAGTGTGCAGTTCCGTAAGGACATGTATGGTACATACATGGCCAACATCTGTCAACACGGTCCAACAGGTGGCATCAATTAGTCCCAGGTTGGCCCATTGGATATCATGAGGCCGTGTCACAGTTCCCATCTCCTGCTGCCGTGTCACAATCACCCCCACAGTGACATGTGAGGACAGATGTGCCCCAGGCACCACAGCTCAACAACAGGTACATTCCCAGGGACCCTGTATTGCCACATGGACACTGGCATTACATGGAGTATCATGTATACACCACAGCAAAACAACCATGACCCCCACAGGTAGTGGTCCCACTTACCACGACAGGACAGACATGGACGTCTGTGACACACACACGCACAACATCAAAGTCCATGCACACACAACGTGGATGTGGAGACTGTCTCCCATTGTGCACATGAAATCAGAGACATTGTAAACACTACATGCACAAAGACTGTGGAGGACCATCACTATTGTGCCACTGGGACACCCTGGCTCAAACATACCGTCCCACATGGGACTCACGGGGTATGTGACATGACATACACATACACCACCGTGAAATGTGACCATGGCACATGCACAGATATGAACAGTTGCACATCACAGTGGTCATGTACACGTAACACCCAGGATCCTGTCCCCATGAACACGTGCACAGCCTGGGGGTGGCTGCCCACAGGTGACACCCACAGGACAACATGTACACCAACATACACACAATAGGAAATGCAGCCTTACATGCCTTATGATAAAGTTTGGACAGGCTGTCGTGATGTAGGTGTGCCCCTCACTCCTGGGAGCTATCTGTGGCTGGCATATGTCCATCTGAGACAGGCATGCTGACATATGCCAGTCACATGTACAGTGATGCGTTGAACAGCAATGGACCGATCGGTGCCCCCGGCCGGCCCATTGCATTCAATGTGTGCGGGTACGCGTTGTACCCCTGTACGCGTTGTACCGCAATGGACCGATCGGTGCCCCGGCCGACCCATTGCATTCAATGTGTGCGGGTACGCGTTGTACCCCTGTGCGCGTTGTACCCCTGTACACGTTGAACTGCAATGGACCGATCGGTGCCCCGGCCGGCCCATTGCATTCAATGTGTGCGAGTGCAGCGTTATACCTCTGTACGCGTTGTACCGCAATGGACCGATCGGTGCGCACCCATTGACAATGGCCTTGCCTGGCAACGGACGCGTTTTCGAATTTCGAGCGAGTCGGCTTGCTGGAAAATCAGTTGGTCACCCACAACAATGTTGCAAAATCATGTATGTCATGAAGTTGAAGATTTGAAGGACGCTGTGGGCGTGTTTTGGTGCTGCTATTCCATGGATTGGCCAGATTCAGAAGATGCAAACGACTTGGACCTATCACTTTGGACACAAGGGACAGTATCTGCCTCTCCAGCACATATATATTGCTGGCTGTTCCCCTGAGAGCTCACTTGCCTGCACTACATGCTCCAGGACGACATCTGCCACTGCACTGCTGCTGTCTCTGCCCCTCTGGACCCTGCAATGGCACGTACTGTGGAGAGAGCCCCAGCCTTCAGCCTTGAGGAGAACCAGGCCCTGCTGGACAGCCTACTTCCACAGTACAGCAAGCTGTATGGAACACCAGGGGAGCAGGTGAGTGTTCTGTGCACTGCCTTTCTGAATGTGCATATTGTCTGACTAGCAAGGCTGAAAGTCTGCACGCCACTGGCTAGCAGGCTCACTGAGTAGTTGTCACCCCCCATAGTGTGTAGTGACATGCACTGAACAGGTATGGTGCAGTGACAGTGCATTTGAACAAGGTTTTACTTCCCATGCAATGATACCATGTAGTGACGTCTGGCAAACTGTCCATGGGCAGCTTTGCACTGCCTGTGTACATCATGTGCCCCTGTGATTGAGACATGTATATACAACTGTGTCATGCACGGATATGTTGCATGTGTAGTAATGGCCTTTTCACTTTGTCATCCTGACAGGTTAATGCCCATCGGAAGCAGGAGATCTGGAAGGACATCGTCCGGGCTGTCCGGTCCGTGGGGGTCTACAAGCGCCGGATCCGCAACTGCCAGAAGAGGTGGCAGGACCTTCGGGGCTGGACCCGGAGGATTGCACGGGTCCAGCTGAAGCTGTCGCCTCCTAGCAGGAGGGGCGGAACACGGACCCTGACCCCCCACATGCTCCTGATCCTGGCGGTGGAGTTTCCAGACCTGGATGGGCAGCTGAAGGCCAGACAGCAGCAAGGAGGGGGTGAGTCAAAGACTGCACTGTGAACTCTGTATTACATGCTGTGTGCCCTCCTCTGGCCTGGTTCAACTGCCACAGTGCAGCAGTCATGTTGTCCAGGAGCCATGTCCCTCTATTGTGCACTGCCCACTGCTCATCTGATACCCAGGTGTGGCCCTTACATTCAGGGAACTGTGTCACTTGGGACTGTGTCCTTGCAGTTTGCTTCACTAAAGGTGGGGGACAGCATCTGTTTCCCTAACTCTGTTGTGGGCATCATGGGTGGGTCCATTGTTCACACTACGCCTGTGTTCGGACATGTAATCTGCGTGTTGCTTTGATATGCGGTCCACTTGCTGTGCTGAGCCACCACATGTGCCTGGGGTATGTGGCACACGCCCATGCAGCGGGTGGGAACAATGTTTGGGCCCCAGGAGTGTGCAGATTACGTGTGTCACACATACATAGCCAGCTATCCACTGTCCAGGGCTCATCCCTCATTCATGTGGAGCAGGACAGTCATGCCTACTCCAGGCCATGCAATGCACTCTGTACTCCCACTCCCGTGTATCAGCTGACACATTGTGCGCAGTGATTTGACCCCTCAGGTGTCTGCCTCTGTGTCAGTGTGCTGTGGATTAGTTGCCAGGACTGCTGGGGTGTTTCTTGGTAGGGGCTCAGCAAGCCCCTGGAGATGTGACCATAGGAGACGATACTTGTGTGTCACATAGGTGTTTGATCAGCTGCCCGTGCAGACTGGGGTATGCGAATGTGAAGTTCAGGCAGCTGTTCCCCATTCACAGCAGATTGTAAGGGGCTCAGGTTCAGAGGGTAGTGTCACAGGTCTCCCATATGTCCAATAGGTACGACCTGGACAGATGAGGGTTAAGATGATGTGTTGTGTGGGGGATGTACATGTGCACTTGTGCAGCTCCAGGACTTGCATTCCCCATGACCTACTATTGTGACACAGTGCATAGTGTTGTTGTCTGGCTGCCAAGTCATACATCACTGAGACAGTGATGTATGACTTAGCAGTCATGCCTCTGCCATGGCATGTGTCTACTTATTGGTGGTCTTGCAGGGGAGTGACATGTGCTACATGCACACCATTGTGGCGATGGCTATCAGGACATGGGTGCATCATGGTGTCTGTCGCTGGTATGCATCACATGCATTTCCTATTTGACTCTGGGCATCCCTTTCATCCGGAAACCTGTACTGACTCAGTGGCAAGAGCTGTGATGTGTGCATGTCCACATGCCACACCGTGTCCTCTGCACTGTCCAACTACTGTGTACTTGGTGCATGTGTCCACACTGGGGTGTTGCAATCCAACAGACACCAGACAGATGGGTGCAAGGCCATGTGGGATGTGAGTGCCATGCTTGGCATCCGACTGACAATTGGCTTCTCCTGTTCAGTTAGGGCACTTTTAGCAATGTACAACTAATGATGCCAGGGCTTGCTCTGTAATGTGCTGTGCTCACAGTGGTGTGTGCGTTTGGTGCAGGTGACTGATGTCTGTCTGTTTCCCCATTGTTTGCAGATACATCCACGGCCACGGAAGGAGACAGCTCCACGGACCAGGAGGAGCCAGAGAGCCAGACTGGGTCAGCAGCTGAGGAGTGGTCGGAGGGACCCAGTGGCACGGAGGGCGAGGGGAGCCACACCGAGGAGTCCTCAGCACCATCCACCTCAGCTGAGGACCAGAGCAACTCGGAGGATGACTCCCTTATGGAGGCGGGTGTCAGCAGCCACCACACCCCAGCTAGTGTTGCTGTCCCCGCCACCACCAGCACCACCACCGCCCTCCCATCGGCTCCCATTCCCCAAGTCCGTGGAGGCTCCCATGTTCGGGAGCGTGTCTCCTTTGGGCCAGGCACCGCACCCCTGCCCCTGTGTCCCCTGCTGCCCTGAGTGAGGAGTCTGTGTACCTCCTTCGCCAGCTCCATGTAGGGCAGACAGCCATGCTGAGTGTCCTCCATGCGCACACCGCTCTGTTGACTCAGCTGGTGTCGTTCATGGAGGGCATCTCATTGGGCATGTCTGACCTACAGAGGGGCAATAGGTCCATGGACTCCTCCCTGACGGCAGCAGTGTCCCTCCTCAGACAGTCCCTCACCCCTCCTGCCTCTGCTCCATCCACACTCCCCAGCACCTTACCCGTCCCAAGCACACACACACCGGCACAGGCACACACCAGCACACACACGTCCAGCACACAGACACACACGCCACAAACAAAACGCACACGCACGCACAGTCAGGGGACTGAAACCAGACTCACAGGGGATGGGGCCCTGGTACACACACACGCATCCACGGGCACTGCGCAGTCCTCAGTTGCCTCTCCCTCCAAAACACCCTCCCTTGCCTCACCTGCAACCCCAAAGACCCAGCGCCTCTTCCTCAGTGACCTCGGCCTCTTCCCCTCCGATCCAGCTGCTCCAGCATCCAGGGGGAAGAGGAAGCCCCCACACGGAGCAGAGTGCCCCTCGCCCCCGGACACCCTCCCCAGGTGCAGACAGACTGAGGCCCCCACCCACACGTCCCCCGGAGTGGTAAGAGCAAGACCCCGCTGCCGCCCTGCAGCTCAAGCACCAGGTCTCCTTCCTCCATCCCTCAGGCCCCCACTCCACAGGTGCCCCCACCACACCCTGCCCCAGGTTCCCCCACCCACAGATATACCATCCCCAAGAGGATCCGGCCTTCTCCCCCTGCCACTTGCTCTCCCGGCACCACACCCCCCACTGCGCTTGTCTGTGCCACTGATGTGGTGAGGGTGTTCTCCCCCTCTGTCCAGCCTACCTTGCCTGTTCCCCATTCTCCTCCCCTGGTGGTAGGCACTGCAGTGGAGTCCACTACCACCCTGTCTGACTTGGGCACTGCAGTGGCGGACCTGTCCACTCCATCTGCAGGGTCCACTGCAGTCGTGCCGGCACCCACAACATCTGAGTCATGCCCCCAGTTGTGCCGGCACACACCATGTCAGACACCTCCACTGCAGTTGTCAGTGGCTCTCCAGCACCCACCACCCCTTCCCTGCTTCCTCCTGGTGAGCCCTGATCCTGTCCCTGCGGTGCCTGGCCTACCCCCGGTTGCCCCTCCTAGTGGATTGTCCCTGGTTTTGTGCAGGCATGTGTAGGGTGGCATCTGCCACTGTCACCCACTTGTGACTTTGTTGATGGACTGGCCATTGGCCTTTGTTTATTTTCTACCGGACTTCTACTTTTAATGCCACATATGCTGAATAAAGCAACTTTCTGTTCTCTAGTGCTTTTGCTTCTGATGTACATGATGTTGATGATGCTAACCATGCCCTTGCTGCAGTGATGGTGATATTTGGTCTCATGATAATGAAGTGTTACTGTGCAGGAACCCATGTGGTCCAGGGGGAATGTGTCCTATCCTGTGGTGTATCCATGTCATCCATAGCAGCATCTGAGGGTGTCATGTGTTCAGTATTTGGCAATGGGATTTCCTACTTAGATTGCCTATTTCACATCTGTGGCTTCCACCCCTGCACATCTGTTGTGCCTGCCATTGTTCAATTCGTCTACTTCCCTGACCGTGTGGCCATCTCCAGTGGACATGCAGGTTTGGGCATCAATGGGGAAGGACTCATCTGTGTTGTCAGTGCAACATTGCTATACAAGTGTGTTGGATCTGTGCTGATGATTCCGTTGGCACTTCCATGACCAGGCTGATGTTACGGGAGCCCTCATTTGGTGCTAATTGTTGATTGTGTGACCAAGTGCTCAGCTGACATGATGGGGCCCTACTGAGGCAACATATGGCACAGCTTTCCTCACACAGGAGTGGAGTCCCCTCATGGCAGTGTGTACTCCTGTGACATTGCCTGCACCCAAGGTGTGTGTTGTATGTGCATGTCTGTGTGTTCACTTCCGTTTAGCTGTGCATGCTGTGATCCCTAGTGTTGTACCTGTTTGTGATGCTAGCTGAGTTGAGCTATGTTCCCCCAAAGTCTTCTCCCTGGGTTCTCTGTGATGTGGGTGCATGGCACATTACTGGTCATCAGGGTGTCACCCATAGGTGTGTTTGCTGTCAGGGCTGAGTTTGTGTGCAGACGCAGATGGGTCACAGTCAGGTTTCCCCTTGGCACTTGTTGTTTGCCCCTGTCATGTGATTTCCAGTTTGTGTTATCTTTCAGTGATTGTGACACGTTGTGTGTGTGACTGCTGGCACTCCTCAGGGTCCGGGCTGCAATGTTGGTTGTTGTCTATGTGTGTTCTTTGTGGGTGACCTTGGCTTCTTCATTGGTGTGTGACTGTGGCTGGGATCCCATTGGTTGGTGTGGTATTGCCGTCATGTCCATGTACAGCGTAGTGTGCAGTGTGTCAGACATTCAGGAGTCTTGTTGAGTGGCCATGTGTGATGTGTTTCTGCACCTTGGTTCCCACCCACCACCCTGGAATAGTCATGGGTGCATGTGCAATGTCACCAGTGCATGTGTACTTCACTGCTGCACATTGTTGGAGGTCGAGGGGTGTGGTGTTGAGTGTGTGCAGATGAGAGTTGTTGCCCGGCTAGGCCCCTGCCTCCATGTTGGCCTTGGCTTACTGGCCATGCTGTTTGATTTGTGCTTGTGTAGGTGTGATGGTAGTTAGTTGCTCAGGACACATGACTGTGGTTCACAGTGTGAACCACATTTAGCTTTGTCATCACAGTGGGATTGTAATGCAGCCCAGGGTCACCACATTGTGGGGGCCCTAGGGGTGGTGCTGTGGTGTGCCTGTGTCTTGCTGTGTCAGTTGCTGTCCCTACGTGCCTGTGTGACATGTGTGATTTGTGCTCCCTCTCATCTGACAATGCCTGCTTGCCCACATAGGGGATTTGGATCCATGAGTTACCTTTGTGTGGCACTGTATGCACATCTGTATGATTGGTATTCAGGTCTCCTCATGTGTTGTGTGGTTGCCTGGGGACACTGGCACCCCCCTCACCTGTTGTGTATGATGTGCAGTGTGGGTCTGCCTGTTTGTGTTTGTGCATCTGCACCACTGCATTGGCATATCTTGGGTGTGTCATTGGCTGTATGTAGTTTGGTGGGTTTCCCCTGCTGTCCCTGGGACTCCTAGGTCATCGGTCAGCACAATGATCATGGTTTGTGTGTCCCATTGCTGCCATGGTATGGTATCTGTTCACCTCACATCTGCAGTCTCCACAGGGTATCTGCATTTGTGTGCCCATTGGTGCAAATATGTGGGTCTGCATTCTGATGGTCACTTCTGTCATTGTGTCATTGATTATTGTTGACGGTGTCAGCCCCCATGGGTGTTGTTTGTCTGCACATGGCCAAAGGTATGTCTTATTTGCACTGCAGTATTTGGCTCCCCCAATTTATGTTGCAATGGGACACATACACTACTTTGCCACTGATGTGTTTGTTGTTCTGTGACCAGGAATCATCCATGCAGTTTGGCAGTTGCACCTCTTTCTTTGTCAACACTTACCTTTTGGTCACTGTGGTGATGGGGGTTTAGACCCCATTGCCACAATGTTCAAGATGTGCTTCAGCTATGGACCCCACACTTACATTTTGGTCACTGTGATGATGGGGGTTTGGACCCCATTGCCACAATGTTCAAAATGTGCTTCAGCTATGGACCCCACACTTACCTTTTGTTCACTGTGGTGATGGGGCTTTAGACCCCATTGCCACAATGTTCAAAATGTGCTTCAGCTATGGACCCCACACTTACCTTTTGTTCACTGTGGTGATGGGGGTTTAGACCCCATTGCCACAATGTTCAAAATGTGCTTCAGCTATGGACGCCACACTTACCTTTTGTTCACTGTGGTGATGGGGGTTTAGACCCCATTGCCACAATGTTCAAAATGTGCTTCAGCTATGGACCCCACACTTACCTTTTGGTCACTGTGGTGATGGGGGTTTGGACCCCATTGCCACAATGGTCATGGCCTGCTTGCATTGTGGGTGCCACAAACATATATGTGTGGCACATGTGCTAGGGGGTCACATTGTATGTTCAAAGTCATGTTCGGTGTTGTAGGCATTTGACACAGTCTACACACGCTTGTCATGGTGTTGGGGGGATGTCTTCTTCTTGCATTCCCTAGGTTGTGGTGTGCTGGTTGTGTCATGCATTGTCCATCCTATGAGTGGGGGTGGTAGTAGTGGTTGGCATCCAGCCCCCCCTGGCTAAGGGTGGTGGTAGGCATCCAGCCCCACCTGGCTCAGGGTGGTAGTAGTGGTAGGCATCCAGCCCCCCTGGCTAAGGGTGGTGGTAGGCATCCAGCCCCCTGGCTAAGGGTGGTAGTAGTGGTAGGCATCCAGCTCCCCTGGCTAAGGGTGGTAGTAGTGGTAGGCATCCAGCCCCCCTGGCTAAGGGTGGTAGTAGTGGTAGGCATCCAGCCCCCCTGGCTAAGGGTGGTGGTAGGCATCCAGCCCCCTGGCTAAGGGTGGTAGTAGTGGTAGGCATCCAGCCCCCCTGGCTCAGGGTGGTAGTAGTGGTAGGCATCCAGCCCCCTGGCTAAGGGTGGTAGTAGTGGTAGGCATCCAGCCCCCCTGGGTGAGGGTGGTAGTAGTGGTAGGCATCCAGCCCCCTGGCTAAGGGTGGTGGTGAGGCATCCAGCCCCCTGGCTGAGGGTGGTAGTAGTGGTAGGCATCCAGCCCCCTGGCTAAGGGTGGTAGTAGTTGTAGGCATCCAGCCCACCCTGGCTCAGGGTGGTAGTAGTGGTAGGCATCCAGCCCCCCGGCTAAGGGTGGTAGTAGTGGTAGGCATCCAGCCCCCTGGCTAAGGGTGGTGGTAGGCATCCAGCCCCCCTGGCTAAGGGTGGTAGTAGTGGTAGGCATCCAGCCCCCCTGGCTAAGGGTGGTGGTGAGGCATCCAGCCCCCCTGGCTAAGGGTGGTAGTAGTGGTAGGCATCCAGCCCCCTGGGTGAGGGTGGTAGTAGTGGTAGGCATCCAGCCCCCCTGGCTAAGGGTGGTAGTAGTGGTAGGCATCCAGCCCCCCTGGCTAAGGGTGGTGGTAGGCATCCAGCCCCCCTGGCTAAGGGTGGTAGTAGTGGTAGGCATCCAGCCCCCTGGCTAAGGGTGGTAGTAGTGGTAGGCATCCAGCCCCCCTGGCTCAGGGTGGTAGTAGTGGTAGGCATCCAGCCCCCCTGGCTAAGGGTGGTAGTAGTGGTAGGCATCCAGCCCCCCTGGGTGAGGGTGGTAGTAGTGGTAGGCATCCAGCCCCCTAGCTGAGGGTGGTAGTAGTGGTAGGCATCCAGCCCCCCTGGCTGAGGGTGGTAGTAGTGGTAGGCATCCAGCCCACCCTGGCTCAGGGTGGTAGTAGTGGTAGGCATCCAGCCCCCCTGGCTCAGGGTGGTAGTAGTGGTAGGCATCCAGCCCCCTGGCTAAGGGTGGTAGTAGTGGTAGGCATCCAGCCCCCCTGGCTAAGGGTGGTGGTAGGCATCCAGCCCCCTGGCTAAGGGTGGTGGTAGAGCATCCAGCCCCCCTGGCTAAGGGTGGGTGGTAGGCATCCAGCCCCCTGGCTAAGGGTGGTAGTAGTGGTAGGCATCCAGCCCCCTGGCTAAGGGTGGTAGTAGTGGTAGGCATCCAGCCCCCCTGGCTCAGGGTGGTAGTAGTGGTAGGCATCCAGCCCCCTGGCTAAGGGTGGTGGTGGTAGGCATCCAGCCCCCCTGGCTAAGGGTGGTAGTAGTGGTAGGCATCCAGCCCCCTGGCTAAGGGTGGTAGTAGTGGTAGGCATCCAGCCCCCCTGGCTAAGGGTGGTGGTAGAGCATCCAGCCCCCTGGCTAAGGGTGGTAGTAGTGGTAGGCATCCAGCACCCCTGGCTAAGGGTGGTAGTAGTGGTAGGCATCCAGCCCCCTGGCTAAGGGTGGTAGTAGTGGTAGGCATCCAGCCCCCCTGGCTAAGGGTGGTAGTAGTGGTAGGCATCCAGCCCCCCCTGGCTCAGGGTGGTAGTAGTGGTAGGCATCCAGCACCCCCTGGCTAAGGGTGGTAGTAGTGGTAGGCATCCTGCCCCCCCTGGGTAGGGGTGGTGGTGCGCATTCAGGCCCCTGTGTGAATATGTGGCATTGGTGATGGGCATCCCGCCCCTATGGTGCTGCTGTTGCTGGTGTACGTATATTCTGCATCCCTCTGTGTGTGTGTGATGTGTCGTGTACGTGTTGTATGTGTTTTGAAGTTGGTGTCTGACTTACCTTCTGCGCCGTACGCGTCCGTGCCTGTTCCAGTAGTAAATGTAGAATATTGGTATGATCGGGACGAAGGGATTCATGGTTGGTTCGTGTTGTTCGTCCTTCTCGTTGCTTCGTGTCGTCCTCGTCGCTTCGCCTCGTCCTCGTCGCTGGCGTGTTCGTCTCGTAGCCGTGGATCGTGTTGTGGCGCGAATCGGAGCTTATTTGCGCCTCTCCCGGATGCTTTGACGTGCCGTGCGTAGCGACGGGTTCGGCGCGTACGGAAAGCGCATCGTACTCGTTCGGCCGGACGGAGCTGCATTTTTCCTTCCGTGCGACTCGATTCGGCGTTTCCGGATTCGCCTCGGTCGGGGAACAGGACCTGGTTTGGGTGAGTACGGCTCGGCCGGATTCTGTGCTGTTGTGCGCATCGTACTTACTCGTTCGGTGTGCTGTACGAATCGGTCGGGAAACAGGCTTTCGCATGGCTTTTTTCCCGACCGAATGGTATTGGGTGCGCCTCCGACCGAGATCGGAATCGGCCCCTGAGTCTCTAAAGCCTATGCGAAGCTGTTTGCAAATCCCTTCTGCATCAGCAATGCCTAATTGATACTTCTGTCTACATGAATTCTGCCCAGCACCAGACTGGAACAAGAGAACTTGCTCCCAGTGCTGGGTGATGGCGCTGCATGCCTCCAGCCAGTTGCTGAACCTCCTTTGGATGAGACATCCTGGAGCCGTATAGGACTCTGCCCTGCATGCTAACATCAGCTTAATTTTTCTGCACCCTTCAACACAGATCCCCACCTCTGTTCAATTGTTACTGTTCAAACGTTTCTGATTTGTACAGTTCACTTGTACACTTATCTGAAGCGGATGTTATTGTTCCTCATGATATCTACTTCTGCTGCATTTGCCTCAAGCAAGGCTTCAGATCCCTTACGGAATATGATGCTTGTAGGAAAGTTTCCATTTTTGTCATGGTCACCCCCACACCCCTCTTTTGCCACTGGTACTGATGTTTTTTGACTGAAGTGCACTGAGTCCCTGATAACCATGCCCCATTGCCAGTGCTCTTTCCCTAATACAAACTGCATGTTCAACTGTATCCCAACTGGAAAGGCCTTTAGCATCCCTATAAGTCCCTAGTAAATGGTACCCCTGGTACCTAGGACATGGGTACTAAAGAGGGTCACTAAGGGCTGCAGCATTTATTGTGCCACCCTTAGGGACCCACACCCAAATCTATGCAGACTGCCATCGTGGGTTGCATGAAATGGTGCACTCTCTGTGTGCCATGCCCAACCACTGTATATACTATATGTAAGTCACCCCTACAGCAGGCCTTTAAGCTCTAAGGCAGGGTGCATTATATTATATTATATGTAAGGACATATCTGCATCAGCATATATGCCCCTGTGATGTCTGGTTCCATTGCCACGGCATTGCAAGTGTTCAGGAAGCCATCTTAAATATAGGTACTGGGCACTGGTCATTACAAGTTCCCCAGCTACGTGATGGCTTTACTGAAACTCATGATGTTTGGTATCAAACATCTTGTCTAAATAAATCTGTACTGTTGCCAGTTCCAGATTTATTATGCCATACATCCAGAAGGAACCTTAGAGGTGTTCCCTGAAAACCTACCGGTATCTAGTGTCCTGGCTGACTGGTATCATCAAGCCTGCCACCACAGATGAGTTTCTGACTTCCTGCAAATGAGGGTCCGTGCTCACAGAGGCCAGAAGAAATGCCTGCTCCGGAGGAAGGTGTTCACACCTCCACCAGCAGGATGGCTAATGTTTTAGCAGATCAAGGCCAGAGGCTTCAAAGCCTCTGCTGCCTTTGATATGCGACCCCAGATACCCCTAGACATGGAAAATGGCACCCCTTGCCCTGAGGCCCATTTGGCGCCAGGGCAGGTGGGAAAATTAGCTGGTCAGAAGGAGTTTTCATTCTCAGGCTTGTCACACCTCTAAGGTGGGCTACCTGAAGTAAACAATTAAAGAAGAGTTCCACCATCTTGTTTGAAGTGGAACTAGGAACTCTGGGTCAGGTTTATGCCCAGGACGTAGGCATATAGGGGTTATAGTCACCCCAGAGGTAGGTAGCCCATTGGTTACTAACTTACACTGCCCTTAATGCCCCTAGATTCAGTATTTATAGGGGCCCCTGACACCTGGAACTCAGATTCATCAACTGGGAACAGAAGAAGGACAAAGAAGAGCTGAAAATCCCAAGAACTGTGGACCAGTTCTGGATTTCGCGCTAAATCCTGCCTGCCTGCTGCTGTCCTGACAATTGCAAAGACCCAACTCCTCCTGCAACTGTGCACCCTCCTAAAGCCTTATAGGACTGCCAGCTCTTTGTGACCAGCCAGCATCTCCCTTGAAGTGGCAGAGCCACTTCCCTGCAGCCTGCAGGCACCAACCGCATCTGACCGGTACATCGTTCTGTCAACCCCCATAGGCCAACCAAGGTAGTAGTGCCGCAGAAGAAAGACTTCATGGCTCACAGAGGTCAGCCCCAGCTCCTCAGTAAGTACTGAGCCGCTAGACCCTCAAGAAGCCCCCCAGCACCAATACCAGGGGTACCAGAGCCCTTGCAGCAACCAAGGCTTGTTTAGTGTCCAGTCCAGACACCAACCCTGCCAAGACTGACCTACCGATCAGGGATGTCGGCATCACCGAGGCCAGCACCGAGAGTGGCCCTGCTGTCCTCTTTGCCTCGTCACCAGGTTGACACCAAGAAAAGATATTCTCCAACGCAAGCGGCCAGCTGGACAAAACACCGCTCCACCCGAGCCCCGTAGCCTGAGTCTGAGCCAACTGATGGTACCCCCTTGCTTCAGAGACCCTCAAGAGCTGAGCCCCAGTTTGGGTTCTGCTGGATTTGTCCCCAAGTCCCCACTTGCAGCCGTTTTCTAGTTACAGATTTCTCCATTGGCTTTAACGAGTTGTGTTTCGGGCTACCATAGCGACCAGCCCCCTGTACCCAGACACACCATGGCAGGTAAATCTGAACTGCTGGTAGTTCTTTTGATCTTGGCCCCTAAGCACCTTAAGTCTGGAATAGTAACCCTGAGAATCGTTTGTGAGTGCATCTATGCAGTGAGTGTTTCTCCAATAGGATAAAATTACTGCATTCGAGGCTCATGCCTCAAATCTGACAGCTGTGATTTTCCACTGTTTTTCCTATAAAAATCTATAATGTCTAAAATGGTTATATGATTCGCATGATCTTGGTGTCTAAAATTATATAAAAGATAGTGAAATTTTTTTTAATTGATCTCGAGTTTCTTCTTGAGTGTGTGTCTCATATATTGATTCTGTGTGTACAAAAAATGCTTAACACTAGCCTCTAATACGCCTAAACTGCTCGCCCGACCTACCACAAAGAGAGCATTTGGGATTATTAATTAAGCCCGGTAATCCAATACGGATCGTATGGATTTTCTACATAGTGTACCTCATTTTGGTGCACAACATAAAAAGCCAGCTTCCTACATGGCCCACAACAAACAGAGAATCGTCCCCACTCCATAGCTCCTTTAATAGACAAATAGTGAACAAGAGGTTTATAAATTGGGGAGGATTGGTGTCCACCACACGTAGTAAAGTAACTATATTATTATGTCCAGTGAAAGGCTTCAGTAATTTAAACCTGAGCTCAACCCCTGGTAGCAATGGCACAGAGCAGACAGGCTTAATTTAACGAAAATGTGTAAAGCATTCAGATGTACCAAACAGATAAAAAGTTGAAATTGCAACACAATAAAATCCCACTCCATTCTATAACAATAGAGAAATAATAAGAAGCAAAATGACACCAAAACAACAAAAATCCAATAAGGGGAACCGGAGATATGACTTTTGTCTTTTTTCTGTTCTAGTTACATTCTCCCTTGGAAAAAATGAATTATCCCTCTTGCAAGCTAATGGGCACTTCCAATTACTGGGAAGCATCTAGGATATTAAGACATGACACAAAAGAGTGCATTGTGTTTGCTGTTTCTAGATTTTTAACATGGGCATGGAGAATCAGATTAAACAAGCTATCCGTGTCAGCCAAGATGAATGCTGTTTTGGACTTATTGTCGTTGGCCAAATTATAAACTGTACTTAATATTTCAAAGGATGAACTGCTACTCAAATTTCTAAATAACCCAGGTATGTATTGTTGTTAACATTCTTTTTGTTTTTAAATCTGCTCACTCTCTTCATAAGGGGCATGCCCACGTACATTTTTGATTTGGTTCTGCAGAACAATTTATTGTACCATCTGAAGCAAAACAAGTTTTTTTCTACTGGTTTAATTTATTCATTAATGAATCTTTACAGGCACACTACCCAAAAACAAATTATTGAATCCTACTGCCTTGTTGGCAGGAACACATGATGGTCCCTGTATCAAAGTTTCTTTTCTCCCTCACATTTATCTGAGAATTTTAGACGAGTGGAGCGAGCCGAAACAAAGTGTTGAACTCAAATATCTTATTTGTAGGAGCACATGACAGACCCTGTTTGAGGTTTTTGTTCTCCTTTTTATTCACTTGCGAATTTTAAATGAACTGAATGCTCTCCACATTCGATGCCTTGATTCTAGGCACGTTTTATAGTATTGCCATCCTTACTAGTCCAAATGTACTTGTACTCATCAAAATTCTCTAAGACATCATTTGTCCTGTCCCCCAGTTAACGCTCACCCTGATGTACTTGATCTCCGGTCACTAAGCACTTTATTATCTAATGGCGTTATTCCTGTATGCAATTATTTGCACAATAACCATATACATTTTTTTAATGCATTTCTACATATGCAGGGTCTGTTCTTGTGACTTGCTGCACTAGGTGATTTTTAATTGTTTTAAAGTTGTATATATTGTTTTTATATTGTGCTTTCGTGGCCTTTTGGCAGAAATAAAGCTTGAATTGATTGACGTTTTAAAGCTTTAAGTGAATATAGTGCCAAAAGTGCCAATGGCAGTCAATGGTCAATGGTCGTGGTAGACCGGGACTTAGGTGCGATTTGAGCCTGACCGTGATGCAGCAAGGGCTGGACACACCGCAAAGATGGGCTCTGCTAGGACCTGGAAGTAGGGAAGTTTCTAAATCCCAATCTGAAAAAGGACCTGGAGACCTTCAACTGCATTTTCAGATGATGTTAAGACAAACTTCATAACCATGCCATTTAAAGGCACTAGATTTTTTGGTCAGAAGACTGATTCGACACTGGAACATTTCAAACAAAACCATGCCCTGGCTTGCTCACTGGACACGGCTTTCTTGGTGCACGTGTTTCATCATCTATACAGGAGAATCCATGGGTTCCCAATGGACCAATCAAGCCTAGAGTCAGCGCGCAAGCGCTGCTCTAGGGAAGATCTGTGGTAGTTCAATATGGGAGGGAAGCCCCGCCCACTGCCCCGCCCATTTTTTCATTGGCTTGTGTCTTTGTCCTTCGTAAATGCTGTCTTCTGATTGATCATGAGGCTTGTTAGTCCCTCCTTACTATGGCCATGTCGTCATTTGTACCCTCCCATGGCTACTGGCCCCTTTACTTCGAGTGTTACACGGTACGTGTTATTTAGACTGAGCACTATTTTTTTCGTACCTTCTCACCCCCGCCCGCACCCCCGTTGTCCGTGCTCCCCCCCTCCCTCCCATTGACCGTGATGCAATGCAATAGGTCTCACGTAAATGCGAGTCCTATTGCATTGCAAATGCTTTTTTTTTTTAGGGGGGGCATGTGCATTTCGGGTGTTCCCACAGAAACGCCCATTACAGCCTAACAACATACTTTCACTTGCGTGAAAATTCGCACTTGTGTTCAGCACTAGTGAATCGCCACTTCTAAATACAGCCATTGGCGCACACGTTAGGCTGGGTGCTCAAACCCTGGCGCAATGGGACCAGTGGGCGAGTGCACGTCAGGCCAGTATTTCCCAGCCGCAGCTTCCGGTCCTCACCCCCGTGTACACGTCCATCTCATACCGCTTGTCAGTGTACCACCTTATCTCCGATCCTGTGTAGATAGGAGGCTCTTATCTGCACTGCTCCGTAGATAGGAGGCAGCGCCATTATGTTTGTCCTCCAGTGTTTGCATGACCTGTATCGCTTAGGTTGAGTCTTCGCACCGTCAGTGAGGTTTCCGTATTGCTGACCCCTTTTCACCGGACTTCCGGCAGACAGCAGCGCTAACCCCACCCCTCCCTCCACCCCCTCCTCCCCCTCTTAAAACCGTGCCCCAACTTGGAGTTTATTTAATGCATTTTTATAAAGCGCAGACTTTACCCGAAGGTGTCAGAGCGCTGTACAATAGAACCAGTTACGTTACATGAGAGAAATGTTACAAAATAGAACGTTGCAAAAATAAACAGGAGACTAGACGAGGTAGGGTAAAACCATAGAATGCAAGTACACAATATCAAACACAGCAAGCAAGGGTGAGGAATGTACAAGAAAATATTACAAATTTACAATGATGAACGAACTTCCTAGAGGGGTCTGAGAATTAAGGTATTAGTTCTGAAAGTGTCTTTGGAAGAGAAGAGATTTGAGGTCAGCTTTGAAGATCCGGATAGAGGTGGTGGCACGGAGCAATGGAGGAAGCGAGTTCCAGATTCTCACCGCATTGCCTGAGAACGATTGAGCCATCGATCTTTCCCTTAAGTTGTCCATGGTGTGCGGGACCCAGATACCTGTGTGCTTCCTGTGGCGATTTCCACTGTAGCACCCACAGATCACTCACTGGCTTCTAGTAGGTTTTGTTTATTTTAAATGGTTAGCTGCGCCTACTACCCGGATGTAAAATGCTGTAACTCTTACGAAAAACTTAGTATATAGAACTAAAACCACAAAATACGTGTTATTTGTAATGCAAAGCTGCTTCCTACCTTCTTAACGATGTGAAAAGGCGCCATGTCATCCAAGTGCTAGAATGTCTGTGTGCACTACAGCGGTGGGGTGATTTTGCACTAGATTCACAGAGCCTCTGACCTCGAGATCAGAGTCACAAGCTGGTGGTCCGGCCCTGTTTTCTGGTGATTTAGAAGCTTGCTTCAGGCACAGACCACAATCCCAGATGCCAAAAGCATGCCAGGTTATGTGGCAGTTTCAGCAGCGAGGCCAAGCATTGTATGGGCCAGCACCCATCTGAGAAGGTTTAATGTGTACTACTGGTGAATAACACAAGGCTGCTGTGGTGTGAAAAGGGTTCACGTTCCAGTGCTGTCAAAAATCTGGATTCTATCATTAGTACGACAAGTCACATTTTTTCCCCAAAAAACTTTATACACCTCTGAGAAACTCATGAGTTGTGTACGGGCAAAATCGTACTGCCCTGTTCTTTACACCGTCTCACCGCTGTGGGTTCGTTAGCATTGTGTCAGTGTGTCTGGCCTCACCAAGCCTTTCGCTGTTTCACCACAGTGGTTTGGGTGTAATACTGTACAGAGGCCTTACTCCCAAAACGGAATTTGTCAAATCAAGGTGCCCAGAATGCAGCCATTTATTCCACAGGAGGCTGGTGCGTCACCCACGACACTGCAGTGTCTCAGACATCATGGCCAACATTGTAGGCGGTGCATTCTTCTTGAACCTTTAAATGCTTACGTGTATGTAAGTTGCATTTTTAAACTGCACGCACCAAGCCAAAGGCAGCGGGGCCTATAGACAGTCAAAGGCAAAGTTTCAGCCAAGTGGTCCGAGAGGGAGCTGGTTCGTGGACCGTTACTGCATTGTGATGTAGTGTTCATTAAAAGACGCATCCTAAACATTATCCTGATGTGGAGCAGCATTGGGGCGGTCCTGAAGGATATGGGGGTGTGGTTTCAGGTCCAGGGTGCACAGATAGAAAAGGCCTCTTGCCTCGATTCCGCATTTTCCTACTTCTTTGCCTCCAGTCTGAAGGTGTCCTTGCTGCAGGTGTGCCAAGATCCACCAGGGGTGGTGAGCCTTTCTGCAAGATAAGCAGGGGTGCTGGTCATGATGTCTTTGGAAATGATGCAGCTGGGTTTGAAGATGGTGCAAGCCGGCAAGAGGGGGTGGGTGCGTGGAATTCCACCAGGACTGGGGTGATGTGATCATATTCCTTAATTTTAATCACTTCCTTAATTTCCAGGAAGAGACGTGCTGTGGTGTATACGATGCCCTTAAGGAGTGCCAGTGTGGAGATTGGGAGGCCATCAAGCACAGCGTTACCACCGTGCACAGGTGAGTACACAGCTTTGACAGCAGTTTAAAGTCGCTTTCTGGGAGGACTGATTTGACTTTCTTCAGTAGAGAGCGGGTGGTACCCCGGCCGTCGGTGTTTTTAGCAATGTAATTGTATTTATATAGCGCTTACTATATGACTGATGACTTGAGCGTGGGGTTGGTGTCTAGAAAGAATTCAAGTGAATTGTCATTTGGTGATAGTTTGGGTATGAAGTCAGCAAGGTTCATTTCTTATATATGTAAGGCCACTGGAATTATGCGGCAGAGGCGGACCAAATCATGTGTCAGGGTTGAACAAATTGTGTGGCAAGAAAACAATTATGTGGCATAATGCGGAACATTTTGTGATAGCATTATTTTGTGAATTTTATACCTGCAGTAGTATCTGGGAATAGAGTGCACCAGTAACAATTTAACGCCCAAATACAGCAATAAGCAACTTAAAGAAGACCAGCCAAACTTTGTGAAAAGCTTTCTGGTGCACAGGAACCCTAGTCACCATATTTTTTGTAACTTTTGATCTATTTGAGCTAGAAATAATTTTTGGGTCAAAATCTGCAGATTATGCAGCAGATGATGGATTATGTGGCAAATGCAGCAAATATAATTATGTAAAAATTGCCGTGGCAACGCCTAATTCCAATGGCCTTGTATATATTGTGTATACAAGTTTCAGGGTGTGGGAGGTCCAGAGTGGTCGGCCATCTTGCAAGTCGCTGAGAAAAACCTGGTTTCCAGTACGGATGGGCCATTGCTGGCTGCCTGCTATGCACATTCTAACAACTGGCAGAGGCAACAACGCAGATGGAAACTCTAATTTTTACTGAATCCAAAAGCAGCAAGTGAGTTACCAGCACAGAACTACATAGGACCATAAAAACTAAATGTGTCCAGATGACCAGAGGAACAAACAGGAGGACGAGCTCCTGGTTAAATAAAAACTACAAACTGAAACCTAAACAAAAAAATTCAATAAATGAACGTCATTAGGACACATTTCCAAGATGAGACTCGATTCACATCAATTTCCTCCTGAAAGTTTTGATTTCGACAAAGTTGCCATTTTGTGCGATTTAAACAGTTACTGTGTTTTTTCTTAAGATTTGTCCAGCCTGTTGCTTTTCATTTAAATAAAGTGTGTGCACACGTCTCTCCTTTCACACAGTGCCAGCATGTTGAAATTGTCTGCTCTGGGGCAATTCCTTCCGTGTTTACTTTGTTTTTAGGTCGAGCATTCGAGACCTCTTGTATATACTTTAGTATATACTTATATGTGTATGTACTTTATGGGCTCTGGAGATCAGCCCTAGGACTTGTCTGCTTCCGCTTAGGGACTTTTTTTCTGTTCAACTGCCTCTATTTAACTGTCTTGATAGAAAACGACCGGTAGAGGTCAGTAAAATACCAGAATTGCTTTCTGCTTGTTCAACTGCCTCTATTTAACTGTCTTGATAGAAAACGACCAGTAGAGGTCAGTAAAATACCAGTATTGCTTTCTGCTTGTTCAACTGCCTCTATTTAACTGTCTTGATAGAAAACGACCGGTAGAGGTCAGTAAAATACCAGAATTGCTTTCTGCTTGTTCAACTGCCTCTATTTAACTGTCTTGATAGAAAACGACCAGTAGAGGTCAGTAAAATACCAGAATTGCTTTCTGCTGAGGGACTTTCTTTTTTAATTTTTCTGGCAACTGCCTCTATTTAACTTTCTTGATAGAAAACGACCAGCAGAGGTCAGTAAAATACCAGAATCACTTTAGCATTCTCTAGATTCCAGTCCATAGAAATTGTTTTTCACGAGCACCCGTAGACAATAATATTTTTTTCAAATCTTGTATTTTCAGTCATATGACCACCAAAGGCCCTGATTTTATATTAAAAACAGAGCTTTGGACTATACCATTTCCCGCTGAAAGGCAATATTTCTCTCCATGTGTTCCCATACCTGGCGTGTCAGCAGTTTGGTGCTTACTTTCCCTCCATGTTAAAGAATAGTAGATGTTTCAGCACCCAGGCTAATGTGCTGCATAGCTAAATACATATAAGGTCCCAAAGGCGAGACCGATTGCATTGCAAATGCTTGTTTTTTCAAAGTCATCCCTATGAATCTGTTTATCAGCCGTAGTAATTTTTCCATGGCTTCAGGATTGGGTGATGCCATTACTTCTCTTCCTCCTCTCTGGCTTGTGCCTTAAAACCACTTTAGTTCGCCATCGGTCAAACACAAGCAACATACGAGGGGACACACCTCATTTTGCTGTAAATTAGTGGACCATTATTTCAGATTGTTGGCTCATTCAGACTATGGATAAGTATTACATACTCACATTTCAGGAAGTTCCTCTTTGCATTCCCATCATCTGCACTGCCATGTTACCTAGTAATACTAAAATTTGTGTCAAGGATAAGCGGTCTCATTTGCGCAAGGGAGCTGAATTCTGAATTAAGAAAGGACTAGTGTAGTAATAATCTTTATTGCTTGATTACTTAAAATCATTGCAATCACAACAACTTCACATCTCAATCTTAAAAACTAGGTTAATCATTAAAAAATTCATTACAAACAAAACATCTTCCCAACACATAAAGTAAGAAACTGTCCCATATATACAATTTAAAACTTATCAATCAAATCAAATCCAATCACATAACATCATTAATTACAGAGTAATATTGCACATTTTATATATTATGTTGACGGCGTGCACAGCATACTATTTCCTTATACATAATGGAAAGATATTCTAATGAATAACCATTAATTGCAGCTGAAAAACTTTACACATGTTGTAATTCAAAGTATTAATGCTAAGGTGCAAAATTAACTGAAACGAAAAGTTTCTAATGTACATTTCATGCACAAATTACATTTCAAGGTACTAATGTGCAATTATTGCAGCGACCATCATATCAAAGCAATAATAAAGTGCATCAATTTACTGTAAAGTGCTAATATGCGATTATTATAACTACCATCATATTAAAACAATAATAAAGTGCATCAATTTACGGTAGTAGTGGCACGTCAGTTTTGACATTTCAAATTGTCACCCTCGCAACTTGATTATTAAGTAGTAAAGATTATAATCCAGATAATACTATTAGTCAACAGAGCCATAGAAATACTGGAGATCTACCTTATTGTATCAAACATTTTTCAACTGCCAATAACATTTTTACCAAATGACACAATAATGGAATCGATTCGCCAGATATTGACATGATTAGAGCCTGACGAGCAGATCTCACCCCGCTCTTCAAAAAATGTGGTCTCAAAACTGTACGTCGAAGCTTAATCAACTTGGGGCACACACACACTATATGGACTAGTGTTTCCTGTGGCCAACCACAAAGTCTACAGTTAGAGTCTGGCCACTGCTTGATCCAGGATTGCGTGCCCTCCTTTGTTGGGTTTAATCCCATACGTAACCTTAAAAACTTATTTTTAAACTTCACTGAGAAAAAAACATTTAAATACGGCTGAATACGCAGGGATTGGTATGAGTTAATCACATACCATGCATAATTTTTCTCTGCTAATTCAATTTTATCCAATTTAAGCGATTCAGTTTTGATAAGCTTTTTTAAAATTAACTTGTAATTGGGCATTTTCAGATCTTGCAGTGCAATTTTCAGGCCGATATCTCTTAGGGAAGTTAAAATATAAGATCTCCATTTAGCCGCATAGACAGACTTGTCTATTTCTTGCCAACAAATGTTCCCTAAGGATGCTGGGGCTGATGTTGACAATGCGACCATACATTTTAAAAAAGCTCCTTTTGATACCAGGCTCTGTCTCTGGAGACCAAACTCCAGTCTTATTCCTGCTTGACACACTGATTTGGCAATCCCAAAAGTTGCTTTGAAGACCTTGACAACCAGTAGGTCAAGCACCTTCACATCTTTCCCTCTAATAATGGGAGAACCATATATGAGGGTTGGTTGTAATTTGGCTTTAATTACTTTAAGAATAAAATCATACGATTGGCAGTTCAATGATTTTTTTAGACATTTAAAAGCATGGATCAAGGTCACAGCCTTGGCCCTTAGATCCTTAAAATGAAATTTAAAAGACACACGGTTGTCAAACACCACCCCTAGGTATCTATACGTCTTAACAATGTCAATTGTCTGCTCTGGCCATCCAGGAATTAAACTTCTGTTTAGCTACACCAATTTTCATCACTTTGGTTTTTTTGACATTCAATTCAAGGCCATTCTGTTGAGTGTAGTCATCAAAGGCGGTAATAAGTCTTTGTAGACCGATAGGAGTATGACTCACGAGGATGGTGTCATCAGCATACTGGAGGTAACTAATTTTCTCCCCCCTCCATCCTAGGAACATGCCCATTAACAACATCCAAATGCTGGGAAAGATCTGATAAGAATAAATTAAATAGACAGGGGGCAAGGACACAACCCTGCTTTAGGCCTTTATATGTTCTTATCTTCCTTGATAAGGAATTGCCATCACCCAACTTAACTTGAACCCAAGTATCGGTATACAAAAGAATGATAGCCTTCAACAGTTTCCTTGAAATGCCCCGATCTACCAATTTTTTCCATAACAGGTTTCGTGGCACAGAATCGAAGGCTGCCTTAAGATCAATAAAAGCAATATATAAATTTTGTTTATTTAAGACAGCCCTCTCCGCAAGTAAGGTTAAAGCCAACAGATTTGTAATAGTGGATTGTCCTTTCCGGAAACCAGTCTGATTAAAAGGAATAATGCCCTCCTGCGTAGCCCAATTTTCCAATTCTATCAAGAGAGTAGAAGCGAACACCTTTGCATCGACATCAGTAAGCGAGATTAATCGATAGTTAGCGGGATTAGCCACCAGGCCGCTCTTATAAATGGGTTGCAGTATGCTGCCTTGCCAAGATTCTGGGACCATTCCCAGGGTCAACACTTCCCTGAATAGACGATGCAAAATGCCAGCCCACATGTCACCATTAGCACGAAACAGGGCATTAGGTAACCCATTGGGTCCCGGGGGCACCATTTGTTCGAAGCCCACTTAGCAGGGTCAATACTTGATCACAACTCGGGAATTCCAGGTCAAAATTTGGATCAAAACTGGAGTCGATAAGATGGTCTAATGAGTTCAAATCCAGGCACTCATCATTCCCCACATTGGTTGATAATTTATTATTCCCCACACATCCATCTAACATATCCGGAGGGTTTTCCCTCTGGACTGGTGAACCATACAAATTAGCTATAAACGTTACCCAACTGGATTCTGATATATTTACAGAAAAAGCCCTACAGCCTTCCCTTTCGAGCTTATTAATAACTGCCCAAAATGTTTTTGCATTGTTTTGCTTTGAGGCGGATAATAAACTGTTCCATAACCCAGTTTGGTGTTTAAGTTTGGCTTTCCAGACTTCTTGTTTATAGGTCTTCTTAAGTTCCTTCAAATTTTCTTTATACACAGAATAGGTCTGGCATAATCTATGTGCATATGCCACCCAAACAGCTCTGTTAAGTAATTTCTTTAACTTTTGTAGTTTGGCGGAAACCATATCTTTTGGGTATTTAGATGGGTATTCATTTTCCTAGTCTTGCCGGCTGCAAATTTCCCCACAAGGGACCTTGTAATAAAGTTCCATTTATTAATCATATTCATATCGCCCTGGGCTCCCAGGTCACATTCCTTTAGTAATACCTGAGCGGTTTGCATAATTTCCTCCTCTTTGGATAAATGCCAAACCAGCCTCTTCAGGTTATATGCAGAGTGTACCATATTGGGAAGATCATTATTTTTAGAGTGACACTCCACAAAAAGATTAAATTTTACAACCTGGGGGTTGTGATCACTTTCTGGCCAGCCGATTACCTTATAGTCAGACATATTTGATCTCAAGATGTCTGATACGAATGTGTAATCAATGATTGAACCATGTTTAGAATTCTTAAACGTTGGAGTGAACCTAGATTTTTCTTTTAACTGGCTGACTCCAGCCTCAGACATAATGTCACAGCATTCTTTTGCCAGACCTTCAGACTTACAGTTAAAATCTGAGAACCGGCTTAGTTGCAAATTAAAATCACCTGATACTATTAAACCAGCATCTGGGTGTTGGACTATTAATGTGGTCAGCACATCCCGCAGGATATACAACTGTGCAGACTTGTTTTTACTGGCACTCAGATACACGTTAAGAATAATTATACTCAGATCAGTGGTATTTACCACAAGACATTGTAGCCAACCCAGATTGAAATCTTCCACATCCACATTAAGTTGGCCGCAATGTAACATGCCAATCCACATTTAGCACGGCCAAATTCTTTGGTTTTCACTGCCGGAATACTATATTCATTAATTCCAGACAAAGGGGTCATCTGTTCACACCATGTTTCTTGAAATAATAGAATTGCAAATGAATTTAAAAATAATATTGTATCTGGGTCTGCCAATAAATGGAGCAATCCGTGGACATTCCAGGAGCATAGACTTATTTCATTTACATTAACATCCATAGCTCCGGATATTCAATTACTATCTCCACGGGGCACCTTTGCCAATGATGCTGGCAGCCAAGACCAGTCCTCCATTCGCACATTATTTTTGGGTAGTCACTCACAGAGCCTAAACTCTGTTTGGGAAGTGGTGATCAACAGCCCAGAACTGCAAGATTGATTGTTAGATGGGCCCGCTGCTCCTCTAAGTACAGGATTAGGCTTGTTACTTTCTACTGGTTTGCAACCTTTATCCACCTTAAGGGCCAGTACCTTCAAGATCGGAGGATATTGTACACTAGCCCAAATCTCAACCTTAATTACATATTCCATAAAATACAAACTTGATCCTAAGATCTTAGTAACAATATCGTTTGAGGACCAAGTTGTAATAGTAGACTCTCGAAGAGAGTTGGGCTGTACCTGTTTAAACTGTACTGACACCAAATCAGTAGATTTAATAAACGCTAAGTCAGGGATAGTTGAAATAATTTTCAGGATTAAACCCCGATTGAGACTATCAAAAGGACCCTGGGATTCATACAGGGGATGCATTACTAGTTTGGTGTCCCCATTTCTACAGCTATAATCCTGTCTGCCACACGGAGAGTTTAATATGCCTAAATTACTATCTTTTGGTAAAGTAGATTTAGAAGATATTTTTAATAGAGTATTAGTAGTTTCTAACATTTCTACAGTACTTAACCGCTTCAGGGTATCGACAACTTGTTCTTTAGGCAAAAGTCCTAACCCCTGTGGTTGATTGTCCAACCTAGACACCCCTTCATCATTGATAACTACCAGATCCGGTTTTATTGTACCATTAGGTTTAAGAACATCATTATTACTACCATTTGCAAATCCCTGATCATTAGGCAAAAATCCTAGCCCCTGTGGTTTATTGTCCAACCCAGTCACCCCTTCATCATTGATAACTACCAAATCCAATTCTATTATACCATTAGGTTTAAGAACATCATTATTACTACCATTTGCAAATCCTTGATCATTATCCCTTGTTGGTACCGGCAATACTATAGTGGAATCTCCATCTGCCAGGACACCAACCTGAGGTAAACATTTCTTAACAACTGGTTTGAATATAGGATAATAATCCTTAGGTTTTGCTGCTGTAGCTACTAAGGCAACTGACCTCCTGGCCTTATTCCGCGCTTTCCACAACCTTTTCCTTGAACGTTTAGATAACGGGGGCAATTGCTTAGACTATCCCCTGAGCTTGAGCACTGTGGTTTAGCAATAATCAGTGATTTGCCATACTTGGTTCCAGGACGAGTGACGTTATTCCTTCTACTTTCGAGTCCACAAAAAGATGGGGGTTATTGACACGTTCTAGATTTTTGAGTGTCAACCTCCTTCTTCAAGGAGAAGTTCAAAAGGCTCACTCTTGCTCAGGGCATCTAGCCCTGGAGTTCCAGGAGTACAATCATGCATTGATTTGTGCACCCAAACATTCATACATGCATCCATCCATGTGCCCATTCAGTAATTCATCCATGCACAGTCACTCACCCATTAACTCATCCATTCATCCTTTGCACTCATTCTCACTTTTACCTATTCACCAGTCAGCACAACCACACATAAACCAGCATTGGTAAAGCCACTGGGTTTGGCCCTTCCCAAAGCTACAAAACCTCAAGTCATTACTAAAAGTCCCCCTTAAGTCAGAACCAACAGTCTTTAACAAGGCTGCAGCCCCTTGAGACTTTATTAAATGTCCACCTTGAGTCAGGAGCACATGCTTAAAAGTCTTTAACAAGGCTACAGTGTTGTATGAAAGTTAGGCGTCTGACGCATGTCCTACAAGAGGCCAAACATCGTAATGAGGAGCTAGCGCTGTGGCAATCGCCCTGGAAAAGGCATTCAATACTGTGGCCTAAGGTTATTTGATCCAGGTACCGCAGGTCATGGGTTTTGGCCCTTGGTTCTCCAGATGGGTCTGGCTCCTCTTTACAGAGCCGAGCGCAAGGATGCGGGTAGGGCATTGCCACTCGAAGGCATTGAGACTGGGCCGGGAAACACAGCAGGTATTCTCACTATCGCTGCTCCTGTTTGCGCTTGCATTAGAGCTGTTGGCCACATGGGCAGAAAGAGAACTGCATGTCAAATCGCTATATGCTGACTATGTCCTGTTTTATCTCTCATCTACCAGGGTCGCCTTGCAGCGGCTATGGCAGCTGCTCAGTGACTTTGTCTACATTTTGGGTCTTCGTCTAAATTGTAATAAGTCCTTGGTATTCCCTCTTATCTCTCCAGTGGATCAACTACCAGCCCTGGGTCTGCGTTGGGGATTGATGCTGTTTAAATATTTAGGGATTCAAGTGGAACACACCAGACCCCTCCAACAATGCCTAATCGTGGACAGCGTCTTAGAGGCTTTAAGGACATCAGTGTCCTTCTGGAATACATTGGCTGCAGAACTCGTTTTGCCCTCATCCGGCCACGATCGTTAAGCAGCTCGACTCCATTCTTATCTCACTCTTATGGGCAGGTCGGCTCAGTAGGGTGGCCCTGACAACATTGGCTAAAAGATTTGAAGATGGGGGGTTGGAGGTCCCGCATCTAGACCTATATTATTATGCGGCAAACCTTCAACATGCAGCCAGATGGCTGGACCTGACTGACAACTGGAAGAAACAGCTATTAATGGGTAGAGTTGCAGTGGACCGTTTGCCGGAGCTATTGATGAAGGGAGCAGGGACTGCAAAGGAACTTCCGTACATAGTTCGACAAACAGCTCTCATCTGGCTGCGATTTGTCCAGACTGTCCTGAAGCAGGCACCATTCCATGGGGAACTTGGGGTGTGACTCTGAAACCGATTAGTCAGTTAACGGAAATATGTACTTCCTGGCGTGGTAGGATGGTGGGTGCGCCCATCTTGGGGACTAATACCCTGGAGAGACATTCATCTCCTTTGAGGAGGCACACCGAGAGTTGACACTAGGCCCTGGTCACTTTTTAGCACCACTTACCCTGCATCGCCTACCCCCCTCACAAACGCTTGGGATCTTACTGACCTTTGGTTCAGGACGCCACCTAATAACACTGCTATACAGGGCTATGTGTGCAGACGCAGCTGGGCAACAACCTCGGGCCCGCTTAGCATGGGATTTAGACTTATACACCCCCCTGGATGAAGGAGACTGGGCACAGGTAAGTGAACTAAGACACTCTGTCTCTGGTAATGCCTATTTTAAGCTGATACACTACAACTTCCTACATAGGACCTACTTCACTCCTAAGGACATGCGCCGCATGACCTTGACTCACGCAGACTGTTGCCCCCGCTGTGGAGTCAGTGGCGCCGACTTCCTGCACTTAGCTTGGCAGTGCAGCCTGGTTCAAGACTTCTGGTGACAGGTGGTCACTGACATAGCCAGGACCACATGCCTGCATATATATTCCTTTCTCTCCAGTGTTGGCTCCTAGGCAACATCAAACTACCAAAAAGGTAGGAAGAGGCGATATAAACTTTTACAACTGGTATTGGTTTTGGCCAGACTTAGGGTCACCATCACCTGAATGAGACAACGGGTGCCCGAGAGAGTGCAATGGCATAAAGATATATTGGAGTGGTCTCTGGCAGAGGAAACTCCTATGAAACTCAGCAGACGAGACGATAAAGTGACCGATGACCTGTCGGACTGGAGAGACTTGTGTGACACTGCTAGATCTAGAATTGGAGGGTGCTTCAAGGGACATCGACAGTGCCGATGACAGCAGGAGTGGGGGCACATTGGCAGGGGGGCCTGTCCCAGTCAAGCTGAAGAGGAGGTATGGAACGGTCCTGTCCTGCAGTGTGAGTCTGGTTGTATTATGTGGGGGATGGTGTGCCCAGTATGCCCAGTAATGTAAACTGTAAAGCCATAACTGAACTATGTGTACTTCGTTTTCCATGGTATACACCGCAGCTTGCTGATTTTTTCTTTGCATTGTTCTGCAAAAATGAAAAATAAAGGTTTAAAAAAAAAAAACAAGGCTACAGTGTCACAAACATCCTTAAATGCAAGTTAGATGCAATTGCTTGAAATGCCCCTTCACACAGGTGAGCGGTTTTGCTTCAATGTATACAATTACATATATACTTATGTCACTCTAAAGATTTGTGCTTGTTTCCATAGAATAAATAAATATGTCAAATCTGGTTCATATTGAGGAGTAAATATTGCACCTCTTAATAAATGTCTTGATTACTATGGAACAATTAAATAAATAGAGGCATTAGCAGTCACTTCCACCTTACTCTTAGTAGATAAATATTTAACTGGAGGTACATCTGTGCAACAGTAAATTTAAATTGCTTGTTCTGAGGAAAGCCCATGAAGGAACAGTGCTAAACTACTGCCCCATGCTGTGTTCTGTGGTAGAAGAAAACAAAATCTCAGTGCCAGTTGAAGATATATTGCTGATTTTATTTAGTCTAGCAAGACATTCACAAACCTGCAGTACCTCAGCTTGTTACTATATGTCATCCTCAAGTCAGATGCAAAAGCCTTAAAAAGTCTTTCAAAAAGCTGCAGCACTACATGTGGTTACTAGGTGTGCCTCTCCAGTCAGATCCAACTGCTTGAAGTCTCCCAAAGCAGCTATGCCTCAAGTCTTAACTAGATGTCCCTCTGTGTCAGATGTAACTGCTTCAAATGTCCTTCGAAAAGCTGAGGGGGTGTGGTTTCAGCAAATACATCCGCACATATACTTTTGCTGTTTTAATGATTTGTGCTTGTCTATTGTAAAATTCTCCACAGAGTGCACAGAAGTGCTGCTATTAAGTGAACCATAGGCATGCACTGGATACAGGCAGCAATTGTAAATATTTAAGAGCCAACTGATGAATGAAACAGTAAAACACAAGTATGCACTGGGTACAAGCAACTACGATAAAATGATTGAAGGAGTCCATTTAGGTTTGACTGCAGCATGCACAGCTGTATATGCAGCCATAAAAGACTTCAAAGCAGCCACAGAGAGAAACTGTCTGTCAAGCACTCATTGAAGACAGACAATATATTGTGGAATTGCTCAGTGGAGGCATCCAACAACTTTCAGTATGGTTGTAACTTTAGTAAATACATATATACACTTGTTGAGAAAAGTTGGTCTGCACCTCAATCTTTCTGAGCAAGACACCACGTTTCCATATCAACTGCAGTAGTTTTAGTGTGCTTCTATTGGTATATAAGGACTAACAAATTTGAAACAAAACAATTCATTCTATGCTATGTTATGTTATGTTATTTTATGTTATCTTATGTTATGCTATTTTATGTTATGTTATATGTTATTGTAAGAAATGGGGGTCTCTCGTTGGCAATGGTTTGCACCTTTGTCCAAGTAGGAACCCTTCTTCCTAGTAAGGGTAAAGGGGAAACACTTCTAAAATAACCCCTGCTCACCCCCTTGGTAGCTTGGCACAAGCAGACAGGCTTATCTCAGAGGAAGTGTGTGAAGCATTTGTGCACACATACAGTAATACAGTGAAAACACTCCAGTTTAGAAAAACAAGTAATCTTTGTCTAAACCAAACAAGACCAAAACAACATAAATCCAACATACAGTTCTCAAATATGACTTTTAAAAGCTAAAAACAGTTCTGTCCATAATAAACTATGCATGCGACACTTTCAACACAAAGTACCTTGGATGAGTCAAAATCATAAGCAAAAATAGCTGCAGGGAAGGTGATGCATCGGTTCCTCACATGCAGGGAAGGTGATGCGCCGGTTCCTTGCTCCAGGGGAGGTGATGCATCGGTTCCTTACTGCCATGCAGGGGAGGTGATGCATGGTTCCTTACTGGAGAGGAGGTGATGCGTCGGTTTCATACTGTGCGGGGCGGTGATGCGTCGGTTTCTTACTGCGACCTTGGTGTTGTTGCAGACTTGGCGCCCCGGGACGATGCTTGGAGATTCGGGATGCGACAGTCCTCGATGCAGCAGCGGCACACGGGCACTGCGTCGATCTCTTCAGCCGTGGTCCCACGATGTGTCGGTTCTCGCAGCCACCCAGCAGGGCGCTGCGTCGGTCTCTTCAGCCGCACGGCGGCGATGCATAGAAAGATTTACCCGCATGGCGGTGCTGCGTCGGAAATGGGTGCGGGAAAACACGATGCATCGTTTTCCTTGAGTTCTTCCAGGTTTCTCAGCTCCCAGTCCCAGGAACAAACTCCAGAGACCCAGAATTGGAGCAGGCACGTCCTGGCATGTCAGAACTCCCAGCAAGGAAGTTCAGGGGAGCTGGTGGTGAAGTCTTTGTGTCCCTGAGACTTCAGAACAGGAGGCAAGCTCTACTTCAAGCCCTTGGAGATCTTCTTCAAGCAGGATACACAGCACACAGCAAAGTCTTTGTCCTCTCCTTGGTAGAAACAGCCACTGCAGGCCAGCCCCAGACAGCACACAGCAAAGGGGCAGTACTTCTCCTTCAGCTTTCCCATCTCTTCTTCTTGACAGAGGTTCTACTTGAGTCCAGAAGAATTCTAAAGTTCTGGGGTCTGGGCCCCAATATTTATACAGCATTTCTCTTTGTTCTCTTGTGGCAGAAATACTCTGTGCTCAGTCAAAACCAGTTCTGTCCTCTCTGGCCAGCTTCCCGGCAGGAGGTTGAGACAGCATTGTGTAAGGCACACCAGGCCCATTCAGGTGCAAGGAAATCTCCCCCCCTACTCTAAATGAAGCCTCGGATCTATTCAACCCAGCCCTGACTCATCCAGGAAAGGCAGGACACACCTCAACCCCCCCCAGTGGCAGTCTACACTGAATGAACATCCCCAGCTCCTGTCACTCCAAAGCCAGACAGTCAATAGACAAACCAGCAGAGGCTCACAGGATGACTAAGCAAGAAAATACCTACTTTCTAAAAGTGGTATTTTCAAACACACAATCTAAAAATAATCTTTACTAAAAGATGTATTTTTATATTCTGAGTTCAGGTATACTGAACTCTAGTTCTCAATCTTGTCCCAATGGGAAGTTATACTTATAAGATGTTATAAGTAAACTCCCATTCTATCCAGATAGCCTTTCAATAGTGAAAAATGAAATACACTGTACTTCACTATCAGGACATGTCACACACATCAGTGCATGTCCTACTTTTTACATACACTGCACCCTGCCCACAGGGGTACCTTGGGCCTACCTTAGAGGTGACTCACATGTAATAAAAGGGAAGGTTAGGGCCTGGCAAGTGGGTGCACTTGCCAGGATGACATGGCAGTAGAGACTGCGCGCAGACACTGCAGTGGCAGGTCTGAGACCCCTTTGAAAGGCTGCTTCTGTGGGTGGCACAATCAGTGCTGCAGGCCCACTAGCAGCATTTGACTTACAGGCCCCGGGCACACATAGTGCACTGTACTAGGGACTTAGTAGTAAGTCAAACAAGCAAATCATGGAAACACCAATCCATATTCAGAATCTACAGAGGAAGCACTTACACTTTGGCACTGATCAGCAGTGGCAAAGTGCACAAAGCATCTAGACCAGCAAAAACTAAATTCAGCACACAGCAACAATACAGGAGGCAGAGGTAAAAAGATAGGGTTCAAACCATGCCACAGATGTCAGGTCTAACAGTTATGTTATGTACGGAGCAGCTTATCACCCTGAGGGTATCCTGGTGCTGGAGCAGGAGCATAGGTGTGGTGGTGCTCCTAGTTGAATATCCAGGTCTTCAGCTTCTTGTGGAAGTGAGGAGTGGAGCAGCTGTCCTAATAGGTAGAAGGAGTTTGTTCCATCTTTTGACTGTGATGAAGGAGAAAGCACGTCCTCCTGTCTTCCTTTTGCAGAAGTGGGGGATTCGTGAAAGGGAGAGAGAAGTGGAGCATAGGTGCCTGGAGGGTTGGTAAAGTGGGAGTCGGTCATTGAGGTAGGTTGGTCCTGTGTTGTGGGGGGCTTTATAGGTGTTTCTGGATCCGTAACCAGTACAGTTTTCCGAGGTAGGGCATGATGTGTGCACTTCTGGGGATGTCTAAGATGAGTCTGGCGGTGGTGGTCTGGGTAGTTTGTAGTCTTTGTGTGAGTTGGTTGTAGATGCCGACTTGTAGTGCATTGCTGTAGTCAAGTCTGCTGGTGATGGGGGACTGTGTGACCATGCATCTAGTGTGCGTGTGGAGCCATATGAAGATTTGTGAAGCATTCTGAGGATTTGGTAGCAGGATGTGATCATGGTGTTTACTTTTTGTTCATCAAGAACTTGTCATCAAGGATTATGCTGAGGTTTCTGGCATTGTCTGTGGGGGAGGGGGGCATGTCAGGTTGCCAACAGGAGTCCCCGGGGCATTTCCATTTTATCCATGTTGAGTTTGAGGCAGTTCTCTCGCATCCAGTTTGCCACGTTGGACATGCTGGTGGTAAACTTGTTCCTGGTGGTGATGTGTGTAGCGGTGAGGGAGAGGATGAGCTGAGTGTCATAAGAGTAGGAGACAATGTTGATGTTGTGGGTTCTTATGATGCGGGTGAGAGTGCCATGTAGACAATGAACAGGATCGGACTGAGGGAGGT
This sequence comes from Calotriton arnoldi, assembly GCA_963921515.1. Lineage (NCBI taxonomy): Eukaryota > Metazoa > Chordata > Amphibia > Caudata > Salamandridae > Calotriton > Calotriton arnoldi. The sequence continues at coordinate 96,883 of CAWUFW010008438.1, read as the reverse complement.
GCTCTGGAGGACTCCCCAGATGAGCTTCATGAGTTCCAAGGTGAAAGTGGAGAGTCTGACTCCTTGTTTCCTGTTGGAGAGGAAGGAGGTGATCCAACTTAAGGTGAGTCCTTGGACTCCTGAGTCCTGAAGTCTGGGGATGAGGGTGCTGTGGGAGATGGTGTGAAACGCTGCTGAGAGGTCGAGCAGGATAAGTGCAGCGGTTTCTCCTCTGTCCATGATTGAGCAGATGTCACCTGTTGCTGCCAGGAGGGTGGTCTCTGTGCTGTGGTTGCTGCGGAATCCTGATTGGGTGGAGTCCAGATGGTGGTGGTGCTCAACAGGGGTGAAGAGCTGCTTGTTGATCTCTTTCTCCGGGACTTTGGCTGGGTAAGGTAGGAGCGAGATGGGCCTGTAGTTGCTGAGATCCTTTGGATTGGCCAAGGGTTCCTTCAGCAGGGCAGTGACCTCCGTGTGTTTCCAGCTGTCCAAGAAATAACCGCAGAAGATGGAGGAGTTGATGATGGTGGTAAGGTTGGCACTGATCAGTATGCTTCCCAGGTTGTACATCTGGTGAGGCAGTGGTCTAAGAGGGACCCTGAGTGGATGGTCTGCATGATTCTGGTGGTGTCATCTGTGGTAAGGGGGCTCCAGTTTGTTAGGAGGTGGGTGCTCCTGGTGGTGGAGGGAGGTTGCATGATGATGTTGCCTATGGTGGGTTGGGGTGTGAAGTTGGAGTAGATGTTGAGGATTTTGTTGTGGAAGAAGTCTGAAAGGTTGTCGCAGAGGGTCGCAGAGGGGATGATGGTATTGGTGGCAGCTATCGGGTGACTGAATTTCTTGGCGATGTTGAAGAGTTCTTTGTCAGTGTTGGTACCAGAATCGAGTCTGATCAGTAGGGCTGCTTTCCTGGCTTCCTTGATCTGTGCATGTTGCTTGCAATAGCGCTTGTAGTCTCTGAGATCCTTGGTGTAATAGCATGCTTGAGTTCTTGTGTGTCTGTTTTTTTTTCAAGGGAGACAAGTTGTTGATGCAGTCTGAAATCCAGTTGCTGAGGTGGGAAAGTCTTTCTGTAGGTCGCCTGTGAGGGTCGGTTGGTTGATTGTAGGGCGAGGGTCCAGTCTGTTTCTGTTATGTTGCTCCAGTTGCCGCTGAGTTTGGTGGCTGGTTTAGGTTTCTTGGGGTGGGGTCCATTGATGCAGATGTGTACGAGGGAGTGGTCTGTCCATGTGAGCGGGGAGATGCAGTTGAAGGTGATCTTGTTACTGGATGTGAAGATTGGGTTGAGTGTGTGGCCTGTGGCATGAGTCAGGCATTGTGCAAGGTGTGTGAGACTGATGTTGCAGAGACTTACTAGGAGATCAGTGGTGTTGTGGTCCAAAGGGTCATCGAGGTCAATGTTGAGGTCACCGAGTATGTGGAAGTCATTGTATGTGATGGCGAGGGGGGTGATAAAGTCGGTGAGGAGATTGCTGAAGGGGGTGCGGAGTCCTGGTGGTCAGTATGCGATGATGCCTGAGAGGGTCGTGGAGTGGCTGATCTGCAGTTGGAAGTGCAGTTGTTCCATGAGCGCAGTTGTTCAATTCAAAGGGTAGTGCAGGTGATGGTATCCTTGTGGATGATTGCGAGGCCTCCTGCCTGCTTGTGGGGGCCTGCTGTGGCGGATGATCTTTTATTCGGGGGATGGCCATGGCGATGGTGGGGGTGGAAGATGGGCTGAGCCAGCCTTCGGTGAGGAAGAGTATGTCTGGGAAGTGAGTTTCGATGAGGTCCCATATCTTGGTGGCAGGCTTGCAGAGGAATATGGTGTTAAGGAGCATGCAGGGAATACAGGGTGAAGTGTGTGCGGAGGGTGGTGGGTGGTGGGGGGGACGCTGCAAGAGAAGCGGCAGTGAGCTCAAGACAAAGGACCTAGCATGTGATGCTATGCAGCTTGGGAGCAGCTATTGTGGCAAATTTTAATGTTGAGCACCAGCAGGTCGGCTGAGCTGTAGCAGTGGCAGTTGGATGAACCAGGATCCATGGCATTGGGTGTGGTCCGAGGGCTGAAGGGCTTGCCTTTGGCGTGCTTTCGGTAGGCCGGCGTTAAGTAGGTCCTTTGAGGGGGGCAGCGCGGGAGAGCAACCGTACCTGGATGTCTTGCCTTGAGGCCCCACCTCTCTGCGTTCCTCTTCCTTGCCTATCTGTCCCTGTGCTCAACCTTCTGGGTCCATTGTCGTGCATGCCCTCTTTGTTGCTCGGTCCAGTCCTTTTGTCTCTTGTGCCCATTGCATTGTCTTTTGTACTCATTTTGCCTCTGTTCCTGTTTGCCTTTGGGCTTTTGCACTTGTTTTTCATCTGTGCTCTTTTGTCTTCTGTGCCCATTTGTTATGCCTTTGTGCTTTCGTGCACTTTCTGCCCATCTTTCTGTGCCCAGTCCTTGTAATTTTCTGTGCTCACCCTCGCCTTTCCCCGTTCTCTTCCCGCCTCCCTCCTCGCCTCTCCTTACCTGCTTCTCCTGCATGCCTCCTCCCATGTGCCTTCTCCCGCTGTGTTCTCCTGCTGCTTTCCCCTCCCTAGCCCCATCCTCGCTCCTCCTCCCACTTACCTGTGACAGGTTCCTCCAACCAGTCTAAGGCCCTTACGGACTCAGCCGTCTTGCCTTGAGACCTGGCCTCTTTGTACTCCTCCTCCATGCCTGTCTGTCCCTGTGTTTGGCCTACTGGGTCTGTAGTCGTGCATGCCCTCTTTGTTGCTCGTTTTTGGTCTGCTCAGTCCTTTTGTCTTTTGTGCCTGTTTTGTGCCTGGTCTTTTGAACTCGTTCTGCCTCTGTGCCTCCTTTGCCATTGTGCTTTTTTACTCGTTTTTCCTCTGTGCCTGTTTTGTCTTTTGTGCCCTGGTCTCCTGCACCTATTGTCTTCTTTGCACGTTTTTTGTGCCTTTGTGCTTTCAGGCACATTCTGCCCGACTTGCTCTGCCCAGTTTTTGTAAATTTCTGTGCTCCCCCACTTCTCCCCCTCCTGCGCTCTTACCGCCTCTCTCCTACCCCCTCCTTACCTGCTTCTCCCGCATGCCTTCTCCCGCATGCCTTCTTCCTTGTGACTGGACACAGGTCTGCCATCTCTTAGTTGGATTCTACCTTAAGTCCATGCATTCCGCACTGTACAAAAAGTCTGATCTGATGCCTGTCACCATGCTCTTCCTCTTTTACAGTGCTGCAGAAACATTAATTTACCCAGTTCAAGAATGTGCTCCTCAAAAGCAGAACATAGGGGAGTGTTAGGCCTGGCATCCTTGGCGTGGTTTCCCCTGACTTTTTGCCCTTTGACCTCCTGTTTTGCTGACTTCATTTTTGCTGGCTTTAGGACTGTGGGCACTTTACCACTGTTGACCAGTGCTAAGGTGCATGTGCTCTTTCCCTAAAACATGGTAACATTTGTGCTATCCACAATTGGCATATTTAATTTACTTATAAGTCCCTGGTAAAGTGCACTACCTACACATGCCCAGGGCCTGTAAATGAAATGCTAATAGTGGGCCTGTTGCACTGATTGTGCCACCCACTTCAGTAGCCCTTTAAACATGTCTCAGACCTGCCATTGCATAGCCTGTGTGTACAGTTTTAAACTCCCATGTCGAGCTGGCAAGTTAACCCTCTTGCCAGGCCCAAACCTTCTGTTTTAATACATATAAGTCACCCCTAAGGTAGACCCTGGACAGACCCAAAGGCAGGGTGCACTTTTAAGTTTTACATGTCCTGGTAGTGAAAAACTATTCACCTCGTTTTTTACGACTGCAAGGCCTATCTGTCCCATAGGGTAACATTTGCCTTATTACATTTTATAAGTGCAATTCCCAATTGAGAAAAGATGGATTCACAATTTAAAATCACAACTTATGGTAAAGTTGGATTTTAAGTTACAAGTCTGAAAATGCCACTTTTAGAAAGAAGGCTTTTTCTTAACTTAACCATTATGTGCCTCTGCCTGTCACTGAATACACATCTGTGGTGGGTGACAGCTGGGCGTTGTGCATTCCCTCTAGACAGCCACACACAAATGGAGAGCCTACGTGTGCCTGATGGGCCATCCATATCCTAATGGGCAATTAACATTCTGATGGGTCTCCCTGGACAGGATGGAAGTGGTTTAAGCTTACTAGTCTATCTTGGTGCCCTTTTCACTAAATTCCTGACTATACCCACTTAGGCATGTCATAGAGGTTTGCATTAACATTTAGTTGTATCTTTTGTACATTTTGCTACATCATGCATGCATAGCCCCTCAAGACATTAAAATGCTCTTAGACTTTCTGTTTTTAGGTCTGCCAGGGCAGCACAGCTCTCTGTGACCTATTGTTACCAATTCTTTACAATGTAAGTTAAGTCAGCCTTAGTGAAGCCAAGAGGAGCATGTCTCTCTCCCCTCATCCTATTGGCGGTTTGGTGTATCATTGCACCTCCTATGGGGTGCTTAGACTGCAATGCTTGAGGGATTCTTTGGCAGCTCAAAAGTTCGCTGAATCATAGCAGGTTAAATTCTTTACCTCACATATGAGTTGTATTCAGAAGTCAATCGTTTCTTATTTTGTGTTCTCACTGAAGGCTTGTTTTAGTCAGGACTAGCGTGTTGGATACTCGAGCTATTCTTGTGTACTCGTAAACAAACACTGACACAGTAGATAGTTCTGGTTTTAATATGCCAACCGAGGCACGCATAAATGCTGTTTGCCTACGGTCATTATTAAAGCCAGACCTATTGGCTTTGCTAAGGCTTGTTCAATCTTGGGAGACATGTTTCTGTGCTTTCAGCATAAAACTAGTTTTCTTTTCCTTTCGTGGCAGGTTACGATGGTGATTTGACTTCTTTGAAATACAGAAATATGAAATTAGACTGTCAACGTAATGGCTAAGGTCACCACTACCAAAATTGTCTCCACACCCCTAGCCATTCAGTTAAAATACAAAAATATTTCCCACTATCTTTCACACGGTGTAGGTCAATTTATCAGCCTTGATGAATCACCTTCATCCAGTACCAAAGCAGAAGCAGAAGTCACAAATTCTCCAAAATTCTATATGGAGATTTGCCCTGTTGAAGGACTGCGCCCCATTGTTGACCTACAGCTTCTGAATGCAAGGGTGAGGCATATCAATAGCACCAGCAAACCTGTATGCCTTGTTTTATACAGAGACATTGTCTCCAGGAGTTTCCAATAACTTTAGCTCCAAATGTTACAGCAATGGATCTGTAATACACACAAAGGCTGAATGTGACTGGTCACATTTTTATAGAGAGTAGCAAGATTTGTTTCAAATATTATTCACTTCACGTACCTGCACCTGCCACAGGACTCCAAGAATGAAGATATTCACAAATAGGAAAAGTGCTTTTCAGGCTGTTTAATGTCCCTGCTGTGGCAACATTGCTATCAAGTACCATGTAGTGCTTGTGGCATGAAGTGGGTGAGAACAGAGCCCTCAGGCGCTCATACAGATTTACACAACACTATAAAACACAATGCCAATATCCCGCTGTCCATTCAAGAAAGGAGAATAATCACCCAAACCCTCCCAATATTTCAATCCAAGATTGAATAGACAGTTAACAATTTCTGAAGCACACGCAATTTATATAAATTTGATAATACAATAATATGAAAGAACAAAAAATTCTCGTGTTCTTGAGCTTGTCCAGTCCTTTTATTTTGCAAATTCTTCCACTCCCTTACACCAACGCGTTTCGTCGCACACGGGTTGTAAACCCTACGACTTCCTCAAGGCTGGAAGTAATATAAATAATCATATTGTAATACGCCAAAGAAAATTGCTCATTCAGTTTTACATCTTATAAGCCCAAACATCCCCTTTGTGCAACAAGGGACTATTCAAAATCCAAAATATTGTGCAATTATTTCATACTGACAGCAAATTCCATCAAGAAGCAAATAACTTATAAACATAATTGCGCTAATATTCACGAGTCCATTCTAAACCCATTATTTGCATCCTATCGTTAAGTGAAGGTGATTCTGTGAAATGTCAATGAGATGGCCAAAATTTGGTAAAATTTTTACAGAGAAACGTTTGGAAAACACTTTTAATGTACCGTCCTTTCATTCTTTGACATATTGTTGTGTGATTGGAACACTTATTCCACTGGTGGTTAATTAACCTCTAAAACTGCACTTTGGCCATCTCATTGACATTTCACAGAATCACCTTCACTTAACGATAGGATGCAAATAATGGGTTTAGAATGGACTCGTGAATATTAGCGCAATTATGTTTATAAGGCATTTGCTTCTTGATGGAATTTGCTATCAGTATGAAATAATTGCACAATATTTTGGTTTTTGAATAGTCCCTTGTTGCACAAAGGGGATGTTTGGGCTTATAAGATTTAAAATTGAATGAGCAATTTTCTAGCGTATTACAATATGATTATTTATATTACTTCCAGCCTTGAGGAAGTCGTAGGGTTTACAACCCGTATGCGACGAAACGCGTTGGTGTAAGGGAGTGGAAGAATTTGCAAAATAAAAGGACTGGACAAGCCCAAGAACACGAGAATTTTTGTTCTTTCATATTATTGTATTATCAAATTTATATCAATTGCGTGTGCTTCAGAAATTGTTAACTGCTTGTGGCATGAGTCTGGACCCCTCCAATACATGGTGAGAGGCATTAAGATTCCCCACACCAAGTTGTCTTGCTAAGTGGACCCTTCTGTTCAATTTTTAAACTACCCGCAAGCAATGGAATCAGTGGGTGGGTGGTAGTAAAACAGCCCCAGAAATACTATAAGCTCTAAGTGCAGCCCTGTGTCTAATTTGTAATTAAGGAATCTCTTGCATCTTCACATATCAATTGTGGAAGGCCATAAACCTTCAACCCCAAATCTAATAAAATCTGGTATTATTCAGCCCTTGGCTTTATTTGAAATCCTGAAGATTCGCTCACATCACAACCCTCTTTTACTGTTTCACCTGGTGCCTGTTACCACGGCACATTCCTCACGGTACAAACCATTAGCTGTGTTGCATAACACAAGATTTCATTTTTGTAGGTTAATTCTGTTGTTCCCTTTGACATTTTGTTTGACCAACTGTTCCATTTCCGCAGAATTGTCCTGCGTCCTGCACTTAGCTGATGCTGGACTCCAAATGTCCCACATTTTCTGGTTCACACAAAGCAGAGGAAGGCCGTCACAATTGGCTCGGGTCACTAGTGGCTCAGTGGGAGACCTTGCGAGGCCTGGCACTTGTCTCTCTGTCGTTTTTTATGTGTCCAGACTGTGTACATAAGCTGTGAGTGTGAGCCGGTGAGATTTCAGTGCAGCACAGAAGGTGACTTGCACAACTCAGGTGAGGGATCATGTTTATCTTTACAGATGCTGATATGGAGGAATGTGAATCCTGTTGAGAAGTAACTCCAGCCAGCAGGGCACAGGTCACAAAGACTTTGATGGAGCACAAGGATCAGGATGAACCAGACTTAAGAGCAAGTCAGCCCTGGGAACACTCACAGCCAAGCCCCCATTCTCTGCAAGCTAATATAAAATTTGTGATTTCAGAAATCTTTGGAATCCATTTTCCACGATGGGGCTTGTTGGAAGTTTGATGTATTTTTATATATCCATTTTGAAGTTGAAATGTATGAGCAAAGACAGAGTTTGAGACTGAATAGTGTCCTATTTTGCTTCCTCGATAAGTGGAAGTCTGATTGACCATTCTCTGCCACCTTTACGTTTTCAGCCCTGAAATTGACGTGCGTGGTACGTCTGAGTGTATTTTCCAAGCCATATGCAACTCAGGCCTGGCAGTACCGGAGACAATAACATTGCCTTTGCATTCTAGTCCAGTTGCTGGAGGAAATACTGAACCATGAACTTCTGAACTCAGGCCTCAAGGCGCATTAAGAAACACAGTCAATGCAGGACTTGGCATATCATATACAATTACTTTACCATGCTGTTAAACAGTGTGTTACAACTTAGGTGAAACTAGTAGGATGGATGTGTGATGAAATATGACAGGGGCCTATTTAATATTTGTACTAATTTGCATAATTGTCGCTAAGCTGTGTACAATATTTATAATGATTCTAATGCACATGAATTGTAAACTAACAGTGTATAGCAAATAACCATCCAGTAAAATGCCAACCACTGTGTGTTTGCACTGATCTGATTTTGGTGGTACAGAGCTCTATTTGTACTATCAGGGAAGAGAGGTTCTATGACAGGTCTGATTGACTCCTCACACTCCCTTCCACTCAAGCCTAACTCCGTTTGGGCAGAGCGAGTGACACTTGTCAATTCTCCTTTTCTACAAAAAGGTTGTATTTACCTTTTAGGGATTAAGCGATCTATCGTGTGAGATCACAATACATTAGGGTTAACATCACAACAATGTGATAAAAATCGTAATCGTGTGAATGAAAAATGTGTTAGGGTCATGTCCTGGAAATATTTTATTCATGTTTATTTCCTCCATTAAGGCTGATTCAAAGTTCTCACATATTGGAAGGTTAAAGAAAGTATGATTGGCCCAAGGTCAAAAGGTTTTGAAAGTGGTAGAGCCAAGACTGCTCTGTAGTACTGCTTGTTCCAAGGTCAGTAACAGTTCCACTTCAGCACATTGTGATCAATAAATCATGCGATTGGTCTCTTTTGGAGTAACATCCAATGTTTAGTGTGTATGAGTTCAGTTTCTATCCCACATATACTTACAGATTTGAGGTTGGCAGAAGCAAAGCATTTGTCAAAAAAACTCCAACTTCCTACACTCGATTTCTGGCAGTGATCATAGGTGACCCTGTATGTGTGATATTTCACAGTATAAAAACCAAGTCCGTGTCAATAGCTCGGCTTTATCTAGGTGGCAGGGAAATCAATAAAGAGCACAGACGTGCATGGAAGAAACTCCCTGCACATCAGGGCCGTTGTTTATCTTTTTTTTTTAAACAATCTCTTGTTTACGAACCATACTGAATAAGCATAGTATAAAGTCAAACCTATTTCAATACGTAAGGCATGTTAAAAAGCGGGCCAAATGAAATGAAAACTGCACTCTTAATCCATTCCAACAAACGCCTTCTGATGTCTCCATGCACATAAATTGTCTCCAAGCACAAAGTGTCCGGTGAAATGATAATAGAAAGTTGGCCACCCTATTTACATTCTGTACATTAAATTTATCACAAAATAACCTTAAGTATTGTACAGCAGTGCCTTTAAACTGTGGAACTCACATCCAGAAGGCATTTGTCTAGCCACCAATAGAGAAGAGATTAAATACCCCTGCCATAGATTATAAGAATTTTGCAAGCCACTCATGCGTTCTGTGATCATATAGAGTAAGCACACCAAAGGTCGAGTTCACTTACAAGGTTATGGAACTCTGAGGTCATTTATAATAGCCTTTTAACGTAGAGCAGAGGGTATTTTATCTCCTTAATGAGGCTAGCTCACACCATCCCCCTTCTCATAGTTTGGTTGCAGACATGAACAATAAAAACAGATTATTTGTTGCAAAAGTAACATTCCAAAAGGAGCTATTCGTTTGGTGCAAAACCATATTGGAACCAGTCTAATGTAAATCAGATTAGAGATGGCTTGTAGTGCAGGGTGAGGAATAGCATGCAGATAGATTCTTTCTTTCCTGTAATGAACTATGGTAAAAAGTAAACACTGTGTCTTAATTCTTTCTTTTCTGCTGATTACTGTTCGTTTTAGATAAACAGGTTAAATGAAGGAAATGTCAGTTGTATTTTTTGTTTAAACTGCAGCTGCAATGATGGCATTTCACCTTGGCAGCTGGTTCTGGCAGCAGGCATTATGACATCACAACTCAACTGTAATACATGATTACAACTGAGCAGCTATGTCATTTGTGACTACAGAGCTCGACTGAAATAAGAAAATTAGAGACATGTTTTATATACTGGGATTGCGGGCTTCCTTGTACGACATTACTAAAAAAGTGTTCTCATAGTAGATTTATGTACCTGGCTCGTTTTAAAGAATGGTGTTTTCTCCTCCCCGACAGGATGTTGGTGGTAGGCGATGGCATCAGTTGTTGAAAACTTAATAAAATCAGAAAGCCTATAAAATGCTGATTTTAATGAGGGACATTTAAATATATATACATTTTATACCATATTGTTTTGTACGTACCCCGTGTGAAGTTTACTGCTGCTCCACAGAAAATATTATAAATGGAGCAGATCAGGACGAATGACTGGTGAGGTACTATCAATAGCAAGCGCTTTCACGCCACTTCATGGGAAACAGCGCCAAATGTGTCGGTCTGGATACAGGTCATATCTGTAAAGGTTCACACTCTTTTCTCTGACTGCAATGAGCAATTACAATACAAATGATCTGGGTCTTATACTTACGCACGTCATCTTGTACCCTTCCTCAAGATGTTCTCTCTAGAATCCTTGAATAAGTGCATTCTAGTGTTACCATATATGTGCCGCCTTAAACATTATAATTCCCACAAAGAAGGAAAACATCCCTTAGAGTGCCACTGTTACTCCTACATATATACGTAAGTTGTGGAGCACAGATATTACCAACTTGGTGCACGGTTGTTGATCCCCAGCCTTTCGGTGCCTCAGTGATGTGCACGTCTTCGTGGCATTTAACTTAAATACTGCCCTTGGCTGCTCGAGATGGGGTATTTAAGTACCCTCTGCCAAGCCTTGGGAGTCAGCCTTGAAGTCAAGCACGTCCTTTGAGAGTCTGGTTTGCAGCCTGAGGTCTCCAGGTGCATCTAAATCCCAACAGATCACAAGGCCTCTCTGCAAGAGGCATGGGGGCGAAGGCAGAGATGCGGAATCCTGAACTCGGGGACAAGGATGAAATATCAGAACACAGAGAGAGCTAGATTCACAAAGCCAGCGGCCTGTTCAAGTTTAACACACGCATACATACACACAAATGGCTTGATTTAAGAATTTAAATTCACATTTTGTGTTCAGAAAACGTGAATTTATTCAGGTAAATCCTTTTGCAGTCAGGAGCGAGAATAAATCAGTTTTCAAGGTAGGAATGTGCAAGGAACGCCTTCAAAACCGATGGATGTGTGTGGAAAGGCGTTTCTGAATGAGAACAATATTTCTGTATATTTCTATATATCTGGCTAGAAAAAAATAGATACCAAAGGGGATGATGGACAGAGCGTTTGAGCTAATCAAACACTCACCCCCAGTCAACTGATCTGGGTTTAATCCATCATCATTCTTTAGCTCACTCCACCACCCCAGTTCAGACATGGCCATATGCAAATCAGTCTGACCCTGTGCCTCATGGGAACAGTCCAGCCCGAACTGCCAAGCCATGTCTTCCCTGGACCGGAAACAAGCATCCTGGGACCGGTTTCTGGCTATTCAGCCGTCATCAGCCAGGCTAGCTTGAATCCAGTGGCAAAGTGAGCAAGGGACCCACGTCTGGGCATACCCTGCCAACTTAGGGCGAACAAAGCGATACCAAAGGGGATGATGGACGGAGCGTTTGAGCTAATCAAACACTCACCCCCAGTCAACTGATCTGGGTTTAATCCATCATCATTCTTTAGCTCACTCCACCACCCCAGTTCAGACATGGCCATATGCAAATCAGTCTGACCCTGTGCCTCATGGGAACAGTCCAGCCCGAACTGCCAAGCCATGTCTTCCCTGGACCGGAAACAAGCATCCTGGGACCGGTTTCTGGCTATTCAGCCATCATCAGCCAGGCTAGCTTGAATCCAGTGGCAAAGTGAGCAAGGGACCCACGTCTGGGCATACCCTGCCAACTTAGGGCGAACAAAGCGATACCAAAGGGGATGATGGACGGAGCGTTTGAGCTAATCAAACACTCACCCCCAGTCAACTGATCTGGGTTTAATCCATCATCATTCTTTAGCTCACTCCACCACCCCAGTTCAGACATGGCCATATGCAAATCAGTCTGACCCTGTGCCTCATGGGAACAGTCCAGCCCGAACTGCCAAGCCATGTCTTCCCTGGACCGGAAACAAGCATCCTGGGACAGGTTTCTGGCTATTCAGCCGTCATCAGCCAGGCTAGCTTGAATCCAGTGGCAAAGTGAGCAAGGGACCCACGTCTGGGCATACCCTGCCAACTTAGGGCGAACAAAGCGATTAAGAATTTAAATTCACATTTTGTGTTCAGAAAACGTGAATTTATTCAGGTAAATCCTTTTGCAGTCAGGAGCGAGAATAAATCTGTTTTCAAGGTAGGAATGTGCAAGGAACGCCTTCAAAACCGATGGATGTGTGTGGAAAGGCGTTTCTGAATGAGAACAATATTTCTGTATATTTCTATATATCAGGCTAGAAAAAATAGATAGCGCAGAGATTCTGACATGAACATCTAGGGGCAGATCTACAAGGAAGTAGCAATTAATCAGTTGTAATATTATCGTTAAAAAGATCCATATTTTGAAAAGATGTTTTAAAATAACAATTTCCTCTTTAGTAGAAAATGGGGGCACAGGACCAAAATATGGAACTACTTTAGAGTTCGTGATTATGACATCCACAAACAAGTGAAAGCCATTTCCTCTCTTCGCTCACAAATAGCATTTTGGACATCCCTCGCCTTCTCCGTAACAGGACGCAAAGCAATATCTAAAATGGTAATGCTGCCAAAACCTTTATATTATTATACCAACCTACCTGTAGTTGTACCGGCGCCATATTTCAAACCCTGAATATGCTATTAATGGAATTGATCTGGGGAAACGGAAGGAGATGGGTGGGATTAACCAAATTACAGCTGCCGACAGAGGGTGGGGGACTGGGAGCGCCAGACTTCAAATCCTACTGTTTAGGAAGCCAATTGCAATGGCTGTCATATTGGCTAGCAGGTCATAACCTACACAAAATAGCCTACACACACCGTATGCTCGAGCAAGGAGCATTGCATATACTGTTATACCCCCAAGAGCACACTTCAGCCCAGGTCCCAATACTGTTAAAAATCGCCCTCACATACTGGAAACTGGCCATTAAAGAAATTTCCATATTCTCCAAATATACCACTTCTGGGTCTCCCCACTCCAACGGGCTCATTGACACGACGCCGATTACGCATATGGGAGCAGGCAGGAGTGTCAAAAATGGAGACACTGTTTGGGGATGCTATGCTGCTAAACCATATGGACTTTATACACGCACACGACCTCCTGGACTCCCTATTTCTTACACATGCAAACATAATACGATATGTAAAACTACACTGGGCCCCTGCCTGTGATGAACCAGCCATGCACAAATTCATATACGGGGTGCACCTCATGGGTAACGGCAGACACCTAACGCGCTGGCTTTACTGTGGAATGAGATCACACCTAGAGGTAACTCTGACTCAGCTACGAAACAAATGGGGACACGATATAGGAAGAGACCTACAAGATACGGAATGGAAAGCTAATATACCCTTTCCAAAGAAAGTCTCACGTAATTCCAGATTCAAACTTATACAATTTATGATCTTACATAGAGCCTATCTTACACCACATTGATTACATGTCATGTACCCAGAGGCATCGCCATCATGTCCCAGATGCCACGAACAAGACGCAAATTTATTGCATATGCTGTGGTCCTGCCCCGCCTCTCAACCTACTGGTCACAAATAACAGCCGCAATAAGGGAAACAGTAAGGGGCGCCAACTGGTATACAGCGGAGAAATGTTTGTTGGGATTGTATCCCCATCCCAAAAATTGCACGGCACAGTCTAGATTCGCAGATTTGGTTCTTCTTTTCGCGAAACGCCAATTACGAAGCAGTGGAACTCCACATCTCCCCCAAATATGATAAGAAGACGTTATACATTGGGGAAAGGCGGAAAGTGGGGCGCTCCGCAGGGAGGAATATAGAGGCCTGCAAAAGATACCAATAGCGATGGAATGGGACACTCTCCTGGAAGCTTTCAAAACTTTAGATCTACTGAGCACCTGAGCATACCCACTCTCACCCTTGGTTACACTTAACAGTTTGATTAGCCACTAGACAAGCCTAGATGATGGGCATAAAGGCATAAAGAGGCACACATAATCAGCAAGACACATACACACTCGATATATACTCCCCTGGACTCCAGCGGTTTCCACCCCAGACACCGAAGCAGGATACGCAGTCAGTGACTCTGTAAAATCCAGCTCCATCAGAATGGCAGCACTCATATCCCCCCAGAGATATAGGTGACCACCAGTGGAGGTGGGGAGGCGGAAGGGAGTTACACAGTTCCTTTTTTCCAAATGAAAATTACAATTGTTGTACAAATATGTATCAAGCATCATGAGTGCTGAAAATTGTATTATAAACATGAAGGTCAATGTTTTGAGACTAAAACTGTATACGAAAAAGAAGTATATCGGACCTTACTGTCCGAACTGTAATATGCAAATGTAATAATATCTCATGCTGCATGTGATTGAGAAACACCAATAATGTTTGTACAAAAAAAAATGACATCTACAAACAAGTAAGAAATATAGAGTATGGTGCCTGTGTTTCATCTTCTATTCCAACCATAGGCAACAGTAATTATCTGTATTATTATCTGTGAGGCCACTGTAACAAGTGGCTGGTAAATTCAGATGGGCCTGGTAGCAGGAGTTAGTGGGCCCATTGGATTTGCAATCTTTTGTTCTTCACATAGAGATTTTGGCTGCTGAAAGTGTGAAACTCGGGTGAATACATTCAGGAATCAACACGAAAACACCAATTCTTGAATGCTATTCCCCCAAAACATTTAATCCCTGTTATTTCCCTGCCCCATAATTATCGGAACCGCCTAAACCAGTAGTTCCTGAGTGCAAAATAAGGGGGATTTTACGGGACCACTCGTACTGATGGCTTTATTGTGCAAACTGCAGCAAATTCACAGGTCTGGAATCCTTTGCTGTACAGCAGTGCTTAATTTGAGCCAGTGGTTTCTGGCGCTCGGCACTGGCACTTAATTGTCAACACTATGGCCTGTGACAGTCTGCCACAAGGTGGCGCTGTATGGTTAATTTAGAGATAATCACAAAAACAGTTAATATTTCATTCAATATAGATTAAAACTGACTATTACCTGCCGCCCAAGCCATTCTTTTAGCTGTGGGGGCCTGAAATTGTCTGAATTGTCACACTTGCAAGAGTGTGATGGTTGGTAATTGTGTTGTTGCTATCAATGGCAGGGGCAATATGTGGTGCAAGCTGCAGTGGCCTCCTGAGGAGAGCCCTGGCACTTATTTGTTTTTTTTTACAAACTAAGCACTGCTGTAAAGGTATGTAACTCGTGAATCATTCCCATTTTTTTAGACTTCCTGATGGTGTTACTACACCTAATTAATTAATCCACACAATTAAAAAGTTATATCAATTTTCTATTCGAATAAACTTCACTTTCAATAGTTTCACATAATTGCCATCTGAAACATTTTCTGAAACTGTTTTGCTCTTCCCTATAGTATTTAAAACATAAAGCCTTTAGTCAGAGGACATATCATACTAGTTTGTACAAAGTACAAACACCTAAAAGCAACAAAAAAAACAAGGAACAGTTAATTCTGCAAATGCCTTGCAACTGCTGAAAAATATTTGCAGTGAGGGTGAATATACCAGTGGTGTCCGCAAGTGGTAAACTCCTAGAAATAAGAGGCTGAGAGCCTGTGTTTATGTCTGATCCAGCGCAAGGCCAATGCCTAATCAGGGATCAATACTCAATACATCACAATATAATGGCCCATTCACATTCACCCAAATCCCTGATGCGCTGGGGTTCAAGTTTTAATGATGTTTAATTCGTTTCCTTCACAAATTCATGGTTGACATCTCTGAGTGCATAACTAAACCTGTACATCAACTTTCTTTCCTCTTGGTCGATGGACCAATTAGTTGAAGAGTTGATGGTAATGATAATACTGTCTAACTAACTATATTGTCAGCTAAATAATCACAGACTCTCAGTAAGATTAATAAAGCTTTATCTCATATTAAATGCTCAATGCATACAGTCACAAATGCAAACAATGAAATTCACAAAAGGAGAGTGAAACATCAGAAAAATGCAAATAGATTAATTCTCATCACAATAATCATAATGCACAATGAGGAGTGGATAGATTAAGAGACATCAGTTTCAGCAACATTAAATGCGAAACAAAAATACATCTATCGGAGTGGATAGATGGAGAGACATAAGTTTCAGAGACAAAAATACATTTGCAAGTAAATTTTAAAAGAACGAGTCAGAATAATACAAACCCAAAGGATCTGTGGAAAACCACCCCCTTGGCCTAGGGGACGGTGGGGGTCCCCTGAAATAGGATCAGGGAACAAAGATTTCAGGACCCAGGAGCAGGACAGGGACGGGATCAGCTAGGCCTCTCTGCAAACTGACGAACAGTGACGCATCCACCCTTCTTCTCTTTCTCCCTGCAAGTCTCAACCACACCCCTAGAGGCACCCCAGTTATACCCTAAAACATACATGTCCGTCCCACATCAGTTGAAACATTTCACATAACTTGACAGTTGATTGGTGGACTTAGGAGGTGGTATGTCACACCACTGTGACTTCATTCAGACTTTGGACATATTCATTGTTCTACATCCATTCCCATAGCCTAGTTCTTGACTTGTTCTCACGATTTTAGCTTATGATACATTTAAACATTTTATTCATAATATTCAGCAATGTCCGCGGAAAGAGTCTTTGGTCCCACGGTCGGTCACATCCTTTGGCAGGCACTCAATACTCTCCTTCAGCATATCGGCCTTGAACCTTTGAGCTTCATCTGCTGTGCTCAGCGCTTCTGTCTGTACTGACAGGTCAGTTTCACTCTTTCCTCCAACCCCTCCTCTATTCAGCCAACTTAAGAAATATGGCGGTTTATTCGGTTCACTACGATAAATGGAATATAGACATTCATTAATTATACAGAAATGCACTTTTCACTGTTATGCCTCCCACCTTAGCACTATCCCTCGTTTATGTTTTTCCTAGCATAGCTTTAAGCAAAACAGCATTATTTATTATTTCAAAGCAAAATGCAGCATGCAGTCTACGAATTTCACATGCGGCCTAGTCATGCATTATTTCTCGTTTCTTTAAAAGCATAATGTAAATACGGTTTTAGTTCACTCATGCGTTACCTCACATTAGTGCATGCATGCGCAAAGCAGTTTTCCCTTGTGTTCATGTAAGGTGCACGTTAATTTTCTATTACTACTTACTGTTAGTACGTATTATGGGGGTGTTAATTCGAGCAGGTTTCTTTGCGTGAAATCCTGCTCCATCATGTCTCTACCACTATTGATAGGCAGAAGCTAGACCATCGTTAGAATCTGGGCTACAAGAACTCCAGGGTAGCAACTGCCCCATCTTTGAGTAGAACTAATTTGCTAAATCAGGATTAAAATAGCAAAATATGCACTTGTTCCAACAGAATATGACACGTCACTACACGTACTAATACCACACGTGTCATTACAACGCGGGTATTGCTAAGCGTAATCAATTACAACGACCTACCATTACAACGCATACTTTTACCACAAATATGCCTTTACCACGCATGCCATTACAACGCAAATGCATGTGTGGTAAAGGTATATTCTTGGTAAAAGTATCTAAGGTGAGTTACACTACCCTGCCCTACCCTACCTTAAACCCCAATTTAGTACCCCTGCACAACCCTGAGCCCCAAAACGTTCACTACCCTACACCCTAAATCACTACCCCTGCATCACCCCCGACCCACAATCCTTTCCCTACCCTAAACCCTAAAAACACTTCTCCTTCACGACCCTCCTCCCAACCCCCATACCTCTCCCTACCCTAAAACACTACCCTGCATGACCCTCCCCCGACCCCCCAGTCCTCTCCTTACACTCAAACACTACCCTGCACGACCCCCCCAACCCTACCCTAAACCCTAAAACACTACCCCTGCCTAACCCCCGACCCCCAGTCCTCTCCTTACACTAAAACACTACCCTGCACGACCCCCCGACCCTACCCTAAACCCTAAAACACTACCCCCTGCACGACCCTCTCCCGACCCCCAGTCCTCTCCTTACACTAAAGCACTACCCTGCATGACCCCCCCAACACTGCCCTAAACCCTAAAACACTAGCCCCTGCACGACCCTCACCGACCCGTCCTCTCCTTACACTAAAACACTATCCTGCACGACCTCCCCCAAAACTACCCGAAACCCTAAAACACTACCCCTGCACGACCCTCCCCGACCACCAGTCCTCTCCTTACCCTAAAACACTACCCTGCACGACCCCCTAACCCTACCCTAAACCCTAAAACTCTGCCCTGCATGACACACACCCCCCACCGCGATCCCCTTTTACCCTAAAAAAGCAACCCCACCCCAGGCCCAATCCCCCTTACCTCTCTCTCCTCGTGGTTCTCTCTCACCTCCTGGTTCCTGCTGCACATCGGGTCTGAGGGGCGGTGCACATCGTTGTGAGGAAACGGAAGAGCCTCTGTTTCCTCACAATGACGTGGTTCACCTAAATTTTTTTACATGGTATGTGCTTTTACCACACATACCTTTACAACAAAATTCGTTGTAAAGGCATGCGTGGTAAAAGCACATGCACTGTAAAAAAATGCATAGTAATGACTGCGCGTTGTTACAACGCATGCCTGGTAACGCATGCGTTGTAATGGTATAAAGGGAAACAGCCGCGTTGTAATGGCTGTTTCTCATTCCAACATGAACTTGAAAAATGTCTATGAATATCAAATAAAAGGCTCAAATTAGCTTGAAGAAACCCAGTTAGAATATTTTCTTCTTAGCCTGCTCCTTCTGACCGCTCTCTCATCTCACATCTTCCCACCAACAGAAAAATCTGTATCAAGCTGGTGGATAGGTCTAGTGAGTAGTTTTGGCAGTAACAGCCCTAATCCCCCACCCCCCCAACCCAGTAATCTCAACCAGCAGTTCAATCCTTGAATGGACCCAGGAAGGCCTATGGAATGCCTCCCAGGTCCATTTGAAATGTGTGTGCAATCAGTACTGACGTCACCCGCATAATGAAGTGGCCCGAAATGAGCACTGGATCTTCTCATTTGGGAATTTGTTGTGATCAGGAGGGAGCAGGCATTGGTAATCTCCATCCCACCATTCACATAACGGAGTGGAGCTTCTTCCCCATGGTGAATCAGGGGAATTTAAAAACAACAACAGGGAAGCAAAGCTGAATTCATAGATGTCATAAGTGTGTCTTGGAGACAACTTTCATGACATATAGATACCTCAAATGGGGCAGCCAAAGGGCTAAAGCTGTAATGGTGATTCAAACAACATGATAGCCAATCAAAACAAGAAGGATTTGTGTAAAAAGGGTTTAGTCATATTGGGCCAGGCAACCTGGTGTACAAAAGAGTAAACAAAGGGATACAGCTGTCTGAAAACTGGGAGTGAACCCCTGAGCAGCCATAGATTTCAAAATTCGAAAACCATACATACAGCCAGTGTATAATATGCTACATGTACAAATTCTAGACCCTAAGTCCATTAGGTTATGGGCTGTTCAAACTTATGGGCTTAGGTTATGGGCTGTTCAAAACTAAGGAGCCTCCTACTGAAGTTGATACGTTCTCTAGGAGGACTCCCTTAGAGTTGCAGCATTTGTCTTTCTGTTCGCCAGGCACCAAGGACTTAGTCAATGTGCCAACCCGAATCAGAAACCCAGTTGGACTGGAACCCATACACAATCCAATGAGCAATGTTGAGCAGGAAGTGTTTACTGGTAAAAATCAGTCCCATAAGATGAATTCAGGGACAACCATGGAACTCCCAGCTCTCCTTCTTAGATGAACAAGACACTCAAAACAGCACTAAGAACTAAGATGTGTTTTTTAAAAAGTTTTATTTTTAAAATCCTAGCCTAGTGCATAAAATGTGAATGGTAACCACACAGAATATAAACAGTAAGGCAAGGAAACAGGTTATGGATCATGAGAATAACAGAAAGAATTCCAACGTTTACTAAAATCTATAGTCCCAAAACCCTAATGCTGCTACTTCTAGGTGCTGTGCTAGCTTTAGCCGAATCAGTAAATAATAAGTCTACTTCTGTGTATCATTGATGGTGGATGCAGCCTAACTGTTTCCAAAATAGCAAGGAGCTGTTATTCTGTTCTGAAATAGCAAAGTAGCTATTTCCTGTCACCTCTATTCGTCTCTGGAACACAAACAGCAACCTGTGACACCCACTGTGTTAGTTGTCACTTCCAGCTAAAGTGGATGCTGCAATATCCCTGGCGAAGTTTCTCTCTAACCTATAGTGTGATACCTGGGTTTTTACAGGATCTAAAACAATAGATGTGTCGAAAAAAAACGTATCTTTGTTATACATTTACTTCATATAATATTTATATGTTATAGTTTACCTGCGATAGCAGTCTCAAAAAACATCACCACAGATGACCCCGGCAACTAACGCTAATGATATGCAGAGTAGGCGTTCCCGTGCTAAAAACCGCGACAACACCACTCCACAACATTCTCAACGACCAGCCAGATCGGCGATAAGAACACAAAACATGCGCTAAGGCGCGTTAGCAGCAGGAAACTAAAACCTGCTCCTACCTGGTGTAAAGTCGGACGACAACCGGCACCAGACAAGGGAGCACAGCCCATAGCCACACATGAAGAACAACAGATGCCCTGGAGCAACCCATCATGCAGCCCGGAGCCCCAATAGGTCAACAACACCCACTGCCACCACCCTCAGGACCCCAGGACCCCACCCCCCCCACCCCCACCCCTCCCGGGGCCCATCCTCGGGCACCCCCCCCCCATGGACAAAGATAGTGCACATCAACTCCACGAAATCATGAACCAAACAAATTGCCTGAAGTCGCACAATCACAACACCCAACATACATGTGTGGCCAGAAAAAGGGAAACCATACATCCATATCACAATATCCAAACAATACGTTTATTACAGAACAAACCAAAAAAAACAATTCTGAAGAGGCATGGCGGGTCGTCTCAGGACATCCTGTAAGTCACAGCCTGCAAAACAGAAATCTGGATCAGAAGGTGTGCCATGCACCCATCAAAGTACAGAGAGAGAGAGCGAAAGAGAGAAGAGAGAGAGGGAGAGAGGGAGAGAGGGGGAGAGAGGGAGAGAGGGAGAGAGAAAGAGAGAGAGAGAGAAAGAGAGGGAGAGAGAAAGAGAGGGAGGGAGAGAGAGAGGGAGGGAGGGAGAGAGGGAGAGAGAGAGAGAGAGGGAGAGAGGGAGAGAGAAAGAGAGGGCGAGAGAGTGCCGACACTGCGGACCTAGGCCTCACTGCTCACCTGCTGCCACCGGTGTGTCTCCAACCACATGCCGGTAGTCACAGCAGTCCCCCAGGTCCCTCATCTGAAACAGTTTCCAGAGACATGAATGGCAGAGTTCATACAGTTGCACACGCCATCATCGCTTGCCAGCCCCTGCGCACACAGGCTGCTGCACCCCAGCCCCTCCCGCCGCCCAGCGGTGATTGCCCGCCCCGGCGCAACCAGGCCTCACTGCTCACCTTCCGCCACCGGCGTGTCTCCAAGAGGGCCCACCACGTTCCGGAGGGATCTCCAAGCCCGGTGCCCGCCACTATGGCACCCTCCACATCATGCAGCCCCGCACCACGGGCCACCAGGTCACACACATGATTCTGGGTCTTGATTTCGCAATGGCAGAGACCACATCAGTGCACATGGCATCATCGCAGGCTGCACACCCGCTCAGCGCTTGAGGTGCCACTAACTCTGTGAACCGCGACGCAACGCCACGTGGCGGGAGGGCCGCACTGCCCGCTGGCCCAGGCCTACACTGCGGTCCAGCAGGGCTCACACTAATCCTTGCCAGTCCAGACCGCCAGGATGGCGCATCATCGCAGGCTGCACACCCGCTCAGCACTTTAGGTGCCCCTATCTCACTGCACCGCAAGACACCGTCCCGTGGCGGTGTGCCTGTGCCTGCCGCAGTGTATCCGGTGCCACCAAGTCTGTGCACCGCTAGCCATGGACCCTTAATGATTGAGTCCCGTTGTGTGGACGCCATCATGTCACCCCCGGCACTGGGCAATGTGAGGTGGCAGGGCCCTAGGCCCTCATGCATACATGAGAACTACACGGAGACACCCAGTCAGAGAGAGTGGAAATGGCGTCCAACACGTGCGCCAGGCCTTTTTCATTGGCAGGGTCACATGCCCTGTGACGCCAGTGCTGGATGGGTGTGGCGTGGGTGTACACCAGCAGTGAGGGAGTGGCTGTGGCATGCTGACAACTAGACCTGTGAGCTGCAGATCCCAACAGTGAAGACCTGGGACATGTAGCGTTGTCGTCCCCCCCTTTTTGCGTAATTGGAGTGGGCTGTCCTGGCGTATGCCAGGCCTGCTTAAGGGTGTGAACTATGACCCCGGGGCTCTGGGCGTGGTTCCGTCCTGGGCTGGACAAGGAAGTGACTAGTGGATGTGTCTCTGTTGCAGTGTCGGCGCCACCCGGACCGCAATCGGCAATCTGTCACCCTGTGACAATAGTCCCACAACATGGGCAACATGGACGTAAGGGTGAATCACTGACCCTACATTCATCCATACTTCCACAACTGAAAGATCATGGACATGACACATCTGTGTGAATATGAATGTTTATTACACATTCAAGGGAGTGTTGCAGCTGGAGCAGTACAGGGCCATGCCAACCCCACTTCACATTGTCGGCCCGTGGAGGGCCAGCCAGAGTCCTTCAGGGAATGACAGGTATATCAGGAGAGGAGGACTTCAGTCCGCAGTCTGATAGATGTGTCATTGGTGACCAAACAGAATATGGCAGTCCATGTCAAGGTCCAGGGTGAGTGTCGCAGAGTGCATCGGGGGACAGTGGAAGGTGATGATGCAGAGGGCAGAACCAAGCAGAAACCGGCCACATGGCGAAGATGTATGCTACTGCGTCCTCCTGACCACGATGGCAGATTCATCCGCATCTTCGTCCTCTGCTGTTGCATGTGCCTCACATGTGGGTGGTGGTGTACTGTCTCCAGCACTGTGTGGCACAGACACATCAGGGGCCGGAGATGTGGATGGGGTGGTAGCAGCAGCATGCTACAGCGCCAGGCCTTGTGGCAGCAATGCCATGAGGAGGGTCTTTAGGGCATTGAGGGACCCAGCTACCTCTCGCTGGTGTGCAGCAGTAGCAGCCGCTCTTTCCGCCTGTGTCCGCTCCATGTTCTCCATGATCCTCCGCATGTGTCCCAACTCCCGGGCGAGATCGCTGGAGGCACTCTGGCTAGACAGTCGTTCTTGTCGCAGAGTCAGGACTCTAGCGATGTCAGCCATGGTCCGTTGGAGAGCATGGAGCGGACTGTGGGTGTCCGGTAGGGCCTGTGAGTGGTCCCTGATGGGACTTAGACACCCACGTATGGCGTCTAGTTTGGCTGCCATGTGGTCGAACCCCACCTGCACCTGTTCAGCCAGCTTCTCCTGGCACCCCAACACACAGCATTGGAAGGCCATGTGTTCATCGTGGGGGTCCTGGGAGGCAGCCGTGGTGGTGGGTGCTGCCTGCTGTGTGTGCTGTGCAGGGGGTGGGTTCTCCTTGTGGCAGCTGGGCTGCCCTGATCCTGGAAGTGGGCTGCGGAGGCTCTCCACGAGCTGTTGGAGGGCGTCAGAGTCGAAGGTGTGGTGGTCCTCTTCGTCATCAGAGAAGAGAGGTTCGGACTGCTCTGCAGGAGGTGTTGGATTTCCCCCAGCAATGTGAAGGGGAGATGCAGTTTAACATCGCGTTCACATGTATGTTGACGCATTGTACATGTTTGCATTCGGACTGCATGACAGTGTACATTGTGACTGTTTGGGGGGAGCTCCCTATTTGATGCAGGACAGTGGACATTCCAACTACATCATGGATGTGTGTTTGTACTTGTACATTGTCAACTTACATTTTCCTGCAGTGCCAAATGTGATTGGCCAGTTTCTACGCACATGCGGCACCAGTTGTGTGCTCTGTTCTGTTGTGGACGTGTTGCGGTTTGTACTACATCGTTGTCAATGTTGATGTGCTCTGCATGTGATGTGTGTGTGCCGCATTTTGTGGGAGTTGCCCCTGCAGCTCTGATTTAGCTGCCCTTATCCCTTTCAAGCAGTGTGCCTCTGGGTTCTGTGCTTATGCAGTGCTGAGATGTTGCATACCTGTGTGCATTGGTCTTGTGGTGGGAGTTGTGGGTCTGGGGCATGGTTTGTCTGCAGATGTGCTATGCCTAATTGTGCATGTGTGCCATTGTGCCCATCTTCCCCCGTCCCCCCAGTCCCTGGTGGTTACTCACCCTGTTGCTGTTGTGTCCGGTCATGTTGAGCAGTGTCCGGTCCCCCAACTCCTGCCACCGTCTCCCCACTGATGACTGTGGACACCATTTCGGCGCTGGACTCCCACCTCCACTCTGCATTGCTGCCTTCCGGTTGTTTGCGAGTTTCAGCTTGGTTTTGCGCTTCACATCATTCCAGCGCCTCTTGACCTCGTCCATTGTCCTCTTCAGCACTCCGACTGCATTCACCTTGTCCACGATGGTCTGCCATATTCCATTTTTAGTTGCCAGTGACACAGTGGAGGTGATAAACAGTGTTTGATGGTGTTCTATCACTTCCGTTATCAGGATCCTGTTTTCCTGCGGACTGAACTTCGTCTTCCTCTTCTTCTTGTCCTTGCCCTTCCCTGACCCCGAGGTCTCAGGCTGGTCCTCCGTGGGGCTTGAGGGGTTCTGGTTGTCCTCTGTACTTGCTCCGGCTGCCTCCATTGTGCTTCGCTGTTGTTTGGCTTTTGGTTGTATGTTTTTTTTCTACTTTTATAGTGCATTTTCCCGCATGACGCGTGTGAATTGCAGGCCTGTGGCTGGTTTTCGTAGATTTTTGTATCGCGATTGGCGTCATCGCTACTATTTTCGCATTGGGGTTTCGCGTTTTTGCGGGATCACGTTTTTTACGCGTTCATTTGACGCGTTGTCTTGTGACTATTGCATGGTACCGCCGTGTTGTGAATGCCACGTTAACATGGAGTTGTTTTCCCGCGATGGACTGCGATGTGAGGGGTTGCGTTAAGCTACACTTGCTGTAGTTATCACACGTTCTTGTGAATATGCCCCGCAGTGTTTACAACAAAGTAGTACTCTTTTTAAATATCCCTTCATAGCTGATTTTTAAGTCTATTCAGCATCTGGAATTTTAACTGGCTGCTGTTATGGTTCATTTCTTGAAAATGTACTGCTACTGTGGATTTGTGGTTTAAAGTCTCTGTGTTGCTCTTGTTTTCATTGAGTTTTGTTTTTATTTTTTAGTATATTTGGGTACCCTTTAATCCATAGTATGACTACCCTTCTAACAGTAATAAATACATCATTTTTCTCATTATGTCCAGTTTTCTCCCAGGTTGCATGGTACCTGTAAGCGATTACTAATTAATTGACA
This sequence comes from Calotriton arnoldi, assembly GCA_963921515.1. Taxonomy (NCBI): domain Eukaryota; kingdom Metazoa; phylum Chordata; class Amphibia; order Caudata; family Salamandridae; genus Calotriton; species Calotriton arnoldi. Next base: position 71,444 of record CAWUFW010008438.1, on the reverse strand, counting down.
CTAGCATTTAAAAGCAAAATAAAATAAAAATGTTTGTTCCTATCTTTTTTAATCCCAAATTCTAGCTGGGCATAAATGAAGTGCTAGATTTTCTGAGATTTCTTTGCATCATTAGTCACTTGTTTCATAATATTTCAGGTGTCCTCACGTTTTAGGGTAATTACACATTTCATGAGTTTTCTACGATTAATAATCTTAGTCATTGGTTCTGTTCCAAGAACAAAGCAGTAGAGGCATCAGACTGTATAGCCATAGCAATATTTTATATGTGTTATTGTTTAAGGATCTTAGCACCAGTGCCGGTTTAAACCCTGTGGAGGCCCCAAGGCAGTCGAAATTTCGGACCCCCCATTGCAAATCATCTTTTACAAACTGCCAGCTGCCAGAAGATAAGCTTTTAAGTAAGGGTGGGCGGCAAATTCCGTTCTGCTCGCGGAATTTGCGGAATTTAGGCATTTTCGAGTTCCGTGGAGAATGCGGAAATGTCGAAATGCGTTCTCGCGCGAGCAGTCGACTTACCGGGATCCCAGCGTTCGCCGACGTGTTTTCCTATCCGTTCGTGTGCGCCACGAGAAGTTGGTAGCTGGTCTCGCTATCCCGCGAGAGTTTGCGATCGCGAACACGTCATTCGCCGCGCCATCGGACACCGCGAGAGTGTGCGATTGTGAACACGTCATTCCCCACCATGTGAGAGAGCGTGCGATTGCGAACACGTCATTTGGACGCGCCATCCGACATCCGGCGGAAGTTTGGTGAAGCTCACGATCCCGAACACGCAAAATTTTCAATCTGGAGAAGAATAATATCTTGAGCAGCATAAAATCTTCTGTAAATGATGATTTGGATGAAAAAAACTCCTCATATTGACATTTGGCTGTCCTTTTTTGTGCAAGGAGTCCTTTTTTTGGGGAGAGGGAGGAAGTGCCACAGAGTCTCCAACTTCCTGTTCCTGTCCAGCAGGCTCCTCCCAGTGCTTTGTCCATCTCCTGTTCATTCTTCCTTTGGATTTTGAGCTGGAAGGATCACTCTTTGTGTCTGCTGCATCATTATCATTGGATTTGAGGACTTTTGGATTTGATATTTTACAAGTAAGTTGGTGTTGTTGTTTGTTTGATTGGGGCATTGCAGTTGCTGCAACTACAATTTTGGTACTTATCATTATTTATTTTTTTAAATTGTTGTGGGTAGCCAGTAGGCCCAGAGCTAGTCATGGGTGGGTGCATGATGAAGCAACTGTTCCTTTGGTGTGTGTTGAATTTATTTCAAACATCATTTAGGGCATGGATGGCATTGGATTGAATTGCAAAATGTGTTTTTTTGGGGGTATTTCTGTTCTTGGGTGTGTGTTAAATAAATGCCTTTGTTGTGTGTGGTGTGTTGTTGTGTACCTTGCAGACCTTGTTTAGCCCTGTGGATTTTTGCATTTTATTGCATTAAAGGCAAAGCAGTGTGGTTTAATTAGCATGCATCCTTTGCCTGGCTATTATAGGCCTTTTGTCAGTACATTGTTTTCCAGGCCTCCTGCTTGTTGCTTGTGATTTGTGAGTGTCCATGTGGCTGGTGGCCATTTCTGGTGGGAGTTATTAGTGTGCTGCTTTTGCCATATAGGCCTGCATGTTATTCCTTTGTGGCCTAGGTGTCTTGTTGTTGTGGGCCTGGCCATGAGGCTGGTGGCCATTTTGAAGCCAGGCAGTGTGCTTTTTTCAATAGGCCTGCATTCATGCATTGTCTGTCTTCAGTTTCTTGTAGTTGTGGTGGGCCTGGCCATGTGGCTGGTGGCCATTTTGAAGCCAGGCAGTGTGCTTTTTGCAATAGGCCTGCATTGTCTGTCTTCAGTTTCTTGTAGTTGTGTGGGCCTGGCCATGTGGCTGGTGGCCATTTTGAAGCCCCGTAGTGTGCTTTTGCCATAGGCCTGCAAGCTTGTGGCCTAGTCTGCCAACAGGCCTTTCATCCAGTAGGCTCAGAGGTAGTCACGGGTGCATGAAAACAACTGTTTCTGTGTGTTCTGTTGAATTTAAACATCATTTGGGGCATGGATGGCATTGGATTGAATTGCAAAATGTGTTTTTGGGGGTATTTCTGTTTTTTGGTGTGTGTTAAATAAATGCCTTTGTTGTGTGTGGTGTGTTGTTGTGTACCTTGCAGACCTTGTTTAGCCCTGTGGATTTTCGTCTTTGCATTTTATTGCATTAAAGGCAAAGCAGTGTGGTTTAATTAGCATGCATCCTTTGCCTGGCTATTATAGGCCTGTTTCAGTTCATTGTTTTCCAGGACTCCTGCTTGTTGCTTGTGATTTGAGTGTCCATGTGGCTGGTGGCCATTTCTGGTGGGAGTTATATAAGTGTGCTGCTTTTGCCATATAGGCCTGCATGGTTTTCCTCTTGGCTTACTGCTTCCATCCACCCCCTTTGCCAGCAGCAGCTCCCTGAATAATGTGATGAGCAAATAATTTAATGCCAAACAGGGTCCACTTCCATTACATTTGTATTTTTGTTGTTGTTCTTCTTCTTTCCTATCCTTCCTGAGATTGTAGTGTACACAGTATACCATGAAAGCCCTTGTTGACAAAGTCTCACAAATGGCTACACTAAGTTATATCTTTTATTTGTTTGTTTGTACTAGTAGTAATTGAACCACAACAACAAATGCAACATTTCACTGATGTTCTTCTCCTGGCTTCTTTGCTTTTAGGTGCACAAAAAGACAGAGGAGGAGGTGTCATCATCACCCGTTGTACTGCCAGACAGAAGTCCTGCTGCGCACCACGTCACGTCCACGTGTGACCACAGACATCTCTGCAACTTGTGGACCTGTGTCCTGCTGACATCTGAAGAAGATGAGCCCAAAGAAAGGTAACAGGTCCTCCAGTACCAAAAAAGTTGTCAGTGAGAAGAAGGAACAGAAAAAGGTAGTGGCACTTACCAAGACTGGTGTGCCGCCCCAGGTGTTTTTTGGGGAAAAAAAAATTACACCTGCAGCAGCGTTGTCCGGGGAACAAGCTGGGAGCAGCACCTCCGCATCAGCGGGCCAGCCCCACCAACCTAGGCCCAAGCCCATGAGTGTCGCAGAGGTAGCCAGTCTACTAACGAGCAGCGATGTTGAAATATCATTATCGCAAAGTAGTACACAATCAACACAGGCGGAAACTCAGCAGATAAGTGGGCAGCAGCAGGCGCAGCAGCAGCCGCAAGAACAGCAACAGCCGCAAGAACAGCAGCAGCCGCAAGAACAGCAGCAGCCGCCAGAACAGCAGCAGCCGCCAGAACAGCAGCAGCCGCCAGAACAGCAGCAGCCGCAAGTACAGCAGCAGCTGCAAAAACAGCCGCAAGAACAGCCACAACAACAGCCCACAATAGTAGTTGTTCCTCCTGAAGTAGGGGCATTTCAGGAAATCGAGCTTCCTGTAGACAAAGAGGAGCAAGCCACTGTTTCAGAAGATCCATTGTCTTCCAGACCCCCAGCAAGGAAAAGGAGGGTTAGTCCATCATCTTCTTCTTCAAGCCCCACTTCTGATGATCGAGATGCCACTTGAAAGCCACCAGCTCAGTCTGAGAGTGATGCACGCCACAAGACAAGGCTAGTGAAAAGGAAGGTTCCAGAAAGCCTTAGAGTTATGGAGGTAGATGTACAAGAGGGGGATGATGATGATGATGAGCCAGTCATCACGAACATCACTCCCGGCCCAAAGGAGATGGAGACCAACATTATTACCCTATCCAAAATCGCTGCGAGGGATGTAGCACGGATACCACCAACACAGGTAACACCAACACGACCTCCAGCTTCCATATTTTCATTTGCAAAGGCCCGGCAGGGACCTACATCCAGCTCAACCACCACCTCAGTACGTAGTGGTAGTGTAACTGCACAGAGTCAAATTCCAGGCCCACCCTCCAGTTCATCTGGTATTGAAAGTGGCACATCCAGCAGCGCCAGAAAGTTCTCCTCCCCAGTTTGGGACTTCTTTTCGGCTAGAAGTAAGGAGGAGAACATTGCTATATGCTCAATTTGTCGACAGACTGTTAGGCGGGTAAGCTTGGTACAAACTATGGTACCGGAGGCCAAACAAGTCATCTCAAAATACACCACAGTATCCAGTGGGAGGCTCACCTACTTCGCTTAGAAAAAAGTAAAACTGAACCCATTGCTATTGTTGGGGATGAAGAATTAGGGGAAGATATGATCGCGGTGGAAGGTGAACAAGAGGGAGACATTTCTAGCCCTGTCCCCAGCAGTGTAGTGGTACCGCCCACATCCTCAGCAACATCTCAGTGGCACCGCAGTAAGAGTCAGACTGAGACACCAAGGCAACCGAGTACTGCAATGAAAAAAAGTGCGTCGTTGAGCCTAACTGGGTTCAAGAAAACAGCTGCACCACAAAGGAAAATAATCCAGCCTACCATTGAGAGCATGCTTAGGTCGGAGGGGCAGTACCAACGCAACCACCCAACGGCACGGTTGTACAATACGAAGCTGGCTAAAATGTTAGCGCTGGACCTTCTCCCTTTTCCATTTGTGGAAGGGGTGGGTTTCCTTGAATTTGTGTCAGCCATCTGCCCTAAATGGAAGGTTCCCAGCCGGTCATATTTTGCCAGAGTTGCTGTTCCAGCACTACATCACGATGTGCTGGAATTGGTTGGACAAGCTTTGCAGCAGAGTGCTGTTCACAATATCCACCTGACAACAGACATGTGGACCAGTTGCCAAGCCACTGATTACATGTGCATCACTGCACACTGGGTCTCTTTTGTGGGGGTTAGAGATAAGCTATCTGAAGTAGGTGCTGTTGACACAGCTGAGATTTTTAATGCTACTCGGAAACATGCAACTGTAGCCATGTTTGCCATGGAGAAATCTCATACTGCTGTAAACATTTTGGAAGAGTTTCACAGCAAGGTCTTTGAATGGCTGCGCCCAAGATGGCTTAAGATTGGTTTTGTTGCCACAGATAATGGCAGTAATGTACTTAAGGCCATGGAGCTTGGTTGCTATTTCAGGGTCCCGTGTTTGGCGCACTGCATTAACATTATAGTTCAAGACTTTCTGAAAAAAGAAGTCATAGTAAGCAACTTACTGACCACCTGCCGAAGAATATGCACTCATTTCAGCCATTCTTTTAAAGCTCAGAAGCAGCTGAGGATCATTCAACGTGACTATAGAATGCCAGTCAAAGCACTCATCCAGGAGGTGGCAACATGTTGGAACTCAACTTATTACATGCTTGACCGTCTGTTTGAGCAGTACAGACCAATCAATGAATATGTCATGCGAAGAGGGGATGCTACTGTGAAAGGCATGACCCTTCAGATGGACCAATGGTGCCTAGTTAAATGCCTGACAGAGATGCTTCTTCCTTTCGAGGTCTTCACACGTGAAGTCAGCAAGGAGGAATGTACTATGGGCCAAGCTATCCCATTGTTGCACATGCTAGAGCAACAGCTGAAGGAGGTGTCTGAAGCGTACAAAGGTGTAGAGGAAAAAAAAGAAGCATATGAGTTGGTGGAGAGCTTATCCCGTCGCTTAGCTGAGAATACAAGGGTGCAAAATAAGATTTTGTCACAAGAACATTACATTTGTGCCACAATTCTGGATCCACGGTCCAAATTGGCACTGAACAGTAAGACATTAATTCCTTTTTCAGAAGTGGATGTTGCCCGGTACAAAACTTGGATAGCTGAGGCAGCCAGTAATTTTGAAAATGAACGGCTGGTAATTAAAAGCCTGCTACATAAACCCACAACAAGTACTGCAGCAGGGCATCCGGCGTCAAGTTCAACTTCGGAGCCTGAGGGCAGTGCGTTTGGCTCAGAACACTCACCAACACTATCGACAACAGCAAGAACCGGATCATCAGCCCCAGTAAAATCGTTAAAGGATTGGTATTTACAGCAAGGACTTGCTAGGTCCAGTGCTGATGCAAAGACAAAAGAGGCCGAACAAAGTGTAGCACCCCTGAACATTGAGCGGATGGTCCAGGCCTATCTGGATGACCCAACAGAGGTGTACATTGATCAAAACCCATTGCGGTATTGGTATGGGAAAAGGGGCCAATGGCCACTGCTCAGCAGGCTGGCGATAAACTATCTGGCTTGCCCTGTCCCAAGTGTCTCTTCTGAACGTGTTTTCAGTGCTGCTGGTTCCATTGTAACAGTGAGAAGGACCAGTCTCTCGCCCAGAAACATGGAGAGGTTAACCATGATCAAAATGAATCAGCACTTTATACCACCGAATCACACAATACATGAATCAATGGAGGAAGTTGAGGACAGCGGCTCAGGTGACGGAAGTAGTGTGTTAGATGATGATTACCTACTTCGGGTTGAACCCCCAGAGTTTGAGGACGAGCTATACTTCCCTGAAAATTAGGCTTGCACTTCTTACTGTCTTCCTCCCTTATTTACTTTTATTTGTGTGTCTGTCTTTCTGGTTCGAAACTTCGAATCACAACAAATCCATCACCACCGCCTTCTAGTCTTTTTATTGCCATATGAGTTTCAGCTGTCTGCATTTCAGTCCACTCCTCCGAGTCCTGCTCCTCCATCCTCCTGAATCGCCCTAAATCCATTGCCCTCAAGCCAGATGATGATTGGATGTAGCATAATAGAAGAAAAAGAAAATCTTGCCTCGTTGAGTCCCTCCAAAAGAAGTGGAACATGATGATGACTACTATAAGCTCCTTTCCGAGCCGAGAGAGACTGCCCATTAACTGAAGATGAGAAGGAACAGGTAATGAATGATGCCATGCATTGGACGCTGACTGAGTGATTTGTGTTGTTGTTGTTTGTTGTGCATGAAGTTAATTCATTGTGTACTATTATCTAATCTACACCCTAAAAGTAACTCAAGGCAATGTTTCCATTCTTGTTTTTTAATAACAAATTTGTACTTCTACTGCAGGCCGATCCATTGCATTTTGAATATGGAAAGGGGACTCAATCTGTACACTGCACACACTGAGTTGGACAACACCATGATGATGACCACAGTGACATAATATCTTCGCAGTCACCCAGTAGGATCGGAGATGATTGATGGAATAAGTCAGGCCGTTTCATGAGTGGCATAAAAAAGGTAAACAAGTCAACAACAACCATAGCAGACCTACATGTCTGTGTAGTGGTGGAGTCGAGTGTAGTGGTATGACTGACAGCGGTGCATTGATTTAGTCACTTAATTTGTAAAATGCTATGTTGCTGTATATGTGCTTTGTCTGACTCTGTCAAAAAATGTACGCTAAATGGAGGATGGGTCAAGGATGCCGTGGGCCTGCTCTGTCCTGTTGTTGTTGTAGGTTAATGCTGGAAACAGACTAGAGTGGACATGATGTATCCAAACTATCCATGTCGCTTCTGAAAGTGTTCTTTTTGCACTTCACCGTAATGTATGCATTTTTTTTCTACTTGATTTATCAATATCCCTTTTGTTTTTCCATCTACAATTACAGGCCGGCCCTTACCCTGTGCTATACTGGGAAAAACAACTCACACTTACCTTACCAATGAATCTACATCTGCCAGGCAGGCAGTGGCGTCACCCAAGATTGATGGACGGAGCGTCCATGGAAGGGAGGACCAAGAGGAATGCCGAGATGCAACTCCCCATTTTGACCAGGATAACATACAGTAACAGTATCAACTTTCATCATCTTTTAAATAATTTGATTCATTTTTTGTCTTCAATCATTACTACTGTGTGTTGTTGTTATTATTATGTTTGCTCTCTGCTTATAATAATTCATCCCTACAGCTATTTTTGAATTTTCTTTGCTATCTTTAAAAGTAAGCCCGGTACAACAGAACAGAAACTGTATGTAATTCGGGCCTCTCTGAGGGCAGACAGGCAAGGCAAATTGCATAATATACTGCTGACCTGTACTACTGTCTAATTGTCTAGTGGTAGTTAGTAAGTACTACTTCTCATTAACCATCAAGTTATCATCATCATGCATGCATTTCCTTTTTCTCCCTTAACACACTTATGGATATGGTCGTCTGCCAAGATTGTGTTTTGTTGTTTGTCCATGCATACTGTTTTTCTTTGTCAAACCTTTCCCAAAACCCCTCTTCCCAACCATTCATCAAACCCTAACTCTCTTCCCCCGGGCTGTGTGATTTATTGAGGTATGACTAAACTAAATGTACACCAATAATTGATCACACGCTTGCTGGGGCGGATGTGGCGAAAGCAACACTAATTCAATTTCAAGGCAGGGCGAGGATCTTCTTCTGCTTGCCCACCCATGATCAGTATGTTCAAAGGAACCTAATCCATCATCATTAATTGCTGGCTTCGATTGGATTTGTCATCCTCCTACAAAGCACTAAAGGTTACGCTTGTGTCGAGTGTAGGCCTAGTCGAGTGACTCGACACAACTACAGTTTCTAAGTTGTTGTATTAGGCTATCCCCGTCACCATTATGTTTTATTTTATTTTGGCATATTATTGTTTGGCAGTAATTTCTGTACTGTACTTCGTTCTACTACTCCTCCCACAGTCTCTCTCAGGCGACTGACTGTCTCATTTTCTTTTTTTGCAAATGCTACTGCCAGTGTCTACTACTACCACCACAACCATGGCATGTTGGGAAACAAACCAAACCATCATCATCATCACCATGCAGACATCGCTGTGCCTAAGTTAAACATCAAGCACAGGTAAGAGAAGAAGTTTGGGGGAGGCATAATTAATAATGGAAAATGTTTCATTAGTTCACACACCCCTTGAGTCCAGTTGCAGAATGCATAGACTAGGAGGAGAGACTGACAGTACTAGTAGGACAAGTCACTCAGTGAGGGGTACCGCATCTATCTGTTTGTGTCTTACAAAGTCAGCCAATTATTTAAATCAAACACTGGCTGTGGCCCTGCAGCATCAAGGAAACAGTGTGACGTAAAACTGTAACCCCACCCACAAAACATTAACAACATCGTATGTAAAGTATAAATATAATTTAATCCCCTAACAAAAATAAACTATGTAAAAAATCCCCCAAAAAAACACCTGGCCCAACCCTCTCCCTAACCCCAACCAATGTCCGAAACTAAAAAGTTCAACCAATTGTCCATGTCCATTAAATATAAACCCCAACGCCCAATTCCCACCCACCAAAAGAAGCAATAAAAAAGGGGCAATCCAACAGGGTCATTCATCGGCGTGCTCGCCTCTCCAGGACCTTAATCTGCTCCTCTAGGCGGGCCACGCGGCGCTTCAATGCGCGACAATTGCATCCACAGGGGGGGGCAGTGAGAGATATCGAATTGCGGCGGGCGATTGCCAGATGGTGGCGCCGAAACGCTTGAGGGGCCTGGGTGCTGGGGCCCGGGGCATTGGAGGAGGCTGCAGCTGCTGCCGCCTCCTCCTCCTCCTCCGCCAGAGCCACCAGCCGCCGGTATTCATTGCAGATGGCCTCCAGCTTCCGGCTCTGGGCCACGGCTGCCAACTCCTTCCTTGTTGGTTTTGCTTTGGAAGGAGTAGCTATATCAAGAAAGAAAAAAATACTATTGTTGTAACCAATACTCTTAGCAAAACAGTAACACAAAATTAATTCAACACATAGTGGCACAATAGCGCTAGCAAGCACAGTACATAACATTTGTGGTATGTATCTATCCTCCCACTTCCTCGGCCTCTAACATTTGTGGGAGTTTCAGGCATTATACTAGCACTATGGACTCAAGTACACAGTACACCAGTCTTCTTCTTCTCTCTTGTTTAGCGAAATTACGTGACCTTGTTGTAGCTGGCATGCCAGCTCAGTCAGCTGCTTGCGCCCAAGACAAACATACTCGAGTCATGACGCAGACTCACTTTAGTTTTATTTATTACTGTCTGCAGGTGGGGAAGCTCGTATCCTTTTCTTCTCTGCCAGTCATAAATATTACATCTTGCACGCCCTTCCTCCTTCCACCCTTCTTTCCCTTTTCGTTAAACCCATCCATCAAGGTCATCTGATCTGACTTTTAGTCTTCTCCATAAAACTTTCACAGCTGAGTTGAAGTCAGATAGAAGAGGACATTGGTTACTCAACACTCCCGCCACTAATGCTATTGCTAATGCTAAGTGAAGGGTGTTTTCTCCAACCGTTCACAACAACTTCTTACTTACTAAGTCTCAACAGTACAGTGTACAGTACACCCTTGCAGCAAGTGTAATAAATGTCAATAAGTAAGGAATATAACTTATCACCGCCCGCCACTGCTGCTGGCTCCCCCCCTGCAGCTCCGGCAACTGCTGCTCCCTCTGTGGCCGCGTCGCCATCGCCGCTGGCCCCGGTACTGGTGGTCATCGGTATTATGCCTAGAAACATTACACATTTTTTAGATGCCATACACACATCCCCCTATTTATTCTTTTTCACTAGCAAGATTGAAAAAAAAGTTAAATACATACATATATAACATACATCACTAGTACAAATCGGGTACTAGAGTACAATAGACACTAGTAGTGTTATATCATGGTCCCTAGGGTCATTCTAGTCTTTGCTACGTTAGCCTGAGCCATGAAACCATTTTAGCTTTGTGTCTTTTATTTTTGCGCACGTTACTTAGCAGCTTGTTGTGTAAGACGCCTTTGAGTCCACATGAGATCATAGTACTGCTACTGTCAGAGCGCTGCGTACAAGGTCGCAAAAACAAGCCACTTTGTTATGGAGTTCTGGTGGTCAGTCCGCATTGCTTAGCCATAACATGCTACACTTTTGGCATGACTGAGAAATGCTTGCAATATACTAATGCGCACCATTTTTCTCATAACAGACGGAAGATTCCCTTCTACAAACCAGAGATTTGCGGAGCTTATGATGTAACCAGTACTTCTAGGTTCTTCTAAGGTGAGGGGTCCCCCAGAATTGGCTCAGAGATCTTCATTTATAATTTTATATAAACTATATTCCTAGCAAGGGGAGGGTGGTTCTTCCACCACTGTTCAGTTATCATCATGATTGATTTCCCCTTTTGTCTTCTATGGACTTGTAGTTGTAACAATGTTTATTGTTTTAATCTTATGCATTTTGCTGTTGGTGCTGGCTCATATTATACTGCATTATAGAACAACGTAAAGAGCTTGTTAGTTGAAAATAAACCTTTTGAACTTACATAGACTATGTGGTATTTGGTGTGGACTTAAACGAGTGAGTGAGCGAAAGGGTGTGAGAGGTCGGGAGTGTAGTATTATGTTCTGGGTTGTCTAATCATTGGGTATCTTCGGGGGGGTTCGGGGAGCTAATGACTCTGAGACACTATAGCTAGTCAGTCAGGGGATTGTGGGTGAGGACGGTGTGAGGAAGGTCCAAACTCCTATCACCAACGTGCTATTTTCTAGTATGTCCTATGTATCCTATCAAAAATTAGTAAAATATCTGTTTGGGCATTTTGTTGGTGGGAATTGTCAAAGCCTCAAGATTAAGAAGAACAGAAGTGGACAACCCAAAGGACTGGACTCAGTGGCTAGAGCGATTGGTGAATCTGAGTTTTATTTAAAACCTTTTACATAAAGAGTGGCCAACTGGGCAAGCTTTGCTACAGACAGACTAGAAGTAGTAGTACAGAGAGTCATAGCAGAGGCAGTTAGAGGCAGGGATAACAAGAATTTAGAAACAGATTGTCTAGATCGAAGAAGATTTTGTAAAAAATAGAATTAGGAAATCGAAATAATAGTTCGGAAAAAATAAGGTGCAGTAAAAGTTAGGGAAGTATAATTATTAATATTAACAACAGGAGGACTTACTGGGGCCAGCAGCAGAGCCCTCGGTAGAGGAGCGTCCCTGGCCCTGGGAGGCATCTTCACCAGCTCCCGCCGACTCGAACCCCGTCTTCTTGCCCCTGGGTGCTGGTCATGAAAGATGTAAGAAAGAAAGAGACAAACATGGATAATTGGTGTGAAAGTGAAACAAATAAAATATTTTGAAAAACGCTCAAAAAACCATTTATGGTTACAACAATTTGACCTATCTAATCTGGTCGACTAGTATTGCGGGATTCGCGGTCCGTCTTATTATTTATTTATAACACTAATCCAGTGTTCCATTCTGATTCCAGAATACTAACTAAGCCTAAGTACCACCTGACCTAGACACCTATTCCAGACGGGCCAATTGTTCACTAAGTCTGCATTTTCATTTATTTTAGTCCTCAACAATGCATAGATGGAGGACACATGCATAAATTTTGGCATACACCAAATTGTTGGTTGGTTGCTGCTGATGTTCTGCTAGTGATAAGCCTATTACCACTCACTAAACAAACTACAAAAGGTTCTACTAAGGACTGGGGTAAGCAGCACTCAGCAACACGGACGTGACGTGACAGAGGTTGCGTCACGCAGACCACTAAACAATTACCTACTAATGAGTAACTAAACCTATCAATCCACTACTATCTCTTTTAGTGGCAGGAGGACAAAGGAAGGACTAGAGTCTCTCTACCATTACCTAACTTAAGTTCTCTAAACTAAGTAAACTCTTACATAATCATGCCAAGCGAGCGCAAAGTTGCAAACAAGTAAGATTACTAGCGCCGAGCACCTGTGTCATAACAATCACAGAAGATTTTTAAACTTAATTTACCTGCAATGTAAACAGCAGCATTCTTGCTGTTCGGGGAAAAAAATATATTCGCAATATATAACACAGAGCAGAAGAACACAAAGTAGTAATATTAAATAGCTTCTCACCAAGCCCCGGGACCTCCACTCCTAGCAGGTCCAGCAGGTCCTGCTCCCGGTCCAGGATATCGGACCACTGGTGCATCAGCTGGTTATTGGTGCGCCGGACACCAGAGCAGCGAAACACTGCCCGGCGCACCTTTCCCCACCTCTGCCGACGCTCCCGGAGCCCGTACCCGGACCCAGGCCTGCCGCCTGCTGCTAGGGTTAAGGGGAGGTGGCGCTGCACAAAAAAAACAAATGCGGCCACCTCCGCCTCACCAAATATGGCCCGTTCCTGCACCCCTTTTGGGCGCCGCCTCCCGCAGGGAAGGCGGTCGCGGCTGCGGCTGCAAGCAGCCTTGCCCTTTGACTTGCCCCCACCCTTGGGCATGGTTCTGGGACTCGGGGGGGCGGAAAAGAAAAAGGAGGAATTCGAAAAGTAGGTAAAAGAAATGACAAAAGCAAGTTATAGAAAAAGAGTGAAAAAGTAGTAAAAAAAGTCACAAAAAGTAGAAAGAAAGTCAAAATATAGAATCAGGAAAATAGAGAAATAGATAATAAATTAAAAAGATTTTTAAAAAGTGTACAGAAACAAAGGATTGCAAAGATAGAGGGAGGATAGAAAAGCAGGCCCAGAACCATAGCAATAGAGTGAAAAACAAGATAAGATGGCCGCGCCCATTGCGTCCGGGGGGCAAGTTCGTGCGATATTTTCCCCACGAGCACGCACAAAGCGTCGCTAACACGTAATACGCGTTCCCGAACAGGGAATACTCATCGCGAATGGGCAGGAGCACGCAATACGCGACCCGGAAGAGGAAATAACCATCGCGGGCGGGTCAAGTGAAAAACAAGATGGCCGCGCCCATTAGCGACCGCATGGGCAAGTTAGCGATATATTTGCCCATGAGCACGCAAAAACACATCGCGAACGGGCGAGACAAGCAATTCCGCGTCTTTGCGAAAGTTCCGCGTGCTCGCGGAGATTTTTAACATTTTCGCAATAATTTGCGTAGCGCGACTACGCAAATTCCGCCCACCCCTACTTTTAAGAGACAAACTGTTATGTGAATCTGATGTCTCTGGTTTATGTACTTTAAGTTGACAAGATTCCAGTTCTGAGTGGAATCTAAGCCAACAACATGGCAGGTGCCAGAATTAAACATATACAAGTAGTTTAAAGGGGAAGGGACAAAGGAAAACACAAGGAGTAAAACATGCAATGTGACACATTTCCCCTTAGATAAAATTAAGAACAACCATTTACACATTTGGCTACTCTCCTAACATTCCATACTTTGCCATCTTGAGTGACAATGCTATTGCGATTGATCTTAACAACTTTAAAGGGTCTTCCAAATTTTGTTTCTCCTTTAGGTACTATGCCTGGTCTACGTATTCTGACCCAATCTCCAACAACAAACTGAGGTTGTTTCACTTTCATCCGAACATCATAATAGTTTTACATCTCTCTTGTTTTTCTTTCACTCTAAGGGCCACATCCTCACTGTTCACCACAGAATTACCGTCATTTGCAACATTCTTCTTCTTAAACCACCAGGGGCACAACTTGGAGACGGGCTCCCTTCCTTTTAACAATTTGAAAGGAGAAACTTCTGTAGTAGAATGAGGTGTTATACAGTACAGCCATAATTTCTCTCTCAATTTATCTTTCCACTCAGACCCAAAATTGCGTGCCCACAGAATATCTTGTTTCAAAACTCTATTATACCTCTCTACTTGACCATTACCCTGAGGTTCGTACAAAGCCGTGGTGATGTGGCGAATATTGAAAAACGTAAGAAACTCATCCATTTCGCGAGATTTCATCTGTACACCATTGTCTGTAATAAGAACCTCTGGATAACCTTCGCGGGCAAAAACTTCCTTGAAAAATATAATCACATTGCTAGAGTTGGCATGTGGTACTAGCTTGATCTCAGGCCATTTAGAATGATAGTCAACCATCACTAAGGCAAATCTACAATCATGAGGTAAGAAATTAAAAGGGCCAGCAACGTCAAAACCAACTTTTTGCCATGGAAACACAGGCCATTCCACAGAAATAAGGGGAGCAGGTTAATTACTCTCTTCTTATCATCCCTGCAGGCCGTGGCAAAATGACCTAGTTTACCACATTTAATACATGCCTTACCAATGGCAGGACAAAATTGAAAAGATGTTACGCGGGTGAAACTCCCACATCTGTAACATACTATATCTTTGTCATTCTTTTTCCCAGCTGAGGAAATTTGTGAGAAGAATTCACAACACAAACCTCATCTACAGTTTTGTCATTCTTGGAACTCACTACCTCAATGGTCTTCATCCAACTTTCAGATTGCTCAAAAGCTTTAGCAGTAGCAATTGTATTATGCAAGTTAGGATTTCCTAAACCCAAAGTTGTTCTTGTGTTTTTTACTCTTTACATTAACTATTATTTGATCTCTGATCATCTCATCAGATATAATCCTAAAATTACACAAAAGGACAAGAGATCTAAGAGCAGTTAGAAAATCATCAAAGGATTCTGATTCTTTTTGTGAGCGTGTGTAGAATTTATATCTATTGAGCGCAATACTGGTCGTGGGTTTAAATCTAGTTTCCATACGTGCAAGCGCTTCCTCAAAAGTACTTAGCTCACCCTGGACGATAGGTAGGGTCCTAAATACTGCTTGACCTTCTGACCCCAAACAATGGAGAAGAATATATTTTTTTCTCTCATTTCCCATTCGATCCCCATCAATAGCCTTCATGTAGGTTAAAAACTCCTCCTTCCATCTAGACCAAGGAATGGGAGGATCACCTTTCATTTGTAAAAACTTTGCAGGAGGTTCAAACTGCATATCTACCCCTCTAAAATATTTATAAATACACACTCGTACAAAATAAAGTTATGGAGATCAAGAAGCAAAATGACAATAACCCCAAATGTAAAAAAAATTCAATGTAAATATAAGTTGAGCATGTCAGCATTGTAAAATGCTGTAGGAGAAAGAATGTACAATATTCATTAATGACTCACGTAACCTTAACACTGTCTTTAGCCGTGCACATCGGCGTGATATGCAAAGTGTTCTTTACTTGATACACAGTCGTGTGTATCAACGAGTGCAGATGCGTTTACTTGTGACAAGAAATATAATGCGCAGTCGTGCACATCGACGCAGGAGAAAATGTTAGGTTAGACGATATCCCTAAACAAAATGGTCGCACGCTACGCTGCGTGATGACGCGATGGCGCGTTGCGTAGCGTGATGACGAAACAGAGTCCGGATGTATAATCCCAGAAGAACGGCTTCTACTACGCGTGGGGCATAAGAAGCTTGGCAGCTGAACGTTCCTCTCTTCGATCACGCGTCTTCGGACATGGAATTCCTCCTCTCCTCGTCGGCAAAGTCGCGTGTGCAGCAGTTGCTGGTTTTGAAAAAGGCGGTGAGAAAATATGTTGAAAGTGTAGAAATTTAATATTTTCTCTGCAGTCCAAGGTAGAAAATCCAAAAAACAACGGTGGTAGATTGTATTAGAAAACAAATCTACATAAATAACTAAATGAATAGTTCAATGTAGTAAGCAAGCAATCCAGTAGAAGTAGATTAAAGTTTCATCCCAAAGTAGTGGTACCGCTCCTGTGCCTGGAAATGTAGCAGGTACTCTTGGTAAAACCCGTCGCAAGTGTAAAATCCAAATAATGAAGACAAAATCCAGATAAAATGGGAAGCAGGTTTAATCCAACAGGCACAGTACTGTCCTGACCAGAGGCAGGAACTGCAATGACAAGATTCCAGTTCTGAGTGGAATATAAGCCAACAACATGGCAGGTGCCAGAATTAAACATATACAAGTAGTTTAAAGGGGAAGGGACAAAGGAAAACACAAGGAGTAAAGCATGCGATGTAACACATTTCCCCCCTTAGATAAAATTAAGAACAAACATTTACACATTTGGCTACTCTGCTAACATTCCATACTTTGCCATCTTGAGTGACAATGCTGTTGCGATTGATCTTAACAACTTTAAAGGGTCTTCCAAATTTTGTTTCTCCGTTAGGTACTATGCCTGGTCTACGTATTCTGACCCAATCTCCAACAACAAACTGAGGTTGTTTCACTTTCATCCGAACATCATAATAGTGTTTACATCTCTCTTGTTTTTATTTCACTCTAAGGGCCACATCCTCACTGTTCACCACAGAATTACCGTCATTTGCAACATTCTTCTTCTTAAACCACCAGGGGCACAACTTGGAGACGGGCTCCCTTCCTTTTAACAATTTGAAAGGAGAAACTTCTGTAGTAGAATGAGGTGTTATACAGTACAGCCATAATTTCTCTCTCAATTTATCTTTCCACTCAGACCCAAAATTGCGTGCCCACAGAATATCTTGTTTCAAAACTCTATTATACCTCTCTACTTGACCATTACCCTGAGGTTCGTACAAAGCCGTGGTGATGTGGCGAATATTGAAAAACGTAAGAAAATCATTCATTTAGCGAGATTTCATCTGTACACCATTGTCTGTAATAAGAACCTCTGGATAACCTTCACGGGCAAAAACTTCCTTGAAAAATATAATCACATTGCTAGAGTTGGCATGTGGTACTAGCTTGATCTCAGGCCATTTAGAATAATAGTCAACCATCACTAAGGCAAATCTACAATCATGAGGTAAGAAATTAAAAGGGCCAGCAACGTCAAAAACAATTTTTTGCCACGGAAACACAGGCCATTCCACAGAAATAAGGGGAGCAGGTTAATTACTCTCTTCTTATCATCCCTGCAGGCCCTGGCAAAATGACCTAGTTTACCACATTTAATACATGCCTTACCAATGGCAGGACAAAATTGAAAAGATGTTACGCGGGTGAAACTCCCACATCTGTAACATACTATATCTTTGTCATTCTTTTTTCCCAGCTGAGGAAATTTGTGAGAAGAATTCACAACACAAACCTCATCTACAGTTTTGTCATTCTTGGAACTCACTACCTCAATGGTCTTCATCCATCTTTCAGATTGCTCAAAGCTTTAGCAGTAGCAATTGTATCATGCAAATTAGGATTTCCTAAAACCCAAAGTTGTTCTTTGTGTTTTTTTACTCTTTACATTAACTATAATTTGATCTCTGATCATCTCATCAGATATAATCCCAAAATTACACGAAACGACAAGAGATCTAAGAGCAGTTAGAAAATCATCAAAAGATTCTGATTCTTTTTGTGAGCGTGTGTAGAATTTATATCTATTGAGCGCAATACTGGTTGTGGGTTTAAATCTAGTTTCCATACGTGCAAGCGCTTCCTCAAAAGTACTTAGCTCACCCTGGACGATAGATAGGGTCCTAAATACTGCTTGACCTTCTGACCCCAAACAATGGAGAAGAATATTTTTTTTTCTCTCATTTCCCATTCGATCCCCATCAATAGCCTTCATGTAGGTTAAAAACTCCTCCTTCCATCTAGACCAAGGAATGGGAGGATCACCTTTCATTTGTAAAAACTTTGCAGGAGGTTCAAACTGCATATCTACCCCTCTAAAATATTTATAAATACACACTCGTACAAAATAAAGTTATGGAGATCAAGAAGCAAAATGACAATAACCCCAAATGTAAAAAAAATTCAATGTAAATATAAGTTGAGCATGTCAGCATTGTAAAATGCTGTAGGAGAAAGAATGTACAATATTCATTAATGACTCACGTAACCTTAACACTGTCTTTAGCCGTGCACATCGGCGTGATATGCAAAGTGTTCTTTCCTTGATACACAGTCGTGTGTATCAACGAGTGCAGATGCGTTTACTTGTGACAAGA
Organism: Calotriton arnoldi; assembly: GCA_963921515.1. Lineage (NCBI taxonomy): Eukaryota > Metazoa > Chordata > Amphibia > Caudata > Salamandridae > Calotriton > Calotriton arnoldi. The sequence continues at coordinate 52,983 of CAWUFW010008438.1, read as the reverse complement.
AATATAATGCGCAGTCATGCGCATCGACGCAGGAGAAAATGTTAGGTTAGACGATATCCCTAAACAAAATGGTTGCACGCTACGCTGCGTGATGACGCGATGGTGCGTTGCGTAGCGTGATGACGAAACAGGGTCCAGATGTATAATCCCAGAAGAATGGCTTCTGCTACGCGTGGGGCATAAGAAGCTTGGCAGCTGAACGTTCCTCTCTTCGATCACGCATCTTCGGACATGGAATTCCTCCTCTCCTCGTCGGCAAAGTCGCGTGTGCATCAGTTGCTGGTTTTGAAAAAGGCGGTGAGAAAATATGTTGAAAGTGTAGAAATTTAATATTTTCTCTGCAGTCCAAGGTAGAAAATCCAGAAAACAACGGTGGTAGATTGTATTAGAAAACAAATCTACATAAATAACTAAGGGGCACATTACGATACCCGGCGTAAATAATTCCGCCAGGCATGGAAGCGGCAAAAATCCGCCCGCACACACCGCCTGAACACCGACCACGCCATTACGATTACACAAACCGAATACCGCCATCGGCGGAAAAGCACACAAAATACCGCCCGCCAACGTCCGAGTCGGAGACAAACCGCCCGCCACGGACGGAAACACGCACGACAACACAAAACCGCCCGCCCTCACGGCCGACACACCGCACGTGAAATTACGATCGCACCGACATGAGCGTGGAAAACCACAAATATACCGCCCGCCAGCGCAAACAACGCCGATGAGAATCGACACGGCAGAAGCCATGGCGCCCACGTACCTGCACAGAAACCATCCGCACACAAAACCAATAGCACACAACATGGCCAACAAGTCCACACAGCAAGGCACGCACAAATACACAAGCACAGTACATATCCCGAAAACACCCCCCGGACAAACAAAAAATACAAAGGCCAGAACCCCAGACACAACACACCTGAAAACAACAGACCATGAGGACACACCCACATAGGTGAGTACAAAAGCAGCACTCCCACAGACCACAACCCCTTGCTACATTGCAAACCAGAGAGGAGAGGAGAGGACACAGTGACACAGCAAGGACAGCAGCACACCACAGAAACGCACACATCACAACCACCACCACCACCACCACCAAACACCACCACCACCACCACCACCACCACCACCACCAAACACCGGCACCACAAACCCCCTGCACATTACACAACACACACCGCACCAGCACCACAAACACCATGGCACCACAAAGGATGCCCAAGTTCACGCCCATGGAGCTGACGGTCATGGTCGACGAGATCATCAAGGTGTACCCACAAATCTATGGGAACATGGTCCAGCACACACCACTAGCCACCAGAAACAGAATGTGGAACCGGATCGTAGACCAGGTCAATGCAGTCGGGACCCTGCCCAGGAACAGAGTCGAGATTAACAAACGTTGGAATGACGTCAAGAGCCTGGTCAAGAAGAAGGAGGGCAAAAACAGAGAGCTGGCTGCCGTCACTGGCGGAGGGAATCCCGCGCTCTTTAAGACCTTCAAAGCGTGGGAGGAGAAGGTGCGAGTCGTAATCCATCCGGAGATCCTCGCCGGATTAGCAGGGGGAGTGGAGGCTGGTAAGTACAAACTAATGTATACCAGCACACCGCTATGTACTCATATGCACTACCACCATGCCACAGCTCCCAGGGACAAACACCCCCATGTCCAGCACACAATACACAACACATCACACACACATGCAACAGACACCACCACACACAGCCCAAACCGAACAACTGCAAGATGCGTGGGGACATGTGTACACTAAGCCAGCCACGTAACCACCAACAGGTCCCCAAATATGCCAGAAGCGCCACAACGAGCACCCACCACACCCATGTGTCCGCCACAGCTGCACCAACCGACAAGTAACAGGTAAGTGGCAGGAACACAAAGTGCAGTGGGTGGGACGGTGGACAGCCCAAGTACAACACACACCAGGCCCCAGTCCCACAGCACAGCAAGGAGGAGCATCCCCCACACCCCACACCCACGTGTCAGCCACCGCAGTGCACAACGACAGCCGAAAGGCAGACATCACGGTCCACAGCAATCGGTGTCAGTGGGTATCCAGCCACCCCCACGACCCACAACACCCTCCCACCCCCACAGACCTGCAACATGGAGCACCCCCGCTTAGAGCCATGTGGCATCCAGTACAGTGCACGCACGAACAACTTGCAGGTGGGAAACTGGACAGGGCCGGATTACTGGAGGCATGAGGACCGTGAACACGACCAACACATGGGACATGTCACGTAGCAGACGAACACGCAGCACCGCCCACCGTCACGAACAAGTGAACAATGTGCACACGGACATGAACAACAGACTCACACCCCACATGACCCATCACAGACATAGCAACACCCAAGGAGCCACGTCTGCATGCACAAGCCACACTGAATATAGTACCACACGGCAGCCACTGTGCAACTCATCACACACAACCGAAACACCATTGAAGTCCTGTCCATGTAGCCCCAACTGCCTGTCAACCACACACCCCACAACTACGCCTATGTAAGACAAACAACACTAGACGCAACAGAGCGGAACAACATAAATGCACACGAACACCACTGAACCCATCAAACACACAGACACACCATGCACAAACAACATACCATCCATCCCATCCGTCAGCCCCAGTCTCATGAAAGGCATGTCATCCGCACAGCTGCCACACATACAGCAGTCACGCTAAGATACATGCCCATTACCAACCATGTGCCAGAAGTCAATGAAGTGCACGACACACTGTGAGCAACAACACACAACATGGGCCACACCCCCCCGAGCACTGCAGTGATGCACATGGCACAGGGCAGCACGCACACCAAGGAGATGGGACAACTGCAATACGTTGGCTGGCACACAACCATCACTCACTCATAACGATGCGTCCAATGCCATGTCCAGTAATCACAACAGACAGCAAATATGCAGGCCATGTCAAGCATGCACACACCTCAAACCATGCACTGTCATGCTGCCACAACACATGTCACGTTCGGCACCCATGGCTCACAGCATGTACCCCAAAAGCATATTCCCTCCCAAATGCGAATCCGGGGCATGGCCCCCATGTTGCCATATGCGTTCCTAAGCGTTCCATTTGAACCCCAAAAGCATATTCCCTCCCAAATGCGAATCTGGGGCATGGCCCCCATGTTGCCATATGCGTTCCTAAGCGTTCCATTTGAACCCCAAAAGCAAAGTACAAACCAGACCCAGGATGGGCCAGGAGCCCGCATACACCAGAGTCACAATAAGTAGGGGCACAGCAACACACCCATCGGCATGGCCAATCCGTCCCATGCCACATGTGCACAGCACACAGTCCCATTGCCAAGCACACACAACTACAGATGCTACAGCCACACACACGCCTCCGGGAAACCCATGTACGAGATTGCACGAACTGTCAATGTCAGACGACAAATACATACTTCGCCAGGTGCAACACAATAACTAATCTCATTCTCTCCACAGGTGACGAACTGCTGGATGCTGGGGATGGAGCCAGCAGCCAGCACAGCCAGCCTACAAGCCCCCAACGAGGACACACGGATCTGGAGGATCTGTCCTCCTCTTCGGACACGGACAACCAAGCAGGCCCATCTGGTGTGGCAGGGCCCAGCCGCTCCCCAGGACCCCTCCTACCCACCAACCCATCATCCAGGGCTGCTGAACATTCACAGCCCCCTGCTGCCACTGTCGTTGCGGCCACACCCACGGTCATTGTGGCCACTACCACTGCCGCAACCGCCACCATCGCCGCACCGACCACCACCGCCGCCACCACCGCCACGTCTCCGCTGGCACCAGCCCCAGCGCAGGTGGTGGCCCGGACGACTGGATCCACCCTGGGAGCCACAGCGAGGACCGTGGTGAGCAATGTGGCTAGTGGGCAGGCCGGTGGCAGCAGGACTGGTAGGAGGAGCAGGGTCAGGGAAACGCCAGCCTCCCCTGGGAGCCATGCCCTGCCTCACATGGCCAGAGTCCTTGGGGCCTATGAAGAGGCCCAAGGACAATGGGTCCGGTCTGCCTCAGACACGCGTGAGGTGCTGGGGGTGTTGAGGTCCATGGACGCCCGTATGGGCCAAATCGTGGACCTCATGGGACAGCTGGTGGTGGCGGTGAGGTCACAGCCAGGGACAGCAGCTCCCCTCCGCCACCACCTGCCGGGGCGCAGGGTGGAGCAGCAGTGTCCAGTTCCCCTGCGTCCACAGCCAGTGATCACACCTCAACCACCAGCATGTCGCAAGCAGGCACCCCCCCTCGTAAACGTGGAAGGGGCCGTCCGAAGAGGAAACAGATCTCCCGGGAGGACTTTGCACGCTCCAGTCGCAAGTGAGGCAGCCAGCCAGCCTTCCGCCAGCCTTCCTTGACCAGCCACTGCATTGACTTGGACTACGATCCCACTCCACACAGCCATCTGGATGGCATGTGTGTGTTGGACTATGGACATAGAACCAGTGGGTACACCCTGATCATCACGCAGCCATGACCGACAGCTCATTGTCACTGCACGCACCACTTTTGTCATCATCTTACACACAATCACATGTCACAGTTTGTAATAAATGCACCTTTTTCACTAACTGCTGTTTGTGCCCTGTGTCTTATTTGTACGGAATACAACGGCCACCTTGGGCGGAAAGGCACCTGATGCGTGGCATGGCATTTGAATCCGGAGGGCCTGTAGGGACCTAGGGGTGGGAGACAGAACAGGAGCACATTCAATGAGTGTGTCACACACCCATCACACAGTACATGTCAACAACTACAAGCAATGTACACACATCGCACAGAGCTATAGGGCACAATGCCACAGCCACCAACAGTGGCATACTACCCTGGCCATGGAGCGTTGACACACAGCACGCAGTGAACAAACGGCCACCCTGACACAGCACACACACACCTGCACAGATACAGCCACATCAGCCGCCGTACATGGACACTCACCGTCAAGTGAAGTAGCGGGCGATGAGCTGCTGCCGCACATTACCAGCTTCCTCCTCTCCGCTGTCCTCCTCACTCGAGCTGTCCTGGTCTGCGGGCTGGGGCCCTGGTTGGTCTCCGTCATCCACGATGAGGGGGATCTGCTTCCGAATGGCCAGATTGTGCAGCATGCAGCACGCCACCACTATCCGGCACACCTTCTGTGGGGAGTACACCAGCGCACCCTCGGTGCGGTCCAGGCACCTGAACCTGGACTTGAGGAGGCCAAAGGTACGCTCGACCACACGTCTGGTCCTCCCATGTGCCTCATTGTAGCGATCGTCTGCTGGGGTGCGAGGATTCCTCAATGGACTGAGCAGCCATGCCCCATTCGGATACGCAGAGTCACCTGGGTGTGAGGGACACAGAGAACCGTTGCTAATCCAACTGGACAGGGGACAGCATCGCACAGCCAGCACGCTACACCACTCAACATACTCACCGACAATACAGGCACGATCCTGTTGCATATTGGACATCAGTCGTGGCAAGATGCTGTTGCGCATTATGTGTGCGTCATGGGCCGAGCCTGGGAACTTTGCACACACGTGGGTGATCACCATGTCCGCAAGGCACACCACTTGCACATTCAGGGAGTGCGTGTGCTTCCTGTTGCGGTACAGGTGCTCAGTGGCCTGTGGTGGAACAAGGCCGACATGTGTGCAGTCAATGGCTCCAACGACGTGTGGGATTCTGCCAAGGGCATAGAATGCACCCTTCACTGCCGCCAATTCACGAGCCCTGGGGAAGCGGATGTACCTGTTCCGGTACAGCATCATGGCTGCCAGTACATCCCTCAGCACCTTGCTGAACATGGGCTGGGACATCCCTCCTCCACTGCCCACTGTGTGCTGGAATGACCCAGTGGCGAAGAAATGCATGGCGGCCATCACCTTAGCCGTGGGGGTGACAGCAGTCGGATACACCCTGCGGGGACGGAGATGGGGTTCTAACATGGCACACAGTCGATGCAGGGTTGGCCTGTCCAGCCGAAACTTCCTAATGACCTCCGTATCCTCCATGTCTGCCAGCAATTGGTATGGGCGGTCAATGTTCGGTCTCCGCCTAGGGACAATGGCAGAGGACACATGTCAAAGCAACACGACACATAGCAATTTCGCATACACATCACTGACATGACTGAGCAAGCACATGAGCCACAGCCCAGCTGTCAAGCTGGGACGGCACGGCCACAATACACTTACACAGGTCTCCCACCAATGGCAATGGCTAGTGATACAAACCACTGCCATGTGCATGCACATGGGGATCTAGGCCCCAATGACTTGCGGGGCGTGCTGATGGGGACTGACTGCATATCCGTCAAGCGGCAACGCCACGGCAACATGAATGTCTGCTGAGCATGGAACTGCTTCCGCGGCTGGATGAGTATGGCACACGACGACGACGATGTGGGCACAGGCTGAGCGGCCAAAACAAGTGGGACCTGTGGCACGAGGGGATATGAGACAGTAGTAGGTGTCAGCACTGCACCCTATGTACAGCACTGTACGGATCACACCTCCCGAAACATTGACAGGTGTCCACATTGACAGCCCCATGCCAAGACGGCTGTGTGCTTGCAGTCACACGTCACAGGTGAGAGGTTACATTGCACGTGCCAGGTGGCAGACGTACACAGTGGGAGCTGGCATGTGTGTGCATGTGTCTCCTGTTCAGGATCCACCACATGGGCGCTGACTCTGTACTGACCATTGGACACAGCATGTTCCGTGGAAGGCTTGTGTGTGTGGGATGGTGGCACTGGATGTGCCTCCGTTGGGTGGGGGGCCATGCACAGGGCGGGTACGTCGATGATTGCGCATTGTTGGTCACGGTGGGTGCACCAACTAAGATGTGTTGCCCTGTGTTCAATTCCTATGTCCGCATGATGATGGACTGTAGATGTGGGCAGACTACACATTGGTCGATGTGCTGTCTATATGCATGTGCCTTCACACCAGGCACAGCTGCCCCTGCACATGTGACCCCTGCTGGACTCGCTGCTGGGTCTGTGGAGCTGATGCACCTTCTGCGCGTGGGGCGGACAGCTCTCCTCACTTCCTCATTGCGCATGTCATGACTTTGCCGCAGGTGACATGGATCATGGAGGGCCCACATGTACGCGTGGGTAGGCTACACATGATTGTACACTGGTCGCCACCCCCAGTCAGTGTTTCGAATGGGAAGGTTGTCGTGCTGGTGGTATGTTCGATGTGGCGGATGGGCGGGCCTAGGTGCGGGCTTACATTCCGGACATGGGGGTAGTTGGATTGGCGACTAGTTGCAGTACACACGGGACACGTCTCTTCCTTTCCACATCTGGGTCATCCCTTGTACTAACTGACAGTGATACAGTCATCTTCGCCCCAGCCCTCATGTCCTCCCCTCGCTCCCCCAATATGCATGCTCACCTGCGAGGCTAGCGCTTGCACAGGCAGCCCCAAGCTCGCACCAGAGAGGGCAAGGAGTGTATGTGTGGGTCCAGTTGCACGAGTGGGCTGTCTCAGGGTATGATGTGTCGCGGGACGCCGTCCACCTGCGTGGTACCCCAAATGGAGACCCGGCCTGCATGGACTATGCATCATAGTCTTCGCCTTCCGGATCCGCCACCTGCGACACCCAGTGGCTGTGGCTGCCCTTGCGGCCAGGCCGCGTCCGTCTGTGGCTGATGGCCCACACATTCACTCTTTGGCCTCTCTGGGGAGGGCTCGGGGGTGGTGGCGCACGCGCTTGCACTTAGTCGCAATGGCATGTGGCGTGGTTGGTATGATGGGCAATGGATGGGATGGTGCGAGCCACCTCCCGTGACATCAGTGCTGCTCGTGCTGTGGTGCGTCCCCCTACACTTCCATCTGACTTGTGCCATGCTAGACGTTGAGGTTCTATTGCCTGCGTGATATGACCAGGAGGAGCGCGAGGAGACCTCTCACACACCATGCTCCACTGCCATCCCGTGCCCTGTATCGCCTGTGCGGATTGACTATGTTGGGGTTACACCTGGTCGACTGGGGCTGTGTGTGCCTTGTCAGGGGCATGGCGGGCGCACAACAGGATCCAGCTTGTCCACAGAGGGTGGGCTGAGGTGCGCCTGGTACCGCCTTGTACGTGTGCCCGGCTGCTATGCACACACGTGTTCACTCCCCCCCGACAGGTGTCCTCTCACAATGCCCAGGGAAGCGGTGGTGTGCTGTTCATGACCCCTCCCAACACGGCGTGCTCCAACTTGGCATGTGCGCATCTACCCGTCGCACCCACCCACCTGAGCACTGCGTCCATACGACTTCACACGACACATGTGTGTCTTCCACAGTAGTGCTACTCATTTGCGTTGACATCCAATACCAGTGGACTACATGGTCATGTCACGACTGCCGTGTACTTCACATACTCTCATCCTCTCTCATTCGTACTTGTGAAATGAGTCAGCGGAGACAGTTTTGGTTTCAAACATTATATTGAGTCTTCTGTCCTCTGTGATGCAGTATAGTGGACACTACTGGCAGCGGAATACATGTTGAGGATATACTGAGCATGATTGCAAATGGGATAGGGAGTGGGGTTACATGTGATTGGCTGTTGCATGTGGGATGTGGGCTTCAGAGTGACATCTGCTTGGCCAAGGCTGTGCTAATGTACATTTACGTATAGCTGCGGAGCTGCGGACTTTGACACAGACGGTATACATGTAGCCTACCAGACCGCTTGGCATCATGGGCACAGTCCATCTCAGTTCCATGTGACAGGTTTGCTGCGGTTGTTCCTCATGCACGCGTGCATGTGAGATGACATCAGGGCATGTGCTTGCGTGCATGCAGCGGCGTGCCACTTGTTGTTGCACTGTGGTGGTTACTGGACATGTCACAGTCACTGGGGTTGTGTTGTTGTTGTATGCACTTGTCGTCCATGCAAAGGTCCTGGTATGGGATTCCCGGGGCGGGGGTGGGAGGGGTGCAGCACCCACAGACTCCAGGCGACCTATTCATGTCCACTGAGCGGTGTGTGTGTCCATGGGCGCTGGATCCATGTCGTGTCCTGGTTGTTCGTGCAGTTCCGTCCATGTGGGTGCGATACACAGAGCCCATGCCACTGCCTCCCACGATGCATGCGGTGTTCCTGGATGTGATGGGGAACAGTGTGCATGTCCCGGTCATATCCGATGTCATGGCGATGTCGTTGATGGTGTGGTTACAGTTGCCGGTCGTTTGGTATGGCTGTTGTGGTGGTGACTGGCCAGATCCGTGCGGAAGCTAAGCATGGGTGCGGGGTTGGACATCATAGGTCACTCGGGGAACCTGCGTTGTGGTCCGACGTATTTACAGGTTGTCAGGTATGCGATGCCGTCCAGCAGGGCTTCCATGTCATTGGTGGTGTGACATGTTTGCCAGCCAATGAAGCGGATGGTGGCTGTCAAGGTGTTGTTCGTAGGTTGTCCCTTGGAGGACCATGATGGGGCATGCTGGGTGACATTCGATGTAGCTGTTATCGATGATCCGTCGTGTGGAGGCACAGTGGTCCCATTTCAGTGCGGGTGCGATGTTGGCCACATACGCCATGCCCCCATAGGCAGAGCAGGCCCTGTCGTGTGCGTCCAGAGGGAGGAGTAGTGGTAGCAGGTCCGCCTTCAGACATGCCGGGTTGGAGAGGCATATCTCGACGGGATGCTGGTAGGGACACCTCCGACAGTAGAAGACGGGCATGACGCAGCTGAACAATGTGATGCGGTAAGTCAGTCGGTAACTTACGTTCAGCAGGGACAGGAGATCGCATCCCAATGTATGGCACAGGTTGGTTTTGTACAGCTTGAGCTGTTCGGCGTAGTTGGGTAGGTGTGTTGCGGTTGCCATTTCGCAGCGGTTCGCTGAGGTGGCGTGCTCCGGCTGTGTGTGCAGTCTGCAATGTGCACGCTCCGGGGTTGCTGTGAGCTCTGTGTAGTCGTAGGGAGACAGGACTTGTGTTCTGTTGGCTTGTTTGGAGGACACGGGCCCTCTTCCCACATGCTTCTCAGACAGTTCAAGGTCAGTGCTGTGTGACTCCTTCCAATTAACTTGCATGTGGCCGACATGGGGGAGTGTTTTCTTCTTTCTTCCCCGTCCGTTGTGTGCTTCTGTGATATGCGCTATCTGCGGTGTGGTCGGTCTCCTCGGCATGCCTGTGTTGGTCTATTCTTGGACAATGGCTGTATTCACCGGCTTCTGTCGTAGGGCTGTGGTTTCGGAGTTGGAATGGAAGGTCATTCAGTGCTGTCTGCTCTCCCTTGTGTGGGCGGCAGGCTGCCTTTCCGCTCTGCGTTGGGCCTTGTGTGTGGATGTTATTCTTGGGCCACCTGTTGTCGGTCCCCGGGCTCTTTGGTGTTCCGTTTTATATGTCTTGTTCATATGTGCAGGGTGGTATGGGTGTTTCTGTGTGGTACTGGCGTTCCTCTTCCCGAAGGGGCCCTGCTTCTCCTAGTTGGTGTTGCCGCCGCTGTGTGCTACGCCATGTTTGTTACACTGGGGTGTGTCCTGCTGTTGCGTGTCTTCACTGACATGTGTGCGTCGGTTGTGTGGCGTTGGGTGTTGTCCGTGAATTGGGCGTTGGGGACATGTCTGTGGCCGGCCTGTCACGTGTCATGTGCGTTCGGGGTGGGGCTGATGTGTGTGCTGCTTGGTTGTGTCCCTGTGTCTGTGTGCGACGCATGCATGGCGCTGCGGTTGGCCTCTGCGTTGTGCGCATGTGTGGCGGCGTCATCGGCGCTTTGGGGCCGTGACGGGGTGGTTGGTTCCTAGTCCCAGGTGGTGTGTACACATGTGTTCTGCGATGTTACGATTTGGCCTGTGTGTCATATGTGGATGCGATGGTGGATGTGTTGTGTACACGCGCTGGTGGGGGTTGTCCGCTTTTTCCGCCCTTGCACTGTGTGCGCTGTTTGCGTGCACTTGTTGTGTGTGTGCCTACCTGCGTCTCCGCGGTACGTTGCGTCCTTGGTGGTGCATCAGCAGGAGCATGGGGACGGCCTGCAGTGCTGGATTCATGCTCGGGGAGCCGCTTTCGTTGTCCGTGCTCGGCGTCCGTGTTACCGCTTCGGTTTGTCGTACGGTATCTCTTGGCCGTGGGAGCCGTTTGTTTGCGGCATCGTAATTTATGCGCCGGGCGGGACGTGTTTCGTCGGACGGTGTGTGTCAGTTGGGCTGCGCCGCTACGTGTACGGGCGCACTTTGATGGCGGACGGTGTTGCTGGCTTGCCGGCGGTGTTTGGCCTGCTTTTCGCATCGTAATTGGGCGGGCGTGTGGACTGCTGCGTGCCGGCGGTAACTGGTGCTTTTTGCATCCGCCAGCACGGCGGTTGTGCTTCCGCCCGCCATCGTAATGGGCCCCTAAATGAATAGTTCAATGTAGTAAGCAAGCAATCCAGTAGAAGTAGATTAAAGTTTCATCCCAAAGTAGTGGTACCGCTCCTGTGCCTGGAAATGTAGCAGGTACTCTTGGTAAAACCCGTCGCAAGTGTAAAATCCAAATAATGAAGACAAAATCCAGATAAAATGGGAAGCAGGTTTAATCCAACAGGCACAGTACTGTCCTGACCAGAGGCAGGAACTGCAATGACAAGATTCCAGTTCTGAGTGGAATCTATGCCAACAACATGGCAGGTGCCAGAATTAAACATATACAAGTAGTTTAAAGGGGAAGGGACAAAGGAAAACACAAGGAATAAAACATGCGATGTAACAGTCTAGATTACAGGGTTAGAGGAGTGGTGAATCTGTCATCTGGGTTCGGTTGGCAGTGGAGCAGGACATTGAGTTTCACCATTATTTTGGAAGAGATAAAATCAGCTCAGTGGTTTACTAAGTTAGATACTAGCGGAGCCTATAACGTAGTAAGAATTCAGGAAAGCAATGAGTAGAAGATGGTGATCAAGACCATATATTAACATTCTAAATCTATAGACATAATGTTCGGAATAAGTAATGGGCGGCTGCCTTACTGCATCTAATAAATGACATCTTCCGTGATGTACTACATGTATATATCTAGATGATATACTCACTTTCTCTAAGATTCTGATGGTAAATCAGCATCATGTACAGAAAGTCCTCTCATATAAGAAAGAATTGTCTCCATGTCAAGTTGGAAAAATGCAGCTTTAAGGCCAATCAAATCATCATTATAGGATATTCTATTTCCTCTCTACGATCAATATGGACAATGATAATATGAAACCTCTTTGCAATGGCTCACTCCTAAAATTGTTAAAACATTCAATGTTCCATTGATTTCACCAGCTTTTTTGGCAATTGTTAGAGTCATTGTCCTTTGCCGTACCAGTTGTTCCACAGCTAACGGAGAAAGGAGAGCCTTTTCATTGGTATCCACAACAAGGACAGGCCTTTACAACTTTCAAGACACCATTCACAACTGACCCTCTTTTCAGGCACCCAATCTGCCTTTCAGAGTCGTAATTGATGCTTCACCAACTGCAGTAAGGGTCATTCTCTCACTATGAGATGCAGACACACAAGCTATCCATGCTGTGGCTCTAAACCCAAACTTTAAAATCAACAGATCAGCATTATAGTATGTAATGTGGGAATTGCTGGCAATAAAAGACGTATTAACTCACTTATGTTGTCAACTCAAGGGCGATGCTCATGAAACAACTGTCTGACCAGATCATACGAACCTTGGATTTTTACTCTCAATGTTATGAGAAAACCATAGTGCTGTAAGAATGCTTTTTTTTTGCAAACATATTTAATTGAGCTTTGTAATTTCACACCCTGCTTGTATATGGATAGTCCATATGTATGGCCCAGGACCCCCTCCACCAGGTAGGATGTACCATGAACAGCATGAATGACTCTACAGATATTGGGAGGCAGTCCCCCAAATGTGTTGTCGATCCTCCCGAAGGTACAGCAGTGCTTAACAATGTTTAAATACTGGAGCATAGTCTGCAAAAGGATAAACAATTCAGACCAATCCCAGTAATGACCCCTTCCGCCCCCTCCATTCACTCACTCTTGTGGTGTGGTATAAGTGCTTAGTGGTAAGTGGGAATCGAGGGCGGTCAATTCATTGGCATATCCATTCACATGGAGTTTAACCAACGTGGGCAAGCAGCACCTGAGCTTTTAAATACATCTTCTCTCAGGCAGACATTGGGTAGTGAGGACAGTCCCTGGGTCTTCCCTACTGGAACTCAGCTAATGGAGCCAGTCAATGAGAGAGCATTTTAGTGAGAGGAGGGTTGACCCCGTCAGACTCTTTCTCTCTCATCGTATTTATCAGGTACTCCCAGGCTCTGGCAAAGTCCAATGAGCCCCTGCCCCCCCTGGCGTCTCTAGGGAGTGCACCCCTTCCTAATCCTCCCATTGGGGGGGGGTCTGCCTTCCATCCCTTGATCTGTGGTCCAGTGGGAGTTTTCCAGCGCATAGTTACGTGTTGTTTGGCAAGTATTAATACAAGATCGATAAAATAGGTCAGTTTCTTCTTATTTGTTTAGTGGTAGAGCTCCAATATACAAGTCAAGGGAAAGGGTTCAATGCTACAATCTGCAACGTCTTTTAGGGAACAGACTACCTCCGACTTGCAGTCGTTCAGCCATGGGCAGCCTCACACCATGTGAAACATTACTGCCCCTTTGAATGGCATCTGGGGCATTCATGCACCGTGTGAGGGAAGTAGGTATTAAGTCTGCGAGGGGTGAGGTATGCCTAATGGAGTACATAGTAGTTGATTAATTTAAATCGTGCATTGCAGGACGGTGCGCAGACAAAATATCGAAAATAATATATCGATATACAAAAATATCGAAGTTAAAATATCGAAGGGACAGAATATCGAAGGGACAGAATATCGATGGACAGAATATCGACCTTAAGGTAAGTTATATCGAATTTTTTAATATCGATGTTACTAATATCGATATTTGTATTATTGTTATGTATTTTATTATGTTTTTAATATGTATGTGTTATATGTGTTTTTGTTAAGTGTTCTACTTGTTTAAAAATATATGTATACAATTTTTATATGTTAATAAAAAAAAATGTAAGTTCATTATTTTTTTTTTGTACTGCAGCGGGTTGTGGGTTTTTAGGGGAATAGGGTGGGAAGTAATTTAATTATACTAAATTAATTATTAATTTTTAGGAATTATAAATTAATTTTAATTATTTTTGCGTTTAAGTTCTGTAGCGGGTTGTGGGTTTATAGGGGAATAGGGTGGGAAGTAATTTAATTGTAATTAAGTTATAATTTATTTTAATTAATTGTTATTGATAATTATATAATTGTTAATTAATTAATAATTGGTAATTAATTTTTATTAATTGGTGATTAATTTTTATTAATTCATTAATTGATTATCATGTAATTTAAATGTAATTAACTTATAATTTATTTTAATTAATTGGTATTGATAATTATATTATTGTTAATTAATTGATAATCGGTAATCAATTATTATTAATTGGTAATTAAATATTATTAAATATTATTTATTGATAAATTTAATTAATATATTAAGAATTATTTATTAATTGATAATAAATGTTTAATTATTATTATTATTGGTATAAAAAAGCATTTAATTGTTTAATATTAGTTAATTGGTAATTAAGTTTTAATAATTTATATGTTTTTGTTATTAAAAATATGTTATTGTTCAATATTTATTATTTAGTAATTAATATTTATTAATTATTATTTATTGGTATTTATTGTTAATTTATTGTTAATAAATTTTCTATTGGTAATTATGTTATTAATAATTATTTATTGGTATTGGTAAATAGTTTAGAGTTATTTAATAATTAATTAATTATTTAAAAAAATTAATTTATTTATAAGTATGTTATTTGTAACTTCTACGCTATCCAACACTTCCCCTACTGTTGCACTCTCTGGAGTTGGAATAGTAATTTTTACCCCTACGCTATCCAACACTTTCCCTACTGTTGCACTCCATGGAGTGGGAATAGTAATTTTTACCCCTACGCTATCCAACACTTTCCCTACTGTTGCACTCACTGGAGTGGGAATAGTAATTTTTACCTCTACGCTATCCAACACTTTCCCTACTGTTGCACTCCCTGGAGTGGGAATAGTAATTTTTACCCCTACGCTATCCAACACTTTCCCTACTGTTGCACTCACTGGAGTGGGAATAGTAATTTTTACCTCTACGCTATCCAACACTTTCCCTACTGTTGCACTCTCTGGAGTGGGAATAGTAATTTTTACCCCTACGCTATCCAACACTTTCCCTACTGTTGCACTCTATGGAGTGGGAATAGTAATTTTTACCCCTACGCTAACCAACACTTTCCCTACTGTTGCACTCACTGGAGTGGGAATAGTAATTTTTACCCTCACGCTATCCAACGCTTTCCCTACTGTTGCACTCCCTGGAGTGAGAATAGTAATTTCTACCCCTACGCTATCCAACACTTTCCCTACTGTTGCACTCTCTGGAGTTGGAATAGTAATTTTTACCCCTACGCTATCCAACACTTTCCCTACTGTTGCACTCTCTGGAGTGGGAATAGTAATTTTTACCCCTACGCTATCCAACACTTTCCCTACTGTTGCACTCTCTGGAGTGGGAATAGTAATTTTACCCCTACGCTATCCAACACTTTCCCTACTGTTGCACTCTCTGGAGTGGGAATAGTAATTTTTACCCCTACGCTAACCAACACTTTCCCTACTGTTGCACTCACTGGAGTGGGAATAGTAATTTTTACCCTCACGCTATCCAACGCTTTCCCTACTGTTGCACTCCCTGGAGTGGGAAAAGTAATTTCTACCCCTACGCTATCCAACACTTTCCCTACTGTTGCACTCTCTGGAGTTGGAATAGTAATTTTTACCCCTACGCTATCCAACACTTTCCCTACTGTTGCACTCTCTGGAGTGGGAATAGTAATTTTACCCCTACGCTATCCAACATTTTTCTTACTGTTGTTTTTTTGGGGGTTGTAATAGTAGTTTTATTCCCTACGCTATTTAATATTTTTTGTATTATTTTAGTTAATATAGTATATAATTAATTTTCAAAATATTAAAAGTAAATTTAATTTTTTTAATTTGTTATTATAATTATTTAATTTTTATTTATGTTATTGTTTTATGTGTATAGATGTATTTGTAATTTATAATATTTTTTAATAATTTATAATTTATTAAAATAATTATTGAAACTCATTATAAAGTAAGTATATTTATTATATATTATATGTATATGTTTAATTAATGTTTTATTTAATTATATATGTTACTTATTAATTTTAAAAATTATAAAATATTTTTAACTATGTTTATTTTAATTATAAGTATTATTTAGTTTATTTTACATATTATTGTTAACAAAAAAAAAACGATATTTTTTATAACGATATTTTTGACAATCGATATTGTTTTTTCGATATTTTTGTACTTACCATGTTGTAGATAGGATTTCGATATTATTGACATCGATATTTTTGTTGCGATATTTTTGTAGGTCGATTTTTTGACCTTCGATATTTTGTCAGTGATCCTTGCAGGACACCTTCGGGGTAGTCTCTAGTATTTTAATTGAGTCCCCTTCAGAGATTGGGGCACCCAAGTCGTCGTCCTCTCACCTCTCCTTGAACTGTGTGAGGGATTGGGTCATATCTGCTCGAAGCGCATGATAGAGGCCTGACACCAATCTGCATATTGATTCAGAGGACCATAGAAACTTGCAGGCCTGGTGCGTTGGGGGTTCAGTGCCTCTCTCCCCCAATGTCATTGCATGGCCGTGAATAGGGCACAGTGGAGCAAACAATGCCCTGCAGGGACATTGTGTTCATCCCTGAAGTCGTTAAAGTTGAGTTGATCGCCATGCTCTTCCTGTGAAAGTGAAGACAGGGACTGCGGCGGAAGTGTGGAGGAGTAGGGCACAGAGGCCTGAGACTTCTGAAGTGCTCGGATCCAACAGTATTTGATGGCTTTCAGATCACTGCGTCTTCCTGTGGCACTTCTCATGGGGTCCAATAAAAAAGACAACAAAGTATCTGGGGCGGGGTGTCTCTGGCACCTCCCGGAGCCAGTTCAGGTGCCACTGCAGATGAGCGTCCAAGAAATAGGTCTCAAAGTCTGGGTCCCCGGTCTGAAGTCAGGCGGATCAATGTAGTCAAGGCTACTCATCGCCGTCCCTTGCCCCATATCAGATCAGCTAGGATAGAGTCTAGGGGGCCGATTCTGATGCGGGTTGGAAAAGCTTCCCGACCGAATCGGTTGGGAAATGGTGTCCGACCCACTCGGATCGGGAAAGTCCGACCGGCGGAGTAGGATGCATCCGGATGCTTCCAGATACGATTTGGTTGAACTCCCATTGACTTCAATGGGAACATTTGTTCCTAACCGCATCAGAATTGGGTCCTCGGTCGGGAAGACACGTTCCCGATCCGATTTGGAAGGAGCAAATGCTGTTAGGAGGCCTTCCTAACCGCATCAGAATCAGGCCCTCGGTCGGGAAGCTTTTCCAACCCGCATCAGAATCGGGCCCTAGGTCTCTAAATTTACTTCTGGGTATGAGCACTGGGAGGGTTGCAAAATAGTATAGGAGGTGCGGTAATGCCACCATTTTAGCTATTGCTATCCTGCCGGAAACCAAGATAAGGAGCGTTTTCCAGAAGGCCATACTGGCATGAAAGGCCCCAATGGCTGCACCCACATTCCCCGCAAGGAGGTCCAAGAGGGTTCTGTAAATTCGAACACCCAAATAGTTTATCGAGTTCTGTTCCCACTGCATGTCATGAACGTTTGGCATATTGTGATAAGAGGCCCTAAAGGGGAACAAACAGGTTTTATGCCAGTTTATATGGCAACCGGAAGCTTCACCAAAGTGACTAAGGAGTTGCACTGCCCTCTCCATTGTCCATTTCCCAGAAAGAGCAGCATATTGTGTGCATAAAGTGAGAAGTGATGGGTGACCTCGTGGGCACATATCTCTGTGCTGGCCCAAATGAGCTTTGCATGCCAGTGGCTCCACCGAAAAGTAACAGGGATGGAGTATGGTGCAGAGATCTCCCTTCCCGTGCAAACTCCTGTGGTGGGAACTGAGTACAGAAGTTGTGCTCAGTTAAGGAGCCCTGGTCCCATACCCATTTTAGCCATGACAGCATAGAGGTAATCCCATTCAAGGCTAAGAAAGGCCTTTAGGGTCTCTAGTTGTCAGAAGTATGCACCATTTCCAAGTAGGGACCACAATCCTTGGCAGGGTAAGCTAGATACACACTAAAAGATAACCTGTGCTCACCCTCTGGTAGCTTGGCACAGAGCAGTTAGGCTTATCTAAAGAGGCAATGTGTAAAGTGTTTGTGTGACTTACACACACACAGTACCACAATGAAAACAACACACAAATACTCCACACAGTGTTAGAAAAATAGATTATATTTGTATGAGTAAAACATAACCAAAATGACAAAAATCCTATTACTAGAACCGGAGTTATGAATTTTTAATGAATAAACCAAAAATAGTGCTTAGAAGTCAATAGCGCTAAAAGGTTATTTGAGGTTGTGCTAGACCAGGGTAAATCCAAAGTTCAGGCCGACCGCGATGGAGGGCAGGCCGGCTACAGACCTCAGACAGGTCCCACTGACAAAGTACCTTGAATTTAGCAAGTGTCGACATCGAAGACTCGCTGCAAGGAGTTCAGAAAGTGCTGAGTCATCGGCGATCCCATGGATGGAGGCGAAGCGTCTGAGCTGATCTGCACAGTTGATGAAGGCTTTGGCATCAAACCCCTATACGATGTAGGTGCTGCGTTGATGTCGAGCTACACTGTCCGTCGGTGTCGAACTATGCAGTCCATCGGGGCACTGTCATCGATAGGGTCCTGCGTCGGTGTCACAGGGCAATGCGTTGGTTCCGATCAGCACAAAGTCATCACTGTGTCACACTGAAGCAAAAACAGCTGCAGAACCCACTTCTGAGGCCCAGGACTGGATTGGCACATCAGGCAAGGGAGTACTCACAGATGGCAGAGTCCAGCAGCAGCAGCAGGGTTGCATGAAGTCTTTGATGGCCCTGAGACTTCAGAACAAGGGGCAAGCAAGCAAGCCCTTGGAGTCACTCTGGGTTCAAGTGAGATGGGGCCAATTCTTGTCCTCAGCAAGGCAAAGTTCAGCAGCTAGCAGGGCAGCTTAGCAAAGAAGGGAAGCAGTTCCTTGAGAACAATCAGTCAAGCAGAGTGGCAATCCTTGTAGCACAGCACTCTTTATTCCTGCAGAGTTCTTCATAGGTCCAGTAGTGTACTGTCTTGGTAGGGTCAGAGCCCCAGCACTTATACCCAGTTGTGCCTTTGAAGTGGGGGTGACTTTAAAGCAAGCCCTTAAAGTGTACACATACCCTTTCATTCCAGACTTGTCTGCCAGGCTATCTGTGGGGGGTAATCATCCCTTTGTGTGGGACATAGGACACTGCCTTTTCAGGTGTAAGTGTCAGCGACCATCCCTCTTTGTGCCCAGGAAGAGCTATCAGCATACAGATGAATGCAGATGAGTTCTCTGTCACACCCACCTTTCCTATGTTTGCGGCTGCCTAGAGGGAATCCACAAATTGTAGCTGTCACCCACCCCGGTTGTGTTTTGGAGACAGGCTGCAAGGCACAATGAGCAGTAAGAGCAGAGAAATGTCCACTTTCTAAAAATGGCATTTCTAAAACAGTAATGTTAAATCCAACTTTACCACTAAAGAGGATTTATCATTACCATTCAAAAGATATGAAACATGATTTAGCTGCTCCTTTCTAATCAGGAATTACAACTTAAAGGTGTTTTAAGGAATTCCCAATGCTAGCCTATGAGAGGAGTAGGCCTCACAGTAGTGAAAAATGAATTTAGCTGTTTGTCACTACCAGGACATGTAAAACATAAAAGCACATGCCCTATCTTTTAAATACACAGCACCCTGCACTTAGGAATGTCTAGGGCCTACCTTAGGGGTAGCATAGGTGTAATAAAAGGGAAGTTTAAGGCTTCAAAAGTGATTTTAAATGCCAGGTCGAGATGGCAGTAAACTGCACACACAAGCATTGCAATGGCAGGCCTGAGACTGGTTTGAAAGGCTACTTGTGTGGGTGGCACAACCAGTGCTGCAGGCCCACTCGTAGCATTTAGATTACAGGCCCTGGGTATATCGTATACCACTTTACAAGGAACTTATAGGCAAACTAAATATGCCAATAAGATATATACCAATGTGACCATGTTTAGGGGAGAAGCACATGCACTTTAGCACTGTTCAGTAGTGGTAAGGCGCTCAAAGTCCTAAAGCCAACAAACAGATACAGCAAAAAGTGGCGGAAAGCCGGCAAAAGGTTTGGGGGAAGACCACCCTAAGGACAGGTCTAACACTCCTCTACTGAGATTTCCGCTCCCAAATCTGCCTCCTCCATTGGGAGGCAATGAAAGGGCAATCCCTCTAGGAAGTGTAATATATTATCTGTTCCCCGTCCCCATTTGCTAGAGTAGAGCTTTGCATGGTAATCCTTAAAGGACTGATTGATTTGTTCCTGTTTGTGAACTCTGTTGCCGGTTGGTGTGTCTATTTCCAAGATTTGAGAGCCACTCTTGGTTGGATTAGCCAGCCACACAAGTAGAGTTCCAGCCTTATCCCTCTGTGCATGGGCACAGATCAACAGATCATGTATTCTTTGCAATGAAAGCAGCAGAGATGCTCACGCTCTCTGCAACTGTTTCTCTAGCATCCAGTAATGCCCTCTGCAATTCTGGTTTCTCAAGTCTATCCCACTCTAGGCATCTAAGGGCTGTTTCTAAGAAAGCAGAGTTCAGCGAGCTCTCACTGACTCTGATATGCATTGTCCTCTTACCACTTTTTGAACGCCTCCCACTTGGTATGTATCAAGGAGGTGGTACCAGTTGTTATCCGTGACGTATAGTTGAACCTTTTCCCACATGACGTCATGGAAAAGGAGGCCGTTCAAGCTATCAGTTTTTAGTTTCCAGCATGGCACTGTAGTCCGCGGCCTATTCCACGCTAAGGTCAGAAGTAGTGGATCATGGTCTGAAATGGTGTTTGTTAGATATTCTATATCAGATACTGATCCCAGCATATCGGGTGTGCAAAGAAATATGTCAAGGTGGACAGGAAGGTCATGTAGAGTGGAAAAGTAAGAATAGTCCCTGTCTGTGGGGTTGGCCATGCGTCTGTGAGACCCCAGTGGTCCTGCCAGGTGGAGAATTTATTCACTAGGCATTTGACAAGAGAGTCCTTGAGGGAGAGACAGGAGTAATCCAGGTCCATATTTGCTACACAGTTAAAGTCCCTTGAATGGGGCCAGTGTGTGAGAGATGGTGTGAGAGATGGTGTCAAGTAAAACACCCTGTTCTGACTTGGGGGCATAGACATTGATAATGGTGAGATCCCTGAATGCTAAATACCCACTAATGATAGCGTATCTCCCTTCCGTGTCTGTTTTCTCTTGGAGGATCTGGAATGTTACTCCCGGTTTTACCCATATCAGCGTTCCCCTATCAAATGCTGAGTATTCTATGAATGTGATTTGTCCCCTCCACAGTTTGCTCAATGTTATACCCTCCTTCTGTTTAAGTGTGTTTCTTATAAGAGGGCAATGTGCACCCATCTTTGTCTCAAATACGGCTGGACTTTATATTTTTTTGCTGTGTTGTTAAGCCCACAGAGATTCTGGGATATTATTTGGTATTTGTTGCGTCTCTCCGCCATTTATAAGATCTCTCCCTCAGGTGCGTCTCAGTACCCACCCAAATGCCCACCTATTGACACTCCCAACCACGTTTGAGGGGTAACCATAACCATGACAACTACAACAACTACATCTGTAACTCCCAATTCCCCATTCCAGGATAGAAAGGTAACGTCCCCCCATCCAAAGATCATGGAGTAATCCAGTATATCAGCAGGCAGCAGTGCCTACTCATGTGGAGGTGGCTGTCATCTAGGCTGAAGGAGCGTTCCCGGTGGTGCCATCCACCCTCTGCCCATGGCAGCATGTGTTAACTAGTCCAGATCAAACTCCCAGCCTCTGAGAGAGGCCTGGGGTTCAGCTATTGTGTTAGCCCCACAGGAGCCCCCGCCGATATTGAGTCCCTTTATTAAGTTCAGCCATAGCGTTGGTTGTTTTCAGTCAAGGTCATTTGCCATCCTAGGGTGATTTGGGGCAGGCTAGTGCTTTGGTGTGATCCCACTGTAGAGTCTGTCTCTGGTCCGGAGTCGGTGTCCTCTGGTAGGTTCCAGCACGACATTAGGGCCCTCTTGGAGTCTGAGGTTTTAAGTTTCACTGTAGTCTCCACTGCCTTCTGGTGGTCTAGATGGGCCTGGGCCTCCGACGGGCATCCCCCCTGCAGTCGTCAGGGGCGGGGGTGGGAGCAGGGGCCCCCTCAATCCACCAGTCAGGGCTGTGTCTCCATTCAATCCCACATTTCACGTGGGTCAGAAAAGAACCTAGGCCTAGAAGCAGAGTCCTTGGTGGCCACCCAGAGCTTAGCAGGGTAAAGCATCCCATACTTGAGTCCCAAAGCATGGAGTTGCTTTTTACTCTCCAGGAAAGACGCACTCTGCTTTTGTTCAGCCAACTTGAAGTCAGGAAAGATCATCATTTTACTGTTTTCGATATGTAGGACCCCCAGGTCTCGAGCTCTCCTCAAGATATGGTCCCGGTCCCTGAAATGTAGAAGTCCTGGCACCACTAGGCACAGAGGTACCCTGGGCAGGAGAGAGGGTGAGCCAGGACTCTGTGCGCTCATTCCAGAGCGAAGAAGGGCGAGAGCCCCCAGGAATGCTATCATGTTGCCACCCTCTATTTTCTCTAGCAACCCCATGATTCTAATGTTATTTTTGCGGGATCTGCCCTCAGCATCCTCCAATCTGCACTCTGGTGCCCTGAGTCAGTTCGTCGCACCAGCCTATGTGTTTTCAGGTCACCAGTCAGGGAGTGTATGTCGCTCAACGCCCCCTCAGTTTTCACATTTCTCTCTGTTAGTTTACGTTGGTCATCTCGAAGTAAACTTATATCTGCCACTATTGTCTCTGTCTTGACTTCCAGCACCTCTATAGTTTCCCTGAATGCGAGAAATATGAAGTCAAACTTGTTGGGTGGAGTAGGGGTGGGCAGCACTCTTTGTGTTTCCTGGTCTGCTTCAACAAGACTGTTCCCCATGCCAGACCCGGCATGGGGCCTCGACATATCCCCTCACTATCGCAGGTGGTGCCCCATGGCGGGGGGGGCACTGTGTCTCCCAAGTCATATCCCTCACCCACAACAGTAGTCTGGGCCAGCGGAAACAGAGAACTGCAGGGGCCCACAGGGTCCTGTTATGGGGCTCCACTCAATGAATTGCAAGCGGGCCATGAAGGGCCCTCAGCTAGTTGGTGCCACGCGGGATGCAGGCACTCTCCTCACACATCCAGCTCTGCAGTCCCCCAAACTCACTGCATGTTTGTCAGATATCCACCATTGGGTCTCCTCTGTCCCGCAACCCGGTGTCCCTGGGTTGCACAGCATAGGTCATGCACTGCCCCAGCATCAGCGGGCACACCTCCTCTGCCATTTCAAGTCGTAGATTATCCAGTTGGCCTTCAAGAGCTTTCTGGGGAATTAGGCAGCATGCTATTTGGGGGGAGCAATCCCCCCCGACAGCTGCAACCACTGTCCTACCTCAGTGCTCCAGCTGCAGTACAGCGGCGGGCATGAGTCCGCAGCACGCCCCACACAGCACTGGCCCCCATCGTCCGTACACCCCGGGGATGGCCGCTGAACAGAGGAGGCCGCACAGAGTTGCCACACTTTAGGGGCACGGAATGTCGTGGGTGTTCCCAGGGGGCCCCCTGCCAGAATCCGGAGGTGGGTAGGAGCCCGCTGGAGGCCCTGGGATGTGCCTGTCCCTCCTTCTCAACACTCTCTGGGAGCCGCCATGATGAGTAGGCTACATGGTGCCATCTCACCCCAGAGACGTGAAGGGATCGAGGAGTTTCCAGGGGGCTTATAGCTTCTGATGAAGTGTCTCAGGGTCACTGAACTGCCATGAGAGTGTGGAGGGGTCCCAGGAAGACAAAAGTAGTCAGGATGGTGCCAGATGTGGAGGCCTCACCGGAAGCACAGCAGTTTAGCTTCTTACTCCATCTGCGCTAGGCCATGCCCTCCCATAGTGATGTAAGATTGATGTTGCTTCTTTCTTGTTTTTACTTTCAGACTCATGTTCACCCAACCCATATACATGGTAAAGCAGATGCAAGATGAAAACAAACCTTAATAGATACCAGCATCCATGATCGTATCTACGAGTCTCCTCATTCACCCACTGGAGGATAATTGTCTGAAATAATTCATGAAGGCCCAACAGACATGGACCAAGAAACTAATATTTGAATGTGAGCTTACCTTAAGATAAGACATTCAAGGTCTTCTTTGTAGAGGTAAGAGGGTGTACATAGCAACTACAGACTTACCATCCAAGGTTTTGCAATATTGTCATGACTCACCAGTAGCAGGACATTCTAATATCAGGATGATAGTAAACTTGGTTTCTAGAATGTTGTGGGGACCCCATTTGCAACAAGAATTTATAGCTCATGTCGAATCCTTTGCTAAATCACTGTGCACAAAATCAATGACTTGACATAACCAGTATCTACACCTACACAACAGTGAAGTTCATTGGAAAGGGGAGGTACACCCAATAATTTTTCAGCAGAGCCAGTTCAGTCCATAAATCTTCTTTATTCAAAAATAATATATAAAATAACTGAAGCACAGCCAACGCGTTTCGTTCTGTGTGCCAAGGAACTTCATCAGGGCTGAAACAATCACACAAGGACACAATATAAATACACATATAACACATATATTGACACAATATTGACATATATAAACACATACTCAAGTCGCTAGACAGCCCACATGACTTAAATATACAATTTAAAAAATAGCAAAATAATGCACATAGACATTAAAGAAACCCTAGACATATCCAAAAACAATATCTCTGGTATTCCATCTCTAATATAGGTCTCTCGTGTTTAAATTACCCTAGAAAATTGTTTTTGGATATGTCTGGGGTTTCTTTAATGTCTATGTGCATTATTTTGCTATTTTTTAAATTGTATATTTAAGTCATGTGGGCTGTCTAGCGACTTGAGTATGTGTTTATATATGTCAATATTGTGTCAATATATGTGTTATATGTGTATTTATATTATGTCCTTGTGTGATTGTTTCAGCCCTGATGAAGTTCCTTTGGCACACAGGAACGAAACGCGTTGGCTGTGCTTCAGTTATTTTATATATTATTTTTGAATAAAGAATAAAGATTTATGGACTGAACTGGCTCATCTGAACAATTATTGGGTGCACCTCCCCTTTCCAATGAACTTCTTTGTACCAGTGGCACCGATCAACGGCGGGTGCTGGGAGTAGTAGCACCGAACCCCAATAACGATACATTTGGATTTAAGTGCTTAACCTTGGTCAGCTGTTGTGTTTCTATTTCTTGTACCTACACAACATTGGTCTCTTATTTCAATGATTTTTATAGTGGGTCTACCTGTATCACAATTCTGTTTGTCAATCTAGTGGTGGTAAATTAATTTATTAAATTGGGCCAGTACATGGAAGTGCTTAGCTTACTTACAGCCAAGAAACAGGCTAATGTCTTCTTGGAACTCATCGTCAGATTACATGGATTGCTTCAAGGAATCGTCACTGAGATTTTGTCCACCATACTCCCTCTTCTGAAAATTGAAGTCCATTAGTTGCCATCCAGAGTCGGATGGGCAACTTAAGTGGGTCAAGGAAGCACTAGAGCAACATTCATGCAAGACTGGGTTCACTGGTTGCCCATTGCAGAGTTTTATTAACTGTGCTTTGATAGGTCTCTCTATGGCTTTCCATTGTTTTGTTCTTATAGCTTCAACCAGTGGTTAATTTGAGCCAGTGGTTGCCGGTTTGGGGACCTGCACATATTTTTCTTCATCAGACATTTTTTGCGAGACAGACAAAAAAAACACACAAATGGGAAAGAGGGACGAAGATAAAGACAGAAAAAACATTGTGCTGTGAGAAAGCAGGGCCTTGCAAGAGTGAGATAAAGAGGTAGGGAGTGTCTGGCAGGAGATTAAATAGGGCCGAGATGCGTTCAGGACTAGCAGCCTTGCTATTAGGCACGCTGACATTTAACAGCACCGGCTGCGGGCTTCTGATTAGCGATTTGGCGCCGGCACTCATTCTTTTACACATTAAGCACTGGCTTCCACCCTCGAGAGATACTGATCTTTTTCCCCCGCTCAGAAAAGTACATTTGCCAATGACCCTCGTACGTTCACTACATCTGATACATAAGCAGGTTGTTTAACAGCTGATGTAAGCAAAGTCAGCATACAAACCTTTTGCAGATCCACCAGATACCAGCTCCATCTTACAAGGTGGACAACTCAGTCTTTCTGGTTCTTAAATGATTTTCTTTCCCTTCCAGGTAAATTGAATGAAATAATAGCTCTCAAAATGGATGAGAGAATTACTGGGGAAGCCACAGATGTGGATTATCTACAATGTAGAGACACACATCTTCCTAAATGAATAAAGATCAGATTTTGTGCGCACTGAGCGACTACACTGTCAGAAGTGGTATTAGTTTGAGTGTTACACGGTTTTAAGAACTCCGCCTTTTTTTTAGGGGTGAGTGGTAAAGTCCGCTCTGCTGGCAGAGTTCACAGAGTTTCCGTCACTCCACACTCCATTTGGAGGGCGGAGTTTGGCAAAAACTCTACCTATGCCGCGTAGCGGAGTTTACCGGCACCCATCACTGCCAGGAACCGGGCCAGTTCTTGCTTGTGTTCCTTTCTCATTATTGTTAAGAGGCAGGCATGCCTTGTTTTCCGTGCATGCCTGAATAGTGCAGCAGTTGTAGTTGGCCCAGGGTTATGATTGTAATTCAGTGCCTAACCCAGGACAGAAAGGGGGATACTTTGCTTTCTTGGATCATGGCCCTGGGCATCTATGCTATGCCCCTACTTGTTTTACCGGGCAGTGGGTGTGATGATGAATGTTACTCCTTCGGAGTCCCAAGTAGTCTGTTATCTTTACTCTTCCCAGGTCTTCCTACATTTCACTCTCATGTGGTAAGCTCTAGTTCTTGGTACTAGCCTTTTTTTTTGGGTGCACACTTTGCGAGAGTAGACTGAACTGGTTACCTGCGCCCCTTCCCTTGATTAAGATGGTTGCTATAGCGACGATGCCTGTGCGGCGCTCCAGCTCTACCCAGAACGGTCTGCTCTTGGGCTGGAGCCAGACGGTGTGGGCAGGCTGAACGGATGGACTCCACCAGTCTGCTGCACGACGAGGGCCGGAGGAGCCTCGGAAGGCATGAGCATGCGGCCTGTTTACAAACGGCTCTTTTGTACAACAGTCTTCAATAATGCTTTATTGGCATGATTATTGGCGTTCCAAACCTCTCTACACCTGACCGCGTTCACCTGATTTAGTGACCCAGCAAGGACGAGCAACTAAGTGCTAGGGCTGGGCGAGTGGAGCAACTCCACCTGCTTGCGAAATTCCGTGGAATTCTACTGAGTTTTTATGCAACTCCGCGGAATACGTGGTGTGCAACTCCGTGAGCTCCACCCACCCCTACCTTTTTTGCCTGGTCACCCCAGATTTTTCACCTTTTGCTGAGCCCTATTTTATTGCTGGCTTTTAGACTCAGCACACTGCCACAGCTGCCCAGTGTCCAGGAAATGCGCCCTGACTCCTAAAGCATGGAGAAATTGGCGTATTTCATTTTCCTATACGCCTGTAGTATGTGGTGCAAAAATACACCCATGGCATAAACAGTCACCCGTGTACTGCAGAACGTATTGCACCATCCACTAGTGTGGCAATTGAAAATGGTGGCTTCAGGCCTACCATTGTAGCCTGACTGTTGCACTATAAAACCTGCAATGTGACCTGTTAAAATGACCCTTTTCTCAAACCCGTATTTTAAAGTGGGACATGCAGCAAATTAATGTCACCATTCCCTACAGCGACAAGGCACAGAAAGCTATTTTCATGCTAGCAGGCCTAGCTGTCCTATATCGAAAACCAGAGTACAGATTAAAATAATAATACTGTATCTCGAGAATGGGACTAGCTAAAACAATAATCAAACCATTAATTTTAATTGTTATTAAAAATTCAGTTCAATGGTGAAGATGGATTTTTAATAAATATTGAGGAAAAATAACTTTTAGTAAGTTTAAGTAATTACTGCCAAATATTTTGTGAGGATTTGGCCCTTGGTGGTATTTACTGTTTGTACATACACTTGACCCTTAGGTGCAAAAGCTATGAAAAGGTCATTGTAAGATTTAGGACAGTAAAAATAGTTTTTCTAAAATGTAAAGGTTGACAAATCTTCTCAATTTATGAGGTAAAGTTCATGTTTGTCCAGTGTGGAGATGCGGAATGCAGCCATGACACATGTGAGGCACTGCTCTGCCCTCATGACCCTACCCCAGTCTCCCGCAGGTCAGCGTCCCGTGGTGGTGGGCCCGTGTCGGCCGCTGTGCATCCGGGGCGACTAGCCCTGTGCGGCTCGAGTCATCCCCCTTGTAGTTCTGACATTGCATGTCTGTGTGCCTGATGACTGTTGGTGTAGTTGCCAGCACCAGCTACTCCCTGAGGGCTGGCTTACACTCACCCCACACACAGCCAGCACAGGCGTCACTGAATTGGTGGGCCTGCCATCACATCCTGCCGAACCAAGTATTGACTCTTTTCTCCCTGCACTGTCACAGGTGATCAAGGATATGCACTCTGCCCTTGGATGATGACACCCCTCCGAGACCCAAACACCCCCCCCCAGAGGCAGTACAAGGCGGCCCACATACGCACCAGGGGCGTCGTTGAACACACATTTGGCGTGTTGAAGTCACGTTTCAGGTGCCTGGACGGCACTGATGGGAAGCTCCTGTTCAGCCCGGACGTCGTGTGCAAGATGATCGTTGCATGTTGTGTGTTGCACAACATCTGTGTTCGCACCAGGGCCCCATGGATCCCAGTTCCAGAGGTACCGGACGATGATGGTAGTGATTGGGCAGGAATGGCCCACTGCAGCTGCGGCAGGAATGGCCCGTAGGGACTCCATTATTGGCCCTTACTTCTCATGAGCACGTCACATTGTGACCGTCCGTGGCATTCATGGGACAGTAGTAGATGTCCAATTGCACTGTATGTGTGAATAAAACATATTTGCAGGTCACAGGTTGGAATTGTACATTGTCATGTTACATGTCCCTGGGGTTTCAGATGTGATTTGCCATGTTGTGCACATTTTCCGAACCAGTTGTGTCCTGTGTTCAGTTGTGGAGGTGTTGCTGTTTGTACCGGGATGTTCTCACTGTCCGGGTGCACTTCTGCTTATGTGCGTATGCTGCACGGTGGGTGTGTCGCTCCTGCTGCTCAGATTTGTCTGCCACTTGTCTCTTTCATGTGGTGTACCTGTAGGTTCTGTTCTTCCACGGTGCGTGGATGTTGTGGTGTGCATGTTGTCCTCTGCAGTTGGCCAGGGTGCATAGGTGGTACTCCACTGATGATGTATTTTGTTCTGTGGCATTTTCCGTATACTGTTCTTGTGCTTTTTCCCGCATTGCGCGTGCGTATTGCTGCCCTCGCGCTGGTTGTCACTGTTTTCTTCGCGCTTTGGCCCATTGCAGCTTTTTTCGCGTTGTGGTTTGTGTTTTTATCTCCGTCGGGTTGGTTGTGTCGCGAGCATTGGCCGCGGTGTCGGCCAACTATCGCATGCTACCGCCGTGTTGTGAATTCCAAGTTGACACGGGGTTATTTTCCCGAGATAGGCTGCGATATTGAAAGTTGCGTTACGCTACTCTTGCTGTAGTTATCACACGTTCTTGTGAATATACCCCAAAGATGTTTAATATCAGGAGGTCAAGGCACACCGTGGCAATGTTGAATGTCGACGCATTTAAATAGAGGGCAAACACCAAGGGTCTGCCTCAAACATTCTCACCGTCTATGTACCCAATCAGGGGCAGGAGCAGTATTTACTCAATCTTATGACTCAAATCAGAAACTGGGATACCGATAACTAGAGGTGGACATAACTTGAGTAATTTGCTGTAGCATAATTACAGGAAATTGCAGCAAAATTATACAACATTATGCAGAATTCCACAAGGAGCATAACAGAATTTAAAATTATTTTCGTAGTGCCAAATGCTCATTGGCATCCAAAATGGACCAGAGGATTCATTTTGCACTACGAGAATAGTGCTACATGCAACAGAACATGAACAGCAGCAGTCAACAGCCGCTTGTGCTCACTAAGTTTGTTTTTGCTGTTCTTCTGCTGTAGGATTTTTGTGTCAAATTACTAATTACTTGAATGGGCATACTTAAGATTTCACCCAGGCCTACAGGTAACCTCATATGGGTGGGAGATTTAAATATTGCACCAGATACCATGCTTGAAAGACATTCTCACAATAGATAGTCCCAAGGGGTAATCTCTCAAGCACTGAAACAAGAAATGGCAGATTTAGGTCCCGTAGCTCTTGGAAGACTCAAACATCTGGACGAGAAGAAATATACATTCTTCTCTCATGTTTAAAGATCATACTCCAGACTTGATCTTATGTGGGGCACCCAAGAACTAGTGGATATGGCATCCTCCATCACCTATAGCACATTAGCAGCATCAGACTATGTGAGGCTGACCGAAACAGAAAACATTTCTTTTCTTAAAATAACCCTCACACACTCTAATAGTGTCATGCTTCATCATCGGGTTTACCATGACTCCTAAAGGTCAGGGTGGGCACAACCATATTTCAGGGAGCTCTTATAAGAAAAGTACTAGGGGGCGTAACTATAGATTAAAAATCCCTCAACCGCACCAAGGTACCCCTTTATTTACAAAGTGGTTGTGGACAGTAAAACTAAATATTATGGGGTATTTAGGATTCAATGGTCCTATGACCCTTCTTTAACCAACATGTTTCAGCCCTACTCTTGCAGGCGTAACAGGTAGAGGGCTTTCATCATGGTGATTTGGCAATATGTATCACCTCCCCAGTATCGCAGCTATTTATGCTGGTCAATTCATGTAAAACGTGCTATCAAAATCATGCATAGGCAATAAAAATACTTGCCACTCTTGATCCGCCCTGTAATAACAAAAGTAGATTTTTATGGGGGGTATTTGTTTTTTCAGGTCGTGAACCTGTTCTTTTTTTATGGCACAGCATGTGACTTTAGAAATATCACTTGCCATTATGTGACTATTCCAATTGTGGCATGCACTATCCCCATGCACGTAGTCCAATCTGTGAAATAAATGTGTCATGTTCACACCATGCAACGCATTAATGGAGCACTCACTTGCGGTCCTCCGCAATGTGTGCCCTCCCGGTGCTTGCATCAGCTCGTCTTCCTGAAGTCAGGAGGCGAGAGTATACAAAACAGCAGATTATGCGTTATCATTTTTTATGATTATTTGTGCCCAAGTGAGTTTAGTGCCATAGCTCTTCATTCGCACTATGTGCAGGATATCTTAAGAAATTAGCAACATGCGGTGGTCCTCTACCCATAATGTTAGTTCTCTCAATACAATTATAGATAAATATGTTTGTCTAAATTTACTCATTATTAAAAAAGTTAATTGTAAAGTTCTACTAATGTTCTGCACATAATGAAGCTTGTTATGATATTCGGTTTCCCTTGTGAACTCAAACATGTACAAATATTTCGTAAAATCACTGCACTGTAACCTTTTTACACACATTTTCATGATCCTAACATTCCTCAGCATCTGTCTGTCCCTATTTTATTAAATTATCGGTGGCAGAAATGGCAGTACACCTCGCCATAGTGAACAATCTTCCTTCTTGAGGGTCTAAGAATATAACAATATAGGTTTGCTAAATATTTGCTGCATTAAAATGTCCTGCCACAAAATGCGAGATAAAACCTTCAGTTTCTGTGCTGCTCCCTCATAAAAAATCATACACTCTCTTTAAGGAGACTTGCTTTGCTGGATACCCACTAGGGTGATCAGTGCGCTATACAAATCACTATAACAGAACATAACTGCTGAGCTTTACTTGAGCCCTGTACATTTTGTGATGATTAACCTTCTTAGATCCTGCCTCAGCTTCACCAAACTTTTGGCAGGAGTTGCATTTTGATATATTCCTTCCAGGCTTTATCCTTTTGATGGGCAGTTGGGGTGATTTTCACTGCATACTGCCTAAACTGTTGCATTTTTACCAGAGTCCATTGAAACGCCAGATTAGCTGAGACAGACAACCGGAATCTTTTAGACAGTATCAACAGCTTCTTCCAGCTACTCTATAGAAACAGTCACAGTCCTTAAAGACAACAGTAGAAGAGGATTCAATACGACCTGAAATTTGATCTGTTCACTCATTACATAATAACAAAACCAAACAGCATTTATTAAACCAAACCGATAAAATATGCTGAGAGATGAATAGGTGGCCATAGTAGTGTCAGCACAAGCTACCTCCCTGCATGAACCTGTCATGCACTCACCTGGTCCTAACCGCAGAGACGATACTGGAGCCGATGCTGGACCTCCTATCCCTCTCAAAGCCGCACAAGATCAAGGGACCAAACTGCTTAGATCACGCACAGTCCCCGAGGGGAGAGTTTGGAACAAAATGAGAAAAGAGAGACTTGAATCTGTACAGCGGCTGTGTGAGACTGTGCAACAGGATCTGTCACTTCTGAGACCTTCTACGTTTGCAAAGTAGATGTGCACTGGGCCAGAACCTCTGGTTTTGCATTGATGCAATGTACTGGAAATAACAAGAGGAGGCAGTTACCATCAGTACATTAACTAGTCTCTACATGCAATGAACATGCATTAACTTCAGTCACATACACTTACAGGTTTCATCATCAGCACGGCATGAGAGCAGAATAACTAAAATCACAGATTGGAGTGTGTCACTCCCAGGGATAAACTCGGAACACAGATTGGAGTTACTTGCGCTCCCAGGGTCAAACTCGGAACAAAGGTTGGAGTTACTTGCACTCCCAAGGATACACTTGGAACAAAGGTTGGCGTTACTTGCACTCCCAAGGATACACTTGGAACAAAGGTTGGCGTGACTTGCTCTCCCAAGGATACACTCAGCACAAAGGTTGGAGTTACTTTCATTCCCAATGATACACTTGGCACAAAAGTTGGAGTTACTTGTACTGCCAAGGATATACTGGGCACAAAGGTTGGAGTTACTTGCACTCCCAAGGATACACTCAGAACACAAGGTGGGATACAAGGTTGATGCATATATCAAAGACTTTGAAGTGCTTTCTCTTGGCACTACTGTTCATCAGAGAGACACAGAGCTAAAGTATTTAATCCTTGCGCGTATGTAGCCTCGTTCTTCCACTTGACTGAAGTTCTAAGCAGATCTCAAGGCTTTGACTCAGTAAGTCGCGGGGGAACAGATTAGCAGTGCAGGAGGGAGAGATGAGGAAGATGTCAAGGGTGCTGGAGCCACGGGGACCACAGGTTCAGATGGAGTTGAAGGAGACAGGAGCGCCTCTTGGTTCCAGCGGGATTCTTCAGGTGAGTGGGAAGGGTGAAACTTGTTCCGCAGGGAGTGAGGCCAAATCATGATTCAGGGTTTTGTGGGATTTATATACCTTTTCGAAGGCTCAACAGATGTAGCTAGATCACGTGTGGCACGTGGGGCACATGGTCATCTGGAAGGTTCTCGAACCTTGGAGAAAGCACGTGTTAGTACACTCTCTTTGACCTTACAGAATGGGCAGGTGCAACTTGGTGATCGGAACCAAATAACAGGATACAAATGTTTTGTTTTCGCTCTAACATGCATAATGGAAAACAACACCAAGGCCCCAATAACAGGGGGAGCAAGGCTTGCCATTGGCTCACTGAATTCTGGGGGAAGTTTGCAGGGATTCAATGGAAAACCACAACAAGGCCCTAGTAACAGCGGGTGCAAATATACTATTGGTTCATGTATTCTTGGGGCTGCTTGCAGAGATTCAAGCACAATGCAATCACGGGTTTTGGGAGACACATGCAGGGATTCAAGCGCAATGGAATTATGGGATCTGGAGAAGGCTTCCAGGGATTCAAGGGCAATGAAATTACCAGCTCTGGGGGATGCTTGCAAATACTCAAGCGTAATGGAATCATGGGTTTTTGGGAACATCAGTCATGACATAGAAGTGCACCATAAAGTGCCACAGGGCTAAACCAATGATCCAGCGCGATATTAGCAAACAGCATTCATACACCAGATACTCACTTGGGCCCATACATTCATACTACGCTAATACTTACGCTGGGTTTTATCAGTTGTTACTCTTTATCAAAATCCCTGCTACCAATTACCTTCCGATTGAAGAGTAATGACTTACCAATGAATCCTTTGCTAATTGGGAAATTTAAAATGAGTGACATTCATTATAGTACATAATCCTGAAATAACCACTGAGTCAGGAAGTTTTAAAATGTTTATCTAAAGATTTAGCAGAGTAAAATACAGAGCCACATGGTACTTAATCGCAATACCCAAGATTAAGCATAGAAATGATTATTGCTAATCACTGACGGTGTTTAAAGAAGAGGAGAGGATAGAGATAGCAGCGCAACTAAAGGTTGCATTATATTTACCTAAGTGCGAGAACCAAACCCCTTGGCCAAGGAGTTGGAAAGAATAGGACCCAGGAAGGATGAAGAGTAAAGACTTCTTCCAGGATCAGGACAGGACCGGTGACCTCTCTACGACGCCTGCGTTGTTCCCCTCTCTGATACTCGGCTTCTCCTCGATTCTCCCGTGCCTTCCTTCTAATGGACTCCGCCGCCCCCTCCTCAGGACCTCTCTGGACAGCGGTTCGGTCTGCAATCGATCAGCTTGACGGTCTGGAGCTAGAAGCTAACTAATTAGCTAATTCTATATCTATTATACCCTTCTACGCCCATGTACCTCCCACTAATGTTGCTAAAATATGGGACCACTACTTCTGATTGGACAGGGACAGGGGGTGGATTGTCGCACCATATTGATTTGACATAAATTGTAAAGCCTATTGTTTTTAAATTCCCACCCCTTCAAATTAATACATTCGCTTTATTTCCCACCCGTCTCACGACAAATGTAAACCAATTTTCATAAACAATGTATCAATGTGCAACAGGAAAGGCAAGAGTACAGCATCTTCGGCCATCGGGTCGCGGCCTTGGACGACGTCCAGATTGACTTCATTTTGGCAGGCACACAGGACACATGCGCAGAACCATTTGCCTCTCGAGTTTCAGGTCATCAACCCAGGCCCAAGTTTACGAACTAATAAAAGTGCAAGAAGCAAATATTAAAATCACAAAATAATAAGTTTCACTGTATACCCACTCTTTCTATTCTATCCCCATTTACTTATAAATCTATCCCGCATTAGTAGCGTTAAGAAAAAGACAATTTAAGAATAACACAAGAGCAAGCTGAAGCATGTGAAAACATCAAGCAGCCATTTTAATACACACTGCGCAGAAGCAGAAATTTCCACCAAGCAAAAGAGACGTCACAACACGTGATATGGTTGAGACATGCGCAGATAGTTTCCCACGCTTTAGCGGCCATTTTAGATTACATACAAGCGTTATTCATTAGTAAAACACATAGGCAAGCTTCCTTGCTATTCGTGTAGTGTATGCAAAGGTTAGTATTAACAATACAAGTTTTAATAAATTAATACTGTGATGAGGATTGAATACAAGCAAGTTTCATTTATGAAACCTTGCTCCATCAATCCCTCTCTGATGGCGTTTCTGAGCTATCAAAATACTACCCACAATCAGATGCCAACTTTTAGCAATTTACTTTATTCTCATTTTTGCACTTTCCATTTTTGCCATCCCCCTTCAATTTCTTGTATAATTCACTTCTCCATTCTTCAAGTTCTATTTCATCTACCTTTCTTTTCTTTCCTCTTCCTGTCACCTTATATGTTCCATTCTTTCTACAACATTTGCACCATATTGTTATTGCCAAGATTATTATTGCTATCCCTGCTAAGGGTACTAATATTTGACCTATAAGTCCTTTTCCTATATTAGCAAACCAGGTACCAATTGACGCAATACTATTTGTCAATCTTTCCCATACACTATCAACTTCCAGTGGTTTAAGTTCTTTCTCAAGTTTAGTTATATTCTGTATATATGTTCCAATTTCTGCACTTTTATCAGGAATATAAGTGCAACAATGTTTCGTCTTCAATAATTTACAGACTCCGCCCTCTTTTGCCAATATAATATCAAGAGCAAGTCGATTTTGCATCACCATAGATCTAATCGCAACTATTTCCGCATTAATCATTAGAAAACCTCCAGCAGTATCCGTTGATAAACGATCAACCACTGTAGACAATTTACATATTTTCCTTGAGTTCAGAATTATTCCCACAGAAGGTATCAATGCACCAAATATATCACCTACTATTTCAGAAAAACTAGCTCTTTTGCTTCTTGTTAATTTGCCATTGTTTTAATTGCTCCCAGTGTTTCTTTTTACGTGGTATATTTTTGGAAATACTATTCCAAAATAACAACTTCCATACCACCGTGCAGGAAGCCTAAAATAAGCCTTATTCCCGCATACATAATAGATTCCAGGAAAAACTGAATCTGTTCCTCCCTTGAGTCCCCAACCTCCAAGAATTAAGAAATTATGTTCACATTCACTGGTACCGATGAAAACATTGTTATAATCAGTCCTTAATCTATGTAGACAAATTTTTCCTGTCTTTATAAAATCCAGAGCCATAGCAGCTTGAGCCTTGCCAGGTGTGTAACTACCCTCTTTCTCAGCCCAAGGTGGTAAACGAGCCTTATGCTCAAAAGCTTTCTTTTGGAAATCTTGTCTTCTATCTTCTACTACATTCAAAAATATCTTTTCTTCTTCAAGTAAAGAACATGTTAGATTGTGTCTATGTGCATGTGTTATGTCTATTACTTTCATTGTTAAGAAAAATTCTCTCATAAACTGTGCGTCTTGACTACTAAACACTGGGGGGCAGATTTACAAGCCCCCTGCGCCACCAGTACGTCACTTTTCGTGACGTACTGGTGGCGCAGGGGGCTGCTCCATATTTACAAGGAGAGGAAAAGCCACCCTGCGTGACTTTTCCTCTCCTTGTAAATATGGCCCATTCACACGCAGCACTTTGCGGTGAAGGGGCGTTCCATGGGTGTTGCTGTGGGTGTTCCCACGCAACACTCATGGAACAAGACACATCTCCAGAATTACGAGAAATCGTAACTCTGGAGATGCGTCTGAGCTACGCCACCCTAGAGGTGGCGTAGCGAGACGCACCGAGGAGAAATGTTTTCATTTCTCCTCGTTTTCCTCTTTCAATGCGTGCTGCATTCTGCAGCACACATTGAAAGAGGAAAATGGTTGTAGTGATTGTTTTTGTGCAGGAAGGTGCCCCTTCCTGCACAAAAACAATCTCCCACGACGCAGGCATCCTTGCACCATGGTGCAAGGGTGCCTGCGCCGGCGCATGGCTGCAGTTTGTGCGCCAGCGCAGGGGAAGCACAAGGATGCGACATATTCTTGTAAATATGTCGCATCCCTGTGCTTTCCAAACTAACGCAGCATGGCGCAGCAAAATGACTTGCTGCGCCGTGCTGCGTTAGTTAATTGTAAATCTGCCCCTGGGTTCATACTCTTGCGAATCGGAACCTCTGAAAATATCACATCTATGTTTGAATAATAATATTGAAGTCTTCCTGTTCTATAAAATAAACTAGCTAATACACTACATGATATGCCATATGTCAGTGGTAAGTGATGGTATGTTAATCCTTCAGCTACTGATTCAGGTAACTTCATACAGACATAACAATTACTAACTTCCATGGTGTCTACATATTGAAACAATAACTTTGTGAAAACGTTTAAACTAGTGTCGTTGTCAGCTATTTCATGATGAATTTCTGGTTCATTCTCTGCCATTAGTTCTACTCTATTGCCCTTCATGTTTGCTGTCCTCTCCTTAGTTTCATTGTTAATCTTTTTATCCATTATCATAAGGTAAGAGACTGCTACGATCAGGACTAACCATACTATAAGCACCATTACTAGACTACATATGCATATTGCACAGCATCTTCTACAACATTTCTGTTTTGGTCTCCCAGCAACTCTATCGTCAGGCATTTTTCTCGACAAGGAAGATTGCTCTTCTTATCTTTTCTTCTTTTCTTTAGCTTATTTCTTTGCTTAGTCAGGGTGGTCTTGTTTCTTTTTCGTACGTCAGTTCTGCACTTGTTCCTTCGCCACCACTGTCACTTGACTCTGAGCTTTCAAAATCTTCAAGAATGATATAAGTCCAGTCAGGACCCTTGAATTTGTTATTCACAAGTTTCAGTCTTTTACTTCTTCTTTTCTCTGACTTTTTCTCTTGATCAGTTTGACTTGATACTTCAGGTACTTGATCTGGATCTCCACTTCTGGTTGTTATGTGGTACTTTACTCTTTTAATGACACTAGGCCAATGATCTCCTTTTCTTGTTTTCTTTGTTGGCAATGTTTCTTTATTTTCTTCTTCAGAAATCTCGTTATTTTCACTGCTTAGTACTGCTTTGTTTTCTTCTATTACTGTTTCTTCTGTTTGCTCTTTTTCAGGTCTGATTGGTTTCTCTTCAGCAGCTCCACTATGAGTTTCCAAATTTTGTCCTTGTTCTTGATTTAATTCTTCAAGTTCAAGTCTTTCGAAATTTTCTTCTTCTTTGTACTCTTCTTGATCTGACTTGTTCTGATCAGGGCTTATTGCACTGTGAACTTCTGCAGCCTGACCGGATTCTTCTAGACCTGTCTGTCCCTGTTCAAAGTCTATTAGGTCTTCACTGTTTTGAGTCCAGTTTCCTTTCCCTATCTGACCTTGTTCAGGATTTCTTAATGTCTTTTCTTCTTGTTCCTGAACTTCTTCTTCTTCACCTATCTGATCTTCTTCAATTTCTTCCAATTTCGCTTGACTTTTTGTTCTGTGATATACTTCAGGAACTTCTACCACTGGTATCCATTCCTGACTTGTGCTCGGTTGTTCTTCTTCAGCTTCTCTGGAATCTCGAACCTGAGATCCTTCAGCTAGGCAACTTTCAGCTTCTTCAGTGATTGGCGTTGTCTGAGGATTCTCTTCCTCGGGATCTGGTACTCTCTTGGTGTTACTTACATGAATCCAATTAGGAAATCCGGCACACTTCACTGCTGTATTCGTTGTCAGTATGACTTGACATGGTCTGCCCCATCTAGGTGATAGACACGTTTCTCTGGTGTGATTCTTCACTACCACCCAGTCACCAGGATTCAGATCATGTTCTTGCTCGGGCTGCCTGGAAACTGTGTCTTCTCCAACCTGATGAGAGACAGAACGCACTAGGTCAGCCAATCCCTTGCAATAGTCCAGAACCATATCATCAGATATATTCAGTAGTTTGTTTGTGGGAACATGTGTTTGTCTCATTGCTCTTCCCATCATTATTTCGTGGGGACTCAATCCTGTGTTTCTGTCAGGTATGCTTCTGTGTCCCATTAAAACAAGTGGCAATGCATCTGGCCATTCTAATGATGTTGAGGCACACATCTTTCCCAATCTTGACTTTATAGTGCCATCAATTGTCCAACCACTCCAGAACCTTCTGGACGATATGCACAGTGCAGTTTCTGTTGGATTTGGAATGCTTCACAGATTATTTGGATCACTTCACTGTTAAAATGTTTTCCTCTATCTGATTCCAAAGTTACAGGAAAACCAAACCTAGGTATGAGCTCTCGTAGCAACAGTTTCGCAACTGTAATGCTGTCATTTCTCCTAGTAGGGTAAGCCTCCACCCATTTTGAAAACAGGCACACTATGACTAGTACATATTTCAGCCCTCTACATGGTGGTAACTGTATGAAATCAAACTGAAGTCTCATAAATGGACCCTCTGCCTTTCCAATTTTCCCAAATCCAATTACTGTCTTCCTCCCCGGATTATGCATCTGGCAAGTTAGACATCTCTGGCAAAGACTCTCTGCAACAGCCCTGAATTTAGGATTATACCAATTTTGTCTGAACAGCCTAATCATTGCATCTCTCCCTATGTGTGTGTCTCCATGATACATCCTAGCCATTTGTGAGAGTAAACAGTCTGGCATGACTGGTCTGCCATCAGCACTGATCCACACTTCATCATCTCCTCTTTGGGAACAACCCACTTTGATCCACAAATTCTTCTCACTTTCATCAACCTCATCTTGCAATTTCTTAACATCATTCCAAGTTTCAGGTGGCATATACAGCATAAGTTGGCAGCTGATTCCCATTCTTTCCACCATCTTATTGACTGACATTCTGGTTTTGGCACAATGTTGAGCCACCAGATCTGCATATCTGTTGCCGACTACCACCCAGTCATCTCCTGACTGATGTGCGGCACATTTCACCACAGCTAATTCTTTTGGTGATTGTATTGCTTCTAGCAATTCTCTTACAAATTGTCCATTTTTAATGGGGGATCCTGAAGAAGTCATGAAATCCCTCTGCATCCATAGTTGGCCAAAATCATGCACAACCCCGTAACCATATTGGCTATCTGTAAATATGGTTACTCTCTGATTCCTCCCAAATTTGCATGCTTTTATCAACGCAATCAATTCAGCTACTTGTGCAGATTTGACTCCTGGTAAATAAGATGCTTCAACTATTCCAGTTAATTCACATACCGCATAGGCAGCAGTTAGTTTACCGTCTTCATGTCTTTGACATGAACCATCAACAAATAGCTCCCTGTCTGGCTTTTTAAGAGGCTGTTCCTCAATATCTGGGCGTGGTTTTGTGCATAATTCTGTAATCTGTAAACAATCATGTTCATCTTCTTCGTCATCTTTAATTCTCTCATGATATGGGTCTGGTAGTAAGGTTGCTGGATTTATTATAGTACACCTTACCATGGTCACATTTTCAGCACCCATTATGATTCTTTCGTATTTAGTCAGCCGACTAGGAGTAAGATGCTGAGTTCGTGTTCTTGTCAACAGAATCACAACCGCATGTGGAACATACACCTTTACAGGATGTCCCATCACAATTGACTCACTTTGTTCAATTCTCAAACAAGTAGCCGCCACTGCTTTTAAACATCCTGGCAACGCGGCTGCTACTGGGTCCAATGTAGCAGAAAAATATGCTATAGGACGTCTTTCTAATCCATGTCTCTGAGTTAAGACAGAAAGTGCACAATTTTCTCTCTCATGACAGAACAATGCAAATTCTCTTTTATAATCAGGCATGCCTAAAGCTGGTGCTGAACATAGGGCATTTCTCAATTTTACAAAGGCTTCTACACTTTCATCCTCCCACTCAACAGGGTCCTTTGCTTTCTTTTTCATCATGTTAATTAAAGATTTCGCTAGTAGGGAAAATCCTGGTATCCATTGCCTACAGTAACCTACTATTCCTAGGAACATTCTTACTTGTCTTTGAGTTACAGGCATTTGCATTTTCTTAATTAATTTTACTCTTTCAGAGGTTACTCTTCTTTTTCCCCTCTCAATTTGGTGTCCAAGGGGCCCATTACGATACTCGGCGTAAATAAATCCGCCAGGCATGGAAGCGGCAAAAATCCGCCCGCACACACCGCCTGAACACCGACCACGCCATTACGATTACACAAACCGAAAACCGCCATCGGCGGAAAAATCACACAAAATACCGCCCGCCATCGTCCGAGTCGGAGTCAAACCGCCCGCCACGGACGGAAACACGCACGACAACACAAAACCGCCCGCCCACACGGCCGACACACCGCACGTGAAATTACGATCGCACCGCCATGAGCGCGGAAAAACCACAAATAAACCGCCCGCCAGCGCAAACAACGCCGATGAGAATCGACACGGCAGAAGCCATGGCGCCAACGTACCTGCACAGAAACCATCCGCACACAAAACCAATAGCACACAACATGGCCAACAAGTCCACACAGCAAGGCACGCACAAATACACAAGCACAGTACACATCCCGAAAACACCCCCCGGACAAACAAAAAATACAAAGGCCAGAACCCCAGACACAACACACCTGAAAACAACAGACCATGAGGACACACCCACATAGGTGAGTACAAAAGCAGCACTCCCACAGACC
This sequence comes from Calotriton arnoldi, assembly GCA_963921515.1. Lineage (NCBI taxonomy): Eukaryota > Metazoa > Chordata > Amphibia > Caudata > Salamandridae > Calotriton > Calotriton arnoldi. The sequence continues at coordinate 10,749 of CAWUFW010008438.1, read as the reverse complement.
ACAACCCCTTGCTACATTGCAAACCAGAGAGGAGAGGAGAGGACACAGTGACACAGCAAGGACAGCAGCACACCACAGAAACGCACACATCACTACCACCACCACCACCACCACCACCACCACCAAACACCACCACCACCACCACCACCACCACCACCAAACCCCGGCACCACAAACCCCCTGCACATTACACAACACACACCGCACCAGCACCACAAACACCATGGCACCACAAAGAATGCCCAAGTTCACGCCCATGGAGCTGACGGTCATGGTCGACGAGATCATCAAGGTGTACCCACAAATCTATGGGAACATGGTCCAGCACACACCACTAGCCACCAGAAACAGAATGTGGAACCGGATCGTAGACCAGGTCAATGCAGTCGGGACCCTGCCCAGGAACAGAGTCGAAATTAACAAACGTTGGAATGACGTAAAGAGCCTGGTCAAGAAGAAGGAGGGCAAAAACAGAGAGCTGGCTGCCGTCACTGGCGGAGGGAATCCCGCGCTCTTTAAGACCTTCAAAGCGTGGGAGGAGAAGGTGCGAGTCGTAATCCATCCGGAGATCCTCGCCGGATTAGCAGGGGGAGTGGAGGCTGGTAAGTACAAACTAATGTATACCAGCACACCGCTATGTACTCACATGCACTACCACCATGCCACAGCTCCCAGGGACAAACACCCCCATGTCCAGCACACAATACACAACACATCACACACACATGCAACAGACACTACCACACACAGCCCAAACCGAACAACTGTAAGATGCGTGGGGACATGTGTACACTAAGCCAGCCACGTAACCACCAACAGGTCCCCAAATATGCCAGAAGCGCCACAACGAGCACCCACCACACCCATGTGTCCGCCACAGCTGCACTAACCGACAAGTAACAGGTAAGTGGCAGGAACACAAAGTGCAGTGGGTGGGACGGTGGACAGCCCAAGTACAACACACACCAGGCCCCAGTCCCACAGCACAGCAAGGAGGAGCATCCCCCACACCCTACACCCACGTGTCAGCCACCGCAGTGCACAACGACAGCCGAAAGGCAGACATCACGGTCCACAGCAATCGGTGTCAGTGGGTGTCCAGCCACCCCCACGACCCACAACACCCCCTCACCCCCACAGACCTGCAACATGGAGCACCCCCGCTTAGAGCCATGTGGCATCCAGTACAGTGCACGCACGAACAACTTGCAGGTGGGAAACTGGACAGGGCTGGATTACTGGAGGCATGAGGACCATAACACGACCAACACATGGGACATGTCACGTAGCAGACGAACACGCAGCACCGCCCACCGTCACGAACAAGTGAACAATGTGCACACGGACATGAACAACAGACTCACACCCCACATGACCCATCACAGACATAGCAACACCCAAGGACCCACGTCTGCATGCACAAGCCACACTGAATATAGTCCCACACGGCAGCCACTGTGCAACTCATCACACACAACCGAAACACCATTGAAGTCCTGTCCATGTAGCCCCTACTGCCTGTCAACCACACACCCCACAACTACGCCTATGTAAGACAAACAACACTAGACGCAACAGAGCGGAACTACAGAAATGCACACGAACACCACTGAACCCATCAAACTCACAGACACACCATGCACATACAACATACCATCCATCCCATCCGTCAGCCCCAGTCTCATGAAAGGCATGTCATCCGCACAGCTGCCACACATACAGCAGTCACGCTAAGACACATGCCCATGACCAACCATGTGCCAGAAGTCAATTAAGCGCACGACACACTGTGAGCAACAACACACAACATGGGCCACACCCCCCCGAGCACTGCAGTGATGCACATGGCACAGGGCAGCACGCACACCAAGGAGATGGGACAACTGCAATACGTTGGCTGGCACACAACTATCACTCACTCATAACGATGCGTCCAATGCCATGTCCAGTAATCACAACAGACAGCAAATATGCAGGCCATGTCAAGCATGCACACACCTCAAACCATGCACTGTCATGCTGCCACAACACATGTCACGTTCGGCACCCATGGCTCACAGCATGTACCCCAAAAGCATATCCCCTCCCAAATGCGAATCTGGGGCATGGCCCCCATGTTGCCATATGCGTTCCTAAGCGTTCCATTTGAACCCCAAAAGCATATCCCCTCCCAAATGCGAATCTGGGGCATGGCCCCCATGTTGCCATATGCGTTCCTAAGCGTTCCATTTGAACCCCAAAAGCATATCCCCTCCCAAATGCGAATCTGGGGCATGGCCCCCATGTTGCCATATGCGTTCCTAAGCGTTCCATTTGAACCCCAAAAGCATATCCCCTCCCAAATGCGAATCTGGGGCATGGCCCCCATGTTGCCATATGCGTTCCTAAGCGTTCCATTTGAACCCCAAAAGCATATCCCCTCCCAAATGCGAATCTGGGGCATGGCCCCCATGTTGCCATATGCGTTCCTAAGCGTTCCATTTGAACCCCAAAAGCATATCCCCTCCCAAATGCGAATCTGGGGCATGGCCCCCATGTTGCCATATGCGTTCCTAAGCGTTCCATATGAACCCCAAAAGCAAAGTACAAACCAGACCCAGGATGGGCCAGGAGCCCGCATACACCAGAGTCACAATGAGTAGGGGCACAGCAACACACCCATCGGCATGGCCAATCCGTCCCATGCCACATGTGCACAGCACACAGTCCCATTGCCTAGCACACACAACTACAGATGCCACAGCCACACACTCGCCTCCGGGAAACCCATGTACGAGATTGCACGAACTGCCAATGTCAGACGACAAATACATACTTCGCCAGGTGCAACACAATAACAAATCTCATTCTCTCCACAGGTGACGAACTGCCGGATGCTGGGGATGGAGACAGCAGCCAGCACAGCCAGCCCACAAGCCCCCAACGAGGACACACGGATCTGGAGGATCTGTCCTCCTCTTCGGACACGGACCACCAAGCAGGCCCATCTGGTGTGGCAGGGCCCAGCCGCTCCCAGGACCCCTCCTACCCACCAACCCATCATCCAGGGATGCTGAACAGTCCCAGCCCCCTGCTGCCACTGTCGTTGCGGCCACACCCACGGTCATTGCGGCCACTACCACTGCCGCAACCGCCACCATCGCCGCACCGACCACCACCGCCACCACCACCACGTCTTCGCTGGCACCAGCCCCAGCGCAGGTGGTGGCCCGGCCGACTGGATCCACCCTGGGAGCCACAGCGAGGACCGTGGTGTGCAATGTGGCTAGTGGGCAGGCCGGTGGCAGCAGGACTGATAGGAGGAGCAGGGTCAGGGAAACGCCAGCCTCCCCTGGGAGCCATGCCCTGCCTCAAATGGCCAGAGTCCTTGGGGCCTATGAGGAGGCCCAAGAACAATGGGTCAGGTCTGCTACAGACACGCGGGAGGTGCTGGGGGTGCTGAGGTCCATGGACGCCCATATGGGCCAATTCGTGTCCCGTATGGACCAACTCGTGGACCTCATGGGCCAGCTGGTGGTGGCGGTGGGGTCACAGGCAAGGCCAGCAACACCACCTCCGCCACCACCTGCTAGGGCGCAGGGTCGGGCAGCAGTGTCCACTTCCCCTGCGTCCACAGCCAGTGAGCACACCTCACCCACCACCAGCAGGTCGCCACCACACACCCCCTCCCAAACGTGGAAGGGGCCGTCCGAAGAGGAAACAGATCTCCCGGGAGGACTTCGCACGCTCCAGTCGCAAGTGAGGCAGCCAGCCAGCCTTCCGCCAGCCTTCCTTGACCAGCCACTGTATTGACTTGCTCTACGATCCCACTCCACACAGCCAGCTGGATGGCATGTGTGTGTTGGACTATGGACATAGAACCAGTGGGTACACCCTGAGCTTCACGCAGCCATGACCGACAGCTCATTGTCACTGCACGCACCACTTTTGTCATCACCTTACACACAATCACATGTCACAGTTTGGAATAAATGCACCTTTTTCACTAACTGCTGTTTGTGCCCTGTGTTTTATTTGTACGGAATACAACGGCCACCTTGGGCGGAAAGGCACCTGATGCGTGGCATGGCAATGGAATCCGGAGGGCCTGTAGGGACCTAGGGGTGGGAGACAGAACAGGAGCACATTCAATGAGTGTGTCACACACCCATCACACAGTACATGTCAACAACTACAAGCAATGTACACACATCGCACAGAGCAATAGGGCACAATGCCACAGTCACCAACAGTGGCATACTACCCTGGCCATGGAGCGTTGACACACTGCACGCAGTGAACATACGGCCACCCTGACACAGCACACACACACCTGCACAGATACAGACACATCATCCGTCGTACATGGACACTCACCGTCAAGTGAAGTAGCGGGCGATGAGCTGCTGGCGCACATTCCCAGCTTCCTCCTCTCCGCTGTCCACCTCACTCGAGCTGTCCTGGTCTGCGGGCTGGGGCCCTGGTTGATCTCCGTCATCCACAATGAGGGGGCTCTGCTTCCGAATGGCCAGATTGTGCAGCATGCAGCACGCCACCACTATCTGGCACACCTTCTGTGGGGAGTACGCCAGTGCACTCCCGGTGCGGTCCAGGCACCTGAACCTGGACTTGAGGAGGCCAAAGGTACGCTCGACCACACGTCTGGTCCTCCCATGTGCCTCATTGTATCGATCGTCTGCTGGGGTGCGAGGATTCCTCAATGGACTGAGCAGCCATGCCCCATTCGGATACGCAGAGTCACCTGGGTGTGAGGGACACAGAGAACCGTTGCTATTCCAACTGGACAGGGGACAGCATCGCACAACCAGCACGCTACACCACTCCACATACTCACCGACAATACAGGCACGATCCTGTTGCATATTGGCCATCAGTCGTGGCAAGATGCTGTTGCGCATTATGTGTGCGTCATGTGCCGAGCCTGGAAACTTGGCACACACGTGGGTGATCACCATGTCCGCAAGGCACACCACTTGCACATTCAGGGAGTGCGTGTGCTTCCTGTTGCGGTACAGGTGCTCAGTGGCCTGTGGTGGAACAAGGCCAACATGTGTGCAGTCAATGGCTCCCACGACGTGTGGGATTCTGCCAAGGGCATAGAATGCACCCTTCACTGCCGCCAATTCACGAGCCCTGGGGAATCTGATGTACCTGTTTCGGTACAGCATCATGGCTGCCAGTACATCCCTCAGCACCTTGCTGAACATGGGCTGGGACATCCCTCCTCCACTGCCCACTGTGTGCTGGAATGACCCAGTGGCGAAGAAATGCATGGCGGCCATCACCTTAGCCGTGGGGGTGACAGCAGTCGGATACACCCTGCGGGGACGGAGATGGGGCTCTAACATGGCACACAGTCGATGCAGGGTTGGCCTGTCCAGCCGAAACTTCCTGATAACCTCTGTATCGTCCATGTCCGCCAGCAATTGGTATGGGCGGTCAATGTTCGGTCTCCGCCTGGGTTAAATGGCAGAGGACACATGTCAAAGCAACACGGCACATAGCAATTTCGCATACACATCACTGACATGACTGAGCAAGCACATGAGCCACAGTCCAGCTGTCAAGCTGGGACGGCACGGCCACAATACACTTACACAGGTCTCCCAACAATGGCAATGGCAAGTGAGACATACCACTGCCATGTGCATGCACATGGGGATCTAGGCCCCAATGACTTGCGGGGCGTGCTGATGGGGACTGACTGCATATTCGTCAAGCGGCAACGCCACGGCAACATGAGTGTCTGCTGAGCATGGAACTGCTTCCGAGGCTGGATGAGTATGGCACACGACGACGACGATGTGGGCACGGGCTGAGCGGCCAATACAAGTGGGACCTGTGGCACGAGGGGATATGAGACAGTAGTAGGTGTCAGCACTGCACCCTATGTACAGCACTGTACGGATCACAGCTCCCGAAACATTGACTGGTGTCCACATTGACAGCCCCATGCCAAGACGGCTGTGTGCTTGCAGTCACACGTCACAGGTGAGAGGTTACATTGCACGTGCCAGGTGGCAGACGTACATAGTGGGAGCTGGCATGTGTGTGCATGTGTCTCCTGTTCAGGATCCACCAGATGGGCGCTGACTCTGTACTGAGCATTGGACACAGCATGTTCCGTGGAAGGCTTGTGTGTGTGGGATGGTGGCACTGGATGTGCCTCCGTTGGGTGGGGGCCATGCACAGGGCGGGTACGTCGATGATTGCGCATTGTTGGTCACGGTGGGTGCACCAACTAAGATGTGTTGCCCTGTGTTCAATTCCTATGTCCGCATGATGATGGACTGTGGATGTGGGCAGACTACACATTGGTCGATGTGCTGTCTATATGCATGTGCCTTCACACCAGGCACAGCTGCCCCTGCACATGTGACCCCTGCTGGACTCGCTGCTGGGTCTGTGGAGCTGATGCACCTTCTGCGCGTGGGGCGGCCAGCTCTCCTCACTTCCCTCATTGCGCATGTCATGTCTTTGCCGCAGGTGACATGGATCATGGAGGGCCCACATGTACGCGTGGGTAGGCTACACATGATTGTTCACTGGTCGCCACCCCCAGTCAGTGTTTCGAATGGGACGGTTGTCGTGCTGGTGGTATGTTCGATGTGGCGGATGGGCAGGCCTAGGTGCGGGCTTACATTCCGGACATGGGGGGGTAGTTGGATTGGCGACTAGTTGCAGTACACACGGGACACGTCTCTTCCTTTCCACATCTGGGTCATCCCTTGTACTAACTGACAGTGATACAGTCATCTTCGCCCCAGCCCTCATGTCCTCCCCTCGCCCCCAATATGCATGCTCACCTGCGAGGCTAGCGCTTGCACAGGCAGCCCCAAGCTCGCACCAGAGAGGGCAAGGAGTGTATGTGTGGGTCCAGTTGCACGAGTGGGCTGTCTCAGGGTATGATGTGTGGCGGGACGCCGTCCACCTGCGTGGTGCCCCAAATGGAGACCCGGCCTGCATGGACTATGCATCACAGTCTTCGCCTTCCGGATCCGCCACCTGCGACACCCAGTGGCTGTGGCTGCCCTTGCGGCCAGGCCGCGTCCGTCTGTGGCTGATGGCCCACACATTCACTCTTTGGCCTCTCTGGGGAGGGCTCAGGGGTGGTGGCGCACGCGCTTGCACTTAGTCGCAATGGCATGTGGCGTGGTTGGTATGATGGGCAATGGATGGGATGGTGCGAGCCACCTCCCGTGACGTCAGTGCTGCTCGTGCTGTGGTGCGTCCCCCTACACTTCCATTTGACTTTTTGCCATGCTGGACGTTGAGGTTCTATTGCCTTCGTGATATGACCAGGAGGAGCGCGAGGAGACCTCTCACACACCATGCTCCACTGCCATCCCGTGCGCTGTATCGCCTGTGCGGATTGACTATGTTGGGGTTACACCTGGTCGACTGGGGCTGTGTGTGCCTTGTCAAGGGGCATGGCGGGCGCACAACAGGATCCAGCTTGTCCACAGAGGGTGGGCTGAGGTGCGCCTGGTACCGCTTTGTACGTGTGCCCGGCTGCTGTGCACACACGTGTTCACTCCCCCCGACAGGTGTCCTCTCACAATGCCCAGGGAAGCGGTGGTGTACTGTTCATGACCCCTCCCAACACGGCGTGCTCCAACTTGGCATGTGCGCATCTACCCGTCGCACCCACCCACCTGAGCACTGGGTCCATACGACTTCACACGACACATGTGTGTCTTCCACAGTAGTGCTACTCATTTGCGTTGACATCCAATACCAGTGGACTACATGGTCATGTCACGACTGCCGTGTACTTCACATACTCTCATCCTCTCTCATTCGTACTTGTGAAATGAGTCAGCGGAGACAGTTTTGGTTTCAATCATTATATTGAGTCTTCTGTCCTCTGTGATGCAGTATAGTGGACACTACTGGCAGCGGAATACATGTTGAGGATATACTGAGCATGATTACAAATGGGATAGGGTGTGGGGTTACATGTGATTGGCTGTTGCATGTGGGATGTGGGCTTCAGAGTTACATCTGCTTGGCCAAGGCTGTGCTAATGTACATTTACGTATAGCTGCGGAGCTGCGGACTTTGACACAGACGGTATACATGTAGCCTACCAGACCGCTCGGCATCATGGGCACAGTCCATCTCAGTTCCATGTGACAGGTTTGCTGCGGTTGTTCCTCATGCACGCGTGCATGTGAGATGACATCAGGGCATGTGCTTGCGTGCATGCAGCGGCGTGCCACTTGTTGTTGCACTGTGGTGGTTACTGGACATGTCACAGTCACTGGGGTCGTGTTGTTGTTGTATGCACTTGTCGTCCATGCAAAGGTCCTGGTATGGGATTCCCGGGGCGGGGGTGGGAGGGGTGCAGCACCCACAGACTCCAGGCGACCTATTCATGTCCACTGAGCGGTGTGTGTGTCCATGTGCGCTGGATCCATGTCGTGTCCTGGTTGTTCGTGCAGTTCCGTCCATGTGGGTGCGATACACAGAGCCCATGCCACTGCCTCCCACGATGCATGCGGTGTTCCTGGATGTGATGGGGAACAGTGTGCATGTCCCGGTCATATCCGATGTCATGGCGATGTCGTTGATGGTGTGGTTACAGTTGCCGGTCGTTTGGTATGGCTGTTGTGGTGGTGACTGGCCAGTCCGTGCGGAAGCTGAGCATGGGTGCGGGGTTGGACTTCATAGGTCACTCGGGGAACCTGCGTTGTGGTCCGACGTATTTACAGGTTGTCAGGTATGCGATGCCGTCCAGCAGGGCTTCCATGTCATTGGTGGTGTACATGTTTGCCAGCCAATGAAGCGGATGGTGGCTCTCAAGGTGTTGTTCGTAAGTTGTCCCTTGGAGGACCATGATGGGGCATGCTGGGTGACATTCGATGTAGCTGTTCTCGATGATCCGTCGTGTGGAGGCACAGTGGTCCCATTTCAGTGCGGGTGCGATGTTGGCCACATACGCCATGCCCCCATAGGCAGAGCAGGCCCTGTCGTGTGCGTCCAGAGGGAGGAGTAGTGGTAGCAGGTCCGCCTTCAGACATGCCGGGTTGGAGAGGCATATCTCGACGGGATGCTGGTAGGGACACCTCCGACAGTAGAAGACGGGCATGACGCAGCTGAACAATGTGATGCGGTAAGTCAGTCGGTAACTTACGTTCAGCAGGGACAGGAGATCGCATCCCAATGTATGTATCGTGTTGGTTTTGTACAGCTTGAGCTGTTCGGCGTAGTTGGGTAGGTGTGTTGCGGTTGCCATTTCGCAGCGGTTCGTTGAGATGGCGTGCTCCGGCTGTGTGTGCAGTCTGCAATGTGCACGCTCCGGGGTTGCTGTGAGCTCTGTGTAGTCGTAGGGAGACAGGACTTGTGTTCTGTTGGCTTGTTTGGAGGACACAGGCCCTCTTCCCACATGCTTCTCAGACAGTTCAAGGTCAGTGCTGTGTGACTCCTTCCAATTAACTTGCATGTGGCCGACATGGGGGAGTGTTTTCTTCTTTCTTCCCCGTCCGTTGTGTGCTTCTGTGATATGCGCTATCTGCCCTGTGGTCGGTCTCCTCGGCATGCCTGTGTTGGTCTATTCTTGGACAATGGCTGTATTCACCGGCTTCTGTCGTAGGGCTGTGGTTTCGGAGTTGGAATGGAAGGTCATTCAGTGCTGTCTGCTCTCCCTTGTGTGGGCGGCAGGCTGCCTTTCCGCTCTGCGTTGGGCCTTGTGTGTGGATGTTATTCTTGGGCCACCTGTTGTCGGTCCCCGGGCTCTTTGGTGTTCCGTTTCATATGTCTTGTTCATATGTGCAGGGTGGTATGGGTTTTTCAGTGTGGTACTGGCGTTCCTCTTCCCGAAGGAGCCCTGCTTCTCCTAGTTGGTGTTGCCGCCGCTGTGTGCTACGCCATGTTTGTTACACTGGGGTGTGTCCTGCTGTTGCGTGACTTCACTGACATGTGTGCGTCGGTTGTGTGGCGTTGGGTGTTGTCCGTGAATTGGGCGTTGGGGACATGTCTGTGGCAGGCCTGTCACGTGTCATGTGCGTTCGGGGTGGGGCTGATGTGTGTGCTGCTTGGTTGTGTCCCTGTGTCTGTGTGCGACGCATGCATGGCGCTGCGGTTGGCCTCTGCGTTGTGCGCATGTGTGGCGGCGTCATCGGCGCTTTGGGGCCATGACGGGGTGGTTGGTTCCTAGTCCCAGGTGGTGTGTACACATGTGTTCCGCGATGTTAGGATTTGGCCTGTGTGTCATATGTGGATGCGATGGTGGATGTGTTGTGTACACGCGCTGGTGGGGGGTTGTCCGCTTTTTCCGCCCTTGCACTGTGTGCGCTGTTTGCGTGCACTTGTTGTGTGTGTGCCTACCTGCGTCTCCGCGGTACGTTGCGTCCTTGGTGGTGCATCAGCAGAAGCATGGGAAGGGCCTGCAGTGCTGGATTCATGCCCGGGTGCCGCTTCTTCGTTGTCCGTGCTCTGCGTCCGTGTTACCGCCTCTCTTTCACGTGCGGTGTCTTTTAGCCGTGGGAGCCGTTTGTTTGCGGCATCGTAATTTATACGCCGGGCGGGACGTGTTTCGTCGGACGGTGTGTGTCAGTTGGGCTGCGCCGCTACGTGTACGGGCGCACTTTGATGGCGGACGGTGTTGCTGGCTTGCCGGCGGTGTTTGGCCTGCTTTTCGCATCGTAATTGGGCGGGCGTGTGGACTGCTGCGTGCCGGCGGTAACTGGTGGTTTATGCATCCGCCAGCACGGCGGTTGTGCATCCGCCCGCCATCGTAATGGGCCC